>CM057001.1:84644629-85378031 GCA_029891345.1 Dryococelus australis | reverse complement strand
ATTTCTGTATGGTGACGGACGATTATGTAAATATTAGTTGTAATTATAAGTCAAACATTTACTGCAGAAATATTAAGTTAACATTTTTTGTTGTGAATAGCCTACATTAGGAAATTAAAATAAACTCTTTTATTTAAGACTCCCATCACATTAAGAACTTGGCTAAGCCCACAAACTTTAGTCAATTTTCTCGGAACTTGATTTTGTAACGTAACACTATCTATAGGCTGTTCACGGTATACTGAACACTTTCGAAAGCCCTCTCACTTGATAATAGTCAAAAGAGTTTTTATTGTTGCCTTTGACGTTAACTTCTGAGTGCGGTGGAATACACACACTGTGTTTATTACTTACATGGCAGTATTTATTTAAAAAGGCGGTTAAAGAATAAAATATGGCTGATAGGAAAAGTAACTAGGGCCTCAAAAGTGCTCACTTTTCCGTGAACGGCCTATACTTATGTTTTCAATAGCTCTGTCGTTAAGGGGTAGCCATTGGTCACAGCGCCCAGCGCCCTGTCGAGCGAAGCAGATGACTGTGCCAAACCCGCGACCAGTACACACCCTTGACAACTGCGCTGAGGTTTCACGGACAAGAGGTCGGCGCTAGGCTAGCGAACGCGCCGTGGTTACCGCTCGCTCGCGTCTTCAGAGGTGTGTGACGCTGGTGTGACGCTGACAAGGCACGCCCAACCTAGAACACTCGACCGGCGTTCGTGATGCCTACAGAGTAAATCTGCCCCGGAATCAAATATATATACTCACACCAGGCAATCCATAGAAGCTATTCCTGAAGAAGGTAAACCATTAATTTAATACACAATTTAGTCCAGTCCTGCTTTAGAAACGGGCTCGATGTCTTGCTTAGTATAAAAATAAGAAAGGTCAATAAAAACACTTTACGTTGTGTTTTTCTACAATTGAAAAAGTTGTAAAACAGGTGGAAAAGTAGCTTGCATAATTAATTGCTGCTAACAGCTAGCCATAATTTATTTATAGCACAATACGCACTGTGTTAGGCATATACAGCAAGCAGCATTTGTAATAAAATATTTTAAATGGAAAATGTACTGTTTTTCCCTTTATATTATTTTTAAATCATAACTTAATAAAGAAATTAGATATACTTAAGTTTTTTTATTAAAATGCTTTATTTTACAAATACAACAATGAAACAATTAGTCCAAGTTCATTACCTCAGTTTGAGACCAATGACACACTGTGTGAAAATAGCTAGTGGTCTTAAACTTTCGGTAGAAACTGTAAGCTCTTCAACAGTGTTTAACTGAATTCAAACATTATATCTAAAACTGTAGTTCATTTATTATCATCATCAATATATAAGCTCAGTCTAGCTTTATACTGCTAACGAACAGAAAGCAAATTCCTAGTGTATTAGCCACCCACTTCACTTTTACACGCATGCAATATACGAATTTAAAACTAGTTTTCTACTTGAAACATGGTGCTGAACTTAAGGGTTTTTACTGTTCGTAATGTCCAACAAGGCGGGTGGGCAGGCATTTATCTGTCTTGTTACCATACTGTCAAAAATGGCTAACGGATTTCGGGGAGGTTGCAGTTAAATAACTCGTACTTTCCTATATTTTTGATTAGCTAAGGTGTCTGACTAATTTAATCATACGACCACATTCCACTCATTCAATTCGCTGTCCCAATGTCATCAACAGCATTGTCTAGTAATTACAACAATTGTTTGTTATATACTGAATTCGGACCTACTACTAAATGGTATTCAAAGTATACGTTCCCGTTGATTTATTATGCCAAAATTACCGTATAGCTCCTGACCAGTGCAGTAATTCCCAAGAACGTGAAGTTGTTAACTCATGAAACACTGACGTGAGTGATATGAGCTGTCTGCCTGCCTTTAACTGCTACTGTAATGGACGGGTTCTTCAGCACCGTAACTGAGATCGAAATACTTACATTTCGTATAATCTGTCCAAGCAACGCTAATATCAGTAAACAGAAACAGCTCGTCATGAAAACCATGCCATAAGAGATAAACTGCGTACTATAGTGACAGCACAAATTTGCGAGAGTACATGTTAACCCAAATTAAGTCAAACCAAAAACGATTACATTTCATTTGTAAACGTACGTTACCGATAAAAATGATATTACATTGCGCATTCTCTCAGATAAGTTATGTGCGAGTATAAAGAAAATGCATACTCTCCTGTAACTAGATATTTTTCGTCCAATATGACGTCCGGTCAAAAGTATCGACTCTCAGAGCAGTTGAAACTCGAAACACTGAATAAGGTTTTCTTAAAATGCTATCAAGAAAAAAAGTACGCCATCGTAATGTTTTGCCAAATGAAGTTGTTATAAATTTGCATTGGCTTTTATAATTTCACTATTTGCTGTGTGTCTACGTTCTGGAAAATAGAGACTGGGAGGGGGTGAAAAACTATAACTTGCTAAGAGAGATTCATTGCACGACGACTGCCTAAAGGCCGTTCACGTTAAAGTGAGCACTCTAGAACTCAACCTTTGAAGAAAAAAAAAAAAAAACACTGCCCACAACTGCGTATGTATAACCATGTGTGTTACCACACAGACTAGGGATGGACACACCTAGTTATGTTGGCAATGAAATTTGAAAAGTAGTTCTAAGTAATATCGCTGTATTACAAGTGTAATGTTTAAATTTGTTGCTACTTAAGTTGTTTGAAGTTTATTTTATTAAGTTTTTGAAGTAATTATTGGCGTAAAGATAATGTGTTTACTGTAACTCATAATTATATTGTCTCGTAATCGGCGCAACGGTCAAAACCAACGGCCCGTTGTTGTGGTTCATTCGTGCTTGTTGCTTGGCTTTGCTTGTGTGAAATGGTTGCGAGGCAAGCTACAAATTTGGAAGCTGGAAGTTGTTGTGTTTTAATATTTCTCATTTATTTTTCAGCTTATCTGCAATCATCATTGTTTTATTATAGGTCGTATAGTGTTTAATTGAGTTGTAGTGATTTTGTGTAAAGTCATGAGTTCCAGCAAACTACGTACGAATAGTCAGAGCCAGGAATACATTATATATCTCGCCGAAAGTATTTATTCTTTAATTCGTAGAGGAGAGATGAAGCCGTGTAACGTCATCGAACGAGTTGCAGAAATGATGAAAATTCCAACTGCAACTGTCCGGAGGTAAGTGTAAATATGTTTTTACAACGTGTTTTCCCCGCTTACTCCCAGTACATTATTGAAGTAAATCGTCGAAAAAGAACAAGTAGGAATCGACAGTTGGAAACGTGATATTATAAACGGAAAGTAAAATAACAATAATGAAAGTAAATGAACGACAGCAGAAACGCGACATTAATATATTGAAATGAGTTTCCGAAGTACATGTTATATCCTAAGTTTGACAAATAATATAAAAAGTTATGTGTAACTATGTACCTACGCATATCTGTTCAACCTTTCTTTTAAATCTGTCTTGATAATAAGTGAAAATTTTGCCGTCAATAATTATACGTTAATTTCACGCGTTTTTATATCACTGTGTTGTTTTGTCATGTAGGCGTAACCTCAAATGCATCTGTAGGTATCTACTTATGACCAGCCATGTAACCTTTCTTAAATTTGCCTTGAAAACAAGTGCAAATTTAGCCGGCAGTAATTATAAGTTAATTTTACACGTTTGTATATGACTGTGCTGTTTGTTATTGTAGGCCTAACCTCAAATACGTCTGTAGGTAGCTATTTATGCCCAACCATGTAACCTTGCTTAAATCTGCCTTTAAAACAAGTGCAAATTTTTCCGGCATTAATTATCGCCTACGTTAATTTTACACGTTTGCATATGACTGTGTTATTTCGTAAGGTAGGCCGAACCTCAAACTTGTGTTCATGTAGCTATTCATCCCAAGTAACAGTGTTAAATTTTACTATTGTTAACATAACATAAACGTCACAGTTTGATGATACACAAAAGGCGTTCCAACATCCTATAAAGTATAAAATTTTGAAGCTGGTTTTGTTAACTATAGACCTCTAGCTGTGCTTGTTCCCGACATTCTTTCTTGATGCAAGTGTAATTGTTTTATTTGTTAATGCTTGCCGTAATAATAATTAGAAAGTATTTATAATTAATTGTCAACAGTTATAGAATAATTCCATGTTTAAATTTCGAAATGGATGTCCGACAAGACAACTTGCTACCTTTTGAGAAATATCAACTAAGATAGTATGCGTTCTTGAGTAGGTATAATTGTTTGTTATATTTGCTACTTGGGCCGCAAAAATATTGTAGTTATTGGAATTTAATGTAACTGCAAATTACACCGCATAGTGGTCAACACCCCAGACTCCCAGAGCTCCTGTTTACTTGCGAATGCATGTTTTGTAAAGGTTAGATTACATTCCGTAGTGTACGTGTTAAATTAAGTACAGTATTTCTAAAGAAGCTGTATGAGCTAGCTTTCAATAAGGGCCGGGCTACAATTGACGTACCTAACACATTTACAGTTATAGCGATAAGCACATACAAAACACAAAAGCACAGTGGCCTGGCTACAATTGATATAATGATAAACATATTAGTTTGTTTATGTTGCTACATTTGTACCGAAGAAATTAAGGCCTGTACATAGTTTATTTTAAATAATTTACATTATTGCTTGGAATTTTTTTTAAGCATGAAAATATGAATGTTTCTGGTGCCACATGTTAAACACATAACTTTTAAGTGTACCTTGCACAAACTTTCCTTCAGATAAGCAAAGTGTCTCGACCACGTGGAGAAGCTGATTGCAGAAGACTGGGAGAAGGAAGTGCACGAAGCCGCTGACATACCTCCAATCGTCATCTCTCTGGATCCGGATTTGGACACCACTAACGAAGATGATCGTGGCAGTGGCGATTAAGTATTGGCAGTGCCACTGACAGAGGTACCAGGCTGTTCTACTGCACAGTAGGTACTGTATAGTCAGTGGTGGTTAGGTTTGTATGACCAGGTAAAGGTATTTGCATTTTGCAGCTACTTGTTTGTAGTGTACACATATCTGTTACGGGTGGGTACTATTTGTTATTGGAGTCCACATGTGTTTATATATTTGTCATGTTGTTTGTTGAAATATGTTAAACTTTTTTTAGTGTCTAGTATAAAACAAATATAAGCGACATTTTTTTACATAATATATACAGTTTTTGCAAAATTTATTCTAAATGTTCAAATGTGTGTTTTATGGTACGATAAGGTCATGTATATTGAGTTACTTGTTAACATAAATGTCATTGAAACATGTTAACATGTTTGGAATCTTGTTAATATAAGTGTCATGATAGTTTTACATCTTAGAAATTAACTTGTATATTAATATGTAATTTTGTTGTGTGTGTCGGTCGTACACTAATAAAAGTAACTTGCCTGTAAGTATTACTTTTATAATTTGCCCTTTACATTATCATTTTGCTGTCATTTGTGGATATGTATTGGTTTTACATTAATTAGACATTCCTTTCAGCTTTGGGTGTGCACGTATGAACCATTTTTTGTATGTATAGTAATTTTCATGAAATATTTTTCTCATTAAGTTTTCAGTTTTGCTACAATCATTGCAATGAAGGAACCACAACAATGATGAGAGTCCATGCACTTTACCTGTAAAATTGGTTTCTTGAGTTCTGTGTGGGTGTGACAAAAAGGAAATGTCGCACCTATTTGGGCCACTAGAGACACCGGAAATGTGGCCATCACCGGATCGGCATTTCACGTAATTATAAATAATATACTTTATTTTTAAAATGATTTTGTATAAATTAAGGTGTTGCCAGTTACAGGCCTGGTATACACTTCTGTTACCACTTCAATTCACAGTATAAAAGTTCAGTTCTTTTTTGGAGGGTCTCGGAAGGGCACGAACACCGAGTAACGGTGTCAAAAAAAAAAGTAAGTGTACACAAATGCATTTGTTGATATGTTTATATTTTTGGTGTAAATTATTTCTATTTTATATATACGTAATAGGCCTATGTTGAAATATATTTATCTCCATTTATAAAGGTGCATATAAAACTATCCTTAAAATGTACATATACATGCACATGTTTTATATATTTTACTTTTTTTATATGACATATTTTTATATACTACCACATTAGTGCCGTCACGATAAGTTCATTAGCACAATATACTCCTGTGCAATGGTGTACTCTTTGCTCGGCTCAGATTCCCCTCGTTTTACCGCAATGTTCTTCCGCCCGACTTCCCCTTTCCCCTTCGTGCGTCGTTATTTTTTGATTTATCGTGGTTGTCGCTCTACGCTTCAGACGTCTGCTACATTACGTCTCTACCTTATGCCTGCAGGATGTATGTTTTTTTCCTGATGGTTTAGTCGTACTTCACTTCGGTCAGCTGAGGCTCAACGCAGCTATCATGTTTTCAAGCTGACGCTACACGGCGATGGGACACTTAGGAAAGGTGAGTCATGGGAAACGTTAAGTTTGCGGTACAATTTTTAGATGTTTGGTAATTTGTGTGACAAGTGGTGTTGTACCTTGGGCGTGCAGTAGTGCCAGTCTTTTTCAAAATCTGGATTTGGCTGCCCTCCCAAATTATTTTTCGGCTTAACTAATGTGTGTCCTTTTTTAACTTGTCGTGTTGGTCCTTGCTCATCGCTCGAGTTTAATGTTTGCTATTTCACGGTTTCCATGACTTCATCGCTAGGGCGTTCATTTTCCAATTGTTTGTTGTGTAAAGTTTTTGTCTATCGGAATTTTGACATGACCCAAACGATTATATGTGTTACATATTATATATATTGTATATTTTACATGATATATGCATATATTTACATATATATGCATATATGTATACATATATATGCATACTTACACACATATATACATATATCCATACATATATACACATATAAAATGTGTTATATACATAATATGTTACATGTATTATATATAATATTATACATGTTACTTTTAGCAGTCCTGAAATGTAAACATTGAGTTTATTAACATGTGGCAATCACACGGCAATGATTGTTTACATGTGGCGGAAGGATACATAATAGGCAAGAAAGTAGAACTTTAGCAGGGCTTTCAAAAGTGCTCACTTTATCGTGAACGGCCTATAGTCACATTTATAACTACACAGCTTGAAAAATATCTGCAATTATTCCTTATATAGTGATTTTCTACTATATAAAAACTACTTTAAACCTGCATTACTTCCACGGACATTTAAAACCTTAATAAAATATTTTGACTGCTAAACACGAAACACCATCTCGTCTGTGTATGTTATTTATACAATTTGCTACTAATGCTTTATATATCTTCAGTTTTGGGGTGCTTGAACTAGGCACCCTTTGGAAATGGACGCCTCACTTACAGTCAAGTGCGCCGACTCGTAATAAATATCGGGAGTGCTCAAAAGGGGGTAGAAGGGGAGAATTAAAAAAGTGAAATGTTTTAAGCACCATATTTAAAAAGTGGTGTAGTTTAAGGCCAAAATTAAGGTGGATGACAGCCCCTGCCTGTTACTGTGCTCGAAAGAAATGCTCGTAGCGCAATACTCTATCCGAAAAAGTACGTGCGACGTAATATTTCTGGTTTAAAGAACTGAAATATTGGGAGTGCTGAGCATTCTTGAAAATATTTTTAGGGACGCTTAGTATGTAAAGCACCCCCGCAGCAGGCATTTATGCTTCTACTACCTTCCGATGTCGATAGAAAACCCGTGGCCACTATCCAATACAAATGTTCACGCAGCGCGTCCGTACTGATGGTTGAATCTCTTATACATTTCAACATTCAGCGTCCTTTATAGCAGCATAACATGGACAGACGACACCAATTACTACCCTGATCCGGAGGGGGGGGGGGGGGGTGGCGCTAATTATTATACAGTGCAATAGTCCCGCCATGTACAATGAGACTCCATCCAGTCTCAGAAAATAATCATGAGGTGAATATGTGTGTGTAATTTGACAAAAAAATTTTCTGACTAAAGTCATATTACAGAATTTCAATTCATGCTGTTTGTTAAAAAGTTTGCCAGTCATAATGCTCACCAGTCAGCAACTCCCTTTTTCAAGTATGTGTAACTCGCGACATTACACAACTATTGTCGGCTATTGTTTTTGAAGTGCGATGGCGAAAACAAATCAGCACCTGACAAACTTAGAGACCGTGTTACAAATTCAATCCCATATCTGTTCATATGTTATATTTTACAACGGTTGTCTTCGAAACTATAAACAGTAAAGATATGAAACTCTTACATAGTAAAAGATTATAATAAACTCGTCGGCTCTGCTTACTTAAAATTTATTATCGTTCAGTATTTTCTTTCTATGATTAAAATAATGTCAACCAATTTTTTGATACAACCACATAACCTAAAATTAAGTCAAGTATTTATTTGAAAAATTTCACAAAAGTCGAAAGGGGATTTAATTTTCTATGTATTACATTCCACTCAATACTATAATGGACATGCTGGGTGAATTATGGTGCGTATTATTACTACCCAAATGATCACATGACAACTTTCGCGACTGTTGTGGAGATAAGGCGTTCCTCACCATGTGTCCCTACGACGTGGTGGTATCCATTCTAAGGTGGCAGCAGATATGAAAATTGCCAGCAGCACAATCAAAGACAGCAGCTGGCTTGGTCGGATCACAATACCCTTAGTAGAAACATAAGATAGCCCAATGCAAATACAGATTAAACTTTCGTATATTAGCTGCTGTGATCACATATTCTCGTTGAGGACAATAAGACGATTAAGATAGAGACTAGTGAAAAAGTTAATACCGGGGGAAAAAAACAGTTATGAGAATCCTTATGAGAAGTACAAGCAGTATTTTTCGTCACAGGTTTTATCTTTAGTGCCGGCTAAAAGACAGTGCTTTCAGTGAGGTTTTAATATTCATTTATTTCACTAAATAAGAATTTTTTTGACATTACGTAAGTAGGCCTTGATATTAAATTATGATAAACCCGAAAATCTGGTATGGTGCACCTATGTGTACATTAGGAAATGCGCTAAGTTACCGTTCAGTTACCCGTGCAGTCTGGGAATGGAATGCTAGAATAATTTTTTTAATATTAAATTCTGGGCTCTTTGACAGAAATGCTTTAATGCAAATTGAAATTTTATTTTAAGGTACCTTATTACTTCTCACTAGAGAAACGTAGGCTACTCTTACCAACTACTTCTATGTAAGTAATACGACCTACATGATTAACACGTTCTAATGTATTAAAAGTTCATTAAATCTCCAGTGTAAATTGTTATGACAGTGACAACAAACACAGAAACATCAGAGCACGAACGATTTTCAACGTGAATGATGGATGTTTACAGTTCTAAAGACAGCCTTTAATAAAAATTAAAATGAAATATCAATGCAAAATTTATTTCTATAAATAAACTGTCTTGTCATCGTTTCTAAATTCATTCCTACAAATGAACTGCTATGTCTTTACTATGTGATATTAATTAATGAAACGACTACGAAATTTTGGTCTCGGAGCTAATTCCAAATCTATAATTTTTAACATATTTTAATCCAAAATAACTGTAAAATGCATTTTCATACACAAATATATAAACTATCTTTGTAGCACTAAGCATCAGAAAATATATTTCCTGGGAATATTTGAGCAGTTTATAGAATTTATTAACAGAGATGCATTAATGAATCTTTTATAGTTCCATTTTGGTACCAATAGATTTAACTAGTTAGTTTTTCGTTCCCACAATTATTCAATAGTATGTGCATTACCTAATTATTGGACGGAAAATACTGTAACATAAGTGACCATTAATTCTCAAGTCAAAATGGGCAACCCAATCTGTGAAGCTTTCATGAAAAGTTAAATTCATTACACATTGTTGATAATTTGTAACAGTTAATAACATTAAAGAAATCTTGTAATGGATACAACATAAAAAATTACCATTTGTAGGCCTTTGGTAGAAAAAAAAAGATTAACAATTTTTTAATACAGCGGAACGAACTAAATTTTATGCATTTGTTTTTCGCGAAAAGATTTCAGTGCCAGTTATGTTAAAAAACATGGTTGGATCATTTGAATTGTTACATGTTTTATCTGTCTACCCGCCAATCACTAGCATTCAGTATCGGAGAAACTTAATTCTGATTGGCTTACGCATGTAGCAGTCAGTATTCACACGACGGATGGCCAACAGTCAAAGGAAGGCTGCAAATGTGCACGTAGGATATTGAAGTCTAGCCTCCGCTTAACAAAAAGGACGTTTTCACATCCCCTTAAAACAAATTAACTCAGTTCCAACTGCCTATCAGAGCCAATCTAGTTCAGTTTATGGACACGAATCGGTTTGGAGGGATAGTAGCTATTACGTCTTAAAACACTAGGCACACTGGACTGACTGACTGACTGGCATTTCACGTGTACATTAAGGGGTCGATTTGTGTTGCCAGTTGACGAAAGTTTCCACGATCCTTCCCGATGTTTTTGCATCAGAGCTACTGGAAGGCCTTGCAGGAGGTTGCCCTTTCTGAATTCTTCCAGGTTTAAGCAGCAGCGTTCTCAACTTTCTAATAGCAACGGCAGCAATGATACATGTAAACTACCTATCACCATTCTCATGATCTCACGATTATTCTGGTTTACAGTCACCCATGCTGCAACTGTCACTTGCTGCTGCTTGTTGAGCACAATTTTGGCTAACGATGTAGGTGTATACACATAGCTCGTACCTGAAATAAAAAAAAATAAATTTCATGTTTTATATAGCATTCATAATTTCCCTTTACAGTGTATAACAACTCTCCATCTAATTCAAAAGTGTAGTTATATTTTTGACTCACCTTGAACATTCAGTTGTTTTCAGTGGAACATATTTCAGAGAATGTGATAGTCCATAGCATCTACTTCCCGACTAAAAACCATTCCCCATAAGTACAAACATTTATTGGTATTTATTACACACATGTCTCTTGTGACCCAACAAATGATATTGCACTTTTTTTTCTAAAAATACAGACAATTCTAGAGTGAATATTACAAAATAATACTCAGAATACAGCTAAACTAACTCTGTGATTAAACTCGATTATGCATGTCATTAAAATTGTGTAACTATAATGAACTTCTGAGCATAAGAAAACAGCATGTTTCTATGTAATTTAGTTACATTTGTCTTTATTTTGCTTCTTTTGACAGACATTATCTTGTTGACTAAAAGCTTTACATTCTAAAGGTGAAGCTGGAACAAGACGAAATCAAGCAAAGTGACGAAACGTACTCAGCTGTGAACCAAACCGATGGCGAGACTAAAACAACGAAAAAGGAGTCGCGAAAACGCTCGTACTGATAGGGAAGATGATTTTTTTAACTATGAGTCAATGCACAGGAGAAAAGAAGATATGCGTTTACTCTAGCCTGACACTCTAGCTCGGCAGTACCTCGCATCAGTGACGTAGTGAAGGGAGTGGCCCACAGGAGCCAGGTCCTCCCAAAGTTCATTTTCAAAATTACAGCTACTACTCTGACAGCAGCCATAGTTATGAAAAAATGTTTTAAAAATATCATGTCCAGTTTTATAGTAGATTAGCACTGTTTTGAAGTTGTCCTGTATTATACTATTGATTTTTGGATTTGTTTAGGGGGTTATTTTATATCAGACAAGTATTGTGTTCTATCAGTTTGGGCCCTTCAAAAGTAAAGCATGATTCGCTTCTGCTTGAAAATATGACGTGGAATATGGCGCATCTAAATGCAATAGTAATATAATTAGGAAACTAAGGAACCTGGAACTGAAGCATTTAGCAAATCAATGACATCGGATGCCTGCCATGCTGGATGTGTGTGGTCTTGACCTTGGCCTCTTGTGACCTTCATTGTGACCAAGGAATAATATTTAAAAAATAATAATTTTTACACTACTTCATTTTACTTTTATTTAACTCATAATATATATTTTCTAAAAATTAAATCAATGTTAATGGAAACATCAATTCATCAAGATTTCTACGCAGTGCTTGTTGCTATGTTCCACACCTGGATTTGATACTCACTCAACCACATCACAAAAATGGTGGAGCACATCCTCTTGGTAACATGGCCAGTTGGCGACTGACATCCCAGAAGGAAATTATCGGTTTTGTGTAGCACTTCCCTTTCCCTTCCCACTTACTCAGACTCGATTCCCTTCCTACCACCCCTTAATACTTCTCCAACTCTCCAGCCAGCAACCATCCCTTTCCTTCTTCCTCTCATAATTTACCTGCAGATTTTCAACATTAGTGTATGCCTTCCACTCACATCTGCTGTTTGTCCCTCATAATTATTCGATATACTTCTGCTCTTTATTCTTACTGGAATTTTGTTATTTTCATTCATACAATTTTTTAGTTATTTTATAAGGTAACATATGGACCAGGAGCGACTAGTCTTCCGTTGTTCATGGCTCAATAACGACAAAAATATTTTTAGTCATTGTTAATTATCTCCAAAGTCTCTTATATCATCTCAGAGAAAACCTGTTCTATTTTTCTGCAAAACACTATTTTAATTTTATGTTTTCTTTCCAATGTATGTTTTTACCGCACATGCTAAGTCTACTACAAGACTAATATAGGTATAAATATATTGGCTATTTATGAATCCAAAAACAAAAATAAAATTTAAATGAAGCAAATAATTCCAAAGAATTTCCAAACTCTATATATGACAATGAAGAACGTGTTCAAGTTTAAGTACAATAGGAATGTCAAATTTTATGGTTGTTTATTATTCAATTTATTTTATTTTAGCTGAAAATGATTTATAATCTCCCCAATAGCAACTTTTTGTTGGTCCAATGTCTGGTTCTGGTGTTGGACCAATGTCGGGAAAAGGAAGTTGGCCCAACGTCACGTCACTCGTGGAAATGTTGGCCTAACGTGCACTTTTATGTTGGCTACCATCTGAAATATGATGCTCAACCTACGTTATTACGCCAATGAAAATTTATGGTTTTCTGCATGCTTTCCTAAATTCTCTTTCTTTCAAACATATGTCATATCAATCGAAAAACCAATATGCTGCCCCCTGTTGGTTTTATGTTGGTTTATCACGCGTATATTACAGATCACCAATCTAATATATTGGAAACTCAACCACTAATTAACGTTGGTATTACATTTGTTATTCACAGTACTTTGATCATTTACTAAATAAAATTATCTTCTCTTTCAGAAAGGCGTTCATGCAGTCATTTATCCACATTTAGCAATGTTTTGCGAAGATGTGTTATTGCATACATAATGCCAACTAATAAATAACATTCTGCCAATGTTGGTTGCCATTCTTTTAAATAAATTTTACCTAATAACAAAAAAATTTGAAAACAAATTTACCCTATTATTACTCATCACATACTGCTTCAACTACAACATGAAAAACCCGTTCGGAGACATCAGATTCAAATCCTTAACCCTGTGATTAGCAGCCCGACAACTTATACACTAGACTACTGCAACTTGTTATCAATATGACTACTGTAACCTTTTGTTATCCCCAGTGCAGAAATAGGTATGCATCATATTCCAGTTCGAATATACAATGTTGGCCCAACATACAAAACTCATGCCAATTACCAAATATGTCTACCAATGTGCGGCCAGCAATCAGCCATCCATTATCATGAAAATATATTTGAAACAAAAATAATATGTATCCTTGAGTCTTGTTGGAAATATGCTAGTTACATAATATTTACCAAAGTGGCCAATAAACTAAAGAAAAAGTACTAGTTATCACCTGTTTGGTCTCCAGCATTATCCCAGGATAAGACCAACAAAACATATTTAAAAGAAAAATGGTTAGTTATGTGAAAAACATTTGCACTTAATTACATATAGGAAAGTGGCATTGTTTTCATTAAGAATACCTATTCCCTAATGTTGACTTAAAATGACGGTTATACATTACATTGGCAGAACGATGTTTATTAGTTGACATTATGTATGCAATAACACATCTCCACAAAACACTGCTAACTGTGGATAAATGACTGTGTGAATGCCTTTCTAAAAGAAAAGAATATTATTTACCTAATGATCAAAATACTACGAATAACCAATGTAATACCAACGTTAGGTAGTGTTAGGTTTTTGTAATATTATATTGGTGATCTGCAATGTACACACAATAAACCAATGTAAAGCCAACAAACAGCATTTTGGTTTTTTGATTGATATTGTATATGTTTAAAAGAAAGAAATTAGGAAAGTGTATAGAAAACCATAAAGTTTCATTGGCCCAATAAAGTAGGCTGCACATCATATTTCAGTTGGCAGGTAATGCAAAAATACGCGTTGGGCCAACATTGACCTGAGTGACATTTTGATGTTGGGCCAACTTACGTTTCCCAATGTTGGCCCAATACCAAAGCCAGATGTTAGGCCAACAAATGTTTCTGTATGTTTACTAACTAGTTGCCATAAACCAACCAACCATTACCATCAAAATATATTTTAAATACAATTAGTTTATATATTGCAAAACCAAAGATTTAAGCAAACATGGAAAATTATGTTTTTTCTCATCCCAAACTTTCTATGAAGCATTGTTGAAATTATGTTGGTCACACAACATTGGTCCAACTAACATAAAATGACCAATCACCAACCATTTGGTTCCCAACATTGTTCCAACATAAAACCAACTGAACATATCTAATAGAAAAATGGCCAGTATCATGAACAACATTTACATATCATACGATACAGGAAATAGGTATGTTTTCATTAAGAATAATAATTCCTTAACTTAGACATAAGAATTAATACCAATTACCATCTGCATATCTACCAACTTATTGCCAACGTTCAGCCAACCTCGACCATCAAACTAAATTTGAAACAAAAACATTTATGTATTAAAATACCTCAATTTTAAGCAAATATTAAAAGTTATGGTTTAATTTTCATTCCAAAAAGATTATTGAGCAATGTTTGAAAAATGTTAGTTTCACAATGTTGGCACAATTTAAAAAAAGTACCAATCGCCAACTGTTTGGTTTCGAACATTGTCCCAACATAAAACCAAATACACATATTTCAAAGGAAAACTGGCAGTATTGTGGGGGAAATGTATTTCATTTACGGTAAAGTGTGCACTTTTGAAAGCCCTCTCATTTGGAATAATAGTAATAAATTTATTTCATTTTAGCCTTAGAAGTTATCTTCCGAGTGAGGTGGAATATACACACAATGTGTATTACTTACATGACAATATTTATTTTAAAATGTGGTTAAAGTATAAAAAATGGCTGAAATAAAAAAAAGGTTCCAGGGCCTCAAAAGTGCTCACGTTACCGTGAACTGTCTATAATTAATAATATATATTCCTTAACTTTGCCATAAAATGTTGGCTTTACAATGTTGGCCCAACAAAAATATACATACACATTACAAACAGTATGTCTATCAACTTGTTGCCAAAATTTAGCCAACGATTGTAAAGTTTTCAATAAATTGCTTTTGCAACATGTGGTGACATTTTTTGTTATAGTGAGGTGTTGATGTATGCTTTTCTAAGGTATCACATTAAAATGTTCGAGTAAAAATGTTTGGTTGGCATATTATGTTTGGCCAAAGTTGTATTCATGTATGTTTTCTAACCCAACATATTGCCAACCTTTCCAACCAAATACCAACTGTTGGGCTAACGTATATTGCTACATGGGCTATTATGTTTTGCAAATATTTGAATAAGTAATTGATTTAATTCCAAATAATTTGATAGAAAGAAATCATTAATTGCAAAATAAGTTGCAATAGTCCAATACACTTAAACAAATTTACAGGAAATAGAAATAGTTTATGGAAGTGTAATTTTAATTCAAGAAGAATACATTGTTAATGAATAATAAAACATAATCAATACTGCATTAATGAAAACAAGAACGATATATTTAGAAAAATTGATAGTTAAAATTTTAAGGTATAAAATTTAAGTTAGGTGGAATGGTTAATATTGATGTTAATTCAGATGAAAGTGATCCTCAACCTAGTGACATTTTAGTTCTCTTAGATGTAGTGACCCTCTTCACCGAGGCACCTGTCAAAGAATCTCTCCAAATTCTTTTATATCATTTTGGAGAAGACGACTATTGCAAAGACATCGTGATACTCATTTAACATTGTGTATATTTACCTCCTTGTCATTACAGGGACATGCTTATATGGAGAAAGAAAGGGACAACATGGGATCACTACTTTCTCCTCTCCTAGCCAACGTCTTCAAAAAAGACTTCGAGGAAAAAGCAGTCAGTATCAGCCAGTATAAACCAAATTGCTGGTACAAATACGTCAATGATACTTATGAAATCTGGAGACATGGAAGGGAAAAACTTTGAGATTTCGTATATCATCTACACAATATTCACCCGAACATCCAGTTCACAATGGAAGTGGGAAAATAAGGGAAATTTCCTTTTCCGGATGTAATAGTAGAAAGCACGAGGGAAGAGAAACACGAGATCTATAAGGTTTATCGTAAGCCAATGCAACACAGATAGAAGCCTACAGACGAATTCACACCACCCACTATTACAGAAGAGAAAAGTTATTTTGACCTTAATAAACACCGCCAGGACTATAAGCGAGAAGACCACCATTGAGGGAGAGATGAAACAACTCACAGCTGGACTAAATTTGGCCAGGATGCCCCTCAGCACCCAACTTTAAATAATGTGTGTTCCAGAATGGGCTCTGGGACCTTTTTGGGCGGAAATCCCTAATACTGGTTTGTGAATCTCCGGACCCCTATTGGGTCCCAAACCCATAAAACGGGGTCACGTAACTCTTGTTGCCCTACTATACTCGGCAACGCCAGGCAGTTCTTGTAGGCAAATATAATTTTTTAATATCCTGGCACCACTAACAAGCAGTGATTGCTATCAGAACTGATAGCCACTGAAGATGACCCTACAGTTTACGTCTTGTGTGCTCAATTCATGGTCTACAAAGAGTTCACATTACGGCTTGAAGAACAGAAGATGAGAGACCTTTCCTGCGCCATCGAGAATGACGTATTTTTTAATTTATAGAATTTTGCCAGCAAAAATGAAGTTTTTGCTCTGCCCCGGAGGATTTTTATATCTTCGCGTTATTTATAAGTAGCCAACAAGGTCGTCATTTATTGCAGCAAGAGAACGATTTGTTCAACATGTGAGAGTCAATTTGTTTCTGGATCCTTGACCTAACTATTTTGCAAACTTTTTCTGGTCAGAGTGTTTCGTATTTTTTTTTACTAAACCGGTGGTCCTCTGAACTGTGATATTAGTTCACTGATAATGTAATCAATTTTTTTGTGGCGTTCATTATTAGGGAACATTTACCGCATAATTTTATTTATTTCGTATAATTGACAATAATAACCAAATCATGATATTCTTACTATAGAAATATTATGTAATTATATTTATAATAGAAAATTTTCCTCTCTATGAACGTTTAAAAACGAGAGTTGGGTGTCAAACTGCAATACGTGTGCCAAGTTTTAGTTGAGATATCAAAACACAACTGGGGTGTCAACTTACAGTTGAGGCGTCAAGATGCAGCTGGGAGTTGGCAAATTACATGAAAGTATGCATAGCCTGCAGCTATTTTTATACACTGTTTCAAAATTGTTAGTTCTTGATTTGTACATTTTGAAATAATCTTTATTTAAATATAGTGCTAAAAGGGGAAATAAATTTTGAAAACGGACGAGGTTTGCATTAAAAGTTTACTTAATAAACCCTTAATGCATTAAATAATAAACCAAAATTTTCCTTTATTGTTTTTCGTGTTTATTTTACTAGTATTTAAAATATTTTTGAAAATTTAATGAATGTTACAAACTTTTTATTTAGCGTAGGTTATGCGCAGAGCATGCAGACGTCGAGAAGAGCATGACAACAGGCAATGAAATTCCAGTTTTGCTTAGGTGTGGGAAGGGGTTATATTATAGTCAATAATACAATGGTGATTGAACTTCGCCATAGCCCCTTTCTGAACTTATAAGTACGATAATTTACTACGTACGTAGGCGCACTTTGTAGTTTTCGCAGAAAGTGTGACTGGTAAAAATGTTTTGTTAAGCGCATTATATGTTCTCTCATTTATGTGACTCGGCTATCATAACCATTTTCATCACTGGCAGTAGGCATGAATTTGACACAAGAACGTACGTAGCATTTGCAGATAAGCATGTCATCAACTAATAAACGAGTAGTCGGAAAATGTGTCAGTTGATATTACTAAATGTATTACCATAGAAATAAATACTTAAGGTATCATTTGAAAGAAAAATAGTTAATTCCCCTCAGAAATTATTTTTATGGGTATCTAAAAGTGCTAATGAATTCACTAACTTCCTCATAACATATTTTTGCGGCCTCAACTTGAAAGCATGATTGATCTTGATTTACTTATTATGCAAAACTGTTGTTTTATAGTCTCGTACAGGATAAACGTTACTACTGAAAATAACTGTCGTAAATAAAATTTAATTGACCGTACATATTTTCACTGTATATAAATTTGAACTTCCTTATGATTATCCTTATCTATTAACCAGATAAGAATATATATATATATATATATATATATATATATATATATATATATATATATATATATATATATACACACACACACACTCACACACACACTCACACACTAGTAGTATATGGGTGTATTGAGGACAATCCATTTTAGACCCTAAAATACACGAATATTCATCGAAAAACCAAGCTTTTTTTTTCCTCCAAAATCAGACATAAATGAGAAAGACAAAATAAAAAATGGCATAAATGAAAATCACACAAAAATCCTCAACGGAATAGTGAACATAATAATTCACCCAAAAAAAAAGAAGCAAAATCGGTTGCTTGTGCAGAAAATCAACCAAATTGAGACCAAAAAGGCAAGCTAAATCAAGCAAAAAATTTAAGGTAATTTAGACCAAAATTCTGCAAATTAAGATAAAAATCAAATTAACTATTAAAAAGGTAATTGACAGATTCAAAGCAATATAATTTATATATTTGAAGACAATTACAAGTCGTGCATAGATATTCAGTTATTAGTTTTTTTAACTTTATATGTTATAAAACTTTGATTCTCATTTATTAATTTTAAAGCATTTTTATCAAACATACTTACATAGCGATCTGGTAAAGTAATTTTATACTTACTTTCTGGAATACAATTAATTATCTTTCCAAACTTATAATCATAAAATGGAAATTCGGTAGCAACATACTTTTTATTTTTTTCTAAGGTCTTGTAGTTTAGTCAATTCATATGAATTGTTAAACTTGGCCCACAGCAATTCCATTCTGTTTTGTTTTGTTTATAAAGAAAAAATGTATATATTTTTTCTTTTTCATAATAAATTTCTTGCCTTATAAATAAAATGGAATCGTCACTTTCTAACGAAATTGAAAATAATAACACATGTAAGCAATGTAAAAAGTGCGGTGAAATATTAAACATAGAAAATTTTGCATCGCACAAATATACAAAAGGTAAGCATATTAGTACCTGTAAAAATGTTATAGAGAATATGATAGAACCTGTTATGCCTTAAAAAAGAGAAAGTACTATGTGAATATGGAAAATATGTTTGTAAAGCAAATCTTGAAAAGCATAAAAATACTAAATTACACAATACAGCTTTAGATATTCTAAATTAAATTCAACATGATGATTATTCAACAAAGACATGTGTAGTTTGTAAAGTGAAAAGAAATCTATCGATTCATTTTATCCTCATAAAGCAACTATAGGGAGTCTACACATGACACTTAATTGTTTCTAAATTTTTACACACACCATTTATGGTTATTTAAATATTGTGAACATATGTTATTAACTTCATTTGAATTACTTCATCTAAATTCTTTTACATGTCACATTAATTAACAGGTATTTTAACATGTTGTAATTTATTTAAATCAGTCAATGTTGACTATGTCAGTAACAATACTGCAACTTTTGTCCACGCTCTACTAGATTGACAGTTTAGCTGCATAATTTTAATGATGGAAATTAATATTTAAATAGTGTGTTATCTTGTTTCTCATTGGTAAGAGATATATGAAAGAGTGTTTAGCAGAAAACAAATTTTGTGGTTTTGGGATGTAACAATGCAGACGTGCTTTGTTTGTTAGGAAGGACTTGACTGAATATTTTATGTTGAATAAAAAGATTCTAAAGAAGGAACAAATTGCCTCCATACAGAAGTAGCATGCATGACTAATGTGTCTGATGTTATATGAAGTTGATGAAGTTTTCAATATTGAGGCTAAGCAGTATTAAGTATCACTGCTAAACACACCGGAGAATATCTAACTGCAGGAGCATTATTCATTATGCATTTCCAGTTTGGTGTTCTGAAGCAGCATAGCATACCAGCTATTGTGCCTTAATATCTGCAGAACTCTTCAAGTTAGGTTTTTTCGTTACTGTTTAATCATTCAACACATTGCTATAAAGTTGTGCGTGGAATTTAATAATATGGCAAGTCCGGTGGCCTGAGTGTGTGGTATTAAATTACCATGAACTATTTTGGTTCTTAAGCTCTACTGATGTACTAAGTCTGGTTGCCCACATAACAATATTCTTCAGTTAATTTTAGTAGTCACATTGTGTGATTATTTTAGGGAAATCAATTATTTATTTTGTCACATTAGTTTTTTTCAAATAACTAATTTTTCTTTGACAACTGACAGCAATATCTTTAAATATTATATGTCTTCTGTTAAAAACGGTCTAAAGACCATAGCATGTGAATAGAAAATGAGATTTCATATTATTTCTTTAATTATATTTTCCTAAGTTTTCTTCAAAGTGTTTCCTTGTATTATGTTAGTAGTAAATATTTCTTTTTCTGCAATCTATAATAGTCTGTGTATATTAATTAATTTTCCTGATCATAATATTGGAAAGAAGTGATACATATTGCTATGATTTGTGCTGATTTCCACATGCACACTATCTAATTTTGACTACACATATTTATATTCATTGAGTTATACTGGCATATATATATATATATATATATATATATATATATATATATATATATATATATATAATTTTCTGTAAAGCTTATAAGTTTCCTAACACACTTCACTATTGGCTTTCCCAACATCGGGACTTTAACATCTCCCATGAATTGTGTGTGTTTAACATTCCTACCATTTCTTTATAGAAATAATGACTGCCCAACGTGTAGGTATATTTGTTACATATTGCCACTTATTTCTTATAAAACACACAGCAAAGTGTAAAAAATGTTCTAATGAGAAAATTTGTGTAAATGCGGAAAATATGTGTTTGTATTGCATATCTCAAATAGCATAAAAATGTTAATCACATAATGCAATAATATATATTCTAATTGAAATTCATCATGATAATTACCCAATAAAAACATGTAAAGTATGTAATGAGAATAAAACATAAAACCTATTTTCTCTTCATAAAATCACTAAGGACAAACATACACCAATATGTAAAAAATGTTCTAATGATAAATCCCCCCATAAGATTAAGTTAAATAGATAAAAATGATTATCAATAATTTAAATACTATTTTTTTATTTATTAAATTATTTTTATATTTTCTCATTTACTTCATATCTTTTTCAGTCCTATTAAATTTGTATTCTTATAATAAACACGTTAAACATGGCATCTTACAATTCAATAATAAATATGAGTGAAAATAGAGTGTGTGAATAGAGAATTATAGGGAAAGAATAAAAAAAATCGTTATAGTTCAAAGAAAGATGATATAATTAGAGCTATTACACAATTTAATGATTCAATATGGTATTGGCATTTAGGAATAGTTATAACTCCATTTTTATCAATAACAGCACTCAATTTTTCAATTGTCGTTATAGTACTGTTTTCTTGTATATTATGTGATACAAATTTCGCATGAAAACTAATCAATGCAATCGATTAATTTTGATCAATTATATCATAGCGAAGTTTCTTTTTTAGTACAGAACTGTTGTTTGTTAACTTAAATACTTTATTCTCCATTTATTACAAAAATTATCTAATTAAATGAAAAAAGTTTATTGATGTGTCAATGTTTTAATTTCAGAAGTAGACGCTAAAAAATAATGGCGAATTATTGCCTTACAATATAAGAGCAATTATAGTTGGTCTGAGTAATTGTGAAAACCTAATTGGATGATAAATTTTATTTATAAGACTGGATGGCTACATATTAATAAACTGTACATTTGTTCAAAAAGTTTAAAATCAACTAAAATATATTTAGTTACAAAAATTTTTTCATGCCATATCCAACAAGTTTTATCATTTCATGTCACGGTAGAGAGAATAATGCCCCAGCAGAATATAAAGAACAAATTGTGAAATGTTCCATATTTTGTAAGCACACTTGTGTTTCATTTTTCGTTAGTATCGAATTTAGAACCATACTCATTAATTTCCAAATATTTTTAACAACGTATGTGCTGTTCGGTGAATCAGTTTTGGTTAAAACCTTGTTCCTACTGCCAACAGCTGGCAACGTGCTTTACATTTATTAGTCTTACACACAGGGCTCAGAAAAGCATCGAACTCTCAGACGTCTCGCGAAAGAGGGACTCAACAAACTTCGTTCATAAATTCAAGCTGGCTTTACGAGATATTTAAGAGACTGTCTCCTCTTATATGCAAGGAGTTTGTGGGACCGCAAACAAAATGTTTGAGACTGCCACTCTGAGTCTAAGTTCCTCCCAGAAAAAGTTAAGACCTAATTCATACTTTCACTCTGGTATCATCTCGCTCCCCACAGAATCAATCATGGTAACACGAAGCGCAACATCTCGCTGACAGTGTTGACCCGCTGTCAGCTCGACGACGTCTCATTTAATCGCCGGAGATGTCTCCTCTCCCAAGTTCCGCCCCGGGGCATATATACACTACTGACACACCCTCCCCGAGAACTCCTCTCCTATAGCCGCGCTTGGAAAAAGTCCGAGGATAGCCAAGATGACTCCAGAAAGGTCTCAACACAGCATCATTCTCTGCCAAAACATCACATAATTCTCCTCCAATCACATACGACTAGCAAGAACACTTCTTGGTGCGCAACACAATCCTCTAAGTTCTTGCAGGTGGCTACCCACAAAGAATCAGTGTTAGGCAAGTAAGAGCACTCCAAGCAAACTAAGATCTTTCGACGATTTTTTCCACACATAAGCTGCAGGAATAATATTCTTCTGTTACTGAATGTCCTGACACTGGCTACAAGCATAAGAAAACACTTTCAGGATGACGACATAATAAAACGTCACAACAACGTGGAATCCAAATTGAAGACAGATAGATAACATGTGACAAGAACACTCCGCCGCATCCTGATGGCATCGTTGTAAATATCGAACTATTTGTCTTAATGTAATCAAATGTGCTGCGGACTTACCTTGGTGATGTCACAGCAAGTGTTAAAAGTGGTTGCCATTAGCATCAATGCATACGTGCATACACTCTTTCATGTCACAGAAGGTAGCCACCAACACCACAGGAGCTACAGCGTCAATTTCCCGCCGAGTGCTGACATGCTGTTACATGGCACATAGATTGTTGCGATGACTTTTCCTTTCAGCATACAACATAGGAAGTGAGTTGCCAAAGTCCTTTGGAAATGAAACAATCTTAAAAGAAGAGCACATATTCTCTCATGCTGGCGATGGAAGTGTGGCAAAGGGCGACGTCCTGTTGAAAATAGCCAGTATGTAGTTCTATGTCATCGAGTTGATTGACAAACTCTTTTAAGATACCTATGTAGAAGTCGGTACAGGCCATTGTGTTGAAAATCATGGGGAGAGTAATGTGGCATTTTGATAAGGCATACCACTTTCAAATTTTTTTCGTAATGAAATGGGTTTTATGCACAGAGTAAAGATTCTCAGTAGCCAAAAGTAGGATATTCTGGGAACTAACGACCCCACTGAGATGGAACCACGCTTCATCGGGGATTCGTGTATAGTCAAGGATTGCTTTAACGAGTAACATTGCTTCACTCTTTTTGCTTTGTCAGGAGGTTGCAATTGTTGCACATCAGTAACACGATACACACAGCTTCGTTCGCTGGCTGTTTTGGCCGTCCTCCATGCACATCCAGAAATGTTCCTCTTATTTCCAACTTATCCATCAAATATTGAGTGGACGACTTTATAAGCGGTTTCCGGCCCCCAAACTGTGCAATAAATGGTCTCTGGTACGCCTTTAAGGGACTCCACTGAGTACCATTCATACTTTATCCACACAAACACCAGCCACTATCAGCACATCACAACAGCAGGAACAAGCACTCGAGACTGAACGCGCACGTCCGTACGAGTGGCTTTTAACGGCTGAAAAGTCTAGACAAATGCGCATACCCACACAAGTACCAGAGAGACTGTGGCACCACCTCCATTGACGTCGCTAGGACACTTCCAATGACGTCACCGTACTTTTCATATGCCAAGGTACGTCCGTAGTTCATTACATTACATGATGACCAATAGTTAGATATTTACGAGCGAACATCATGGCTCGAGACCTTGATGGTCTCGAACCCGGGAATCAGCTAGCCCATGCAGTACAAGGATTTCGCTCATCCTCATGCAGTCCAGAAATGGTTGTGCGGAACTCTGATATCGCCTTGTAATAGGTCGGTCCCATACATTTTAGCACTTTTGTTTCAAACGAAAAAATTAGGTTATTTTTTATAACTGTTGATAGGCTGCGGCCTTACAACATACTTTATTATAGAAATATATCGCTCAGCAAATAGTCTCCAAGCAGAACTGGATTTTTGCTAGTTCAAAGCTTTCTTCTTTAACATGAATACTACACAGTAAGCAAAATGTGAAACATAACAAATACGAGAACGATTCTACTAAACCTTGGGTGTTAAATAATACTGTAAACAGCATATAAATTCTAAGTAAATGAACTGATTGTTTACAAGGTCAACTAAATTCGAGAATGATGTCATTGAACATGAATGACAGAATATGGAAATGCTGTGCGTCGACCTCTTCCTCCAAAACATTTTACTGTTCACCACTCTATTCACAACACATGTCAGCCCTCCTGCCATGTGAATGATTACATATTCAGCATCTTATTTCCTGCAGCTACCTTTGCTTCCCGAGATATTATCTCGCTTTGGGGTGTTGCAAGTACACAGTTTCCTTCATTTCGTCCTACATCCACAGGTCGCAAGATGTGAGGCCTATCATGGCACGAATTCATTACACAAAATCAGCCTCCTACAATAGTGTTCGTTCAAATGACAACTCACAGCGGGGGTAGAGGGACATTATCGAATAAATAGTGGCAATGGCTATACATGTCTATTAAATATCGTATTCTTTAACTATGTGCTGTTTATTGTATACAATATTTAATCAGCTTGTATAAAATATACTGTTGCATTTTTTGTACTGTGTACGAACACTATGTGCATGAGTGTGTTTGTTAATATGTATGTACAATTAACATTCGAAACTACAGGTAAACTGGTCAACTAATGTTCTTAATTGTCTACGAAATGTGCGTTATCTAACCACCGACATTCTTCATTTGATATATTTGAAAATTTCTTTTCTCTAGAAATAGTTTAACATTTCCAGACGACTCAAATGTCAGCAACAGAATACAAGGAACATCGCGAATCGTCAATTGAAGACAGAGAATGGCGGCGACATGATGTCATCTACCACATATACCCTCGTTCCTTCATGGACTCAAACGGCGATGGCGTCGGCGACCTTAACGGTATGCAAAATTAGTGATTTTTTGCAAATGAGTTTATTACAGATATTTACTTTAGTTTAAACTGTCAATATTGCATTAAAACATGACTTGCACGCAGAGGGAGAAGCGTATTGCTTCTTTTTGCCATAGAAATTACTTTTTTTAAAACATAAATTGAAGTAATTGTTTCTTTTGTATACAAAGTTATTTTTCAAAATAAATTATTATGCTGCTGTTTTTAATATATTCATTTTAAAATGTTTATTATTTTAATGTTTGTTAAAGTTACGCAGTACTCGGCGCAGGGCTGGTTAATTACGTTTATCATCGAATGCTATTTCACGATTATTAAAAGCCTACTTCTGGAAAGTGGTTTCGTGTATCCAAGTCCCGGGAGGGACGTTAATCTGACTGGCAATGTTTCCCAGCCTCTCCACAACCCACACTTGAACTGAATCGTGAAGTGTTCTCTGAAAGCACTACATTAAAACTTGCCCCGAAACTTCTTTGGGATCTTGCAGAATTCTTTGGCCTTCGTCTACCTGGGAAACATAGTCTGCTTAGAGCCAATTCAACTCTCATCAACTTTCACCATAGTCTTCCGTCTTGACGAAGTTCCTTCTAATGTTTAATTCTGTCCCATCTCGGAACGTTTCTTATCAGTCTGGAATTCTCGTTAAACACCCAGTCATACAATATCACAGCTATTAACATGCCATTATGTTCGTAAATTTTCAGTATCGCTGCTAAACATTCCCCCCCCCCCCCCCCGCTGACAGTTTAGGGACTTGACTTGCTTGCAGAAACAGTAGAGCATTGCTTCTTTTGTATACAAAGGAATTTTGAAATAAATATAATGGAAAACTCTTGGTAATAATTCTTCAGAACTCTTCGTAAAATTGAGGACACGTTGCTATTACCGAGTTTTACAAACAACAAATGCATTGCAGTCTGACAAGGTAGAAGCACTTGCTTTAGCATGCCTTTATTTGCATAACTTTCTCAGAAAGAACATCCAGTCTGTTAACGGTTATACGCCCCAAGAAAATATGGACTATGCGGATCCAGAATCAGGAATTTTATTTTATGCTCGCGGAGGAATGAGGTATACGAGAATATAGGAGTATTTCAGTTACGAGTGCCAAGGAGGCCTTCTTCGTCAAATGCAGAACGTGTGAGAGACGAGTTTAGTGAATACATTTTTATCTACGCAAGGCAAAGTTCCAAGGCACGGATAAACTTACAATAAACTTCGAAAGCATAAATAGAGCGATCACTGGGTATCAGATAAGTTTTTTCTCTAACGTTTCTTTAGTATTTTATATTGCAAAGGAGGGGGGAATTAAGTACTGAGAGTCAAGATGATTCAAAAAATAATTTCCCCTCCTACAATGAATATGGTTAGTAGATATGTAAAGCCGAAGTTGTGACACCGGGATTCGAGATAAGAGATAGGTGTTAGCCGCCATATTGGGTGACGTCACAGGCGCGGCTGGCGGCTTCGTTCATCTCCTCCCTCGCCGCTCTCCACCAAAAGGCCGACCATTCCAACGACCCGTAACCCTAGAAATGATTTTAATAAAAATTTTCTTAATAAACAATTACTTTATAAAAATCAAATTGAATAAACATGCTAGAGTGTGCGAATCGCTAGTGTATATATTTAGTGACGTATTTTAAAATTCAATTTTCCATACACGGGAAGAATTATTCTAAAAAATCGAGGAACATATAACATTAGTCTCACACTCACTCCACCACCCTAATCAACTTCACATCCCCACCCAATAAAGAAAATCGTGATGAAGTACATAAATATGTTACCACAATCCACAGTCTCGCAGACCTAACCAACATCCCATCTCCTAATCATTGGCCTTATGTAACAAATTATTCCTCCACACGTACCTATCAATCGTATCTGACCAGTGACCAGGAAATTACACCTTCAACGCATCTATTTTTTTTCCAGTACTAGACACTAGAATGTATTTGAAACTCGTGTTTCAACCACCAGAGAGAATTTACTGTCGGCAAGAGTGCTATTGACGAATGGCGACGAAGTCATGTACATTGTCATATTTAATTTTTTATTTATAAATGTAATGATTTTTAATTAGAATAATTTTTATACAAAACGAGGGTTTTTAAAATAAAAGAAACTCAACATATTTCCCGGAACATGTCCGGCTCTCCACACCACCTCTCCTTCTGTAACTGATCCTAACAAGGTATCACAGGAGACAACTTTCAGAGCCTTAATACCATGTAATGGACATTTCGCGGTTCCGTTACTACTACCAAGGGCCACTTGGAAAACATGTCCCTCCACCTGATCACCCTTACAACCAAGCTTCTCAGGTCTGAGCGTAACTACATTGGTGAACACTGCAACATACAGAAACTCTCAGCACTGAAGATCTAATACCTCCACAGTTGGGAGGGCCAATGTACCTTTAATAACTTCGAATTCGACAATCGGCAGACCCCTTTTAATGTTAGAGTACGTACTGTTTGTTGGTATGTTGATCCACATGCATGTGTTCTTACGACCGCATATCATACCCGTCCAGTACCCGAGCTTGTCCACCCCATGGTGGAGACCCAAAGTCTGAATTGCGGGGTGCTCCCCCAGGGAATGAATTAGACATCGCAAACCAGCATACCCTCTGGATGTCAAGTGTCCTGATTCTATTAGGCACAGTACTTAAGTATAATTGCTCAGATTATTGACCCCACCAGGGTCAACCCAGTTATAAGCTATTCTCGCATAGCCCACCCCCGAGCTAATCGAAACCATCTCCGGGTATTGGGCAACAGCGCGACTCGAACACGTTCTACAGTGTCAAGCAGGTGCATGACTTTGCTGGTGAATTCCGACAGCGATGCTCTCGCGGTGCTGCCGTCTGCCTTACAGACAACCAGGCCAAAATCGAGCCCTGACAGTCCACTTAAGGGGCTCTCGTAGGTCTTCGAAGCGAACACAATCGTTCAGCACATATTCCATGGCGTGTGGCACCAGACAATCATTGCAAAGCGGGTCTTCGACAAGGCCCAGATCATGTACCATTGCCTTGAAGATGCCATGCCCTGAGAGGAACTGCATCGTAGTGTGGGACGGATAGATGGTTAGGTGCAGTCGTTCCTGGGCACAAGGAAAGATCGCAAAGGTCATTCGCCCCTTAAGAGAGGTCGACTACCGTTCCTGCCAGTTTCTTACAGTTTTCTCCGTGTCAACTTTCCTACACTCAGGGTCAACTGTCTCCAACACTTTCTCCTCCGCAAGTGAGCCAAGCTCAATCAGTCGGAAATCCATAGGAGCAATTCCTGCTTGTACCTGGAGGGCATCCATGGCCACAGTTCGGTATGTCTTTGTCATTGCTAACAGTGCCACACACTGCGCACCCACAGCTTTCGCCGTATATGAATACGTCCCACTATCTTATGCCAAATAATTGAACCATACGCCATGATGGGCTCGAAGACCCCTTTATACAATCCGAGCATACAACCTCTGAAAGAGTACCACAACTTTCTGGCTCACATAATCTACGTGTGGAGCAAAAGACATTCTGTCATCCAAGAGAACACCAAGATACTTGTAATTCCTTACAAACTCCAGGCAGGTTCTGTTCAACTGCACTTGGAGATAATGTCCATAACGTCCCCTAAAGGATGCCTTAAGCAATACACACTTGGAATTTCGAGCTGAGAAGTCAAGCTTTATAGATCAGGCCCATGCCGCAACCGAACCCAAGATTGCCTCTGCCTTTCCCTTCAACACGTGTCACTAGTTGCTGGTGACGAGAACGAGGCTATCATGTGCATATCTAAACAGCCGGCATCTGTCAGGAAGCAGAAGGTACAAAAAGCTGTCAAAGAGGACGTTTCAAACAACAGACAAAGGACCGATCCTTCTGGCAACCCTTCGTCAGTACTTTCTCAACTGTAGAGGTCTTCATGAACATTACCCTTTTCTGGTCTGTGAAGTAACTTATCACCACGAGGATGAGATTTCGAGGACACTGCCATTTTTTTTCCCTTTTTCCAAACAAAATTTTACCCTAAAAATTGACTAAATTTCCGTAAAAAAATTCAGTTTTCCCAGAGCAGGAGACTGGAATTTCTTACCCTGGTTCAGACAGGAAACTGGAATCAGCGACCCAGGTGAATGGGATCAGCGACCCTGGGATAAGGAGAGCAGAACCCATGACCTTTCACCATAAACTTTGACCCAAAAAAAATAAAATAAAATAAATTCCAATTTTTTTTAAGAATTAAAAAAAATGTATTATTAAAAATTATAAAAAAATAATAATTTCCTTAGGTTTATCCTAACCCCCTTCACAAAGATAAATTAGTCACGAGGGCCTAACCCTCTCGTCCATAATCAGTCAGCCATCTTCATGCCGCCAGCCATCGAAGCAACCATATTGATACTGATGACATTTGACCTTGAACTTTAACCTTTGACCTTGAAAACTCAAAAACATACCAAAATATTTCATATTCAGAAAATAAAAAATACCAAAATAGCAAAAAATTAAATAATAAATTTTTTTAAGAATTTTATTAAAAACATTTTATGTCCTGAAGTCCCCCCTCACCTGCTCAAACAAGGAATTAGTCGGCATGCCTCCACCCCTGTCGCCCACACCCAGTCAGCGCGCATATTACATTACTGCCCACTACCACATAAGATGCAGGTGACCTTAACATCGACCCCATGACCTTGAAAACAAGAAATCGAGGTAAATGCATAAAAGTACAATCTTATTAAATTACAGACTACTATCACCATATTGGAAGCCAGTGACGTTGATCTTAACCCCATGACCATGAATGACCTTGAAACCAAATACTCAAAAAAATATATAAAACACAAAAAGCATATTACATTACTAATTACTACCACCATATTCGATGCAGATGATCTTAACCTTGACCCTGTAACCTTAAATAACCTTGAATAATAGAACTCGAATAAAAATGCATACAAATCAACAAACACATTACATTAATAACTACTACCATCATATTAGGTGCAGATGATCTATAACTTGATCCAATGACCTTGAAAACAAAACCTGGAGATAAAGTACCTGAAAGTCAACAAGCATAATTATGTTATTAACTGCTACCACGATATTAGATTCAGGTGACCTTAACCTTGAACCCATGACCTTGAAAAAAACTCAAGAAAAATGCATGAAAGTTAGCAAGCATATTACATTACAGACTACCACTGCCATACTAGATGCAAGATACCTTGATGTTGACCCCATTAACTTGAATGACCTTGAAAACGAAACTCGAGAACAATTACATAAAAGTGAGCGTGCATATTATTTTACACACTGCTACCACCATATTAGATGCTGATGACGTCGACCTTAATCCCATGATCTCAAATGACCATGAAAATAAAAACTTAGAAATGTACATAAAAGTCAACAAGCATATTACATTACAGACTACTGCCATCATTTTAGATGCCGGTAACCTCGAGCTTTACTCCATGACTTTAAACCAAAAATAAATAAATAAATCCAAAAAATCCAAATATATGCATATCAATACATGCAACTTTGTTGAAGATTACAGTCTTTCATGTATCTCACTATTTACACTTATGTTGTCCTTGTGCGAAAATATCGCGACATTTATTACACCAGCACACTGTGCAGGGCAGGTTATGTAAGTAACTACACTTTTGAGGACATGAACGAAATTCACAAGAGACCTGCTTGCAGCAAACCCAGTACTGACGATAAATGCACTTTACCTTTACAGGTCTTTACATGTCTAAGTAAATTATCGGCACGACTGAACTGCTTAAAACACCTATCACACAAATATGACATACGACAGGGAGACGCGACACAGTTAAAGTACTCATTTTGCCCTACATTATGGTCGAAAAACCACATAATTGTTCGCCTGAGAAGAAGACACGCAGGGCCTTACATAACAGTATGTTATTTGAATATGGCTGTATGTATATACACACAGATATATAAACATATATATATATAAAACTATATATACAATAAATAAAAAATAAATGTATGATTACATATTTATTTACATATACATATTCATGTACCCATACATAATTATGTATAAAATAAATTGAAATTAATTATGTATTTACATATTTATATACTTATACATATTTATTTACCATACATAATTATGTATATTCCTATATTATATAAATACATACTTATTATTCCATACATAAATATGTCTTTACATGTTATATATGTATATTCCAATCTTGTATAAATTTGACAGCAGCTGCGTGTTTTCTCCTTGGACGAATGATTATGTGGGTTTTCCAGGAGTGCTCCCATAATACTAAGATAAATTGTGATTATGAAGGGCTGCCTTTGACCTCGACAATCATGGACCAGCGACCATCATGGCTAACTGATTGCCACTAGTGCCGATTCTGCGATCGAATTTTCACCTATGTTCAAAATGCTCGTCAGAATTAGAGGGTAATCTGTACAAAGAATTATTTTCGCGCAATGGTCAATTGGGAGGCATGGTGGTGACCTGTCGTGGTGCTGCATTGTTCAGTAGGAAGTCCAAATTGTGCATCGACCAATGGCGTAGCATGGTGGGAGCCTGTTGTAGTTCTAGGCACTTTTATTGTTAAGTGCAAATACAGTTTACCCAGGAAGTGATTGAATATAACAAGGGACCTGGATATATACATTTAAAGCGAGAGTATTATGTAACATGTCCATATTTCAGCTTTTGGTGGTAGGACTATGTAACTTGAATATGAAATAGGGAGAAAATATATTAATTTGCTATTCACACACAAGCACTGTACTTAGCTCCGCACTTAGCACCACAATCAGCACAGCAATCAGCACCACAGTTACAATCAGTACCACAATCACAATCAGCACTGCTATCCCAATCAGCACTGCAATCGCAATCATTAGTCATTTAGTGATAATTGGAGTCTTTTGGAGTTATTTCGGAGCAATTTTGAGTCAGTTTGGAGACATTATGAGTAGTTTTAGTGTCATTTTGGAGTAAATATGAGTCTGTCTGTAGGAGTCTGAGATTGACTACCACATGAGATGTTTCAATGCTTGCATGTGAATGATCAGTTGCAATCATATGGTAACTCGGTGATTAGCTTTTCGGGGTTAGAACACTGTATTAATTGTGCGATAGGATTGTTTCAAAGTCAATATGACGTCATCGGGCTTGCATACGCATATATTATATGCAGTAGGTAGGTTAGCTGAGAGCCTTATTTTGACAACGGAAATCATGAAAGGTACATCGTACTGACTAGTTTTTGCCTCTTCGCATCTAAGTCTTATTCTGCATCTGCGATGTCTTCGGGCAGTTCAGAGATAATGGTAGCTACGACAGTGTCATCGACTTCTTCGGGAGTGGTACCTAGAACATAATTCCCGGCATTTCCTGCTTCTTTAGCTCCAGCACCTACATCTCCAACAGGCCTGCTCTAGTCTTTGCCTGAACCACTATGTCGTCATCAGTGTCCCTTTTGTGATAAGGTATTTACTTTAGGGTATAATGTACGGCAACATGAGTGCTTTATTTGTGTCGCGTCTCCCTGCTGTATGTCATATTTGTGTGACAGGTGTGGTAAGGAGTTCAGTCGTACCAATAGTTTACGTAAACATGAAAGGCCTATAAAGGTGAAGTGCATTTCACATCAGTACCGGGTTTGCTGCAAGCAGGTCTCTGGTGACTTTGGTATTTCTCCTCAAATGTGTAATTACATACATAACCTGCCCTATACAATGTTTTGGTGTAATAAATAGCGCAATATTTTCGCAGAAGGACAACACGAGTGTGAATAGCGACACATGCATGAAAGACTACAACTTTCAACTAAGTTGCATTTATTGAGATGGGTAATATTATAATTTTTATTTTTTTTTATTTTAAGATCATGGGGTCAAGGTCGAGGTGACCTGAATTTAATATCGTGGTAGTAGTCTTTCGTAATATGCTTGTTGACTTTTATGTGTTTTCTCGGGTTTTTATTTCAAGGTTACTCAAGTTCATGGGGTAAAGGTCGAGGTCATTTCTTACAATATGGTGGTGGTAGTCTGTACTGTAATAAGCTCGTTGACTTTAATGCATTTTCCTCGAGTTTTTGTTTTACAGGTCATTCAAGGTCACAGGGTCAAGGTCACCCGAATCCATTACGGTTGTGGTCAGTAATGTAATATGCTTACTGACTGGGTATGGTTGAGGAGTGTGGAGGCCCGCCGACTAATTTTTTGTGTGAAGAGGTAAGGGGGGAAACTTAAGAAATTTAAATATAAAATACATTTTTAATTGACTTAAATATCATTTTTTGGTATTTTTTAAATTTTTGTGAATTTGTTTGATTTGTTTGATTTTTTGGAATTTTTGTATTTATGAGTTTAAAGGTCAAAGGTCAAGGTCAAACGTGATCTGCATTGAATATGGATGCTACTATGGCTGGCAGCACCAATATGACTGACTGGTTATTGGTGATGGGGTAGAGGCCTGCCGAATAACTTATTTGGAAGGGGGGTGGTGAGGGGGACCTCAGGAACTGTAATTTTATAAATAATAGTTTAGTAACTCAAAATAAAATATAATTTTTTATATATTTTTTTTATTTTTTGGAAATTTTTAAATTTTAATTTTTTTTGGATTAAAGTTCATGGTCAAAGGTCATGGATTATGCTCTTCTGACCCCGGGGTCACTGATCCCAGTCACCTGGGTCGCTGATTCTGGTCTCGCGTGTGACCCAGGGTCACAAAGCCCGGTCTCTAGCTCTGAGAAAAACAGGAATTTTTAGGGAAATTTTTAGAGAAAAGGGGAAGTTTTAGATAAATTTAGTCGATTTGAAGGAAAAAACAGACATTTTGAGGGGAAAGGGGTGAAATGGTGGTCTGTGACATAACAATATGGCGGCAGGGTGGCTCCTGTGCTCGTATGTTAGATGCCAATGCGCTCAACTTGTCTATTTCTTACTACTCACCACATACTTTCTTTTAGACTAATTTTATTCGGTAATGTCCAAAATGAGGAAACAAAGATACACATTGAAAATATATAATGTACACTTGGTTTTGTGTAAGGTGCTGTTGCTTAGTGAGTCCTAATTTCCTTTGTTAATGGGTATAATGCTTAAAACACTGTTTTCAGACATGAACTTTGCACCAATGCGAGATAATCAGCAAGTTAACCAGTCTTGGGAAGTTTTTTATGCAATAATAATGCGAAATATTCGTAGTTTCATCCTTCACCATCAGAAGATCGATATGTTCATATTTATCATTCTTAATCATTCGTGTTGGCACCACATTTCCCCTGGCATACAGCGAGTACACATTTACAGACACATCAGGGTTGTTGTTCTCAAAGACATTTATTGGCTATGGAAGAGTCGGAAAATCCTGACCGCTAAAATCCAACTTTTAATCCACCTCAGCATACCTCTTGTCCATATGCTGTAGATGCGATGACTTAACAAATTCAGCGAAAACTGACCACTTGAAACGTTGGTTGTCGTGGTTGTGGGATTGATTATGGCTTGTTTGTGTATGATAAAGTCGGAAAAGTCAACATACATCGATAACAATGAATGTTTATTCTCTATGTCACACATGAGAAGCTCCTTGCACGTATCCATATGCATCTTTAGACCACCTATCCATGAAATTGACATCCCATACTTCAAACACACTTACTTTAGGTGTATGGACTCTTCGTACAGTCATGGTTCTTATATCGGTGTGCATTGCTGCTACAAGCGAAGGTCTTTTCACAAAAATGACACTTATAATGCAGGAATGGTTCAGCAGATGGTCCAGTTGGCGATGCAGTTGCCACAACTGAAGAACTAGATGACACTTTTGCAGTCCCTGCGTCAAACATCCCAGAAGACCCTGGAAATTCCGGTAGACGCATAGAGACCTTAGCCATAGATGCAGATCATACGACTGAAGAGGAAGAAGTTGATGGCACTGCTGGTACCACTCCCGAAGATATCGATGACGGCATTGGTACCATGTCCATAGCAGTCGGCAATGGGCTATTGTACGCAGCCCACTCGAAGAAGTCATTGGCACTGATGGTACCACACACCAAGAAGTCCATGGCACGGCCGTAGATCCCATTAGCTCTGGATTGTGCGAAGACATAACGAATGCTGAATATTTCGTCGACCGAAAAGCTAGATGAAAAGATCCGTACTTCCACACTTTTGTTGACATCAGAACACCCAAGAACAGCGCCCTTCTGGCACCACTCAACACAACACCAGCAGAGCGACCCTCTCATAGGTGCTACAACCTGCTACCATGCAGGGACAGCCATCGGTTCCAGTGTGCTGTGCCTGATGAGATAACTACCAAACAGGTGGTGGTATGGTGTAAGAATAATCCCTCGAGGTGGGCCATTTGACGTGAGCCGAAACTCACGGGTTTCCGCGACCATTCGGTGCATCACAATACAACAACGGCCGAGCACCGTGCCGATGACAAGAACATCGGGCGTGGCCATCAGCTAGATTTTTTCGACTGTGTTGGGAAAGCACCCGCTTCGGCCACTTCGCTCGAGTCAGCTGACAGTTCCACTTTTTCTGACCACATGGGTGACACCATGATCAATCTCATGGTTCGGATCCCAATCGACGAGCACGTGTGTTCACACTCAGAGCTGTGCTGTCAGGGCGTAGAACACATAAAAGTGACACCAGGATTCGTAGCGCCAATGATCAGGATGCTTACGAAGAACGGATGCCATTGAGTAATAATTAATGCCCAGTTGCACCATTGTGGCTCCAACCTCGAGCCTAAATTGGATGAAAGATTTTCATAGAAAACTGTCATACCCTCTTCTAATAACATATTTGGTTGGAAGCTTGAACTCGAATGCTGCAACCAAAGATGTTAAGAGGGTGCAACAGTTTTCTGTGAAAATCCTACATCCGATCTAGAACCATGATGGTGCAACTGGATATAAGTGTTTGCGAGTGTTAGTGGTCCCCAAAAGCAGAGCAAAATCCTTCCCAGTTGCACAAAGTGCATACTGCAAGTAAACTGTTCTACTTAACATAATTAAAAATCGCATTAAAGTGAAGTCAACGACTTTCTACATATAGCAAAGGTTTACCCGTGCCAACCTAAGTGTAGCCGCCACAGTCTGCCCCTGACTTGGGACATCTCAGTTTACGTGTTTTTTGTAGGAATGTTGGGTGTAAGAATGTACATGTTAATTTTTGCAGCATTCAACAAGTTTGTAGATTCGTATAAACACACTTCTAGAACTACGTGTCCATAAACCTAACAACATACTGTTAAGTGTGCAATTAGTTAAGGTGATTTTAATGCTTATACAATGGAATATATTAAGGGCATAATCCAATTTTAGATTTTCTTTTATACTCCCACATTTCCGACTCCCAACATCTTAACGGCAAGTGGCCAGAAAGACGCAGAAGCCATTTAGTCTGAAGTGGGCACTCAACGGAGCAGGCCACGCAGCTTGCATCTTTCGGGTACTTCATAAACCAAGAACAATAATTTTATCCTATTTTGTAAACAGAACATTATTTATCGTAACTTCATTATCAAGGAGGAGAACCTGTCCACCTCCTTCAGATATATAGCCTCAGGAGTCTAAGCTCAATTTTTCATCTGTACAGCACACCCTCAATTCTCCCTCATCACGTCGTTTGTTTTGGTAACATTGTGCTCTTGACTCGTCCCATCGTCAGAACCGTACGTCTGACTCATCCCGCACTTTATCATCATACAGGTAGAGTTAATTGGTGGGTCGTCAATCCCCCTTTTGCACATGACATCATCGCCACCATCGTGCACGCAGAATTAATCACTGGGCTCATAACTCCCCTCTGCCCTCGATGCCAACTTCACGTGCACAAAGTTTATCAGGGGGTGACAGTTCCCCTCTTCGCCAGTGATCCATGCAGTTGTGGTATACAGTGTGGCAAGACAGGCAGTCCACAAGTGTTCCAGACAGCGAGTCATTACCCACATCACCATCTCCAATGCAAGTAATTTAGGAGGTCATGGTGTATAGAAACAAGCAGAGGAGGTAGTGTGAAACGCAAGCAATTAGAGGAGGTAATGTACATACAAATTAAGCAAGCAGAGGAGTCCGTAATGTGCAGAAAACAAGCAATTAAGCAGGAGGCAGTGTAACATCTACAGATGCAAGTGAGTGGAAGAATTAGCATGTAAATAGCAAGTAAGTGAGGATAAAGGGGCTAGTGCCAACCACCTACTTGTGGTCCGCATGGGAAGAAAAACTGGCAAGTATTACCGAGATGCCATATGTCTGTCACCAGGAGACCTATGCGACAACAACAAGGCCGGTGACAAAATCACCCACGATGGTGCAACGCATGCCGAGCCCCTAGAGCAAGGAAGAGGATAAGAGAGGAGGCCTCCCACCCGAGCCACCATGTCGCCGACGCCCGACGAGGCCACGTCCCTAAGGTGCCAGTAAGACATAGGCCCAGATGACGGAGGGCACGTCGCAGCAAGAGCTGACGCCCCCTCGACGTCCGCTGCAAACTGCACACAACTGGCATGGAGCACGGAGGAGGCGCACAATGGTGCCGTCGAGTATGAGCTCCAGGGGAAGCAATGAGCATGGAAGGTAGGTCAGTACCTGTCCCAGTATCACCAGCACTGCGTGCCCACGGCATGATGTCGCCCAGTACATTGGTGCCAGCCAGGATGCAACCGGCGGTCGGTTCAAAGGAGATCGACAGCGCATCAGCTACCAGCACAACCCAAAGAGATGTGGAACTGTAACCAATGGTGACACCTCTGGAAGGGAGTCCCTCAGAAGACGACACGATGCATGTCGATGGGTCACCGCACATCATGGAGGACAACATGGCAGAAGAAGCAACGGTGCCAACACCAACTGGGGAATCACCCGAGGGTGACTCCAACCCTCCAGCAGTCGCTAGTCCGACTAGCTACCGGCAGTGAAGTGTGGTTGTACATGAGGACATCAGCAGTGGCAGCGACGATGGAGGATCGTGCGACTCGTACATCCACCACTCAGCATGTCGATGCTGGCGACCTGCAGCATACCACACATGCATGAGTACCGGAGCACTATGACGATGGCAAAAGAATGCAGAACGATGGCAGCAGCCAGCGGTTCCAGAACATAGGGGGCTGGCAAGAATCCCCAATGTACTACGTCCGCGAAGGGAAACACGAGAAGGTGTGTCTATCATCAGTGGTGTATGCGGCTCCAAACGGAACAGCGAGGGGTGGGACATTTGTGTGTGCTTATGTTAACCCCTTCTCCATAGCCTGTTTGCCTGTCGCACCTGGTTTGCATAATGCAGTGTGTGTGCGCTCTCTACGAGCACAAGTGCAGTTGTGTGGCAAGGGACGATGCAAGTGCAGAGCAGAGCGAGCTTCGAACACATGCACGTGGCACAGGAATCTGAAAGTAGGCGCTGTACAATTTCTATTTAGTTAATTTATGCAATTAAAGGGCAAGGCAATTTTTCGTAAGGGGATGCAACTAATAAAAATGCCTGCCTTCGCAGCCCTAAAGCCCTTAGTGCTTTCAAAGTATATATTTGTAATTTTCTGTAATGTTCATTAACGTGTTTTTCATCCACATCATCCACGCAGTGCATTGGTTGGTCATAATGAATATTATTTACACTGTTAATTTTTTAAAGCAATGTATAGCAACTAGCACACAGGGTATGTGTACGATTTGCAAATTTTGTGTGCAAGGAAGTAGTGCAGGGTGGGGTGCCAGTCCGCCAAGCAGGCAGGCACGCAGCGCTGGGAAAGTTAGTAGTCGTTGGTCTTCGCAAGGGTTGTGCCGTGTGATGTGCCTACAACTCAGTTAGTGACAGTAGATATCATGTAGACTTTAAGAATGAGTTCTCAGAATACAGAACATAATTTTTCCTAAAACAATAGTCTGAAGTCAAGAATAAACTATAAAAATTTGGCTGCTGTAAAAACCATTGGTCACACAGTTAAAGAGCTACTGATTGATAAATGACAGGAGTTTGTAAATAAATTTATCCAGAAAATTACTGAGGACTATGGGCTTTACCACTATACTAGTATGCCTTATATCCTTCAGCAGAATGGCGCTTCTGAGAGAGAAAATCGTACTCTTATAGAGCCGGCAAGAACAATGCTGCATCTACCGGAGATGTTGCGGACAGAGGCAGTAATGATAGTATACTATGCCATTAATAGAAAGGGTCCTTCTTCAGTTGAGGGGAAATCTCCATATGAATTGTGGTTTGGAAGGAAAGTATCAATTGGCCATATTAAAGTGTTTGGGACTAAGTACTTCGTCCATGTTCCAAAGGAAATCAGGACTAAATTTGACAAAAATTACATGAAGGAATATCTGGTGGAATACTGTGAAGATAAAGATGGATACCGAATATGCATACTAGAGGACTCTGAGATTATTCAGTCTAGGGATATTGTTTTCAAGGAGGAAAAAAGGTCGACAGCTACTTTTTATTTTAAATTTGGTCTTGTGAAGAAACCGAAAATGACAATGGGGGGAAGAAAGAAGTCCAAAATGAACAATCTCCTTCACAAGAATGTAAAGGTTATAAACTTCGAGTAAGAACTGGACTCCGAGCACCTACAGGGATGGAAGATTATTCCTTGTTGGAATACTGTGGTGATGAACCCGCATCATATGCTGAAGTGGTTGGTTCTGGCGAGGCTGAGCAGTGGCGACAGGCTATGCAAGAGTAGTTGGGTGCCTTGGCTTGACAACAAATGAAACTTGGGATTTGCTTGATCTGCCTATAATAAGAAAGTTATTTCCAATCGTTGGGTGCTAAAGATCATGAGGAAGCCCAATGGGGATCTAGAGCGCTACAAAGTCAGTTTTGTTGCGAGGGGCTTTATTCAAGAGCAAGGTGTGGACTTCGGCCAAACTTTTAGCCCTGTTGCTCTATTTGATGCAATAAGAGCCCTTCTTAGCATCACAGCTAACTAAAAGTATGACTTTGGTCAGTTCGATGTTCCAACAGCATCTCTGTATGGCAAGCTGATGGAGGAGGTTTACATGAAACATACTGGGGGATTTGATGACGGCAGCAGTCGAGTATGCAAACTTAATCGCAAACTTTATGGGTTGGAGCAGTCCTCATGTTGGAACCAGCATTTTGTGGAGTTATGAGTAGAAGGCTATTGCATATAGTGGCGCAACTCGATAATTTAACTAAAATTCACGAAAATTTCTCACTGTCAAGCATCATTTTCTCGATATCTTCTGAAAGCATGATTGATCACCCTCAAAATCAAGATAGTTTGACCCTAATTTGCATTCTCAATTAAGCTCACTTTTTTTTAAATATACTTTTCCAACAGAATTATTATTATTTAACTACTACAGTACATTCTTTTCTATATTCTCCTTGCATACAAAAATTAAATTATTTATTGAATAATTGCACATTTTTATATATATATAATATATATATATATATATATATATATATATATATATATATATATATATATATATATATATATATATATTATTCATTCTTCTAATTTCTGCAAAATCTTGTGTTATGTCCAAATCCAAAAAAAAAAAAAAAAAAGTGTTCTTTTCTAAGGTCTCTAAAATTTCTGGCAAATCTATTAACAATATTTCTAATTTTACATCTGCTAATTCTATTTTATAAGGAATAGCAATTGGATTTCTATATTATTGTATAATAATTTCTATATCTCCTTTTATAATTTGTTTAGTGCCTTTAATTGTTTGTACATAAGAATCTAATAAATAAGGAAATTTTGCTTTAACCCCATGTCTTGCCAAATTAAACTTTGGAAATGTAGATCTTAAAAAACTGTTAAAAATTTCACAAGCTTGTTTTTTTTTTTCTTTTACACAAAATTGGATATTTTAAATTTTTCCTTCGCAATCTAATAAAAAATCTGTTATATTAAAAACCACAATGTTATCGCAAAATGACTCTGGAATTGGAATAAATTCTTCGAGTTTTTGGTCTCCATTTTTGTATATAATATCTCCAATATTTGTTACAAGATTTTTGTTATTTAAGTTATCTCTTAAGAACCATAATCCAAATGTTTTATTGGTTGGTTTAGTTTTATTTCCTAGCAACTCTGTAATAGAATATTAAGTCGCAAACATCTCATTTTAGCTTCCATTTAAGAGCACACAATTTTATATACACTACAAAAAAGTAGCAGAAACGGTGTTGAGAAAAAATGGTAAAATTTTGGCAAAAACTTGGAAAACTGAAAAGTATGTGAAACTGGGTAGCAGGACGCAAAATGAGGTTGCTTTCTTACCAAAATGAAGTGATGGGTTTCTCCAATTGGAATTTTGTTGGTGCTAAAGTATGGCCGAAAAAGTTAGAAATGTAGTCCTTGGCAGGATAAAAATATCTGTAAACTCCAAAAACACTTGGTCCCTGGCATCGTTATTAATTTGCTCTTAAACCTTTGTGTTTTTTTTTAATGGGCACCTGTATTTATATGTATACATTTTTTTGTGTAAATATCAGTAGAAGACTATAGCAGAACTTGGCTCAACTCAATAATTTAACTAAAATTCAACGAATTGCGTTCTAAATTCAAACAAATTTCTAATCCCAGCATCAAATCTTTCACAGATATTGGTGCAACTGAAATATTTAATTAAAAACAAATTTCATGCTAAATTCAAACAAATATCTAATAATAATCAAATATATAATGCAAGTCCAGACTTAAAATAGTTCCAGACACATCCCTTCCAGCCAATGGCGTGCAAGGTGCCACTGAGTTATTTGCAATTGAGTACTCATAGGGGCTGGTTCGTGGAGGTTCACCCCCTGGGTGGCATGCAACCTTTGTATCCAATCATTTAGTAGGCCAAATGCGAAGAAATTAACCAGAACCTTTTGTTCAATTGCCACTCGTAGACACCATCCTTTCTTTCCCATTGCTTACATAGCCTGGGGAAGCTTAAATTGTACAAGTAAGTATTTGATGGCTTCACACCATTTTTCCGACTATCGCCTCCCTGTTGGGCTACAGCAAGCAAGTGCTCTAGTCTCTTTATTTCCAACAGCTGGAGTATCGATCGGGCTGCAGGCTGTGTGCATGGGCGTGCAAGTACCACCACCTCGCCAGTCGGTACAACCCTCTAGCAGGCACGGAGGGGACAGCTGCGAGAGGGGAATGTTGTACCCTTCCTCCACCACCAAGCCGCTCTGCTGCACCATGCTCGTGTTGACATGGCTGGTCAAATGCACATTCCTGGTCCGATGCCCCTGCGTTTGCAGTGTTTGTGCCCCATCCCATACAGGATGTGGAAGCATAATATGAATTAGGCACAACCCACTGCAGCCGCGAACACAAGCCCAGCCAAGCTATCAATTGCATCGCGAAAAACCACGAGTGCAGAGACAGCTCCAATGTATAAAAAAGGGAAAGTCAAAAACCCAATACCATTCCATTAAAATTTTCCTACAGAAACCAAATACAAAACTTTAAAGCCCAAAATTTCAACAAAGTAAATAGACCTACACCATCTACGCCGTAATGAGTTGACATGAGAACCAGGCATCTAGAATAGGCCATTCTCCATGTCTCCGAGCCCAACACACACTGACCACAGATATGTCACCCAACGAGCTGCTATGCCCAGCGTATCATTCAGTGGGCACGCATCAGTTGCATCAATGCAGTGCTTAGTGCACAATGTAATAAGTATACATTTCTGTTCATTTTCTTGTTATGGCCTTTTTAGAGTAATTATATAGTATATTCTAGTGCAACCAGTGCTACGAGAAATGTGCTATGTGTGATTAAAGGGATATGTTTATGTTTGACACGGGTTTTTAGTAAAGGTAAAAAAAAGGGTTTTCTAGTGTCCGAGTGGCATGTAATATTGTCTTTTTATTAATGTGATATGTATTGTAATAAATTTTGTGTGTTTGTAAATTATTCAAGTTAAATGTCTCATGTTTTAACAACAGCACACTAAAGCATCACTGTGTTAGTAATGTAAACCAAATCACGGTAAGTTCCATTGCAGCCATACAACATATGGCGCAACATTTTGTAGTGTCACCAGGGTTATTGTGTCTAGTTTTAAGAAGGGTTTGTAATTTATTTTCATGACAAATGTTCACATGCACAGAGAGCTCAAGTGTATGTAAACAAAACCATTACAAGGAACATTTTTAACAGTGGCACAGAGGAATGAAAAATATCACGTAATTTTTATCATGTCATATTCAGGGTGCTGGTCTCTATTTTTATGAATTATTATATTTGTATGTAAGGGTCCAGTATTTGGCAGTACCATAGCCAGTGTTTTGGTAGGAGATTGACGTTATGTTACCACAAAGCCTTAGCCACATGACATAAGCACCAACCACATGGTCGCCTAACCTAACTTTTGTAACTCATATATTTAAGAACTTTCAATGAGAGAACTTTCAGTATGCACACAAGAAAACCAGCCTGCATATTTGCAGAGTGCAGTAATAAGTTTCATCTGGGACAATTTATTTTGCCAAAATCAACCATAATTAAAGTTGTATTATGTACTATGCAAGAACTAAGTTGTGAGTTAAAGAAGCTGCAACCAGGCACATTGGAAATAATTTAGTTTAGGAAATAAGATTTTCCGAGTCGTATAAAAGTGTTTTCATCATGTGTCATGCTATTTCAAATCACCAGCATCCATCATTTATTTTCAAGAACCGCATAAATTACATTTAGGAGTTTTTTTATCAGCCATGTGGGAAGGTCGGGCCAGTGAAGAGGCTTCCCGTTAACCCCAGCATAAAGTAACGCGATCGACTCGGAGCTGTGTGGACGGCGTGAGCGCGTTCTCCCCAGACCTTCAACTTTTGCATAAATCATGTAGTATATCAATAGTAACTTGTTAAATATGGAACCGGCCAAGTTCATAATGTACATAATTGGGATATAAGTTGCATTTTTAATTCATTGTCAGCTTTGTGCCATTATACATAGTTCTAGTGTACTCCATCTTTATCGGAGTTATATGTTGTAAGTGACTCTAATGGGGAATTCATTCCAATGAATCATGTATTCTAGAGAAATTGTGACTTAATTATTTGGTATGGTCGCATCTTGACCCCATAACCTATACGGAAAAATACGTAACCAGTGATGCCGTGGGGTAGTCTGAACAATCCTTACCTGTGTTTAGTACAGAGGTATAGAGGGAGCTTTGATATCCTCTACTAGCCAAAGCACAATATATATAGATTTCATCATCTTCAGAAATAACCACAGTATGACGGCGATGCATCAGAAGGCCACTTTGGACCAAATGGCCCATGACCTGCAGCAACATTGTGTTCTCCGCTGAGAAGAGAGATGGTGCCCACTTGATAACTGAACTTAACCTCCATCCATCCCATCACCTAAATTATATTCTGATGCCCGAACCACTGCCACATCAGAGTGCAGTCGCTAATGCTTTACTCATCACAGCTAGGCAGGTAAGATACGCTGCCAGCACTGGCATATTTCTTGGCAGCCACCACTCACCTGAAAACTGAGAGTGTGCTGTTTTATGACATTGCTCCACGATTCTCTGGCCTGCCCAGTTCAGCAGGGATAAGCAACGAGCAATGTGGCTAGCAAGCTCGATCAATACCATCTGTAGATGATGTGTATTGGCAGCACACACCTGCGAGCAACAGCATGATAACTCCCATTGCCTTCCACATTATAGCAGTGGACATAGATACACCAGTGAAAGTGACATGTCCGCCCCATTCCTGGGCTGTTACCACTGGCGCCATGGGTGCAGTAACTGGCCGAAAAAAACTCGCCAAACACTAGTGAAACAGTGTGTGCAGGTGACTGACAGTGCAACAACGGTACATGTTCCAGTTCATATGGTCATCACTCACCATTCCGAATCAGTGATCACATGCCAACAAATGACAGCAACCCCACCAAAAACTGAACGTAAACTCACAATGTGCTACACCATACCAGCACAGCATGTGAGCGAGCAGTAACAGCGTGGTACGTCTGATATGCCACTTTTCCACAGAGCACGTGCAATGCAAACAATCACCCTCTTGGCAACAAACACAACGACATCCACTACACAACAGCAGTAAGCAGACATGCAAGAAACTATGTGTGCTGGTCGATGTAAACAAACAGCTGTCACACACTCACAGTGCGCACATAACGAATGTCAACAAACCCATGCGACATGTTCAGTTAACTCTGCAACATCCTACCTTAACCACAGTACCTCTCCCGTTCTTGCTGCTTACTCTCTACTGACCACAATTACCTGCATTGTATCCAACACCTTTCTTTCCGTCAATTCTGTCCACAGTTAACATGCCCTACCCTTCTATCCAGCCCGTAACGTTATTTTCACCACGGAACCATAGCTGCCAGTAACCAGCCACAAGAGAGCGAAAGGCAATTGGAAACCATTGAGTCCAACACTACTCCACAAAGACCCAGAAACCTTTTTGAGTGACGTACATTTCGCTTGAAAAGGTACATTATGTGTGAAGAGGAGTGTACCAGCTGTGTCAAAGTGCAACTCCATGAAGAAGTGCACTCTTGATGCCAATCTCTAAACTATTATCGACTGCAATGGAGTGAATTTCTCCAGTTGTTCCAACGTCACTTGGGAGGAACTTTCTCATCACTCTAGGCACAGAGTTAACTCACGCTGGAGAAACAGCAGGTGAACGAATTATTGGCCACATTCATTACAAAGAAAATTCATTTGGTCTGCCTATTCCACCCACACCTGCTTGAATGAGACGTTCTAGAGGTAGTAGCTGAGACTGCACACTCCGAATTTCGTGCTGTGTTGATACAACAGTTAATGGTAAGTTGTACGAACTCATGCATGCCACTATTACTCTCAAGTATAACCTGTGCCAACTGCGCCGTGATCCGGGTGCTGCATGATGGTGCTACGGGCAAGTGAGTGGAAATGGGAAAGGACAAAATGTGAATCAAAGTTATCGAAATTCTATACATTTTGGCCAACACTGGGACAAAAATTCTAATGCAAATTCCGGATCATCTCACCATAAAAGAAGCAATAGGTTAACCATGAGATGGCCAGAGCGGGAAGCAAAGGTCACAAGTGGGTTAAAAGCAAACCACCACCACGACAGTGCCTGTACTGTGATGGTAAAGTTTACCATTGGCATTGCCAATGCTCCAATAACCTGCATCTGAATTGCGCACAAGAAAATGCAAGTAGCCAGCAGGGGAACATGAAGCAGTGTACAGAGGGGTGAGGGTGGGCGAACGTACCTGACACCCTAGTGCCCCCACAACAACAACTAGATCTGATACCACAACAGGCACTCATATACCAGGTTAGTAGCAGCAAATTCTAATTTATTCGCATACTCGTTACTGCCAACAGTCAGCATGTCATGTGTTGATAGACACTGCAGTAACACACAAATTCTTCCCACAATATTTTGAGTATACTAAATATGTCATACATACTAACCATGCGGTTAGACTAGCCACTAGTCAGCACATTATCACGTTGCTACGGCAAGCAACTGTAACTGTACGAATAATGTAGTGCATTTAAAATTGTCTGTTGCAGAAATAATTCAGACTCAAAAACTATTTCAGGTTAGCTCTCGGAAAACAGTATGTCTTACAGGTTCTTCATTGTAAACCATATGCAAGTTTAAAAAATTATGTGTAACAACGTGATGTGTTGCGCCTCCAGAGTTATCTCTTGTGATGAATGTTAATTATTATGACCCGTAGCCACAAGTTACAGGGCGGCAAGAAAAGTGTAAACACCGTTCTTGTTGACCTGCACTGATCGAGACTGTGACATAATGTTGATCGGTCGAGTGTTGTGTGGTTAATGCATCTGCGATGGTACAAATGGGCACAAGAGATACGTGGGTGTCAGGAGCATGCCACCCTCCCCTCTGCTATATTTATTTTTTAATACTCATAACTTACGTTACATTGAGGAGGATAACTTGTTTGTATATTTAATATATGCCCAGTTGTAATACAAAGGAATTGAGCAAAGTTAGAGGCTAAACTTCTCACCATCCTTTTGAGTCACATATCTAAAATATAACTTACATAACTTACATGTAAAGATTACCTGTTTAATGTAATAACTGTGTGCAATTTATTGCACTTCATGTAGAGTATTAACTAATTTGTACACTATGTACTGGAAATTTTCACCACTTAGGTTATTTTAATTGAGATGGAATGAAAGAAATAATATCATTTGCCTCTTATTTTTGTAGTACTCCCATTTGTCAGTTGCCCTAATGCATTGTATTAAATTTGAAGAAAAAATATTAGATACATGTTGTTGGACAATGATTATACATTATATATAGTTTCATTCTGCAACAGCACTTAAAAACAATTTGCTAAATGACCGACAAGATGAGAAAATATGCATTTTCAAACGAGCAACTACCATATCTAATAAATTTGATTTATTGCTACCACTAAAACAATCTTCGCAATGTTTACAAAGCAGTCCTTGTTTTATTACTGGTAAGTGAAACTCAAGAAGTGCGAATACCACAATCTTTCACATGCGGCCAATACAGTAAACAGCCCACAATCAGCTGTTTTGATGTTAGTCTGACTCCGGAGTGAAGCAAACAAAGCCAAAGCTGGGTGTAGTATTATATACATAAACTAAATATGAGGTAGACCGATTTTTGTAGCTGCGCTCCACCAATCGCCGTGTCCTAACATTGAACTGCTTTTTTGCCTACACGTTTAGCAAGAATTGTGTAGCTTGGGTTTTACGGGTTTGAGGTTTGAATACTTTTTATTAAACAAGTGCCTTGAGACTTATTAAGCATCTTATATCAAGTTTGTAATGCAGTTTAACTAAATTCGAATTGGTTAAAAGTATTTTATTCTTACGATGGTGCTTGACATTTAAAAATTAAGATATAAACAAATACGTTCGACACTGTTGACCATGTGACTTTGACAGTGACGCACGGCCGATGCCGATAAAGATTGTAACTTAATTTTTCTGGAATGGTGATGGTAAAAGGAAAGGAATTCATATACCCAGGGCGCCAGACGCCATCAGGCGACATCAAAGATGATGCAGCTCCTCTTAACCTCAGAGTTGCGGGCCATAGACCGGTGACCAATCTCCTCGCCATGATTGTTGAATTATTGTCATCCGCATGTAGATTACTGCTCCAGATGGAAGTTATTTCCTAAATGATAGTCCATCGGTCAGCTATGAACAATTGTTGCTGTTGGCAGGAATACATCCTAAACATACCACTCATTTATGTGGGCTTTCAGGGCCTCCCACGTGCCCATACAGATCAGAACAAAACTGATTACACCGAAAATGAGACTTACATGCTGATTGAGTAGGATTATTATGGTCCGCCCCCTTAAATGTTTATGAAGTCGTGAATAAACAACTGACTTGAAACAAGTTATTTATTACCTTAAATCTACACCCCTTCTCTGAGGGAACCTTACACAAAACACACTCGGCTATTTTAACCACCCTTCGTGGTGAAATGGTAAATGCCTGATGACAATTAAATAATTACATGCACATTAAGCTCCCGAGGCGATGCTAATCCACCAGGGAGTGGAGGTGGCTTACCGGGCGATGAGACAGAAAAATATTCCAGAAATACTTAGTCTATTGCAGTTACATGTCCGGTTTCAAAAAGGTTTATGGTCGCCCGGCGTGCGCAGGAAACATCGAAGCCCAACACATACACACTCCTCCGTTTTGCTGCTAGCTGACAGACTTCCCACTTGGCGATGCGGGCTCGCCTCAGCTTTCTCTTGTGGCGAAACGGGACTACTTTATGAGATGACTTGCACGCTTGACCCTTGCGTTGATAAAATACAATAATTAAACATGTGAAAACAATACAAATATTCCTACATCAACACTGGTGAAATGGGATGGACAAAACTTTCTGTGGAAGATGAAAATAAATAATGACAACAAACTAAACCTTGCAACAAACTAAAAATACAACATGGGAAAAACAAATCATAAACATATTTAATTAATAACACAATGTCTCTTAATTAGGCCTGAAACATTCCAGTTCAACACTGGGTACTAATTATTTCCTCCATCATGGTGCCATCTGTTGCCATAGGAACCATCGGCTGCACTTGCACCGGTATGCCTTGCTGTTACGCTGCCTCTTGTCGCTCCAGTGACCAGTCACACTCTCAAAATAGAGTGCACAGCCCTGCTGCAGTGATAAATGAGTTATGGCCGGACAAATGGTCATAGGCTGGGGGCCGTGGCACATGTCAAATGCCCCACCCCCCTTTTCGAGACAGTCTGTAGGCCGTCGGATGTCACTTGCAGCAACTGCGTATACAGGCTGGCTTGCGCAACTGCAGGTGGTACCCGCACTCCTGTGGCCCTGCCACTCGATGCAATGCTGGGGGTTGCCTCTTCCTGACTGGTAACTCCGGCTGCCTGCATTGTTGACACGGCGGTGGAGGATGAGCCCGCTGATGTGACCTCTGAAGGCACAACGAGCCCTCTGACTTACTGCTCGCTGTCGCCTTTCTCGCTGTCCTCTCACTGAACTCGCTGCCTCTGGGAACTGTCTGGCTTAACAGACCCTGCAACAACATTTACACTTGCATGAATGTCTGTCCCTTGCCTAACAGGTGTGTGCACATGCCCCTCCTGCTGTATCACCAGCGAATGTTCACCTCACTCCCCTTGCTGAATTACTTACGTATTTCCTCCTTGCTCCTCTTGCTGAATTACTTGCGTATTTCCTCCCTGCTCCTCTTTCTGAACTTCTTGTGTATTTCCTCCTTGCTCCTCTTTCTGAACTTCTTGTGTATTTCCTCCTTGCTCCTCTTGCTGAATTACTTGCGTATTTCCTTCCTGATCCTCTTGAACTCTTGCTCCAGACGCCTTTCAGGTTCCCTACAAGATGTTTCTACACCGGGTGACTCCTGTATCCTCTCCTCCTGTGCACTTGCATCCCCTTGAAGTGCGGATGCACTTTCCTGCTCCCTCCACTCTTCCTGGAGTTCATCAGAGCTGTTCTCGCTCAATGGTACCTCTGGTGGTGCTTTCTTCTCAGCATGCATGGGCGGGTCCCATGCGAGATCTCACCCTGAACTACTGCGACACCTCTCGTATCCTCTCGCCACTCCTCGGACTCTACATGGTCTGCGCCATCATGGGGTCGGGACACACCGGGACCGACCTCGTCGTCGACGGCACCTGGGGCTCTCACCCTTCTCTCGACCAACTCGCTATGTACATGTAGCATCTTCTACTCACTTGCTCGTTTATTATGTAAGATTTCCTCCGACTTGCTTGCTTGCTCACGTGTTAATTCCTCCTGCTTACTTGCTTGCAGTTATGTACATTCTCCTCCTGCTTGCTTTGTACATCCTGTAATTTCTTTCTAATAATGTGCGTACATTCCCTCCTTCTTGCTATATACAGCCTTGCTCTTACTCATTAATACTGTGGGTACATGCCCTCCTTCTTGCTATGTGAACCTTTATCTCACTCTCTAATACTGTGTGTACATGCCCTCTTTCTTGCTATGTACACCTTGATCTTATTTGCAACCTAATATTATTATGAATGAGGGTATTTGCTGGAGTGATGTGATAAACATGAGATCAACTTGCTCAATGTTTACATTTGGTTACCTTGTTACTATTCTAACTCCCTCTCTTACTTCCGAAATGAACAATACAATGAACTCCTCCACACTTGCGAAATGAATGATACAATGTTTCCTTCACACTTGCAAAATGAATAATTCATAATAATTTTAAAAATGTTTAAGTGCCCTCTGCATGCTGTTGTTGACATCATGATTTCCTTGCAATTAGATGTGTACGGGAGCTAATTTGAAACGCTTTCTCATGCGTTACTCATTATACAATTTCATGCACTATTACTGCTAGAATGAGATTGAAAATTACGTGATATATCAGAATTAGTTTTGTTTACATTTATGTCTTCTGGCTCGTGGTGCCATTTTACTCCATTTGCATCACAGTAGGCTGTTTCATGCGCTCTCTCTAGAATAATAGCGGCATGCATTAGGTCTTTAAATGTCCCATCCAGCAAAAGAATTAGGGCTGCTCTATACTTTGGCCGAGCTGTTTCTGCAATTACTTCTAAAATTTCATGTTCTGGCAAATTCGGAAGGAAGTGTTTGACAAGTTGATTTTTACGTGTTATAAAAGCTGTTAAACACACACCCAGTTATTGGCTTTCCCTAGTCAACCTGCTCTGGGCCTGTACAGATGTGAACACTCTTCGAAACCTGCAGTGGAATGCATGTCAAAACTCCTCCCATTCAGGTCCATAGTGGTTGAGTGAGACCCACCAAGAGTGTGCATCTTTGGAGAGTTGCGTTCCGACACCCATTCATCATGGCTGACGCTGTATCTCGTGAGACGGGATACACAGTTTTCCACAAAGGCTGCCAGATCTTCCGTTGCGGTTCCTGCAAACGTGGGCAACATTTGAAATTTTAATGGTGTCTTCGTTACGAACGGTCCTGGCAGATGTGGGGTTTGGGTGGACTCTGTGAGTCAGCTTTTGACTGCATTTTCCATGCCTGCTGTTTGTAGCATCATTGTTACATACGGAAAAATTTTAAAAAGTGGGTTGATAGTTAGGCACTATTGTTGGGTAGGCAGGTGTTGAAACATATGTGGTAGTGGTGGGGAAAATGGTATGGGTGTTTGGTACACATGAGACGTGATTGTTGCGTTAGGTTCAGGTGGCGAGGGTTTGTTTACACTTGCCACGTGCACTGCAGAAGCGCATGACGTCTCGGCTACAGTCTGCTCTTCTCCCCTTCTCTGCTGTCCTTTCCCTCCTTCGTCTTGTGCTGCTACACCTGATACATTGTTAGTGTCCCGTGCCACTGTTACCTGCAAAAATTTTTTTTAACTTTTACCGCCAAGTCATTGTCACATTTTCCCAATATGTTCAATACCTGATCACATGGGGGTGTCTGCGATTTCGTTTTGCGTCCAAACTACACCCTGTCTGAATTCACTTGATGTTGTGTAAAATGATAAACATACATATGTGAGTCCTGCAACTGAATTATGTTCCATGACACTGAGGTATTCTTAGTGATATTTTACATCACACCGTACATTCTGAAGTATTATTGTACCCTGTCCATTACACAACAAATTATCATAGTATTTCGGGAAGTTGTAATTTGGAAAACCTTTGTGTTCAGACTTTACTTGCGTTACGAAAATTGTACTGTGCTGCACTGTTTCACTGCAACACTCTTTTTTTATGTGGTTGTCACCAGCGCTGGTGTTTTCTGTTGGGCTGTCTTGCAACAGCGTTGACAATTGGCACGGTCAAAATTTAATGAGTGTTCATCAGTTACCATACGGCGTAAACATTCAGGACACCACAATGCCGGCTCACTGTCAGTCATCCTGCCAGCCATGATTTTTTGTCAACAAACACACATGCGCGGGAAACACAGATGAATGGTTCGAACGCATGGGTTGGGGAAGACGGATCACCCTACCCTCTTGCAGCACGGCTGGTTTGCTAGTGCAGGGTGGATAACTCGATGTCACAGCTGACGCGCAATGCATGGAAGGGGTCAAGCTGGTGGTTATGGCGGTGACTGCTAAGGGGTCGAGGGAGGTTGCCTGCACCCCATCACTTCTCCTTCGCTGCTGGCTGCCCTCCAAGTAGCGAGGCATCCCTCATGGCATGGCGTGACCTACAGATTGTTGAGAATGTTGGCAAGGGTCCCAAGTGTCCGTGTGGCATCCCAAATGCGTCCCGATGCTGCAGTTCCCTTGTTGCCTCCTTGCAGTTGTCCTCACACCATTGCGGGTAGGAAAAAGTCGGGAAAAACTGATATTTCAGGAAAACTAAGGAAAATTTTGGAAATTTGCAAAAAATTTTGGAAGGAATTTTGGGCATGAAAATTTGGTGGTAGGAGAATGGCGCCACTTGGGCAAGCCATTTTGACGCTGTCAAAATGGATTGCGAAGTCAGGAATACTGTGGTAGGAGATTGGACCCAATTGGTTCGGCCATTTTATGCATGGCTGATGCTGGTAAAGATTGGAACACAGTTTTTCTGGAGCGGTATTGGTGAAAGGTAAGGAATACCAGGGCGCCAGACGCAGTCAGGCGACGTCAAAGATGATGCTGCTCCTCTTAACCTCAGGGTTGCGGGCCATAGACCTGGGACCAATCTCCTTGCCATGGTTGTTGAATTGTTGTCATCTGGCTGTAGCTCCAGATGCAGGTTGTTTCCTAAACGATAGCCCATTGGTCAGCTATGAACAATTGTTGCTGTTGGTGGGGAAAACCTCCTAACCATGAAACTCGCATATGTGGGCTGTCAGCGACTCCCACATGCCCATACAGATCTGAACAAAACTGATTACACCGAAAATGAGACTTACATGCTGATTGAGTGGGTTTATTATGGTCCGCCCCCTTAAATGTTTATGAAGTCGTGAATAAACAACTGACTTGAAACAAGTTATTTATTACCTTAAATCTACACCCCTTCTCTGAGGGAACCTTACACAAAACACACTCGGCTATTTTAACCACCCTTCGTGGTGAAATGGTAAATGCCTGATGACAATTAAATAATTACATGCACATTAAGCTCCCGAGGCGATGCTAATCCACCATTAGCCAATCACAAGTATTAAATTCAAAATGTCTATTTGAAATGCCACTTTAACCTCCGTATCGATGAAAAACCAATAAGACCTTGGCCTTGAAACGTAGATATAGTGTTACTAAAAACAGGAAAGACGTTTCAATATGCGGGCAGAACGAAATAAGATAAAAATACACAAAATAGATTTGGAACCTGCTTCAAACAAGAATAAGTAAATAATTACTACCAACGAATAAAACTAAAGAAAATCTAATTTTATGAAGAATATATTATTTAATTTATAAAAATATCAATATAACATGAAAATACAAATCTCATGTAAACAGTCTGATAAGCAATCTGTTATGCTGTTAAACCCAATTACGCAAAATTAGATTGAAGCTTATTAACAATTATTTATAAAAAGTAAAAATTATTTACGGGCGCTCTTAAGAGCTTGATGTTACATGATCTAAAATTCTCTTTTTTTGGCGTCGTTTTGTTATTTGATTCTTTTTGTGGATCTCTACATTACAATAGTGCTGCCATCTAGTATGTAGCGCGTAATGTTAGTCCTTTCGAGCAGTATTTGTTTCAGCGTCACTATTGGCAGTTCTCGTTTAAAATAAGAACTACTTTGGCTCCCTGATCAGCTGTTCAACATTGCCTTGGTACGTGAAAATTGAAACTTGCAAATAACATAAACCTAGTTGTGTGCTTTAAAATGACTGCTATGTGAGTGTAATTACGTGTTAACTAGTATTTATAACCGTTCTGATTTGCTGAAAACAAGTCTGGGAATATTTGCTCTTTGCGTAACTCGCTACATGTTGACACAATCATTTGTCGTCTTTCTGTACAAAAATAAACTGGGGGCTTGGTCCTTTCACTACCACACACAATCATACACCCAGACCGCAATCCACCTTTTGTATAAATATAATCTAAGTTTTGTCTGTGGAAAAAGCTTCTAACGCCGTAAAAATGAAACATGTCTCTCTGATTTTCTAAACGTATTAATATAGTAATTAATATTTAAGTGTGTCTTTAAAAAATTATAAATTACGTATGTAAAATTGGAGCTAAATGAGATTACCATATTCGGCCATAAAAAAAATAATATATGTTCACTGCCGTGTAGCCTATTTAATTATTTTGATTTATAACATTCTATTTGAACTAAAGGCGTACTATCTTTTCACCTAATTACTTTTGTCAATAAGGAAAATTAAAGCTTCCGTGAAGTGTCACTGGTTTTGTTACATTTATGCGCTGTTCCACAATGATTTCGTAACGTTGATACAACCAGCTTTAGAATGCTCTGTCATTTAAATTCCGCGCCAAGTAAAAAAATAATCCAGTCTACGCTAAACGTTTCTAACGACCAGACAGCTATATATGTACACACACACACACACACACACACACACGCACACACACATAAAATCCTCGACTGATAAGTATGAAGGAACACAGATATGGTGTGCATATTATTTTATCCTCGATGCATAGGAGCTAAACGAATTATTAACCAGAAAATAATGTCAGTACGAAGATATCCAGTCATGAAACTCGTCATCACTGACCTTAAGTGGGGGGAAAAAATTACTTGAGAATCCCTCATGGTTAGTAGGGATCGAAGCCAGGACCTTATGGATGCGATTTAGAAAAAAAAAAAAATTACGGTTTCAAACGTGCTCATATGAGTATCGATGTTCGCTGACTTAAAACATGGAATGCTAATCTAGAGACAAGATGATAATAAGTGCTCGCATCAGAAAGAATTTGTTAAAAGGGATGAGTTGTGCTGGATCACTTTGGCAGGTTTAGATTCACGTAATAATAATAATAATAATAATAATCGAATAATATGGGAATGTATTGTTCAATGGAACATGATTCATACTAAATCAAACTATTAAATGTGTCACGTGGAGTTGTAGCAGAAGTTGTATTCGAATTTATGACCTCCTGGTTTTGTAAACTTGAAGGCATAGAAAATGTGAACACTACACCGATGTCTTGCGTTTACATAAAGCAATAATGTTGTGATTGTTACTAATACGCCGGGACAGGAAAATTTCGCGAATTGGTTTCGGGACGAGCTAGGCGTTAAACATATGTGCAAATTTTTGTGTTTGCAATTGCGTCTCTGTTTATTAGCCACTCCCACGTGAACTCTGAGCCAATAACAGTCCACAAAGAAACACACACGCCGAATAGCGTGCCACCTGGTCTGAGGTAAAACTGGCTATAGGCTATTCACGGTAAAGTGAGCACTTTTTAAGGCCCTGCAAAATTTTTCTTTTCAATTAATTTCTACGTTTCCGCCACTTTTTAACGTAAACATTGCAATATGACTAATAAACACAGTGTATACATTTCATCACACTCAAAAGTTAACGTCTGAGACTGGAATAAAATAAATTCATTAGGGGTTAATGCCTTTTGGGAGGATGTTAAAAAGTGTTTTTGCAAGTTTAAATCATTTTAAGAGATTGTAAAGTAATTTATTTTATTTTTAAGAACAAATTCGTTGTTAAGAGTGGGATACGAGCGACACTTCGCATTTCTAGCGTCTCATCGCTCCTGCGCGCAAAGCGTGCAGTGTTTCCGTCGTAATCGTAACGCTGTACTGAGCAAATTATATCTGTAACAGCGGAGTTTTGTTACACGCAATGAAAGCCCACAGATTAAACTACGCCCCGAATCTTTATACTTTTTTCCTACCGGTTAAGAAAACTGCATAGCCAAGCTTTAAAAATGCATTTGACCATTTTCACGAATTTTTGCTGCAAGAATGTGACACAATGTGACAAAAGTAAAATCACAGGGGCATAGATATGGTTTTTTTTTCCCCCTAACAAAAAGTCGTATTTGCTGAACATTTATTTACCGAGATATTTGTATTCGCTCAAACAATTATTTCACAAAAGACGCGGGGGTCCATCCCACTCTTAATGAGCAGCGGTTCGCTCGGTGGTTGTTAGTGTCTAGTCTTCCATTTCTGAGGTCCCCCGTTCGATAGAGAGATCCGGCTGCCGCGGAATTCATCCGCCAGGAGTCGTTTTCGGTTAAGTTTTTTACTCTTATCTGTTCTCTGCGCTCATATGATGCCATCGCGTGCACTTTTCAAGCCGACCCGAAACGACGTATCCATTCGCACAGTTCGCACTTTCATAGTCCAACTATTTATTTTGATGACAACTTTCGTTGCATAGGAGAGGTATTTTGGCGGCTCTTATCAACGGGATCTTGAGAGCCGATGACAGCGCACTACCGGTATGTTAGGGCGGGGAAGCGGGAGATCCCCGAGAAAACCTGCCGACCAGCGGCATCGTCCGGCATGATTCTCACGTGCGAAAATTCGGAAGAGACCCCGTCGGAAATCGAACCCGGTTCGCCTAGGCGGGAGACGATGAATAGGTTTAAAAACTTCAATTACTCCCGTGAAAAATCAATACGCCAACACCAGAAAGCTCATCCTTTCTTATAAAGTATAGATCTTCAGGACGCGGCGTGGGAGAGGTAATTTGCATTTAAGAAGCCTTAAAAGTGTGGGGCGCTTAGAGACACACAAGCACGCTTATCAGGTGTTTCATCGCATCGATGTACGAGGCACAGCAGGCGCGTTGTCTTATCGTTGCAACGCGATTCTATGGGATTTCGAGACATGTCGCAACCATTACATGACGTAACGATACAGATACAGGTTTACTTCATGTACCGACAGATATTTTACAGGTTATTTACTGGATTTTTTTTTTACCAATAAATTGTAATTTTTCATTTAAAGCAAAAAAAAAAAAAAAAAAAAAAGCAAAAGAAAAATATGAAGTTGACGCGATAAAAAAAAAGAGCAGGTAAAAAAAAAAAATTAACAATGCTTTGATTTCAGTTTGGTAACCAAGGGAGGCGGTTATTTGGCAATACGCAGCAAGTTGCGCGGGAAAAAAACTGTGAAAGATGTTAGGAACTTGCTCATACAAGAAATTCTCGAAAATGAACGAGTAAGCAAAGCTTGGTGCAAGTAAAGACAGAGAAGTGGTCACTTTCTTCTGATTAAAGTTATACATTTGGGGGAACAGGCGACTGTATCTGTCCTTCGGTACTGGGTTACGTGACTTGCTGTGCATTAAACATGGAGGTAGGAATAACAAATCAGTTGGGCGACATAGAGCTGCTGAAACCAAACGTCTCCTTCATCAAGGCATTTTTTTTTAAACGTAAAGAAGTCTAGTTTGTTAGCTTCGATCACAGTCATTATTTTTTGGTGGAATCGCGTATGCAAACTAAAGAACGTTCGCGGGTATTAAAAAAAACTAGATTCCGTAAACAGCTTCTCTCAGTAAGTAATATTGGCTATCTTTGTAACATATATTGACTTTGTTTTGCATGTAATTGGCATGGTATTACATGCATCTTTCATTGAGCGAAAACTGGATCAGAGCAAATTATATTTTTGTAATATTTTCCAGAACAAGTTGTGATGAAGAAAATTGCATTTGTTATTGTGTGCATGTTTAAAATGCAGCTCAATATACACACCTCGAAAAAAAGTCATGTGCCACTTGTAATCTAATTGTACAAAGATGATATTCCCTGGAACAGTTTTTTTCGTATGCGTTGTATTTTTTCATCAAGTCATATATGGACAGTGTTCTGTACAGTGTAGTACTTTCATGCCATACTTTCTCTTGCGAAGCAATCTAGTTAACTCAGAAATCCCTAAGATGCAAACAATTTTTGAAGTGTATAACAAAAATAGCAGGCCTAACATGCACATGCAGCTGGTAACTGGGATTAAATCATACGTCTAAAAACTTAAGGCAAGCGTGTCATCACTGAGTCTTATAACAAAATTTTGAGGAAATAAACCATGCAAGTTACAAATAACGATCTTTTCCCGCCAGATATCTCCTTCCCATTATGGGATTTCAGAACACGCATACGTTTCCCATTGATGTTATGCTGAAGATGTTTCGTCCAACACGCACAGAACTGGTATGAAGGTCGTCATTTCCATAGAAATTCTAATTTCCTGTTCGAACGGCGTGACTCTTTACAAGACCCGATGCGGGAACCATCTAACCCAGCGTTCCCCATACTTCTTTTTTCCTGTGACCCGGTTATTTTTAGGATTCCTTTTTGTGACCCACTAAAAACGTTCTCCCGCGCCACCCCGCATCGCTTTGCGAGTAATGATATTCTGAGGCGAAGGCGTAGCGACCCGGCAGAATTTTTTCGTGACCCGGTACCGGGTCGCGACCAACAATTTTGGAAATGCTGATTTAACCGTAGACTAAATATGAGGTAGACCGCTTATTCGTCTTCTGCGCATGTCCCAACCTTGACCTACCCCAATCCTACACAACTGTCAAAGTCACATGGTCAACAGTTATGAACTTTTTTTTTTTCATATTAATTTTTAAATGACAAGCACCATCATATATATATAATATATTATACTTTTACTAATTTGAATGCAATCAAAAAGCATTACGAATTGATTAGAGGAAGTGTAAAAACATATCAGAAGCACTTGTTTAATAAACAGTGATCTAACCTCAAACCCATTCCACGCCATTTTTGCTAGACGCGTAGGCAGAAAAGCAGTTCTAATTTGGGACACGGATATTGGTTGTGCGCAGCCAGCGAGATCCGTCTACCTCATCTTTACTCTATGGGTTTAACCAGTAGTACCCACCAGTACCATCCACAGTTACTTACAACATTTCTTGAGGCCTACTAAAGTTCTACTTCCGGGATATTCCTCCGCCTCACTCAAAAAAATTTCCCTAGTCTGGGAAATTACACCAGAGGGACAATGCACTGCATTCTTGCGTACTCAGTGTAATAATATTTTGCATTAGAATTATTTCCTACTGGGCATTACCAACAAACCTATTTTCCCACTGTTTTTATTCATATTAGTTATAAATGAAATATGATAATTTATCGATAAAATATATGTAAACGCCCAGTTTAACCAAAAACAAGGTATTTTCATGCTAACAGAAGTGTAAAACGCTTGTGAAACATGGCATATTTATGAAATAGCCAAACACGCCATACACTCAAAATCTCAATCAGTGGGAATTTCACTGTTTCAATCAGTTAACAGGACCTGACTGATTCAACAGTCACTTCGATGAATCCAACAGATGAATAAGTGGAAAAAATGCCAGTTTTCCTTCGCCTATTGATTCTGTGACATTTTCCACTGATTCATCAGTAGGGGTAGTAAAATTTCACGAAAAGATTTCAAGTCATGTTGCATTTCAAAACACTGTAGGGTCGTTTACGTATCTTGATTGGCTGAAGTACTTTTGACGCATGTTAACTGTCTGCACACGAATCACGTAGGAGCCGTGCCGATGTTGCCGAATTCTGAGTTGTCCGGTCAAATATGAAAACGCCTACTCAAGCAGACAGTAAACAATGGCAATAGACAAACTGCTGTTGGGTGCTTATAGTATCGAAGTCTACCGTGTACTAATATTTTTTCGCGAAAAATCACTAGCTCTATTCATCAGCCACTTTTTTTTTTTTTTTCCCCGTGTTTTTCAGTTATTTGTTTTTTGGCTCATGGATCAATTAAACAACGTGTAAAAATTACCGTTAAACAACGCGTATCAAGTGAAATATCAACACATAAACTAATAAAACAATTACAAAATACTTTCAAAAATGTGATCCGTCTTTCAAATCACTATTTTACGAGATAATATGAACATTCAGTCTTTAACCCTTCGAGACCCACTTCAATTTACGGTTTCAGATGTTGCAAACAAAGGAATTTATGATGTGTGCTGTACTTAAGTAGCCACAACACGTGTTTCGATGTCACAGCCAATGAGGTGTAGGCTATATGTTCGGCTACAGTCATACGAACCAATTATGACCAAGACCAGTAAGACGGTTTGCGAATCATTTAGCCACGGGTGAGGTAATTGGTTACTGAGCTTCGCAGTGTGCAGTACATACCAAAAATTACATACACGCGCTTAATGTACACAATTGTGTACACCGTGTCTGAATGGGTTAGTTCCGCTTTTACGTCTTTCATTTTGTTTTCACTAGCTGTACCCTCGCCCGCTTTGTTGGGCATTTTGAAAATTGGAATCGCTCTAGCCACTCACTTGGGATCGCTGTAGCCACTAGGTAACTGCGGCCCCTCTTGGAATCGCTCATTCCGCAGCGTTCTGTTTGAAGGTTTAAACAGCATATAATGTGGTTAAGAGTGTGCACTCATCTGTACTATTCATTTTAACAATCCTAAAGGTACCAATTAAACCAAAATCTAAAAGTGAGGGCATACCATTTAAAAGTACACACTTTTCGATCAGGAACTTATAAGTTATAACTTTGGTAGCTCAGGTGGTAAGGTAACGGTTTAAGAGCGTAATGGGAAGGGTGTGTGAATATAATCCCGGCCACCTGCCGAAATTTTTTCCGTTTTTTTTATTACGGTCAATTGCACTGTATATATAGTAAACGATCGTAAATATATTTATTTCTCGAAATTATTCTGCTAAATGCTATAAAAGCAATATTTAGGGACATGTGTTTTTCGCGAAAATATTTATGGCCATGCTAAACTTCAATACCTATCCTACGTCCACAACCACGACTTCCTTTGGTTATTGGCCGCGTGTCTACGTGAGATGACATGTTCCTATTTGACTGGACCAATCGTAATAAAGTACTTCGGTACTGAATGTCCATGATTCGCAGACAGACAATTGAGGCACATGACATTTAAAATCATCCAACAACGAAAGTGCATGTGAACAAAAGAGTTTTGGAAAACAACTGGTCTTGAAATCTTTTCGCACAAAAAACACCTATCCCTAGCAATATTTAATTTGCCGCTGCCGTTGGCCGTCACTTATTCAATCAGTGAAATTATTTCACGTCAATAGTTCATTCAGTGAACTTATTTCACGTCATTAATTCAATCAGTGAAATTTTTTCGCTTAAACTATCAGTTGTTTTCTAGTAATTACGAGCAATTTACCCTGATTCGAATAGTTGAATTTCACTGCAATCAGTGGTTTTTGACTTATTCGAATGTAGAGTGTACTTGGGGTGTTTTTCAGTGGTTTGATTTTAAAAGTGCGAAGAAACCACGAATCGATTATACTTCAACAGCTATTATAATGGCGTTACGTACAATTTTACGCATGCAATATTCAAACGACAGCGTGTATTTTATTTTTTTATTTTTTTTTTATGCGCGATTATCAGTGCTCGATGCTGGACTAAGTTTGAATACATTCCGTGCGTAAAATATGAAAATACTTCGACTACATAATCCATTTTGGGTATTAAACGGGTAACGGTGCTACAAATTTCGGTTTAAGTATGGTGATATATGTAAAAGCTCGGATAAGACGGAATGTCGAATATACAAACATGCAAACTATCACTCTGAATCGAACAGGCCTTTCCCCGCCGTGGAATCACATATTCACAGTGGTCGAGCGGAGACACTTGAAAATATTTCAATTGGTAATTTTTATAATTCGTTCGTCTGAGATGACGCGAAGGACAGGCAAGGGAAGTTTGACCGCTCCTCACCACCTCCTCCCCCTTCCAATTATCTACTTGTTCCAAAACAAAAGGTCTGATCCTCAGTCCATTGCTTTTAACACTTCGCTTTCGTCAAACATCATCTCCTCTACTTCGAAACATTAACTAACCTTTTTCAATCCCTATACAAAACTGAAATTCTTGTAACGTCACCAGTCGGACTTGTGTTCGGCAGCTCTCTAATCCAGAGTCAGCCAGCTTTAGGTACTCAAAACAGATTTCATGTGCATCGTTCTCGCTGTTGCAGGTATAATTCAGGAGTTGCCTGCTACCTGTCTGGAACTTCAATTGCGTTGCGGAGTAATCGAAAATAGCTTTTTTTTTTCCCTTAAGGAAACCACTAAACGTGTCCCAATTATCCCGATGAACGAAAACACACTTCACACGAATTATATTCTCAATGACGTACATCCGAGCCCTCCAACATAGCTAGAAGCGGCTTTTTCTCAATGCTATACTCCATAATTGGCGGGGAACATACGAAAATATTAAGGCCTGTTTACAACCGGCTCTTCCTCTGGATGTGGACGTGTCCGATACTCGGCGTCAAGTGACGTCAGTATTAGGGGCGTGCCGATTCTAGATCACTTTAAGAACGGCATAGGGATGGGGGACGTAGGGCCATAAAATTAACCTAGCTCCGGAATCTGCTCCGCACTCGACTCTGCGTGCTACATCTGCCCCAACCCTTCAACTACCTACACCCCCGTCACCCTCCTCCTTCGCAACGAGCTATACTGGGATTATCTAGTCCTTATGCCTGATAACTGACATCCCATCCCTCCCGTCAACTTCCTCCTTCACGAGGTATGCTGTGATTACTTCTGGGATTAATTGGATGCCTGCTGCGAGATCGCAGGCTCTCTTCTCCTCTGGGTTATTTATTTCGGATGCCTGCTACATTATCAACACACACCTCCCCTCCACTGTGATTGATCACCTCCCTCCCCCATCCATTCATTTTCCTACGAGACATACTGTATTCAGTTACAAACTTGACAGCTAGGCAGCACTGCTGTCATCATAGGACATCACCCTAGTTGCAGAGCTGGTCATTAGGAGTGCTTGTGTCTCTAAATTTCGTCATCGCCCACTAGGTAGCGCACCAGTTAAATCAATCATTTATGTCGTCAACGCACGAGTTTCTAGCCCTCCAAGAGTCAGTGTTTGCTTAATGCTATTATCCGTTACTATGGGCTCTGGGATCAACAGTATGGATAAGAAAATTTTCTCCATCATATATTTAATGCTTTAGTACACTATAAAAACTTTGAATTTTGGTGGTTTTGAATCGGGAACCTCCAAAGTCACCAGATTCATGCCTCTAACCTCTCTCTTTTTTTTTCTTCCTGAAGACTATTTATTTAAGTTTCTGATTACAAGTACTAGACTCTTAATGTATGGAAAATAATGTTAGTAACGGCACTGCTTATGTATGAAAAATAAGGTAGTTTATGTTCAAACCTCAACTACCTTTATGTTCATTTATGTTCAAACCTCTCGACCACAAGAGCTTGGATTGCAATGGAACTTTTAATAAGGTGTAAAAATCACTTACGATCTCCTCATTCAAAATGGAGTTGTAATAAATAAATCGTAATTATATTAAAAAGTGATGTATTTAATTATGATTTTGTATATAAAACTTTACAATTGTCAAACATACATGGATGAAGCAATATGTATACAAAGGCGTATTTTAAAGGAGGTTTGGTTTATGGCTTAACAACAGTCAAATATTCAAAATTTAATTTTTTTTAAATTAAAGTTATATTTTTAATTTTAATATTATATTTAATCATTTTTTTTACAAAACAAACATAACAGAGCAACATATGAAAATATCCATATTTTGTAGTCAAATAAGAATATATCATCAGAAAAATGATTATGTAACTATAACCATCGCCATCTTGAATTTTAGGAAGCATAGCAGTATTCTTTATTTTATTTTTAAATTAATTATGTAAACACTCCGAACATCAAATACAACACATCGATACCTTACAACAGGTCTTTTTTGCCTTATGCTCTTTCTGACCAGGTCAGTTATACATTTAAGCCCTTTTTATAAATTGTAGCCATAATTTCCAAACTATCGATTCTATAGTGATCAGATTCATAACATAGACACCATACCCGACATACACCATAATGGTAAGGTCATTTAGACCCTAAATCCTCTCTGGCAAGGTTAGTAATGAGTTATGTCCTTTTATAAGCATAGTTACTCATAATTTACAAATAGTTTATGCTATTGTCATCAAATTCATAACACGCATCAATCCCAACAACAAGCAAAACACAATATCAAACACAACTTACAACCTTTTGTAAGCATAGTTAAGCATAAACTTATATGCATACTCATCAAAGACATATTTACCCACATAATATTATTTCATTTCCGATCTAAACCAAACTTTAGTTGTGACTTGGATTGGTACTATGTTTACTTAATGTAATGTTGATTTCGGATTATCGAGTTCGAGTCTTGGTCAGAACACATAATATTAATTTATATCTGAATTTAACAAAAAATTTAGTTTTGATTTATATTCCTGTTCAGAGCAATTAATGTAATGTTATTTTCGTATTTGGGTTTGCTTCTTGGGCAGAACTATTTTATTATTATTTTAATTTTTAATTGAACAAAAATTTATTTTTACTTTGTATTCCTGCTTATAGTAATTAATGCAATGTTATTAATTTTTTTTTTGGGAATTGCATTCTTGCACATTCACTTACGCTTAATGTCTATCGTATTACCTGATCTGTGTCTACTGATCAAATAATGTGTTACATGTTTGATGTCAAGTGTTGAAGGTCGATAATGGTGGAGGGAATGCAGTTATATGATGTAATCGGGTAATGGTGTAATCGTGTTATTAATATAATAGTGCATATTCATACTTGCATAAAAATGCAATGAATATGTAGTAGGTATGCACATCTACACATTAATAAATAACAACTAAACTTTCACCAAAGTAATATATTGTCTCAGCAAAACAGCCAGATGTCAACCGTCATATACCTTTTCATTTGTTTCAGAATTTGTAATTAATATTATTATTGTGGGTGGAAGGTATTACACTTACACTATGCTAGCATTCACTATACACACTTATCAAGTATGCACATTATATGTAGTGAGACATACGCATGCTCCCGAGGGACGACAGCTCAAGACTAAAGCCTTATCGTAGTCCATGGGATATTTTCAAGCGAAAACAATTCTTGCTTTATTCTTGTCAGGTCTGCGAACCCTAACAGGAAAAAAAATTGTGTATGCGTCTTCAACATATACCAACACCCACAGACAGAATATTTCCAATGAATTACTCTGATAAAAGAACATTCCATCGTGTAATAGCAATACACACACCCATGCAAGCATATACACACATGCATGCACATATGCACACATGCACACACACACAAACCCACACACACAACTTATTTACACATACTGTTTTGACTCGCTTGCATAGAAAAGAGATTAGTCACTCTTTCACAGATCGTTACATACCTGATGCATGTACAACTAGCGCAAATGTACAAGGTAGTCCCCACTCTGTCGATGTAACATTTGCAATATCCCGAACACCCTATTTTCCCGACATTGACGACCAGACACAACCATTCCCGACCGGAGTAAGCAAGGTACTAACATGGCGGACACAAGCACGTTGCCCCTGACATCACCAACACGGCCGCCACCACCTTGAATAAAACTGATGTGTCCCAACATTCTGCCCACCAAATTTGGTACAAATTTAAGAATTGTCAACATTAATTTACACTATGTACGATGTACTGTGTACTATGCACATGTCCTCTTGTTTACTCCCTGGCGAGTCTTGATACTAGTCATACGACTAACCCCATATTTGCCTGGATGAAGTGTGTCAATGCAACCAAGCTGTCACTGAAGAGGAGGAAGGTGGTCTTCTCGTACGAATACCAGGTCTCCTACCTTTACTGTAGACCATTGCTGAAATCATCTACTTCTTTGTTGGAGGGTGTGTAAATATTCCTTTGACCATCGTTGCCAGAAATGCTGTGTAGATTGTTGTAGCAGCTGCCACCTGTCGATGCACTTTGTGGTCAGTTCCATTAAGTCACCAGCTGGTGGAGCTACCAACGCACAGCCAATGAGAAAATGTTCTGGAGTCAGGGCACTCCGGTCATTAGGATCTGTGGAAAGAGCATATAATGGTCTTCAATTCAACACTGCCTCTACTTGAGTGAACAGTGTGGTCAATTCCTCGAAGGTCAATTCTTGCTACCCTATTACACGTTTCACATGACCTTATGCTGATTTGATGCCAGCTTCCCAAAGCCCACCAAAATAAGGGGCCGACGGTGGATTGAAGTGCCACTGGATACCATTTTCTGCCATACTACTTGTGACTTGGGTTGAATTGGATTTATCTCTCAACTATGTTCCCAGTTCAGTAAAGTGCTTGTGAGCACTAACAAAGTTAGTGCCACAATCACTATAAACATCTGTACATAATCCTCTACGAGCAGTGAAACGATAAAAGGCATTCAGGAATGCAGTTGTAGTCAGTGCAGAGACGACCTACAAATGCACAGTCTTTGTAACAAAACATACAATCAAACATAGGTATACCTTCAATACACATGCATTCCGAAGATGAGATTGTTTGATATGAAATGGACTTCCACAACCCACTCCCACAGTCTGGAATATCCTTGTGCTCTGAACCCTGCTGGTTGGCAAAATGCCCATTATCGGCTGGACAGATGACTTATTAAAACATAAGCACCTCACACATTTTGAAATTCTTGACTGTATTATGCCTTTGCCCGCCAAAATCCAATACCTGTGTCTGATGATAGAATGCACAGTGCTGACACCTGCATGTAGGGACCAGGCATGGTAGTAATTAATGACCAGATTAGTGAGGTGACACTTCTTGGGTAAGAGGATTGGATTTTTTTCATCGCATGGCAACCTCGAGTTTTGTATTCGTCCACCAACTCTAATTAGCCTTGAGGATCGAGGAAAGGGTTGAGGTTTCTGACCTGTGGCGAGCATTCCCTTCCCTTCTGCAATTGATCTATCTCCATCTTGAAAACATCTTGTTGCACTTGGTGTACACAACGAACTTCTGCTGCTTTGATCTCTGTTGATGTCAAGGGGCCACAAGAGCGGCTTGACGGATGCCTGACATTTGAAATGAAGTGCAATACAAACACTAATACTCGTCGCAGCCATGATAAGGAACTAAATCTCTCTATCCACTCGGAGAAGAAAATCGTGGTTTGTGTAGCTAGGGCTTTTAGGCTCGAAAGCTTCAATTCTTCTTGATACTCTGGGGAATTAGAGTCTGAGTAACCTACTGGTCATGCATCCTCTGATTCAACAAGCCATGATGGACCACTCCACCAAAGGTCATGACTGACACGCTGACTTGGCATCAAGCCTCTCGAGACACAGTCTGCGAGGCTGTCTTGTGATGGTACATGTCGCCACTGGCACACTACTTTGCTTTCCTGTGTTTGAGATACTCTATTTGTGAAAAAGGTATTGAGACGATGTGGTTCAATATGGATCCATGCAATGACGGTTGTTGAATCACACCATGCTATCAACTTCTCGACAATTATCCTTTTTGACAAAATGGATATGATAAAGTTCATGAGTTTCACAAGTAAATGAGCTCCCAGCAGCTCTAGGCGAGGGATACTGACAGTTTTCAATGGTGCGACATGGAACTTGGCCACCAATAAATGGACTTCAATTTTGGACTGATTTGCATTCCGCAGGTATACAACTGCTGCATTACCTTGGGTTGATATATCACAAGATCCATGAATTTGGTACACTGCACCCTCAACTTGTGTCACTAGATGAGGAATAGCAACTTCATGTAAACTGTCAAGTTGCACAATGAATGTTAGTCACTTATCTTTGATATCACGTGGTGGAGGTTCATCCCAATCCATTCCAAGAAGCCATAGATTCTGCAGAAACAGTTTAGCCTGGAAGACAACTGGGCCAATCCAACCTAATGGGTCATACATCTTAGCTATATCAGACAACATCACACGCGTAGTAATTTATTAGAACTGGCACTGTGAGTATGATATGAGATCACATCTCCCTTGGACTGCCATTCTAGTCCTAGAACTTTTATAACTTCATCCCCATTATCTTCAAATGTCAGAGGGCACTCTCTGTGGTCATTTGGAATGGCATCTAGCATAGCCGGATGATTGCCAGCCCATTTCCTTAGCTCACAACCACCACTCTTGAATAGCGCTATCAACTCTTCCTGGAATGAGAGAGCAGCTGTCACTGATGATGCACCTGTAATCACATCATCCACAAACACATCTTCCTTCAGCACCTTTGCTGTATTGGGATAGTTAGTTTGCTCGTCAATAGCTAGCTGGTGCAGGGCCCTCATAGCTAAGAACAGAGCTGAAGATACACAATATGTAACAGTGTCCAACTGATACGCTTGAATCGGTTGATCATAACACTTGCGCCACAAGATTACCTGGTATGGCCGATCATCTTAAGCATGCGAATCTGCCGATACATTTTGCAAATGACTGTTGTCATCACAATGAGATGTATGCGGAACTGGGTGATGATTTCAATTACATCCTTTTGCATTTTCGGTCCCTTGAAAAGTGCATAGTTTAAAGACTGACCTGTTGATGTTACTGCAGATGCATTAAACACCACATGCAATTTAGTCGTCGAGCTGGTTTCTTTGCTGACACAGTGGTGAGGAATGTAGTACTGGGCCTGGTGCATCTGAGCTTCATTCAGAAAATGCATGTGACCAAGGGATTCACATTCCTTGAGAAATTTGGAATACTCTGCTTTCAGTTGTGGCTGACATGCCAGACGATTTTCAAGATGATGTAGTCTTTTTTTCAGCTTGTAAACGTGACTCACCCAGGTTGGGTTCCACATCTTTGAAGGGCAATTTTATCATGTATCGTCCATTTGGACTACGTGTGTAGGTCTCTTTGAAATGGGCTTCACAGAGATCCCCTTCAGGATCAATATGTTTGGTTGTCTGCGACTCTTCGCGTTCCCAGAATCGCTGCAGCACATCTGAAAGGTTTGGTGAAGTAACAAATAGTGAAACAAGGCCATCTGGGTTACTAGTGGCTTCCTTGCTCAACCTTCCCATTAAGATCCAGCCAAATTTAATGTGAAAAGCTGCTGGATAACCAGTAGGGCCTGGATACCGCCCACCATAAAAATCTTAGGACAAACATCAGCACCTAACAGAATGTCAATGGGCCCTGGAGTATGGAAGCCTGGGTCAGCTAGATCTAAACTCTCGTAATGGGATTTTACATGTTGAGGCAATGCAACAGATGGCAAATTTTGAGCTTATGTTATTCAGGATTAATGTATCCTCAATTACCTGGAAACCGTCATGAAGGAACGATTTTAGCACACAAGTTACTGCACCTTTATTGACTTGAACGACTGACTGGCCTAGGCCACTAATTGGTACATGTGACCTTCTCCAATACAAACCCAATCTCTTCACACATTCCTCAGATATGAAGGAAGCTTGTGATCCGGTATCGAGTAGAACACTGGCCCTCTGGAGAGTACCACAGGCATCCTTCACTCTCACAACTGCTGTGCCTATAATCACAGTGGCAGCACTAATGCTAGAGCTAGTAAGTGAAGCTGCTTGTGTAGATTCCTCCCATGTAGTAGTATGTCCTGCTAAGCTATCAATATTTTCCATCACGAGAAAAAGGTACAGACGCTTGGATAATTTGACTTCGAGCCCCGTACGCGGTTCGCACAGTGATTTATGCAGCAGTGACGAAGCATGTTTTACGAGAGAAAACTATTTTAACACTCACAACAGCCATGTGTGGCAGAAGGAAATCCACCTGCAGTGGTGGCAACTAGGACTGTTCAAAATATCGATACATCGATAATTATCTATATGAAAAATAAGTTACCGAACGATATGTAACCTTGAAAAATATAGGCATATCGAAGTTTTCGGTCTATCGAAATGTTCGGGGTTAACGAAATGATGGGTATTATCGAAATGTTGGGTTTATCGAAATGTTCGGTACTATCGAAATGTTCGGTATTATAGAAATGTTCCGTATCATCGAAATTTTCGGTACTATCTATATTTTCAGTATTACTGTCATTTGTGGTATCATTGAAATTTACAATATTATCGATAGTATCGGCTTTCCCCATATTATCGTCATTCCTGATATTATTCAGCTGAAAAATTAAAACATTTTTGTCACTTGCAATTCATCTCTTTTTGTTGTATGCAAATAAGAATACAATATGGTGTAATTGTAACACATTTATATGTTTATAACTCTTTTACATCATCGCCTGGCCTACGAAATGTTCAAGTTAGCTGGTTCATTGTTTTGTTTTGGTTTTTTTCCGGTCCGCACTCGTAGCGTTTCGCGACTAACCAGTGTCAGTTAGATGTTACTTTCGATTGTTTCGGTTCTCACTCTTAAGATATCAGGATAGTCGGTATCGGACATTTATTGACAAACAGTGGCTTGTTTGGCTTTGAGGAGATCACTAGTGTTTCTGCGCGGCTGACTGTCGCTGTACTGTATTATGTGTGTTTTCGTCTCATATCGTAGTAGTAGTTTACAATTGTAGATAGTATTGATACATAATCACGTAAATGTTTTCAGTAATATCATAAGTCGAGGGATACCAATATTTTCAACACTACTGGAAGTTAACGATAGTATAAATATTGGGATTTAACGATAATATAAATGCTGAAATTTAGCTGTAATATAAATGATTTCGATATTATCGACGATTTCGGCATTATCAGTCATTTCGTTATTATAGATTATTTCGGTATTATCTATTATTTCGGTGTTATCGATTATTTCAGTATCAGCGATTATTTCGGTACTATCGATAATTTCGGTTTTATCGATAACTTCGGTATACCAAAAATACCGAGTAACTGTTTGTAAAAATATCTGTATATAATTTTTATGATATCGAACAGCCCTAGTGGCCACTCATCACCAACAGCAGTTTGCAGTGAATGTGTGGGCTGGCATCGTCCACGAACAAGTCATTTGACCCCTTATCCTTACAGCCTATTTAAACGGCAAGGAGTATCACCATTTTATGGCAAACTAGTTACCCCAGCTGTTAGAAGACGTACTGCCGAACATACTAGTCAACATCTGTTTTCAACTGATGGTACCCACCGCATTACAACCGACATGTTTGGTATTGAATTAATTGGGAGAGGCGGCCCTGTGCCACGACTACCACACTCAACCGACCTTATGCCAGTTGATTTCTTCCTGTGGGACCACGTCAGGAGTTGTGCACTCTTCGCCTGTGTAGAACTGTGAAATTCATGTAGAACAAATACAGGCGGCATGCAAAGCGATTCAAACCACTCCTGGTTTCTTCGATAGGGTCCACCAGGCAATGCATCGGCGTTACGATATCTTCAATCAGGCGGATGGCCACTATTTGAGCACTTGATTTAGGTTAACACATGTAAATATGTAACAGGCATTCGATAAAGTACTACAACCTACAAATGTCTCCCTACTTATTATTATTACAACTCCTACAGAACTACATCAACTACCACTGTTTCCTGGGTGGTAAGCAGTTGGTGCCTGTAGTAGGCTATGATAACTGTTAACCTGCCAGGTGTTATAACATGTTGTACAAAGACACTTAGTATCTAAACGGGGCGTCTCCGGACATCCATTCTCTGACAAAAGTCGTTCCTCATTACATAACCTGTCACCCCTAGAATTTTGTCACAATGTTCCTGTGACATCTTGCATATTAAACTTTTGTTCTCAATTACTCACGTAGAGTATATTAACTTCAGGTGATTTTTTGACCCATACACTATTCGGGGATAACAGATATTTAAAAATGAAGCCTAGGCCATGATGTACACTGATATAGAACAAATATGTATATTGGTCATTCCTCGAATTTAAAGTGGGAAGGAGGTTCTCTTCCACTTTATTAAGCTCCTCAGTGGCGTGGTGGGTAGAATTATTTCCTCAGACCCAGAGAACCTAGGTGTTTAATCCCATGTACCATTTTTATTTTTATTCAAATGGTTGACCATATCATCACACTGTGGAAGGCAACTGCAAACCATCGCATAATCAACTTGCCTAGCCACCTTGCATGTACCACCACGCCATGCCTGGGGGTGCCTGCCAGAATTCAGATGGTCAGATCGTCATCATCATTTCCATTTTCATCATATTTATCATCATGGTTTTATCATCATCATTATCATCGTCATTGTCATCTTCGTCATCATCATTCATCAATCATCATCAATAACTATCACTATCACCACCACCACTATCATAATCATCATCTCTATGTCAGCTATCATAGCTATGCCAGCGAGCTACTTCTAAGTCGCACTGATGGACACTTTAATAGCAGACAAGAGTACTTTGCCAATATTAACTATGGTATTTTCCTGCAGTTTGCTCCAAGATGCCAAAAATCAACAAGAGGCAGAGTGCTGACAGAGAAGAATGGTGGCGACATGATGTGATCTACCAAATATACCCTCGCTCTTTTATGGATTCGAATAGCGATGGCATCGGTGATTTGAAAGGTAACAACGAAGCCTAATATTTTATGGTCAAATCATTCAGGTAAATGTTAGGGTCCTACCGAAGTGACATTGAAAGTATTTTATTATTATAACTCCCAGGCTTTAGACCTCATACTTATAAAATATCTAAGGGTACATTTGAATCTTGGTAACCTCAGTATAGAACACCATATCTACATAGCACAAATATTGGACAAATGACTTTAGGGACTTAATATGTTATGTAAGCTAGGGTGATATATCAATACCTGACTGAGGGTAGTGTTAATACGAAGAGATTTGTCTTCGCCAATGAGCTGCCCAGTAGTATGTAGTCAGTCTGCTGTGCTCCCTGATTCTGGCATTATTCCAGACAGATGTCAGGGAAAATTTCTCAGATGGTTGGGCATATGGTGGTTTTCTACCAGATTATCTCATTGTAGCAAGGACTTTGGTCTCTTCAAACTCAGTCAGTTTGCCAGTAAGGATTAATAATTTATCTGACAGTGCTGTTAGAATTGAGGATGGGGCACAGGTTTGCCGGCCTCACAGGTACTTTGAATGACCCTGCAGCTTCGCTTTCACGAAATACCGAATCTCCTCTACCATATTCTCTGGGGAACTGCTAACGAGGATAAGAGAAAACCTCAACTGGCGACAAGATAAGGCTGTCACAGAATCATTACAGAGGAAAAGGATGCCACCACATCGACACAGGGGATGCTAGATCCACAAAGAAGCCACCAAGGCAACTACTACTAGCATCACATAAGGTAGTCGAGATTGTTTTGAAAGAAATGGAGGAGTTAGATAGAACCATCTGTCAATCCATGGTGTTCTCCCATTGTGTTTGTTTAAAATAAGGATGGCTCTATAATATTTTCGTGTTGATTACTGGTAACAAAATAATGTAACTATGTTATATGCTTGTTCACTCCCAAGGATAGACGACATGCTGAACAGTCTAGCAGGTTCACAATGGTTTTCTGCTTTGGGAAGGAGGAGGGGAGGAGGGGGGTACTGGAAATTCGAGGAGGCCCCAGAAGACAAAGAAAATATTGCCCTGCATGTTCAAAGGAAAGGAACCTGGCAAATCAAGTTAATGCCCTTCGGAATAAGCAATGCACCTGCCACCTTTAAATGTTTGATGGAGAAAGCCATCCCTTTAGAGTTTAGACTTTTTCCAATAGTACCTAGACGGCATTGTGGTCACATGAAGGACAACTGAAGGACACCTGACATGCCTGACTCTGTGTTTCAGAAAGTAGCCATCACCAAACTGAAATTGGTTCCAAATAAATGCAATTATTTTCAAAAGAAAATTTATTTCTTGGGACATGTAGTGTTGGCCTAGAGGATTGTAACAGGCCCCGACAAAATCAGCGCAATAAAATATTTGCCTCTACCAAATTACAAAACGGAATTGTGGAGTTTCTTGATCTTATATGCTTACTGCAGCCGATTTTTGCATGGTTTCGCAATAATTGACAAACAACTACACGAATTCGCCGAGGCAAAAAGGAAGAGTGAATAGACCACTAAATGTGAAGTTTTTAATAAATTATAAGAATTTCTGATATCTTCCCAGTCCTCGGCTTCCCGAGAAGTGAGGGTGAGTTCATTCTCGATACTGATGCCAGTGATGCAGGAATCGGGGCTGTATTATCTCAGATAAAGGATGGAAAAGAGAGATCATTGGGACACTTCAGTAATCTTTTACCAAGTCTGAGATAAATCATTGTGTGACACACAGGGAGCTTCTGGCTGTGGCGAAGGAGATTGAACACTTTAACCCCATCCTTTATGGCAGACACTTTATCCCGAGAAGTGGCAATGCTTCATTATATTGACTACTAAATTTCAAGAACCCTTAAGGTTAAATAACTCAGTGGGTAGAGCAGCTACAAGAATATGACTTTGAAATATATTACAGGCCTGGATGCCTTCACTATAATGCAGATACACTTTCCAGGCGACCATATGTGAGCCATTCTGTCGTCACTGTGAACGCCAGGAGGTAAAAGGCAGTGTATCATTGAAGGTAAGGAGGGCAAGAGTTCAAGGCTCTGTATCTCGTGATGAGGCACCTACATGATATAATGAGTGCATTCGGAATGATAAACTAAGTGACCCCACCTTGCATCCGATACTAGTGTGGAAAGAAGCTGGATGTTGACCAATATGGGGAGGATATATCCAGTCTGGGCCCAACTGTCAAGGTTTACTGGTTACAGTGAAATTCCTTGTACTAAGAATGGTGCACTCTATAGGACCTGGGAAAATAAAGATGAGGAACACACGCACTTACATTTAATCCTAGAAGATTATAGAATCCCAGTAGTGCTCAAATAACTGAATAATACAGCAGTAGGAGGACACTTTTGTGTAAATAAGACCCTCGACATAGATCAATTGAAATTTTACTGGCTCCATTGTCGAGTAAATGTTGAGAAACTGTGAAATATGTGTCAGGCCTGTACTACCAGGAGGGTTCAGGGATTAAGGGACGAGGTCCCCTTCAGAAATACAATGTTGGGCTCCCATTTGAGAGGATGGCAATGAACATTCTCGGACCATTACCAGGGAGGGAATCGATGCATTGTGGTAGCACAGGACGATTTCTCCAAGTGGCCTTAGATCATGCCAGTTCCAAACCAAGATGCCGGCACTGTAGCTAATGCAGCTGTAGCACATGTTTTCTACAAGTTTGGAGTGCCACTCGAGCTTCATTCGGATAAAGGGCAAAATTTTGAATCCACTCTTTTTCAAGAGGTAGCGAGTATTTTAGGATTGAAGAAAACTTGAACCACAGCATTACATCCCTAGTCAGATAGGATGGTCGAGAGGCTCAACCATACCCTGGAATAGTATCTGGTGATCTTCGTGGAATACAGTGAAAAGGATTGATACTCCACGTTATCATTATTTCTCCTGGCATTTCGTTCGGCAGTCCACAAGTGAAAAAGTTCAATACCTTCATAAAATGGGGTTTCGGAGAGAGCTCCGTCTTCCTGATGAGCTGCTGTTTGGACGTCCAGTATAACAAGAAGAAACCACCCCAGAATATGCCAGTAAACCATATCAGAGGCTAGTCGACATCTGTGAGCTTGCCCGCAGGCACCTTAAAGTCAACAGTGACGGAATGAAAACTCTACATGACTGGAGAATGCACGAAGAAGTTTTTTTTCAAGAAGGACAGCTGATGAGGCCGTACAATCATCAGAGGCAGAAGGGATAAGTATCGTTCGAAGCTACAGAAATGTTGGGAAGGTCCGTTCCATACAGGATCCTGAAGCAGATCAATGGTGAGCGAAACTCGCGGGTGCTGCAGAGTGCGAGTTACACAATGAGTAGTGTGTGTATGTGTGTGTGTACATGTATGGGACGGCTCAGGGCGCCTTAGAATGTTCCTGACAGGAACATTTGGTGGTATTTGAATTGAAATAAGGCGGGACTTGAATGGACGATTGATGCCGACTTGAATGTAGATAATGGAACTGTCAGATAGTAAATATATAATCTTAATTGTAATATTTGGTGTTAGAAAACTGTTTATAAAGAATGGATTTAAGTATTTTATTGTGTTAATTTCCGTGAGGTGAGATAAGATTATCGAGGCTCAATATTAGCTATAAATATCGAGTAATAGCCATTGTTGTAGAGATAGAAAATTTGGAGTATTACTTTTGTACTTCTGATAAATAAGATTAGTAATTTATTATAAACTATTTTCTTTACTAAATAACTCCATCCCTTAAAGAGCCTGGCTATGCCAACAGACTTTGAAAATTTGTAACAGTACAAAGAACAATAACGAACATTCCTATTGTAGTCAGGTCTGAGACAGGACGATCTTGGATAAGGTCAGAGTAGGCCGATTCTTAGCGGAGCTTGCTACTCTACTGTGAGACGAGCATGTCGTGACCACTGAGAGGAAAAATGGCTGTCATAAGACGACATTATACCAAACAGTAGTAGAATGGAGACGAGAAATGAAACGAAAGTATCTTCGAGAAAAGTCCTACATCACAATAGTATGGTAGATTTGTCAGTACATATAACAATAACTATCTCCTTTTTAGTCCTGTGTGAGGCAGGACCAAAATGGATGAGACCAGCAGAGGTTGAGTTTTAGCGGAATTCGCTACCCTACTGAGAGACAAATATGTAATTGTGGCATAAGAAGCCATTGGCGAGTGAAGCAATTTGGAAGATTCTTAAGATCGAGGTCTTGAGAGCCGATAGGATGCCATTGGTGATGCAGCAATATAATGAAGACGTTGCAAGAAACGAAAGTACCTTGAGAAAATCAATATATCACAGTAGTATTTGCCACACATTCTTCAGGTTTGTCGGTCGGAAATATTTCCGATTTTCCAGAGCCATGGTTGTACACGAAATCTCAGAGGATTGAGCTAGTTGTTAAAAAAACTGAGTCAACCTGTGTGTCTGTATGTTTGACAGTGGCGATTTTATTCCAGGAATCTGCTCGAAGTTAGACTACATTGCTGATCTTGGGGTAAAAACAATATGGTTGTCGCCAATCTACAAATCACCAATGAAAGATTTCGGCTACGACATCGAGGATTTTAAGGATATCGACAAGATCTTCGGCACCTTAGACGATTTCAAAACACTTGTGAAGGAAACGAAGAAGAAAGGTATGCAGTTCACTACAGCTTAATTTTACGAAACTATAAATTCGAATCTTAACATTAACATTTGAATATATACAACTTATTTCCCATCTTTCATCTACAGAGCACAGGGCATATATGGAGAAGCATCAACAATCTCTATTCTTTGATAATGATTTCAATAATTTATGTTACCTTCTTTTCAGACTTCGGCATTGTTCACATTTACTCTTTCAGATATTCTTTGACTTTGAGTACTCCACTAGGAAAATATTTCCGCCCTACTTTTTCATTTAAGGCGTCAACATCAGTTAATGCTTATGCCAACTGGTAATTCATCTACGCAACTCCTCAGTTCTTTATCGGTAATTATATTTGACTTACTAATTCAAAATACTTTCCTCAGGGGCCTGTATACAAAGAATTAGATTTTCTTGGTTTCTTCAGACGTCGATTTGCCGTTTCCATATGAGTGTCGAATAGAAGAACAAATTCATTTGCTTTTAATTCCCAACTGTGTACTGTCGTTACCCGGTATTACTCAATCGAGCATATGCCAGTCACAAGAAGAAATAGTGTTGGGTTCTCAACAAGTTTCACGTTTGTAAAGTCGCTAGTTTTCATTTCAGTAATGTCCTAGAAATTTAAATTCATGCAATTTCTGGTTGTTGCTATTTTTCTAGTGCTGGTAGTTACTGTAAATCAGTTCTTAATAACAGAATGAAACTCTCATTACCGAAAACAACAAACAATATGCCAGTCGGTATATTCTATCTGTACTAAGTATGTTCTGTGAAGCTCCGTTGGACTCTTCAAATATAAGTATCAATGCTGTTCCTTATTTGTTAGCAATTACAAGTGAAGATACTTTAACTAGTATAGGCATAAATGTTATTCCACTTCACTCAGAGTTGGTAGCATACTTCTTTATTTGTAAAACCTTATGGTCAAAGTAATACACTTTTTATTTTTCATATCTACTTAACTGGAGGAACTGTTTTTTCGATGGTAGCATCAGGATTCATTGATTTAGCCTAATGTAGTATTGCTAAGTATGGTAATTTTTCATTTTAAAATTTATGTTACTTACTACTGAGCTAAACTCCATATTCAGTCTCATCGTCTCGTTGTTATGTCTGAATTAGTATATGTTTTAGTTTCCTTCGGAATTCAGTAATTTTAATTTATAATCTTCTTTTTTAACAGAAATGTTTCATGACTTTTTAGTGTAGAAATCGCGAGTTGTATATAATTAAATATTTACTTTATGTACTCGTTAACTAAGGCCATCTCACCTATTTAAAACTGCGCAAATTTCTGTAATAGTCGTTGAATCCCAATTGATCGCATTTTTACACTGTCACTAGAAGACGCCTTTTTTTTTTTTTTTAATTTATTTTGGGAATAAAAGTATTTTCCGGGGTTAAAAGATTTTTCTTTTCCGAACGTACTGAAATTCATAATTTTTATGAGTTATGGATCATTACCCAAGTGTGTTCTTGTCTGCTGTGAACTTCAATTTACCCTGACAGTGTTGTAATCGTATAAAATTTTCCTTTGACATCTAGCAAAAGCCATGTGACAGTTGGCGTGCGTGCGAATGTGTTCCTACCAGTGACCACATTATTACTTGCTTAGGTATCTACTTGTATAACCTGTCGTTACCGCCGTCTCGAGAGCTAAGATTCATCGTTTGCGTATAATCAATAGCTAGCATTACTTGACATTGCCTTTTATTTTTCAAGTATACATTCTCTTCATTTGGATCTCTCTAGTAAGAAAATAATATCATTGCTAATTTCACTTCACCAGTTGGAATCATCTCACCACGCCTACTTCTAACACTCACATCTAACTGCCGTTATTCGCTGCATCCAGGCATGATCCTTATGTTATGAAAACTCCCCCTTTCCCTGAAACCCTTCCTTATCCACTACTCCGCCAACCGCTGTGTAGGTATTCCAAGTCAAAGTCTTTTATATATTTTTTTTTGTTCTAGTGAGCTTGTTAAGGTTGGGTAAATAATTACAGAGGTGCTGTTATGAGATTCTGTACATTGACCAAAGCTGTTGAATCGATGCCGAAGTACTGGTTTCCATAAATTCATGTTTCCTAACGGCAAATTAAAGACATTTCTCTCCATTCAAAATTTGGATATTTATTTTAAGTAGTCAGTGAGAGTTGAGTATGAGAAGCTATGCAGTAGATATGTTTCTCGCAACTCACCATGTGACATGTTTGATAACTGCAAAACACTTTGCATTATTTTCCGTTGAGCTATAAATGTGGTAGCTTAGCGCGCACACACACACACAGAGCCAGATGTAGGCTATTCACGGTAAAGTAAGCACTTTTGAAAGCCCTCTCATTTAACAAATACATTTTATTTTATCCTTAGACATTAACTTTCGAGTGCTGCTGTATATACACACTGTGTTTATTACTTACATGGCATTATAAAATGATAAAATTAGCTGAAAGGAAAAATTAATTAGTGCCTCAAATGTGCTCATGTTACTGTGAACATCCTATAGTTAGCACCATCAATGCCATAAGCAGTACCTACATAACGTAAACTGTCTTTATACTGACCAGTTGCGGAAAATTAATACTATGGAACACATGAGTAAATTTAACAACCCAGTAAACACAACCTGTCGTCGGCAAAGTGCAGGCAAATTGTCGGCCCGATACCTGCACTGACGGTAACTGTCGTTTCAATGCCAGAAGACAGCCATCGGACAACGGCGTGATGTCTTTTTTGGGGCAGATTGCAAGCCGTTAAAAAAAAGATAATGGCGCACTGTATTTTTTAGAGTAACAGATGGATATAATGGAAAATATGTCGGCATGATATAGCAGAGCAAACATGTTGCAAACATATTAAAACTGTTTCTGGGCCGATTCCCATAAAGCATCTTTGTCTTTTCGGCAAGGTGGCCATTGCCTTATTTATTCCGGCCCGGTAACGTTTTCGAGACAAAGCTCTTTATCAAAATAAAGATATAAATATGATATATTTTTGCCGACAAACTTTTAGAAAGTGTTTTTAATAGGCAAGATGTTAGCTAGCTGTTAACAACATGGTGTCTTTTTGGAGACAGAATGTTTACCGTTAGAAAAAAGACAATGGCCCGCTGTATTTTTTAGGATAACAGATGGATATCACCGAAAAAATGTCAGTATGATATCGCAGAGCAAAAGTGTTGCAAACATATTAAAAATGTTTCTGGGCCGATTCCCATACAGCATCTTTGTCTTTTCGGTAAACTGGCCATTATATTATTTATTCCGGTCCGCTAACATTTTCGAAACAAGACTCTTTATCAAAATAAAGATATAAATATGATGTGTTTTTGCCGACAAACTTTCAGAAAGTGTTTTGAATAGACAAGATGTTAGCTAGCTGTTAATGGCATGATGTATTTTTTGAGATCGTGTGTTAACTGTTAGCATGTTTTTCTTTCGTGATTATATATGTGTCAAGTGGTAGCCCATGACATTTGTTGAGTTTGAAATTTTTTTCATTGGTACAACCATCCGACATATATTAAAAACTAACAAAAACTATTTTGTTTGCAAGCCTCTGAAGAAATAGTTTTTAAATAATCTGTGTTTTAAAATTATTTGTTAAATTGTCATGGAATTTATACATTCCTCAAAAATAATTTGTGTCAGAATATATTTTAAATTACTGGTGAGTATCATCAACTTACCCTGTGGTTTATAGGTTAGTATGCTGGACTGTTAATTTAAGGGTTTTAGGTTCGAATCCCACACTCGGCTAGCAAAAGATTTTAATTCTGGAAACGTATCTCATTTCCTTCAGAAAATTTTTTATTTTAAATAGGTACTGGATTGAGCTTTTCTTAGGATTGATTACTGCATAAAAAAGCATTGTTAAAAAAAATCGTTATTTCTACTTTTTGTCTATGGGCTGTAAACATATACTTCCAAAAAGCCGTAGTGGCCCAGTGGCTAGAGTTATTCCAGTGGATACATATATATGAAGTGGGGCCGCAGCTAGTCAGGGGCTAGAGCACCAAATATTGGGTCGCAGTAGCTCAGTGGCTAGAACACTCAATAAGGGGACCGCAACTGGTCAGAGGCTAGAAAGCCCAATAGTGGGGCCGCAGATTTCATGGGCTAGAGCACCCAATAGTGGGACCGCAGTAGCTCAGGGGGTAGATAACCCAATAGTGGGGAAGCAGTAGCTCAGTGGCTAGAGAACCCAATAAAAAAGTGGCCAGATCAATTAAAAGTGTACAACATAATCATGAGAACAAAATCACGGGTCTTAAGAAGTAAACGAAATGAATATTATATAAAGAGGATTACTATTACTAAAATTTTAAATCGAAAAGTTAAGGTTTTTCTTATTGTTATACTGCTTATTTCTGGACATCATGTTGCTGCAGGCCCGGCATCATAATGACATCCAGCCGTCGTAGGCCCAGCACTGTAATGACATCCAGTCATCGCAGACCCAGCATCGTAACAACATCCAGGTGTTGCAGGCCCGGCATCATAACGACTTCCAGCCTTCGTAGGCCCGGCATTGTAATGACATCCAGCTGTCGCAGACCTGGCATCGTAACAACATCCAGCCGTCGCAGGCCCGTCATCGTAACGACACGCAGCCGTCGAAGGCCTGGCATCGTAACAACATCCAGCCGTCACAGGCCCGGCATCGTAACGACACGCAGCCGTTGCAGGCCCGGTATCGTAACGACATCCAACCATCGCAGGCCCGGAATCGTAACGACATCCAGTCATCGCAGGCCCGGCATCGTAACAACATCCAGCCATCGCAGGCCCGGCATCGTAACGAAACCAACCGTCGAAGGCCCGGCATCGTAGGAACATCCAGCCGTCTCAGGTCCGTCGTCATAACTACATCAAGCCGTCGCAGACCCGGCATCGTAACGGCATCCAGCTATCGCAGGCCCGGCATCGTAACGACACCCAGCCGTCGAAGGCCCGGCATCGTAGCAACATCCAGCCGTCGCAGGCCTGGCATTGTAAGGACATCCAGCCATCGCAGACCCGGCATCGTAACGACATCCAGCCATCGCAGGCCCGGCATCGTAACGAAACCCAGCCGTCGAAGGCCCGGCATCGTAGCAACATCCAGCCGTCTCAGGTTCGTCGTCATAACGACATCAAGCCGTCGCAGACCCGGCATCGTAACGGCATCCAGCTATCGCAGGCCCGGCATCGTAACGACACTCAGCCGTCGAAGGCCCAGCATTGTAGCAACATTCAGCCGTCGAAGGCCCGGCATCGTAGCAACATTAAGCCATCGCAGGCCCGGCGTCGTAATGACACCTAGTCGTCGATGGCCCGGCATCGTAGCAACATCTAGCCATCACAGGCCCGGCATCGTAACGACATCCAGCCAATGCAGGCCCAGCATCGTAATGACATCCAACCATCGCAGGCCCGGCATCGTAACAACACCCAGCCGTCGCAGGCCCGGCATCGTAGCGACATCTAGTCACAGGCCCGGCATTGTAACGACATCCAGCCATTGCAGGCCTGGCATTGTATCGACATCCAGCCATTGCAGGCCCGGCATCGTAACGATATCCAGTCATTGCAGGCCGAACACCGTTGGCCAACAGTTAGCCACCAGTCCATGTTTACATCGGGCCACTTTCAGCATAAGACAGCGGACCAGTATCGGCTGGCCGGAATTTGTTGGCTATCTTTTACGAGCCCGATTCTTGCCCGTACTTTTCGTGTATGATGGGCCAGAATGCATTTTGTATCTCGTCGGTAGGGGGTCAGTGTATTTTTTACTCTGTCGGAAAACAGTCAGCCACCAGTCCATATTTTTATCGGGCCGCTTCCGGCATAAGACAGCGGGCCGGTATCGGCTGGCCGGAGTTTGTCGGCTAGCTTTTACTGGTTAGATTCTGGCCCGTAGTTTCTGTGTTTGCTGGGAACTGTTTCTGGTTGTGAAATGACGTATATTTCATTTAATGCACGCCTTTTTATTTTAAAGACATTTTAAAGTTTCAATGCATTCAAGAAGGATCTATGTTTGCCAGTTTGCCGATCCTCCGTGGCTCAGTCGGTTGGTGCGCCACCGGTCTGAGTTGCGGGAGGTTTTGGGTTCAAATCCTAGGAAAGGCATGGTTGTTAGTTTAATTTAGGTCATACGGTAGTTTATAAGCCGTCCTCTGACAAGCCTTCAGGCATAACACCGGGGATGTTAATAAGCCCTTGCCAATCCAATCCTATCTGCCAGTTTGACCGAGTTCTGATCACTTTGGTAAGTTGAGACTGTCATTCCAGTATTTCAATAGGCATTGTCTTTGCAGGACTGAAGCTGGTGATGGACTTGGTTCCGAACCACACCAGCGACCAGCACGAGTGGTTCCTGAAGTCGCTGAAGAAGAAGGACCCCTATACCAAATACTATGTGTGGGCACCTCCAAAGGGTCACGATGAAAATGGGCCCGTTCCTCCCAACAACTGGGTACGATATTGAATACTAAAAAGCCGGTAATCGAGTAAATTTACTCTAAGTGAAGTGTTACTTGTCTGAGACAATTGTAAATTAAATGCACTTGCTGTTGCAAATTAAAGATCCAACGCAGCCTTTGCTGCTGTCACACACAAACAAATATGTTATCACTCCAGATAAGGAAAAGCATGTTACCATTTGAAATATTTTAACCAGTAATCTGACAAATGAGGTAATCGCTATGCTTATTTTTTAATTTGAAATCTTTCTGGTAACTTAGTGGTTACTTTGAAAACACTAATTATAATTGAAAATGAGAATTGTATATTTGTTCTTAACTTTAAATCAGAATTAATTACATGGATGAAATGAGTTTGGCGTTAACAGCTCATACTTTTGTGAGAAGTTGTATTTCTAGTAGCCGTCAACCTGTCCCGAAACAGCAAGACGAATAATGAGAACCGAAGAGATGAATGGCAGATTACGTAGAAAAAAAAAACATAAGTAGTAAAATTAACCGAAAAAAAGAAGCTTCAGTTAGCAAAAGAGGAAATATGAATGCAGGAGGGAGAATGTACTCTTTGCTGATGAGAGGAAATTTAACGTATTTGGATCAAATGGACGACAAAACGTATGGCGTAAGAAAAAATGAAGAATTAAATAGAAAGAATCTGTTCCCGACTGTGAAGCACGTAGAGTGTAACAGTATGGTTTGAGTCTGCATAACTGGGAATTAAGTTGGTGGTCTTGTATTTATAGAAAATATGTATAACCCTGATAATATACGCGGGAATTTATAGGAATTTTACATGAAGTCAAGAAGACTCTTAAAAGATTGATCCTGCTGACACTTTTGTACTAGTCACGTGTCAGCAGTCATCGAAGTGTAGGTGCGACAACCAGAAAATGGCTGGAAAAACAAAAATACCGCCGTAAGATAAAAATATAACTACATCTTTTTAATAGAACGAAACATGGTTCCTAACATCGAGGTCTTGAGAGCCGATGAGAGTGAAGCGAAGTGAGTATAGAACACTGCCGAAATGCCAGGGCGGAGGAAACGAGAGATCCCCGAGAAATCCCGGCCAACCAGCGGCATCGTCCGACACGATTCCCCCGAGCGAAAATGCGAGCCTACGCGAAACCTAACCATTCCATTCCACCCATGCTAACCCTCCTCAAATAAAATTCCTGGACACGTACCTTTACATAACTTACTAGCAGTGGGAAGGCGAGTAAGTTTTGTTCGGGGAGCAAGAGTCCTACAAATCGACACATATTTCCACTGATTGAGGCTGTCAGGCATTTGTATTAGGTTCAGCGTCATGTAATGAAGGCATGCAGCGTCCTTTGCTATAATCCATTTACGGTTACTTCAAACTTCTCTGAATCTCTGCTTAAGTTCTACTTCTAGGTTATTCCTCCGCCTCGTGCAAACTAAATTTACCTATTTCTTGAACATTACAGCAAAGGACAACGCACCGAATTCGTGAGCTCTCAGTTGTAATAATTTTTGCATGAGAACTACTTATTACTAGATGCTACCAACACACACGTTTTTTCACTGATTTGATTTATATTTATTATAAATGAAATGTTATAATATATAAATAAAATATAATTGAAACTTTAATTTAACGAAATATGAAATACTTTTATGTTAACAAATATATAAAACGGTTGTGATACATGGCGTATTTAGGAAATAACTAAACGCGTCATACATGAGGTGATTTCTCAAAGGATTGATTCAAAAAGTGTGAAAAAACGGTGGATAGAGTATACATGACCACGCTTCGTCGTTGCATGTTTTCTTCCACTCCCACCCCCTACCTCAGATACCTACCTTTATTTGTAAATAATTCACAGTACTAAAATACGAAGGTCGTACTTAAACAGTCGGAGTGAGGTTAAGGGGTTCGCCCACCTGGCGCTATTTCCCGCGTCTGAGGTCGAGAAGTAACGCGCATCAAGACCTTTGAACTGGCGTACAGCATTCTCGTCGTACCTATGGTATCGAAACTGCAACCGTATCATTTTGTTAGTGGAAAATGTGTGGCAAGGTTCAACGCAGGGCTCCTGAGTATTTATGTACGTATTTTACGCCTCTATTTTCAATTGCAGTGGTTTGGAAAACAAAAATATTTTTAGTGCTCTGAAATGGCATTTATAATATGCGTGACGTCTTGAAAGCACTCAGCAGGTATCATCTGAAGTGTTTGTTCTTTTCATAGATCAGTACACTGGATGCACGTTTAATAGTTTCGTATGGAAACGTTTTTTTTTTTTTTTTTTTTTTTTTTTTTCCCCCAAACCATTTGCGACGCAGTTCAAGCTCCAGTGACCTATCTACCTACTCAGGAGTGTTTTTACCTTTGGCATGTGTCTGAACCCCTGCTCCTCCCTTGGATAAGTGCCTGAATAGAAATATGACTATGAAATCGGTTTTGTTAGTAATGTTTTCGTCATCCTCGTAAAGGCCCTGCTACACTGTCAGATCTTTACCTTCAGAAATATCTGGCAATAAAATTTGAAGATGAAATACGACCATAAAATTTTCCCATTCAACATATTGAATCACGTAATCTTGAACGTGTTTTAAAATGTGGTACAGTGTCCAGTTTTTTACTTGAAGAATTTAGTCTGAATTTTTATTTAAAATTTATTTTCAAAGTGAGATAGTGCTCGTGTGTTTCCGTGCAATCCATTACAGGAAGAAAATGTGACAAATGTGATTAATTTTCTCTTCTTTACTCAATTGAAATTTTATTCATTCTGAGTTCATTATACTATTGTGAATTAATCACTTCAAATAGCATCCGTTCTCAAAGAGTTTGTATATAAATTAATAATTTTTATAACCTTTATTAGTTCCCGTCAATTTTTTGCCAACTTAAAGTTTCGCGATGTCACAAACGGCCATTTTTATAATTCGTGATTCTAATTTGGCTGAGGAGCCCGCAGTGGCTGAGCGGCTAGACTGCTCGCCTCCCACCAAGGCGAACCGGGTTTCATCCACGGTCGGGTCACCCCATTCGCGTTTGGGAATCGTGCCGGACGATACCGCTGGTCGGCGGGGTTTCTCACGGATATCCCGTTTCCTCCACCCTTGCATTCCGGCGCTGCTCCATTCTCACCACATTTCACCCTCTTCGGTCCGGCTCTCAACTCCAATTGGTTGAGCTCATCAAACACAAAAATAATTTTAGAACCCGTCGATGTTTCAAAATGTTTGATGGAAACTAGAGCCATCCAATTTTTCCAGACAAACATGGCGGCGATAATGACGTTTTGGGGACTTCACAACCTTATAACTTTATTTGACCAAATTGATTGGAAGCGGTTGGACGGAAAAAACTTGACAGTATGACTGAGACTTAGACTGTCGCACGTGGCTACGCGCTACTCGAGGCGACCCCGGGGCCCAGGCGGCAAGCCACGTGACAATGAGTTGAGCGAAGTGCGCGCGGGCGAAGGGCCAATCCATCGATCGAGGGAATGACGAAGGGTAGGGAGAGGGTGACGGCACGTGGACTTACCAACCGAGCTCCGCGCCCTTACCGAGACCTTCACCTCGGATCTACAGTGGCTCACTATGATACTTCAGAATTACAGGTAATTCTCGGATACAGGCTGCATCACACGAATCTGTCGTCAGAACTAAGTAGAAAATATCCTTTGGTTTAAAAAAAGCAGGCCGTTAGTTGACGATTAAAACCACGTGAAATGGCATTTCACGTTAAGCACAGCATACAGCATCGGCATACAAAACGTCTAAACGTCATAACAGGTGTTAAAAGTTTACTATGTCCATATCAATGCACTTTTCCGCATGCTGGACGCATACAGCATGCACGGAGCTTGGCAGCCGGATACACCCATGGTCATTGCCATGTGCCAGTACTCACTGCATGTGAGCTCCATGGCTTCTCAGGCACTACTGACTGAGCTCTGCTCGTTCCCTTGCCGTATGTCTTACTATCGACACCTTAGTTGCAGCATTACCACATCAACTCACCTCTATCTAAGTGGAATACCACGCATTTGCTACAATGTTTTTTAGACATTTCATGATTTTTTTTTTCGTTTGCGAAGGGTCTTATGCATATTATCGAAGAGTATTTTGTACTTAATTTTGATTACAGATTCGTGTGTTGCAGTCCGTATCCACGAATTACCTGACATTCTATCATTCTATATAGCCAATTAACGGTTAGGCCTCTAAAACTTTTCTCAAGCCCTGCTTAAGTTCTACTTTTAAAATATTCCCCCGCCATAAAAACCGCGAAAAAAATGTAAACAAAGCCTAACAATCTTGAAAATTACGCCAAAGGGACAACATACTGCATCATTCGTGCACACACTAATAACATTCTGCATAAGAACTATTTCTTACCAGACATTACCAACGCACTTATTTCTCTCTGCTTTTATTCATATCAATTACAAATTAAATAATAGATTTTATAATAAAAAGTAGTAAAAGTTCAATGTAATAAAAAATATATACTTGTATGTTAAAAGAAGTATAAAACGCTCATGATACACTATTAAGGAAACAACCGAACAAGTCATACATGGGATGATTTTTCAAAGGGTTGTTTTAAAAAGTGAGACGAAACCACGAGTAGACTATAGTCGATTTTTGTGAGTGTTCGTGTGGGTTTATTTTGTATTAAGGGTGTTCTAATCGTTTTTATGAAATAATATAAAATTACAAACAACGTACAACGTACTTATTTACAGAACAGTATATTTGATATCCTAAACGCAATACTTACACATTCTTGCTAAATAACATAAATAGGGCCTTCAATACACACATTATTATTATTTTACTGGGTAACCTTTTGACCTTAAAACTGCCGTCAAGCACTTTGGCGTACTTCGTACTAACTCTTGGTGGCTTCTGGAGTACATTTCCTCCATTCTTCTTACATTAGTATTTTCAGTCATGTCTTCTAAGATATTGCAGCTGGCTTGATTTTACTATTCAGCTGCCGATACTCGATCGGTTCAGGTCACGTAATTTCACAGGCGTTTGTCTTTACTAACTTCAGACAGTTGTCTATAGTCTAATCGAGATTTCTTCACACAGCCTTTGAAAAATCACCCCATGTATGATGTATTCGGTTGTTTCATGAATCTCTCATATATCACAAGCGTTTTTATACTTCTGTGAACACAAAATACCTTACTCGTGGTTACTGCTTATACTTTTATATTTAAATGATAATATTTCATTTATAACAATGATGAACTAAAACAGGGAGAAAAAAAAGGCGTGTTGGTAATGTCTAGAAAGAAGTAGTTCTCACATAAATTTTTTTACTCTGAGTGCACAAGAATGCGGTGCGTTGTCCCCTTGGTGTAATTTTCGAGACTGGGTTAAGATTTGTTTGCATAAGGCGAATGAATATCGTGGAATAAGATCTTTATCAGGGCTTCAGAAAAGTCGTAAGTAACCGTGAATGGAGTATAAAAGCCACGAACACAAATTTCCAGCTGTTTTTTTTTTTCACGTGCTTCACAATCGGGAACATATCCTTTATATTTAATTCTTAATTTTTTTCTTACGCCCATACGTTTTGTCGTCCCTCTGATCCAAAGACGTCAAATTTGTTTTCACGAACAAAGAGCGCATCCTCTCACCACCTTCCATACTTGTGAATATGCTCCTTTGCAAATTGAAGCCTCATTTTTTTCGATTAACTTCACTAATATATATATATATATATATATATATATATATATATATATATATATATATATATAATCTACCTACTCTGCCATTATTCAGCTCTCGTTTCTCATTATTCGTCTTACTGTTTCGGTACTTACATTTTTTTTTTTTTTTCCCCAAATCCTGCGAGCTCTGTAGCACCTAGTCACGGGTTTTGGTTTTTCTTCCTTATTATACACTGTTCACATTAAACTGAGCACTCTTGAAAGCCCTGCGTAAGATCTGCTTGTATGCACATTGTGTATTCTTCCACCATACGTTAAATTAGCATTGCCGTGGGCCTGCTCACTTTATTCGTGCTTCGGCAAGTGAAACTGTGTAATTATTAGAACAGTAAATCTTTCACAAATTTAATATGGTTTTTTCACTTGTATACATTAAAAATTAATAATAAGTAAATGTATAACTTTAATATTTATAAATGTTTACCAAACACTTGAATTCAACTCTAAGACTTGGAACTGCCTTCCTTCCATCGTTGGCAACTTCACGAGGCGCGTGTCACTCAATGTGCCCGTTAAAATATGCGTAGGTAGGGGAAGTGACATTTTTCAAAGGTTGATTTCAAAAGTGCTCACTTTACCGTGAACAGCCTTTACTGCTCGTTCTTCACGTAGTGTGTCAACTTTTCCGGCTGCAAATTTTGTGGCGTGGACTCAATTATGTTCTCCTTTCTGTACCTTCCCGCTATATCCCCTGACGTAATCTTACCAATAAGCAGTATATTGAATATTTCTGTAAATTTGGATCTCCTTACTTTCATGATGATAGATCACGAGCTGTCGTTGATCGAACGCCGTGTCCTTCCTTCTCTTTGTGGTCCATTGAACGCACCGCACTGTATCTTGCTTGAACGATGAACTGAGGAAAACTGAGAGCTTGCTAGTTTGTTTCTGAACCCTATTATTATCTTAGCGTAGTGAAATTTGTTGTAAGATAATAAGAGTCTTGTTTATACTTTACGAGACTGTCTCCCGGAGTTACGTCTGCTCGGCGCCATTGTCCAGTTCTCACTGACTCCCGCCACGCATCGTGCTCAAGGACACAACACCCCCCCCCCCCCCCATTTTTCATTTAAAGGCTAATTATATGAACAGAAACAACTCCGCTTACAGCCTCTTACATTTAGGCCTACATCAAGAGTGTCAACAAAACCAGAAAACTACAACTGGGTTTAATTAATAGTATTACACTAACTGATATTTCAACAGCACCTTTGAGTTCATTGAAAGTTATTCACATAGTTACATGGTTTAATTAATAGTATTACACAAACTATTATTTCATTAATAGTATTACACAAACTGCTATTTCAACAACGCCATTGAGTTCATTGAAGGTTATTTTCATACTTACATAATCTCCCATCCAAGTTGGAGGCACCATCTTCCTACTGGACTTTCGTAAGTTGGTTGTTAAGTTTTTGTTCCAGTAAGCCTACCCGGCCATCCCATCCACTCGGGCTCATCCACTTCACTGCCCCCACTGTCTCTGTCGACTGCTGGAACGTCTAGGCTGGAGGGTGACCTGTGGTTTTCACCAATTCCAAGGTTGAAATTCCAGTCCACGGTGATCCTGTTATCAATGCCCGCCTGCTCCCCCCTACTAGGCCTCTTCTGATCCGACGCCCCTACTTGGGTAGGCACTAGGTTCTGTCTGTTACGCCTGTAAACCGCACCCTCTGCTTCGACTAAGTACGATCTGGGGTACTGAAGTTCCCCTGGTGTTGCAGTGAACTGTCCACATGTTTTCCTATCCTGCATCCAAACATTTTCCCCCAGTCTCAATGGCCTCAGCTTCCGCACCATGTGCCTCCTGTCATACCAGCGTATCTGCCCCTCTTTCGTAGTCGATCTCTGCTTGGGTATTTTCTCAAACGTAGCATTATGGGGTGCCATGAATGCTGGCACAGTACTTCCTATTTTTCTCCCAAACATGATATCCACTGGAGACAATCCACACTGCAGGGGCACACTTCGACAGGCTAACAAGGCTTCATGGATGTCCTTGTTCTCCTTGATGAGCATTTTGGCAGTCTCCACCACTGCTTCGGCACAGCCATTTGACTGGCTGTAATAGAGGCTACTTGTCCTGTGACAGAAGCCATACTGCCTAATGAAATCTTGGAACCACCCTTTAAACTGTGGACCGTTATCCGTGCGTACTATCTCTGGTACACCAAATATTGAAAATACAGCTTTGCTTTGGCCGATGATGCAATTCTCATTAAGAGCTGGAAGACTTAGCAATTCGAAAAACTGTAAAAAAATAATCTGCTATGAGCAGGTACCATTTGCCTTCGCACTTCAACAAGTACATGCCCACTTTTTGCCAGGGATATCGGGGTACTTCTTCTATGAGGAGCAGTTCCTTTGGATTACTGTACTGTTGCACACAAGTGGTACAGTTTTCAATGAGTGACTGCAGCTCCATACTCAGTCCCAACCACCAGACTGTTTGCTGGGCAAGAGCTCTGCATTTGGAAATGCCCAGGTGTCCTTTATGTAGCTGGTCCAAAACGTAATCCTGTAGCTTGGGGGGTATGATTAACCTGGTGGCCTTTAAAAGAAGCCCTTTGTTGAGAGAAAAATCAGCTCGATACTGATAATACCGGGCCAGTTCTGGCTGCGAATCCTTCTGCTTAGGCCATCCCTTCTGACAATACTCTGTGAGTTTCTGGCAAATTGCATCTGTCTGTTGGTGCTGATTAATGAGACTGAGAATGTTTTGGGCTACCTATAGACTGTTAACCATCATGTTAACATGAACTGAGGCTTTTGCGGATAACTCCTTATCCATGTTTTCAGAGCTCTGGTTTGGATTCCGCGATAAACAATTAGCAAAAACTAACTGTTTCCCTGGGACATAACAGACCGAATGATTGTACTGCATTAGCCATATTCTGAAGCGCTGCAGCCTCGGTGTTAAACTCGTCAATGAGTTTTGACTGTAAAATTTTAATTAAGGGCTTATGGTCGGTCTCCAGAACGACACATAAACCTAGGATATATTCCTGCAGCATTTCACATGCCCGGGTGACTAATAAGGCTTCCTTTTCTATTTGGGCATACCAATGCTCAGTTTTTGAGAGAACCCTGGAACCATAACATACCACTTCTCTAGAGTTATCCCTATTTAGTTGTATCAATGCACAACCCAGTCCATACGATGAACTGTCGGCACTTACGACCAATTTCTTATCTGGATCAAAGTGTGCCAGATATGGTACCCGAAGCCAGAGATCCTTAGTTTTCTCCAAGGCATCCTGCTGATGCGGACCCCACATATACATTTGGTAATCCTTCAGTACGGAGTTTAGTGGTTCCAGCGCTTGGCTTTTCCCTAGGATGAAATTTCCTACATAGTTCACCATCCCTAGGAAGCGCAACAACTCTGCTTTAGTGCAAGGTTTGGAGAACTCTGCAAGTGCGTGAACTCTGCTAGGCTGTACCGATATACCCTCAGCTGAAATGACATGGCCTTAAAATGTTACCTCGTCTAGACCAAAAACACTTTTGGACCTATTTATGGTTATACCATGCCTCTGTACCTGCTAAGGACTTCACGCAGTATCTTGTCGTGCTGCTCCGCAGTTTCTCCAAACACTAGGGCGTAGTCAACATGGTGAAGTACCTTAGGCACTCCCTTCAAGACTTGCGCAATCCGCGGGCTGAAATATTCTGGGGCCACATTTAATCCGAAGGGAAGTCGTGTGTACATGAATCTCTCAAATGGTATTATGAATGTCGTCAGTGGTTGGCTCTTCTCACTTAACAATACTTGAGCAAATCCGGAGTTGGCATCCACTTTACTAAACACTTTGGCACCTTTGAGCTGCGCTAATTAAGTTCAGTAAAATCGCCACATATTCTTACACCATCCCCTTTTGCAATCACCACCATAGGTGCACACAATTCTGTCGGACCTTCCATCTGTGATATCACTCCAAGTCGCACCATCCGGCCTAATTCTTTCTTCACTTGGTCTAATTCTTTCTTAATGTGACCCATGCTCTTGGTTTTTCTGCACATTCTTGCAAAGTGATCCCACCGAACCACAACGAAAAACATGTAACAGTACGTGCTGGGCAGCTTATTTTGTCCTCGTACGACCTACCGCAATTCCCACAAGTGTTCTGCTGCGGACGAACTTGAGACTGACTATTGCTTGATGGTGAGCCCTTTCGACGCACTCCCAAGTTATTTAATTTTCCTTTAAATGGAAAATCCGTTTCTGCTCGGTCTTGTCGAGTCTCCTGTTTATATTCCACCCGCAAGACGTTTGTGGCCTGCTTTTCGCGCAACTGTTGTGATTGTGTCGACTGTGATTCTCCCTGGCGACACATATTTACAGCTTCTTGCAGTGTTAATTTACTCTGCAAATGCATTTTTTCGCTCAGGCTTACATCACGCATGCCAACAACAATCCTATCCCGTATGCGTTCTTCTTTCAGGGGCCCATACTCACAACCCTCGACTAGGTTATGTAGCGACGTAATAAATACTTCCGCACTTTCACTCACGCGCTGTACACGCGAACTGAATTTAAACCGTTCGAAGATGATGTTCACCCTCGGCTTGAAATGCCGATTAAACGCGTCACACAGTTCGTTGTATGTCCAGCCTTTTCCGGTTTTTCGAAAGTTATGATGATTTCATCAGCCTTCTCGCCCATTATGTACATAAGGAGATCGATATTTTCCGCGTCTTCGCATTTCCTTTTACCACTCAAATTTATGTACCGGTCAAACCTCACCTTCCATCGTAACCATGCATGTGGGTCCGAAAAATCCAGCGGCCCGGGTGGTTTAATCTGTGACCCCACCGAAATTGTGTTCACAACACCGTCAGCCATCTTGTACCTAGCCTATACCGGCACGAGGCTATAACCGCTATCCGAAAATATCACGCCATGCACAATTTTACGCGCCCGCTGTTGCTGCTGTACAACGTTCATTACTATAGAATTTACCGCTTCCATCACGTTGTAAGGTAATAAGAGTCTTGTTTATACTTTACGAGACTGTCTCCCGGAGACACGTCTGCTCGGCGCCATTGTCCAGTTCTCACTGACTCCCGCCACGCATCGTGCTCAAGGACACAACAAAAATTTCTCAACAATTTTGTCCCGATCACGCTATGCATTACATTTTACTTTCATTATGTACCATATGGGAGCTAAAAAAATTTTTTTGCGTGGTTTGCAATGCATTGCCATGTATTTGGTATTAAAACATTCTTTTTGAAATGGCTGAAATTTGAGAGAATTTTTTTGAGTCGATTTCACGTGAGTGATTTAGGCCTATTATTATTCTATTAATACGCCATGATTAAAGTCATTAGAAGTTTTCCAGATTATTACTCCATTGGTATTTTCTTGTTAGTCGCTATCTCTCAGAAGTCATGTAGTTAAGTTCCATGTCTTACTGTCTAGAGTTATCGCCATTAAAGAAAACCACCATTTTATTCTCTCTACTTCCGAAAGATAGTGGCACCCGCTCTAAAGCCTTTCAACTGGAGCTGGAATTTAGGGATATCATATTAAACTTTAAACAAAATGAAGGCAAATAGTAGGTGGTGGCAGCAGTGTGTGCGTGTTGCAGCTGAGCGTGTTCGGCGGCTCGGCTTGGCAGTGGAGCCCGGAGAGAGGCGAGTTCTACTTGCACCAGTTCGCCAAAGAGCAACCGGACCTCAACTACCGCAACCCGGCTGTCCTCCGCGAGATGCTGGTACGTTTGTTTTCCTAACCTATCCTATTTCTAAGTGTTAAGTGTACGTCCGAGGTAGGTAAGGGAGCTAATTGCGTCTCAGGTCTAAGGCGCCGTCGAACAATCGACTTGGCTTGAATAACATCACTTACAGGCTATTCGCGGTAAAATTAGCACTTTTGAAAAGCCAGCTTAAGACCTAGTTTGTATGCACATGTATTCTTCCGCCTTATGTAACATTAACATTGCCATGTGCCTGATCAGGTCATCACTTTATTCATGCGTCGGTCATGTGAAACTGTGAAAGTATTATAAAAGTTAATATTTTACAAATCAGCTTATTTTTACACTTATATGCATAAAAAACAGAAAGTGAAAAAAAATAACTTGAACTATCACAAATGATTACCTAACACCTTCTATTCGACGTTAAGCTATGGAACTACTTTCAATCCATCGTTAGCAACTTTACCAGGCGTATGCCACTTAGTGTGCACGTTAAAGTATATGCAGGCAGGAGCAGTGACTTTTTTCTAAAGTTTATTTCAAAAGTGCTCACTTTATCGTGAACTGCCTTTACAAGGCATAACAAGCGAAACCGTCCGTCTACAATCGGCGTTAACGTGAAAGAAAAAAATCCTTTTCTCGCCAGTTAGAAAGAGCTAACGAAAGGGAAATAATTTTCCCAACAAAATAACTTTTATACGCGTGAGTTGGCTACAGCAGTTTTTTTTTTTTTTTTTTACTTTGCTCATTCTCGTTGGCCGGCGTTAAAAACTTGGTGTAAGATACTCGGAGATGACCATCTTAACGCCAAGTCACGCAAATAACGCCAAGTAAGTCACGCTAGTTGTGGACGTTGCAATTCCAAATACAGTTTTTAACTTCTTTATGCTATGCATGTTATGTGCGCCGTGTCGATTGTAGACGGGGCGAAGCCCCATACGCCTACTGGGGAGGGAGTTAATGCAAGGAGACATTCATGGCGACAGAGAGGGATCGGGTAGCCAAGGCCAGAGTTGGGGCCATGACTACCTCCCTAGGTGTTGGCCTACCTATAGTTAAAGGCTGTTCACGATAAAGTGAGCACTTTTGAAATCAATCTTAGAAAATGCCACTGCTCCTACCTGCGTGTATTTTAACGGGTGCAGTGAGTGACATGTGCCCGGTAAGATTGGCAACGATGGAGGGAAAGTAGTTTCGTGTCTTAACGTCGAATTGGAAATGTTAGGTAACCGTTTGTGATAAATTAAATTATTTCCTTCGCTTTCTGTTAATTTAATGCATCTAAGCGCAAGAACTAGCGGATTTGTAAAATATTTTCTTTGCTAATAATTTCACAGTTTCGCTTGACGGACGCTATATTAAAGTGGTAAGGCCCATGGCAGTGTTAATTTTACATAAGGCAGAAGGAAACACAATATGCATACAAGTAGATCTTAAGCAGGGCTTTCAAAAGTGTTCAGTTTAATATGAACAGCCTTTAACCTATAACTAATAAGATAAACGGGTAGACCGGAATACGCACAGTAAAAACCCTTTCGACAGGAAAAATTCCAAAATTATTGCATGCATTATTATTAGAGACGTGCAAAATTCGCGTTATTATTTAAGGACAGACTGAACTCCACGATACTGTGCGTTTGCCCGACTTCAGTCAATGACTTGAAATACGTCCTGGCAGTTATGGGATTCGCAAGGTGTTTCCTTACAAGTCTGTTATTGGTTCAGAGGCGTGCAGGGCGGGTCAAATAAACTGTAATACAATTGCGAAGGCGACTTCACTGTATATGTGTTTGACGTGTATCTTGTCTCGAAGTGAATTAGCAAAATTTTCCTATTTATATTTATAAGGCGGTGGCGTCTATCATGTCATCGAAAGATAACGCGAATTGTGCACGTCTCTAATTATTAGGAAATGCCACAGGAGGTAGTTAGGTCGGAACCATGCACTTCATTAGTTGAGAGAGAAAGACTAGTAGAGAGGGGGCGGGTTCTTTGTTTTAGTTTGCACTGGTTTAACCAGAGTGGCGATTGTTCATCGCTCGGGTGAGGGGAGATGCGCAATTGGGTCTGTACGCATGTCACGCCAATAAGGCGGATCCACGCATTCGCAGACAACGCCGCGCCGAGCAGATGAAGCTTATTCTAACGACGGCCTATGAAGACGCTTATCGCCACTTTTGCGTCGTCCTCTTTGTCAGCGCTGAAAAAAATAGGGCTGATCTCAGTTTCTCGGCGCGCAGACCCGTACAGAGGATAAGGGGCAGAACGACCTCGCTGGCTGCGCAGAGCCAGTCCCCGTGACCCAACATTGAACTACTTTTCTGCCAACACGACTATAGGCTGTTCACGGTAAAATGAGAACTTTCGAGAGCCTTCCTTAAGATCTACTTTGTATGCACGTTGTGTAATCTTCCACCGTACGTAAAATTAACATTACCATGGGCCTTAACACTTTATTCATACGTCGGTCATGTGAAACTGCGAAATTAGTAAAAAAGTAAATATTTTACAAATCTTCTCATTTTTACTTACATTTCGATCCATTAAAAAAGGAACAAAAAGCTAGAGAAATCACCTATATCATCGTAAATGGTTATCTATCATATTCTATTCGACGTTAAGATATGAAACTACTTTCCATTCATTGTTACCAACTTAACTAAGGCTATGTAACTCAGTGCACTCGATAAAATATAAGCAGGAAGGGACAGTGACATTCTTCTAGGGTTATTTTCAAAAATGCTCACTTTATAGTGAACAACAAAGGTCTCACTTCTATCGAAAATTATTATTTTAAAGGAAAAAGGTTAACCAAATACACAAAAATTAATTTCTTCAGTTCTAAATGTAGCAACACAAACGAATATTGTTATCGTTTTATCAGTTGAAGTTAGGCCACTGTGCTTGTGTTGTGCATGTTACTATCGTCATACTCGTGAATGTGTTAGCTATACGTCAATTGTAGCCCGTTCATAAGATGTCTGCATAGGATATGTATGTGTTATAGTTATTTATTAAGTAAATCGACTAGTTTTCATGTATATTTGTTTAACAAAAAGTAAAAACCCTAATTTTTATTTACAATTCAAATTTTTAAGTAAATATAAACAAACGATCTTAAATTCGCAATACGAAAAAAGATAACCATTTCGTACACGTGCACACATCGAGGATGCTTCCTAAATGACAACGTACATGATGACGTAAATAATACCTGTGTAATGCAGTGCCACGTGTTTCCAAATGAGTAAATGATAACAATCAGAAAAAAAAACTGTATAATAACTTGACTTTTGCGTTATACCTATTCAAGAGTTTGAATAATTATGTAATAAATTTAGTTCCGATAGGTACGCGTTTATTGTGAAAACATTTTTGCTCGGTGAATAATACAATAAAAGCATATCATTATGCGAGTAGGCCTATATAAAAGATAATTGCATTTTAAAACATTTGCAGGAAATCTAAATATACTTCCAAAGCAATTAATTTCTAAGTATGTTCCCAGTTAACTGAGGACTTCTGGAATAAACCTTTAAAAAATGTCACTACATTCTACCTGCGTATATTTTAACGGGCGCATTGAGTGACATGCGCCAAGTAAAGTTGGTAACGAAGAAGGGAAAGTAGTTCCGTCTTAAAGTCGGATTGAAAGTGTTAGGTGAACGTTTGAAAATAATGAAAATAAATTGGCCTCCTTTGTATTTTACGCATACAAATGTAAGAATGAGCCAATTTTTCTAAAACATATACTTATCTAATCAATTACAGTTTCACTTCACCGACGTATGACTAAAGTGAGCAGTGATTATTTTACACATTACGTAAGAATACACCTAGCTAGGGACGTGCAAAATTCGCGTTATTAATTCAGACTAGACTCCAAACACTTGTGCTCTTGTAATGTGTTTGTAATTGGACTACCGTTTGTTTGGGCACACTCTGGACGGTTTTGGACCAATAGCGAGCAACTAACGAAAGGCTGGTCCAATCACGTCCTGCCAAGTCTAGAGGAAAAATGGGCCCGCACTGCTGCAGAATACAATAAATAAATAATACTGAATCGAATATGAATAGGACGGTGGATTATAACGTGCTGTCAGAAAATAACGCGAACTCTGCAGGATGCCTATGCTGGAGTTCTCATTCGTATACGAACTGCCCGCCGCACTAAGTGAAATGCAGTATTGGTATGCGTGAACAAAAACTTGGTCTTCGTATACGAGATTCGTACTTTGTCCGTGTGGTCGAGGGCGAGCGAACTCCAGTAAATAAATATTTCAATTCGTATGGGGCTGCATATTCACTCTTCCCTGTTAAAAGAATGTATTTATCTGTTAAGAGAATGTATTTATGGAACTGGGAACACTACATATACGATTATATTGTAATTTTTCATACAGTTTCGTATCGCAAAAAATAACACGTAATTCGTTTACAGCAGAAGTTAACGCCTATTTGATTATAACATAAGCCACTTTTCTGATTGGCTAGTCACCACGAAAATTAAGTCAAACGGAAGAAACAACTGACAGCCGAAATGAATTCGAATGGTAAATTCGTCTACGAAAAATAGGCAGTGGAGCATACCATTTCTACTACACGTATGCTCGTATACGAAAATGACCACTCGAAAATTCCTCGTATACGAACGTTCGAGTGGTTTTGCAAGCATAGCCCCCCAGGTTAACTTTGTCTTCCGCGTAGCCTTTATTTTTACCTCTCTCGTCCGTAAACGGATAATGGGTCTGCGCACTAAACTAACGCGAGTACTTCGCATTCTGCGCGATATAGAATACCACCCCACGACAGTGCATACAAGTGGCCAGTTTACCGTGAACAGCCTATGGGTGAATCGCTACCGCTGAAATTCGCTCAGCCTGCCACGTCTGGTCGGCGTGATCTGCGAGCCCAGTGTGGACGATCCACGTTTACTGCGTGTTCGTGTGTTCGCCTTACGCTGTCCTAGGTGGCCTTGCGCGATAAAGGCGTCACGCTGTCGTGGCGAGGTCACCGTATTCTCCTTCACTTCCCCGCTTATCGAGAGCCGATATGCGTCGGGAGTTGCCGTAGCAGTGAGTGGTGTACTGTCCATTCACACCAACTCCCAACTTTTCTGAAGCCCTGGCAAAGTTCTGCTTTAAGGATTTTGCTCCGTCTGTTTCAAACGAAGCTTACACAAGTCTGGAACACTACACCAAACGGACAACATTCGGCATTCGTGCGCGTTCAGTTCAGTATCATTTCGCATGAGAACTATTTTTTTTGCTAGGCATTAACAACACACCTTTCTTCTCCCTGGTTTCATTCATATTGATTATTATAAATTAAATATTAGAAATCATAAATAAAATACAAGTAAAACTTCAGTTTAAACAAAACATGTGGTAATTTTTCGAAGGTTTGATTTAAAAAGTGCGGATGAACCGTGAACGACTACGCTGTAACCCCCCCCCCCCCTCATTTAACGGAAAAGTGCCGGTAAAAATATATCTAGAGGTGTCCGTAAACTCTCCGTAAAAGTACGGACACGCTGATTTTCAAAAACGGACTTTCCGTAAAATTCACGGAACCTCTTCGTTAATTCCCTTGTTAGTTTTCTGTACTTCTAATTTAAACAATTTAAAATGTTTATTTTATTTCAATTTTTATCATGTGGGTGTTTAACTGCGTATAAAAAAGATATTTAAAAAAGTTAATTTTTTTCATACTTAACAAAGATTTGAACCCGAGTCAAAAAATCGCAAGTTCACGACCAAAACCACTTACTCACAATGGTCACATGGCGAAATTGGTATAACTTTTGGATTTCTGTATTAGTCACATAATCAACTTTTTTAGTTCCTCTTTAAGTTAATGTATTTTAAGTGTTGCTAAGTGTTACATACGCCTGTTGCTAATTTTTAATTTTTGAAAGAACAGGTCTTAGTGACATGGATAACCTTAACTCCCGCAGGAACCAATAATTTTCTGGTTACAGTGGGGAAGAAAATTTCGTGTAGATTCGTCTTTGTTCGTGCCCGAAACCCGAAGTTATAGGAAATACGGAAATTTTCCGTATTTTGTATTTACGTGCCTAACTCCCTTTTTGTTATTATGGATTGCGTTTCCGTATATTTACTGTACATTATCGTAAAAATTTCCGTAAATATGCGGAAATTTTTTACAGTGTATAGTGTTAATCGTCCTGTCAATACTGTTAGGGCCTACTTCCTCTTCGCCTGACTGGCGATTCTCGCGTAAGTGGGTTCCCGATAAACGGTGAAGTAAATGAGAATTGCATCCCAGGCCCCCGCTCGAGACAATACCCGAGGCTATAGGCTGTTCACGGTAAAGTGAGCACTTTTAAAGCCCTCTTATTTTGAATAATAGTGAATGAATATATTTTATTTTAGCCTTAGACGTTAACTTCCGAGTTCTATGAAATATATAAACACGGCGTTTATTACTTGCATGGCAATATTTATGTCAAAATTAATGAGAGGATAAAAATGGCTGATAGGAAAAAAGTAATCAGGGCTCAGAAGTGCTCGATTTACCGTCAACAGCCTATAGTCGAGAACATCCATCTATAATCATGGACGTCCCGTTGGCTGTTATACTGAGAACAATTTTTTTTCTTGAACCAAACAAATTTTATTTGGTGCAACCAAATTAATTGTTTTTCTAAGGGTAATTAAATATTTTGTTGTTGAAACCAAATTATTTAGTTATTATTGGGTTACCCCAAACTTAGACTTGGTTGGTGCAACTAAAGATTATTTTGGATCTACGCGAATTAAGCAGTTTCGGTTAATATTTAAAAATTGGAAATCCGAAAGAGGTTCGAACCTAGGTCGTCTGCTCGCGAGCGCTACATCCTGGCAACCTCACCTTAACTGACTACTGACGAAATGGTTTTAAATACATACATTTCAAATGTTGCACAAAGTGCGTAAAAAATATTTCAAGTTTAACAGCTATACTTTTTAGTTTCCTTTATAACTAGTTTTTTTGCATGGTTATACCATAATTAAGCATCAATAAATGCACTAACAAACACTGTTACTATCCTAATCGTCACAACAATACACTCTCCCCAGCTGTATTTCCGATCGACGGCAATCAAATGAGTGGCCAAGCAAATACTTCTAATTAATTGAACTAAATATTTTGTTGATAATCTAATTTATTTTGGCCCAACAGGCAGTTTTAGTTTATTCAGACGTCAATTTCGTTAGGTGAACAAAATTAATTTTGTTGCTTTTCCTGATTTGTTTACTCAACAAAATATTTTGTCGGGGCAACTAAATATATTTTTGGACCTTTGCAAACAAATACTTTGTTGGCTGGAACAAACCTTCCAGTGTGTTAAGATAGCCGCCAACCTGGAGCTGTTTCCAGTTGCGTGTGGTGAACTGTTTCAAGGTAAGCTGGCGTTACCTCTGTGTTGTACCCTGTTGTTTGCTAGTTTATACTTCTGCCACTGACTCGTAGCTCGGCAGGTGACGGCACAGGACAGGTGTAATGGGCACTTTGCTGCTCGCTTGTGAGTGGTTGGAGTGCATTCATCTTATCTAGGCTGCACGGTGGTTACTGGCTCCTGCTGCGTGCAGCGGGAATGTACAGCAGCGAGGAAGCACCAGTTTAAAGGCTGTCCACGATAAAGTGAACACTTTTGAAAACAACCGTAGAAAAAAGTCACTGTCCCTGCCTGCATATATTTCAACGGGTGCACTGAGTGACATGCACCCAGTAAAGTTGGTAACGATGGATGGAAAGTAGTTTCATATTTTAACGTTGACTAAAAAGTGTTAGTTGTCAATTTGTAATAACATAAATTATTTTTTTTCGCTTTTTTATAAATGCACCCGAGTGTAAAAATTACCATATTTGTAAAATATTTACTTTTCTAACAATCTCAGTTTCACCTGCCCGACGCATGAATAAATGGATGAGGCCTGTAGCAATGTTAATTTTACATAAGACGGAAGGCTACATAACGAGCATACAAGTAGATATTAAGCAGGGCTTTCAAAAGTGCTAATTTTACCGTGAACAGTCTATACCTTGCAACACTTCACCATACGCCCCTGGCTGTTTTCCAGGTTTGAGGCCGTGAAGCGCAAAGCTTTGTGCAGTGTATTCGTCGTGCGTGCTGCGTCTACCTATAGCACTTTAAGGCGGATTACCACCCGCCATCATGGATTTATCGATTTTTCACCAATTCTTCTATTTCGGAAGGCGTATTGAAATTTATTGCTCAACATATCCTAAACAACAGCTTCCCAAACTCAATCGAACTGCCGCAGCTTCGCTACATTTACTAATTTTTAGCTGGTAACTGTCGAGGCGAAACGCGGGATTATTTCTTGTGAACGATTTCGAAGGCAATGATATCAAAAGTAGTCATAAATGCTGGCCTTAGACAATGTACTAGGCAATGCTCTGTGCTCTGTCGTTCCAAAAAACATGATACAAAAACTGAATTTCCAGAGTATGGCAAAAATTCCAAAAATCCAAGATGGCGGGTATGAATCTGCCTTAAGTGGTGACATTTTCATCTTATTGGTGGGAAGTTTGTAGAAAAGTTCAATGAAGGTCTCCTTACTAGTTTCAGAGGCATTCATCTACAGTACTTTAAGCTATAGAAGTCTGAAAACGACGTTTTGCAAAGCATTACGGTAGTGTTTGCAACAAGCGTATTCTTGTTGAAAGTTATATCCCACCCTAGTCTGAAGTGTTATTAATTTTCGTGTGAAAACACATTGTGTACGCTGAAGTAGTTTGCTTTAGAGACGTGCAAGCCATTTCGCGCGCCACGGACATCTTAGGAGCACCGCCTACCGGCTGGCAACCGCTGCGAAATTGAAATAGGAAATGCCATATTAAGGAAATTACGCCCCAGTGAGTTAATTTTAAAGGTAGCCGTTTAAAACAAAATGTATTCTTCATAATTTTTTTTTTATAAGAAGTTCCCTACAACGAAGATGCTTCCATAACATGTATAGCCTGTTTGCAAGGATGTTTTAGAATTGTTTTACATAAAAGTACATACTACCTATCTATATTGACAGTTTACTCTCGTAGGGGTCTTCTCTGAAACAAGTCGTAAAGAATGCATTTTGTTTGAAACATCTAGCTTTAAAATTAACGCAATGAGGCGAAATTTCCTTAACATGGGATTTCCTATTTAAATTTCGTAGCTTCCTATCGGTAGGTGGTGATGCCCTTAAGGGGGACGATAGCCCACTATCTTGGATTTTCACTATTTATGCCATAAGTTCCATTTTAAAATGTTAAATGAATTATTCGCACGACATAGCATAAATAATAGTTTCTAAAATTTTTATCAAACTATTACAACCCTACCGCGTTTATTATTAATTTTCGACTAGTAACTGCTGGCAGGAAATGAGTAACTTTTTCTTGCCGGCATTTACAGAAATGATCCTGGCAATAGTAGTCTAACCATTCATATAGCAGAACATGTGCAAAGGAATGCCCTATGACTTGTCGATGCCCAAAATAAAGTAGAAGATCTGCGTTGCAAGTTAACGGTGGAAATGTCGAAAATACGAGATGGCGGGAACTAAGGAGTTATATTTATTGAAGATATATTGGTGTGTTTGTAACAATCATATACAGCAATAATTGTTACAATGTATAGTCTTCGATTTAAAAAAAACTTTTGCGAAAAATTGGTGACAAACCACGAAATCAGTAAACATGCCAAGTATGTTGAAGTTAAAACAAAATATTATCTACTGCTCTGTAATATTGAATTGTATATATCGTAAATAAAATAAATACCTCTTTTAAAAATAATTTTCTAATTAAATCTTTCAGGAAGATGAAATTTTGTTTTGATTGAGGAGTTGTTTTAATTTGGTTATTATAGTGTTCGACATAATATTTTATAAATAAAAAAAATGAATATCTACAAATATTCTGGTTTCCAAACATTATTATTCGAAAAGCAGTCAACAATCTTTTATGCGAAAACTATAAGTTATATCAACAGTTGCTGTACATGATGGTTTTGTTAATTCAAATATACAGTAAATAAAATAAACCCCACGAAATATGTTTAGTAGTTCACATTCAGTTCTTGATCTTATATTTTGGGAATTCAAGCACAGCGACACCTTCCCATGTCGTCGATCAGCACATCTTTGTCGTGAGTAACCAGGGACTGTAAGAAATGCCTAAGCGTGTATCTCAAATGCGCCGTCGCCTTTATTAACGCTATTCATAGCTCATGTGAAGCAGTAAAAGCAACAAATAAGCTAGGGTGTTTCATCAGGTGGTAATATAGCTGTGTATATTATTGTTTAAGATAAAGCTGAACACAATAATTGATTATTAGATTATATTAATTAATATTGTAGGCGTTGTTTGTTGGAAAAAAAAATTTCATAATACATTTTGGTGATGGAGGAACACTCAAGTACAAAAAGCTCTGTATAAAATATTAAAATAATTGTCTGTGATATTTGGTCCACTTGAATCAGTAGGGTACTAAATATGTGAACAGAACAGTCAACCAGTATACCACGTTATTTACTATATTTTTGAAGGTGTTGCGTTGCTGACAGGGATGCATTTTTCGCCCTATTACATTCAGCATGACATATTATTTTCTCCCATACTTCGTACCTTCAACGAGAACTCAGAGAAAAATAGAGCGAGTTAGTGAAAATATTTGTGCGGCTCTTAACACTGAGGTCTTGAGAGCCAATGAGGGTGAAGCGAGGCGAGTATGGAGCGGCGCCGGAATGAAAGGGCGGGGGAAACGCGAGATCCCCGAGAAAACCGGTCGACCAGCGGCATCGTCCGGCACACGATTTCCACATGCAGAAATCCGGGAGCGACATCGCCGGGAATCGAACTCGGTTCGCCTATATATATTTATGTATATATATACACACTATATATGCATATATACATATATATAGTAATGCGTTTTCTGTGCTGTACAGTTAGTTTATGCAATAGTAACTTGCAGTAACATCCTAAGTGTTTACTGTCCCAGGAGAATTTTGTTACACGGCGAAAATTCTAACTGGTATAAACGAGTTTTCTAAGCCATTATGATGTCTTATCTTACAGCAAAAGTTAAAAGTTACAATGAGTTGCAAGTACTGTTAAAAAAATGTACTTGGATCCTTAAAAAAACTAATTCGGTTTCCACATTTCGGAACTGCAATTTTTTAGATGGCCAAAAGATTATTTCTCCTTTTTAATAATTAAAATTTGTCAATTTTTTTATTACAATGCACAGCTCTAAGTAAAATCATTCATACTTCAGCCATGAATTTCTCATAACTAAAAAATTATTCTGACGGGAATGGCGGAAGATAAGCGAAACAAACATTTCAACAAAGTATTTTGTTTTAAATTTAGATTATAAATACTTACGTCAGTTATGTCATATATTCCTATATTTAACGTTATCTAGGTTCGAATTTCGGGTAAGGAATAAACTTCTGTGCCACTTTTGAGTGGATGTTTAGCCTAGTTTATATTGCGAACTGCCTCTTATTGATCCTTCGGCATTAAATCATTAGCATCAGTTAACTCCAGTAATAGACTACATTATGTGACCAAAAGTTTCAGGACACCGCTTTGATCCCAGAGAACTTGCCCGTTAGGACGTCAGGCACAAATACTTGAAAACCGCACACTTTGCCCTGTCGTGTAAGTCAATGGAGAGAATTGAGAGCGTTCGAAATTGGCATGATTTTCAGGGCCCATAAACTCTGGAGTTCCATCAGAGAGACTTCTCAGAAGTGAAACGTGCTTAGTTCTATATTGGCAATGCCGTTTTCAAGTGGAAATGTAATGTAAGCATTGCCCCCAAGCATCGCTCTGGTAGACCCAAAAAGCTAGTTAATCGGTACCTGTGAACCATTAGCGTGTTGTGTAAACCAACTGTAAGGCAGCCATGTAAACGGATTGCGTCGCAGGAAAGGGACCTTGGCTTAATTCCAAACTGCTGCTACAGTGCCTAAAGCAAGTTATAGTATGTTCGCTTTAACGTCACACTTTTTAAAACAAACCTTTGAAAATCACCACATGTACTACATGTTTCGCTGTTTCCTAAATGTATCGTGTGTCACAAGCATTTTAAACTTATGTTAACTTAAAGGTATCTTGCTTGTGGTTAAATCAAACTTTCACTTATATTTTGTTTATAAATTATAATATTTCATTTATAATTACTACGAATAAAAACAGAGAGAAACAAGGTATATGTTTGTAAAGCCTGGTAATAAATCGTTCTAGCGCTATGTATTATTCAATTGAGTGCGCATGAAAGCGGTCCATTGTCTTTTTGGTATGATTCTCTGTACTTAGTTAAGCTTGCTTTGCATGAGAGGGAGAAATATCCTGAAAGTAGAACTTAAACAGGATTTCTGAGAAGTTGTAAGTAGCCATGAATGGATCAAGTTATCCAAAATATATCGGTTCAAATCAGAGTTCATCGGTCAATCGACTAAAACTAACGGCCCAAGTCCTTCCCAGGAGAAACAGTGCCAGGCCATTACACAATCACAGCCAAATTTCACTATCGACACAACAAACTTCGGTAAATAGTGTTCGCCAGGCATCTGTCGCGTCTGCACACACGTTCGTCCGAGTGCCAGATCATGTACCGTGACTCATCTCTCCGGAATAGCTTCTTACACTGCTCCGCAGTCAAATTATGGTATTATTTTGGCTACTACAAATGACATCGCGTATTCGTTCAAGTTATCTTTGATGGATAAACGAACTCTGATATGTACTAAGACTTTTGGGCAATAAAACTCTCCGCGCACTGTGGCATCAGAGCGGACTGGACAAGCAGGTCCTGTCTCATGATTGGCGAAGTCACCTGATCTTATCTTCTTCGATCTATTCATCTGGCATTATTTGTGTATAACAAACAGTATATTCGCAAGAGCCATAGTGCCCGAATCATTTACGACTGTAATGTAACCGGCAGGTGCCGGCTTCGAACCAGTAGACAATCGATACACTTAATTTACCATCAACTAAGTAAGCCATCTACTTAACAGTACTGCATCATCATTCTTTCTGATATGTATGGAGCTGGTTTCATGTTAAGTTTTAATCTGCAAGTTATGTACAAATTAAGAAAAGCACTGACTCACTGCTATGTGTGTATAAATGCGAGGGTAAATCTAAACGTAAATGTAGTTTTCATATAACACCTTTATTTGCACTGATTCCGAACAAATTCACATTTATTTTTACTTCATAGACATCCTTCACGGCGGTGCATTTGTGTAGTTCAAAGAGCTTCTTTTCTTCTGCCGAAAAGAAGCGTTGCCATTGCCCCTGAAGCCATGTCTACACCACATGCTGGATCTCACCATGCGAGCTGCACCAACGACCGCGCAATTTTTCCAATGGGCAGATTTTACGGCCTTCCCTGATCAAGACCTCTGGATGTGATACATGCGCAATATTGATGGGCGACCAGATAGGCTTTCGACAGTGACACTTGTTCTTACCGTTTCGAAGCGTTTTGCTCTCTCATACACCTTCCATTGATTCATAGTGCGTGCGTCATACTGCGTTGACATACACAGAAAGCACTTTGATAGTGAAATTGCCGAGTGGAGCATTTATACGCCAGACCGCATTGCTACCTGTCATTCCAACGAATGCTGAAATGGTGTTCGCAAACAGCTACCCATTATCCCATGTGCATCTGATGTACGTCAGCACCTTCCTGTTGTTATTGTGTAACCTCAAAATAACCCTTACTTTTCTTATTCATCCTTGTGTATATAAATGCACATATGTGTGCATATAAATTCACACACTAAATTATTCATTAGAAGTTATTGTACAAAATTTAAGATTGCAACAGACATACTGTTAGAAGCAAATATGTGCCTGTATAATTGGGTCTACGAGTGAACGGTTTCCGAGATGTGGGAATATCATTTTAAGCTCCAGTACTGTCATGTGTATATACACATATTCAGCGTTTCTCTTATTTCGTGCAGCCTTCGTACATGAGATGCCGCCCGAGTTTAGCTCTTCGTTTACGAAACTTAACATTTCCTAGGTGGTGGAGTTATAAGAAAATCAAACAAAAAGCCGCGGTTCGTATATGTTGAGTTAGTACACGTCTGCGACAAAATAGCTGGAAATACGGACAAGCGTTTATGTGTATTGTAAAGCGACAAAAATGTACTGTAGGCTGCGCATATATGCCACTAAGATTTCCAGCACCGTAGACACCTTGAAAGTATCACATTCACAATAATACATTAATGTCGACAATCCTAACACCTGGTGTTGAGGAAAGGGTATTGTGTTATGAAGAGCAGAACAGTGTGTGTACAGTGTCAGAATGACGCGTGGCGAATTTTACTCCGCAAGTCGCTATACACTCACTCATATTATCAGCAAAGGCTTAGTGCGACGTATTTTCAGTGACTGCTGTAACCGATTACATTAAACCCTCATTCTGTAACATTTTATTTATTGATGAAGCAGGGTTTTCTATTGGGCGAAGTTTTAAATAACTGTAATACTTATGTTTGGTGTGACCTAAACCCATCTGCATCATTCACATCAGCAGAGTTTCTTCTTGAATGTGTGGTTAGGATTACAATGATATCATTCAACGCGATCAAACATACTTCCGTGGTAACTCACTGGACCTCTGTACCGCAGGATCCTCATGCATGATGCGAGAGACTTCCTTGTTCATTTCCAGCATTGTCAGAGGAAGTTATTGATGCACAATTATGCATCATCACATCTTGATCAGATTGTGAGATGGCATTAGTAGATATATAATGCCGATCCTGGCTCACCCCTTATTTTCATCGAAATATCGAGGGTTTTTGCTTCAAAATAAAGGTTTTCGAGGCTAAATTAAGGCTCCAAATTTTTTTTAAAAGTAGCTCTCAAAAACGAGCAAATTTAAACCAAAAACAAGCAGAATTTTCGATTTTTTTTTTTTTTTTTCAAATTCGTCGTGCAGGATCTGTGCCAATTAAAAACAGCAAAATGTAAGCAAGAAACATTCAAATTTATCGCTTTTCAAGCAAATTTTCACATTTTCTAGACATCATTAATTTTGCAGGTGAGCAATCTAAATCAAGTGAATTTAAGAGAAAAACAAGCAAAATTACATAAAATCAAGTATAAATATTGAAAAGACAATTAATAGTTTAAATTCGAAGCTCTACTAATTTTTTAAAAACTTCTTCTATTTGCTCTAGATCTTCACCAATATCTCGAAGCTCATATTTATCGTCAATGATTTCTAGGAGTGATAATTGTAAGCTTTGTAAATTTGAATGAAATTTGGGAACTACTTTTTAAGATCTTCAGGTGCATTATCTAATCTATAGGAAGGAATCTTTTACGCACTATCTCCTTTTAAAATGTTTGTCAAACTGCAAGGTAACACAGGCATTTTTATTTTATTTGCAAAGAAAATAAATTTATTAAGAGAAAGAAAAGACTTATTTAGGATTATGGAAATAATTTTTTATTTAATCAAATAATTCATCTATATTTCTAAAAATTCGTAAAACTTTTAAATGTAACCACTCAACTATGAGTTTAAAATATTGTTTTAAACTATTGAAACCATTTGTTGATTCCTGCATTTAACAATATAAAAAATGTATAGATCTTTAGTAATTATTTCTTTCAAATAATTGTTAGTAAAATTCCTTCGACTATTGAAAACAGCATTACAAATGGTACCTGCTTCTTCGACCTTTTTAGTAAAATCAACACTAATTTTTAAATTTGTTTTTTATTTAACGACAGTTGTTTTTCTCTATGAACAATCAATAACATATAAAGGCCTTCGCCCCCAAAATGAATAGTAATTAATATCACCATCGAAGTCTATGATTGATTTATGATAAAGTTCATTATTTCTATAGCCAGTATCTAGTTTGGTTTTTGAATTTCTAAAATCATTATAAGCAATAAATTGTTTAAGATAAACACCGTTTTCAATGTCTAGATTCCAGTTTTCGTTAGGAAAAATGTAATTTCTACCATTTTTAACATAAATATTTCTTACTTTTCAATGATCAAACATAGTAGTATGTTTATGCTGTTCAGCACAATTTTTTCTATTAAATTGAAAGCCTACAATTATAAAATCGGGCATGTCAAATTCTAAATTATTAAACTGATATTTTATATCAAAGTTAAAAACAGTTGTTCCTTTAGGAATTTCTTAAAATTGCCAATAATCAAAACTAATTGGTGTTTTTGGATCTTTATATGTATATTTTGTATTGCAATGGCAGTGTTAGATTCATATTCAACAATAGGCCACATTATTTCTAATTTTTCAATAACAATTTTACCAGGATCAAGACGATGTCTCGTAACTTCATCATCTGTATAAAAAGTTCCATAAAGAAATAAACAGCTCTTATCAGATGACATATCAAAAATAGTAATTTTATAACCACCTTTCCAATAAACTTCATAATTATCACGAATAAAACCAAATATCCCAGCGGATACAATATTTCATCTGTTATATTACTGGAAACAGTTTTAATCTCTTTTGTTATATTACTAGAAACAGATTTATCTCGACATAGATTATCAACACCAGTAAATTCTAAATAATTTTGTTCACTTGGTGATCTTAATAAAGCATTCACAATTGTAGATGTTATATCTGTATTATCAACAGCTTCAATAATATTTCCATGTTTTAAAATTTCTACTCCAGAAAATTGGAAAGGAAAAAAGTTTAACAAACATCAATATTATCAGATTCATCAAAGTTTACCTCAGCTCCAGCCTTATCTCTCTTTAGTAAACTAAATTGCTCAAAAACATAAGCGGCATTTGGAAAAGAAAAGCCATCTCCTATAGGAATATCAAATTCAATTCTATTATTGTAAACATTTAAATTTAACCTAGTTTGATCAGATGGGGGAAAAGCCTGCCTCTCAAAACTCTCAATATTTTTATAAATCATTTATAAGTAAAAAATGTATACATAAATGGCTGAATCTAAGGGAGTTTCTCGAGTTAAATTACTCATTTAAAGATATAAAAAATATATAAAGCATCCTGAAAAAGAATGTGAAAAATTTAAGAAAAAATAGCAACCATTTATCGACGAATTACGAACTATTGGTAAAAAAAAAAAGTAGAAAATGTAAGTGAAGAAAATAAAAAATTTAATAACAACACTAGTTCCTGTAGCAACAAAAAATTTTGATTATCCGCCAACACCAGAAGAAACATCATTCGAAAGAGAATTACTCTCAGAACAAAAACCTCCTTATTTAGGAAGAGCAAATGGGTATTATTCCATTAAAAGATTTGCCGCCCGCCTATAGCGGGTGTTTCTACTACAAATCTAGGACAAGAAATTGCAAAAAGAATAAATGTTATTAATGAAATGTATGGTTTACGAGGATATGGAGATAATTTTTACATTGGTGACACAAATGTAGAGCTAAAAAATGATACAATAAAAGTTAAAGGCAAAGAATATGAATTAACAAAAGTACTTTCTAATTTGATAACAAAAGAGAAATAAGAAGATCGTAAAGGTGAATTCGCCAATAATAACTATGAAAACTACACAGATATTGTTTTAGTAACCAATGTTGCATTCCGAAAATTTGATCCTAATAAGAATATAAACTCTAATAAAAGTTAAAGTACACAAATATAATTAAAACGATTTATGATAATTATATAAAACATTAATTAATATCAACACCATACACACCAAAAAGTCCGATTTCTACAAGAACTCCTTAATCCAGAGAAGGCATAAAAAAATATAACAGTTTACCAAAAGAACACATTTGGATGAATGATGTTAAAAACTTGATTGATAGATTATTAGTTATTCATGGTGAAGAAAATGCTGGAAATAACAGTTATTACAATGAAAAAGTAAGCATAGTGAATATGTTGAACAATAAGTTTTCTGATTTTGTTATAAATAATCCGAAAAGAATCCTTATCTAATAAGCATTTTAAATGTAATTCCACACTCAATTTGGAATACTGAACATCATGCAAAAGGCATTATAAACTGGGTATTAAACATTTTAAATCTACCTGAAATGCATTTGCTTGGTTATAATTACTGTGGACCATTTACAAAATTAGATGAAGGATTAGAATGAGTAGATAGAGGAATAAATAAATTAGATGAAGCTTGTAAATTTCATGATATTACTTATAGAGATCATAAAGATTTAGACTCTAGACATGAAGCTGATAAAATTTTGCAAAAAGAAGCAAAAGAAATCATGTTAAAAAAAGATACTCCAATTGGAGAAAAAATTGCTTCTGCTGCTGTTGCCTCAACAATGTATACAAAAAGAAAATTAGGTTGGGGAATTAAAACGTTTTATTAATTATATATATATATATATATTACTTATAAATGAAGATAAATATAACTTTTGCTATTCCCTTTGAGGAATCAAAATATTTATGTATACATAAATGTTTAACAACTGATCAAATTGAGAGATAAAATAAAATATTGAAAGAAGGCAGAAGTTTCAAATTAACTTTATCATTGCCAACAGTTAAAAAGATGGCCAAAGAAAAAACTGGCAGTGGTTTACATGGTGGAGGAATTATATCAGTTATATTGGCTGCTTTAGGTACACTTGGTGGTTTGGCTGGTGGAGTTAGTGCAATTTATAATTCTGTTGAACAAACTAAAAAGAATAAAAATGAATTAGAAGAACAGAGAAATAATTTAGCAATGGATAATAAATTCGGAAGTGGATTAAAAAGAGGATGGCCAAAAAAATTTGAATATATACCAACATTCTAATATCGATATTGAGAAATATGTAAAATTATTAAATATAAAATATTTCATAAAGTTTATATGATTGATGAATTACCAAAAATAATGCCTAAAAATGAATGTGCTGTGGTTAATTTCGACATCATCCAGTACAGGAACTCATTTATCCTCTTTTAAATAAAAAAATGATGTTTACTATTTCGATTCATTTGGAGGTAATATTTCTAGTAATTCAATGAATTATTTAAAAAATAGCTATGTTTATTACAGTGATAATTGAATTCAGAATTTTAATTAAGTTATCTGTGAACATATATGTTTAATTGTATTACATATTTTTTCTAACGGTTTCACGTTTTACTATATAATTTATATGCTATTAAATTATGGGTATATTTGGGAAACCACTAATAAAATCTTTAAATAAAATTTTTGACACTATTGCTTATGCTTTAAAAAAGAGATGTTGATTTAAAATACAAAACTATTGCTTCTGATAATGCTTTAAAAACATATGTCGATTCACAATGCAATTCGGGTGTTTCTGATTTACAAAGTAAACTAAGCACTTGCTTTGATTATACAAAATCTTATGTTTCTTTTTTAGGACATAAAATTGTTAATGTAGATGATTCTAGAGACGATAAAGACACAGTGAATAAAATATTTTTTAATAAACAAATAGCTGATTATGCTTCAAAAGAACATATACATTTACAATTCAGTAATACTGTTTCTGATTATATAAAACGAATGAATAATGCAAAGTAGGCACTAATAAGGGAACTAGATCCGAGATGCAATAATAAAGAAACAGATGTTAAATTACAAAATCTATACCAATCAGTTTTTAATTATTGTGATACACTTGTTAACTCGAAGATTGAGAAATCCAAGGAAGAAAAATCACATATATTTTATTTGCCTACAAAGTGGAATAAACGTAATAATAATTTTCACTTAGATAATAATATCATTTTCTTTAATTTTTTGATGGATTGTAATGTTTATAAAATAATTAGTGTTAATCCCAATTCACCTAACAATACTGTGACTGTTATTAAGGGATCCCAAAAATAGATTACAGTATGCCTTTTGATGTTAACATAGGTAATATTTTAACTTTTCAAATAAAAAAAATCTTAATATGATGATGGTTTGATGACTACAATACGAATATCCGTAAAACATAAAGATTAATAGTTTTTAATTCTTATTAAATGGAGAACAGTTGGCGCTTAAAGTGTAAAAAAGTAACTAAAAATAATAATATAAAAACTGAAAATACAAAAATGGAGGATTAGTTCAGAAAAGCATATGTACAATATGTAATTCTAATAAATCAACATTTTAAAAAATGCCTACTGCGAGAGAGGGAATAATCAATTAATTATATAAGCCTGCAAGAAGAAATTTTCCAAAAATGAGAGTAATTTCGTATGATATTGATGATTTATGGCAAATTGATCTTGTGGAGATGAATACTGGCAGTTTGAAAGGAATATCACCTATAAGCAATGGATACAAATATATTATGACAATTTTTTTTCTTTCAAAATTTGCATTTTCTTTACCTATTAAAGATAAAACAGCTAAAAATGTAGCAATTGCTTTAGAACCTATATTAATTAAAAGATAACCACGTAATATTCAAAGCAATGATGGGTCCAAATTTTATAATAAATTATTTAATGAACTCATGCAAAAATATATCAATCATTATTCTTCTTTTAGCGAATTGAAAGCAAGTGTTGTTGAAAGACTTAATCGCACAATAAAAAATAACGTATGTAAGAGATTTGCTTTGAATGGATATTATAAGTGGGTCAATATATTACATGAATTAGTGAAAGAATACAACAATACAAAACATAGCACTATCAGTATGAAGCCAGTTGAAGTTAATAAAAACAATGAAAAAACTTGAATATCGCCATATGTGTTTACTGAACCAAAACTGCAAGCTAAATACAAAGTTGGCGATGTCGTTCATGTAAGCAAACTAAAGAAAATTTTCGAGAAGGGTTACACTGCTAATTGTTCAACAGAATCGTTTACTATTTGTAAAGTTTTAAATTATGGTGTGCCTACTTACAAATTAAAAGATACTAAAGGAGAAGAAATAATGGTTACTTTTTATGAACATGAAATTATGAAAAATCCCTCACTGTCCTATTGCTCAACTCAACTGTTAGATTGTTCGTCACCGTAATACTTTATTTATAAGAAATAAAAATTTATAAATAAATTATAAAATAAGGATAATTGGAAAACCCGAAAAGTGCCTAAATTATTGGGAAACTGTATTTAATTTCTTGTTTTTATAATATTTATTTGTATATTCGCTAAAACAATTTTCACATGTATTTGTGTAATTTTACTTAGTAGTTTTATTAGGAGAAAATAATTTTATAGATTTATTCTCATTACACACTTTACAGGTTTTTGTTGAATAATTATCGTGGTGATTTTCGTTTAAATTAACTAATGCTGTATTGTGTGATTCACTATTTTTGTGATTTTTGAAAGGTGCATTATAAACTTATTTTCCACATTCACGCATTACTTTCTCTTTTTTTAACTCATAACGACTATTAGCATATTCACTATAACATTTTTTACACATGTTAAAATGTTTATCTGTTGTGTGTTTATGCAGTTCAAAACTTTCTATGTTTGCTTTGACACCCTTTTTACAATGCTTGCATCTGCTATTACTTTCCATTTCGAGCATATTTTCCATTTTATTTTTTAAGAAAATCATTTTATAAAGAGAAAATATTTTCTGTGCGATTCTAGAAAACGTGAAAATTGCTTGTAAAAACGAGACATTTTCTTAAATTTTGCTGTTTTTTAATTGGCGCAAATCCTGCACGACGAGTTTCAATATTTGCAAATTTTGCTTTATTTTGGCTTAAATTTGTTTGTTTTTGAGAGCTCCTTTATAAAAAAAATTAGAGCCTAAATTTAGCCTCAAAAACCTTGATTTTGAAGCAAAAACCCTCGATATTTCGATGAAAATAAGGGGTGAGCCAGGATTGGCATTATACATCTACTAGCATTTAACTCGAAGATATGTTAAATGAATGGGATACTGAGATAGAACGTAACTCGACCTGCCACATCACCTGAATTAAATGCTTTGTATTCCTGCTTACAGTTTTATTCAATATAATGGAATTTGTCTTCGCCTATATGGCTGCAGGAGAGAGAGTTTCTGACTTGATCAATTAAATGTTCATTCACTTTTATTAAAGAAACGATTAGTTGGCAATATGCTGATATGCTGATATTGCCAGGTAATTTATCCCATAGGCGTCATGAAGTATTATTTTAGTTCTCCTACATTCTCTGCGAAGTTCCCATATATTGACATACTCCTCTTTGTAATGGAATAAATGTATTTGTTGGGAAACCTTCCTCATGCCAGTCACCAGTCTGTGTTGCGCATGTCATCTGCAACGAAGTAGAAGGGCACAGGAAGTATTCTACCCAGTAGAGGTATAGCAGGTGGCAACTTCACAGTACCAGATTCTAATGCATTATGCAAAGATCAATTAGCGAACACTCCGCCAGTTGATATCCTCCCATTGCAGCCTACATCGACATACACCTTTACTCGGCATCCACGACTGCTATAAGAACAATACTGTGCGATCCCTTATAGTTGTAGCAATAACTTCCACTATGATTAAGCACCTGTATTACTACATGCTTTCCATCCATTGCTCCTAAACAATGGGGGAAGTTCCAGCGTTTTTCAAATTGATGTCCTCGCATGTTCCAACCATTTGTATCTTGTAGCAAAGAACGGTAAAACAAGGATGAAACATGTAGGCCTATCTACATGTCAAAAACATTAGTCAATTCAATTTTGTGCTGTCTCATACGCAAATAATTGTAAGCCGAATAAGTTATACACATATTACATAGCATCTGCTTAATTAGTGTAGACCTATAAAAAGAGTTGTATGCGATTGCGAACGTTGTAAAGACTATTATTAAGTAAAAATGGCTTCACATTATTCATATAGGTGACACAGTTTCTTGTCTGTTGGTTAAGTTTTACAGTAATTACGCACAACGTAGGTGCGTCATTGAAGAATCACATCCATGGAAAACGATTTGTTACACCATACCTGAAGTAGGGTACAGTTAATGGAATGAGTTACTAGTAATTTTCATATCCACGTGCATGATGCTACACATCGACATGTGACCAAGGCACGTTCGTGAACTAAAATTGCCTTCCCTTTTGATGTATCCCTCTTGGCTATAGTTGGGCCAATTCTAGCAATGAGAAGCTGCACTTGTACTGCAGTCATCCTCGTACAGGTCCTGTACTGTTGTGCATCTTCAATTCAAACTGCGTCTCTTTGATTAGATTTGTTTATGCACTTAACCTCTCACGCCTATTTATCCACTCTCTAACCCAACATGAAATCTTTTTCCTTTATTTCTTCTTCTTCAGACACACTGAAACCTCCACAGCGGCAACGAGTTTCACTTGCTGCTTCTGAGCTATTACTGGAAATGTGTGGGTCTTGACACGACAAGTTTTATCATTCCCGCTGCCGTGGACATTCCCAGGCAAGATCTTACTCGGCAAGTTCTTGCCGTTACTCGCCAGCATGACAACTTGCGCTACCAATCTGTGCACATGGACATACCACAGCAAGTCACTTGGACAACTTGTTGGCCAAGAATGCCCGTGTACATGCACCTTTAAAGTGACATACTGTTAATGCCTCCTCTGAGTATAAATGCTAATGTCATTGCCAACACTCACACACGCTGAACATTGCATCGCCAACGATCACGCGGAATCTGAACTCTGTCCATTGTCAGGCGCCACACATATTCGGCAGGACCATGCACGCTATCAATTGCGAAATAGACGTAATTTATTTACGTTACTGATGTGTCTTTTGCTGTGTACCACTCACACTTTAACCAGCACCAGTTAATTTTGGAGTACGGGACATTGTCTTGAACCGCGCATCTCGTGACAGCATGTAATGTCACGTGAAACCAGGAATTCTACAATACATGGTGCAGCCATCGTGTCCACCGACGAAATGTTCTTTGTGGTTATAATGGAGAGCGTGCATTTGACGAAAGTGGGAATGTAGTTGTTACCGCCAGACCTGAGACCAACATACATGGACCGAAGCGGCCCACATTACGTGGAATGGAGTGGGGAGATTTTGGGCGGCTCTTAACATCGGGCTCTTTAGAGTCGATGAGGGTGATTGAGGTGAGTATGGAGCAGTCGCCGTATGAAAGGGCGGGTGAAACGGAGATCCCCCAGAAAATCCGCCGACCAGTGGCTTCGTCCGGCACGATTCCCACATGAGAAAATTCGGGGGCGACCCCACCAGGAATATAAGCCGGTTCGCCTAGGTGGGAGACAGCAGGTTAACCAGTACACCACCGCGGCCCCTCCCATTTTATGTGAGTGCTGTCTTGAGGTGGTCCGCAAGCACACGACGACAAAGGTCTCTCGCTGTGCCCGCAGGGTGTGATCCAGTTCTGGCTGGACCTGGGCGTGGACGGGTTCCGGGTGGACGCCGTCGCGCACCTCTTCGAGGACGCGAAGCTGCGCGACGAGCCGCTGTCGGAGGAGGTCACGTTCCCGGGTCACTACAACACCCTGCAGCACACGCGGACCTTCAACTTGCCCGAGGTGAAGGACGTCGTGGCAGAGTTCCGGCGTCAGCTCGAAGAACACGCCAACCGCACGGACCTCGTCAGGAGGTGAGGTCTCTCCACACACTCGCCCACTCACATACAGTATAGTCCAGTGACGGTTACTTACAACTCTTCTGACGCCATACTCAAGTTCTACTTCCAGGATATTCCTCCGCCTCATGCAAGCAAAGCTTAACCGAGTCTAGAAAATTACACAAAGGGACAACGCACCGCATTCCTGCACACTCGTCTATCAGTATTTCTCATAAGAACTTCTTCGTACTAGGCATTACCAACATTTTTACTGATATAAATTATAAATTAAATATTACAATTTACAGGTAAAATATATATACGAGTTCAGTTTAACGAAAAATAAATTATTTCTATGTTAACATAGGTATAAAACCCTTGTTATATATGGCATATTTAGGTAAGAACCAAACACGTCATGCATGGGGTATTTTTTCTAGGATTCGATTAAAAACGTGTGAAGAAACCGCGAATAGACTGTAGTCAGACTTTTCTTCTTGTTATCTCTTGTGTTCTGGGCCCATAACCTGTCACGTACTAGGGTCAGCAGGAAAAAGCACGTAATTCAATTTTACTTGATACAATTTAATATGATTTCATGCTACAAGTAAACTTATTTCGTCGATGCCAATAACCGAAATATGCTTATAGGAACACAAAATGAAAATTGAATTAAGTTCTTTTGTCACAGCTTATGTTCGACTGTTTACTTGACTTATTATTGAATAAAACAATACAAAATTTTTACGTGCAGTATATGCTTTTCCCCGCCGATCCTAGTCACTTTATATCAGTTAATGGGTACGCGCTGTTCAAGGCTAACTGCGCACTTTTTTAATCAAACCCTTTATCATATGCCACTCTGTTCATCTCCATTTTACCACCTCCTCCCACCACATCCGAATTTTTACACATCACCAACATATTTCCAAAAATTTCCCAAATTTCAAACAAATTAACTAAAGTAAAACATAAAAAATCTCCAAAAGTCTCAAGACTTGAAAAAAAAAAAGGAATTAGTCATGTTTTAAGCTCTTACAAAAAATACATATCGGACCACACGCCCTCGCCATCACAGCAACTACTACGTTATTGGCCTATCACTAGCTTCAGCTTAATCCCTACCCCGCATATCTTCCTCTTCCAGTCGTACCACCTCATCTTTTACATCACCTCCTTTTCTTCCGCTGACACTAGTTGTAATTTAACTTGCCCCAGCCACAACTGGATATGGTAAATATATATTATCTGTCGTAGTAGTACAGGAGCATCTGTTACCGTGCAGGCCGCCACGAATAATCCCGGTAGCACGGAGCCACTGATTTTGTAAAGCCCTCTACATCGGCGTACTATTTCCAACAGCGCCACCAACATTCGATCCGGGTATTGCCGGAAGGACTTTACTATTCAAGTTCACTGTGTAGGAACATAGGTTCATGAGTGTGTTAAAGTATTGTTACGCACCCACCTCCCCCCCCCCCCCCAATTGCCCAATCCTCCACCGTGACGGGAGAGCGTCCTACCTAGGCACATTATAAGGGCGACTTCTGGAGATTTTCTGCAAGTCTTAGTACACCCATATGGAAATATAATTTTTCGGGGTAAAAAGGATAGTGTTTATCTGCAAGTATTGGTATATTCACATGGAAATATAACTTTTCGGATTAAAAATTATAGTTTTTTATCGAAAAATTTGTCATATTGGTGAATGAAGTTGGCAGGAAGCGCTGAGACAGGAAAACGCACTGGTATAGGCTGTTCACGGTAAAGTGCTGCTTTTTAATATAAACATTCCATTGTGACCAATAAACACAGAGTATACATTTCGCCACCCTCAAAATTTAATGTCTCAGGCTGCAATAAGATATATTTATTATTGGTTAATGCCTGTTGGGAGGGCCTTAAAAAGTGATCACTCTACCGTGAACAGCCTATAATCACGAAGTGAAAACACTATACAAATCGGAATGTTAACCTGCCACCGATATGACTGGAGAGTTTAAACAATCTTCCCACGAGCGCGTGGAATTATTTAGATTTTCATCGTGCTGTTATGCCAAACGAAGTCTTGCCTGGTGCCAACTTTGACACGAGCGACAGGGTGCCACTCAATCAACGACGAGAGGAGGGCAATTTGGGGGGTCGCGGCCAGACTATATAAACGGGATCGTCAGAGTGTCGGCCATCTTTCTTCCTACTCCGAGTCATCGACGGCGCAGGGTGCAGCCGCCGTTGACCGCCTTCGAGCTCCGGTGCTGAGAGACGACAACGCCAGAGGAGACGATCCACCAGAGGATCCTGAGAGGCCTTCTCCGCGGTGCGGGCCTGACCAATCCGTTCTGTGTATTAATCCAGTGGTGAGTCCAATTTGGAAAGTTTCCCATATTAATTCAGTAGCAGCTTTATTAAGGAGCGTTTACCATTGTGATATAATAACGATTTATTGAGATGACCTGCAAATATTGTCTTGTCTTAAGAGTCCAAAACCAATAATATTTTAATATAATTAATTTAGATAATTATTGATAATATTCCTTATTATAAGCTGTTCATGGTAAAGTGAGCACTTCTGAAGGCCTGGTTACTTTTTCCTTTCAGCCACTTTTTATCCTATAAACATATTTTTAAATAAATATTGCCATATAGGTAATAAACACAGTGTGTATATTCCACCGCATTCGGAAGTCAATGTCTAAGGCTAAACTAAAGCATACTTATTGATTATTATTCCAAATGAGAGGGCTTTCAAAAGTGCTCACTTTACCGTGAATGGCCTTTGTCAGAGTTACTAAGGAGAGTTATAAAGTCAGGATCATAAGTCCAACTGATGAACTAATAAGTGAATTGTAGTCACGCCCCTAGTATATTCCCTTAGAGACACTTGATTTGGAGAGGTCAGCTTAAAAGGATCAATAGAACAGTGCGTAACCCACCACTGGTGAGGAACTGACTATGCGCGCCGCACATTTGGCTGGAGGCCAGAAGACGGACGAAGCACCGAGGACATATATAGCCTTGTGGCAGGTTGTGGAAGAAAACCGGTTGCTTCGATCTTCGCCGAAAAAGACTGTGCTCATTGCACATGGTTTCGTATGCCTGGTGCATAGGCCATGATCTTTGACCTTAAAATGGTTAACTATAAATGTAGTCTCGCAGGAACAGCATCTCGTCCCCAAACAAAAACTGTCATTTTGAGATGGGAAAAGAAGCATCGTTGATCTGAGGTAGAGTAAATATTTGAAGTATTTTCCAATGAATCCAGTATTTTCCATTTTATTTTCGACCGAATTCGCACCCCTGTAAAGTGTTGGTTAAATTTTCAGTGAGATATTAGAACTGCTGGAATTAGTTTCGTCAACCTATACGTAACTTCATAAACTGTACGGTGTGTGTTTCTGATATGCAGGACCAACTGGGGACCAACTGTAAATTGTGCACGGATATAATTAAAGCTTCAGAGTCGCAAAATGCAACCACCAGTAACTTTTCAATGTGGTTTTAATTACTGGATGGAAGCAATAAATTTTTGTTTTCCCGTTTTTTTTTTTTTCGGGTGGAGCATCTCGACACTCACTGGAGAATTTCGTACTTTTGAATGAATAGTCTAATAATATTGGATACTCAAGTCCGGAAAAAGCAAAGCTGGGTTCAAGTTCTGTGTAGCGAACATTAGCAAGCTCAAGATGGTCTCCTCTGGACTAAGCCAACATTGTCCAACACTCGTGGTCGTCATTATTTTCGGGTGGATGATGGCTTATTTTGCGCTCACAAACTGGCTAATCTCGATGTGCAGTGTGTTTAACTTATTTAGTACCATTGTACTCGGATCTTTTTTACTAATGTTATTTTCCCAATACTAACTTGGAGCAACGGTGCTGTGAACAGCTGCCAGTGACATGTGGCGAACTGTTGCAAGGTAAGCTGGTGCTTGCTGACTACTGTACATAATCGGTCGACTTAGGAGGAACCAATAACCACTGTGGAGCTTGAGGAAACTGAATGTATTTCGACCACTCACGACGAGCAGGCAAGGGACCCATTATACACTCACTGTGGCATCACCTGCCAAACCACGGTTTAGTGATGGAAGTGTCAAAATAGCAAGCAACAGAGTATAGCACAGAGCTAACGCCCGCTTACCTTGGGACAGTTCACCCCACGCCACTGACAAGCTGCTTAGTAATGACGACACGAGATGAGCATGCTGCTAACACACGGACAAAACACGGCTAAAACTTCCACTATAAAATACAAGGAAAATGTAACACTGCTGAAATAGTTTTGTACAAGCAGGATTTATTCATTTTGATGTGCTAGTGATTGCTGTCAAGTGTACTGTGGACCTTGCACCAGCGTGTGACCTTGATGCAGCAGTGCCTCGTCACAATCGCGAAATCCCCTGCGCTTGAAAAAAAAGCTTAAACGAATTTCAAGATTGTGGTCATCTGATCAGAATAGTATAGCAGAAACACGACCCAATATTATTTTCTGTTTATAACTTTTTTTTTATGTTTGGAAAATTGTTAAGGTTAATATTACTAGAGGCCGAAGTCCTAACCAAAAACCAATATGGCCGACATTCAACTGAAATAACAACATGAACCACTGACCGATGCTTGCTCCAGCCCCTATCCCTTAACTGTGTATCCGCGTATTCTCTTTCCCTATTTACTTATGCCATAGTTAGGGAAATGCAAAATTCGCGTTAGTTTTCGGCATCAAGATAAAATTCACAATAATGTATATACTCGAGCTGGTGTCGTTTCTCTATTGGCTGCCGCACATATGTAGAAGTGACTCCCTTCCTGTGTAATCTGCACTCGATTGAAACACACAATTGTGATGTGTTAATTTATTGGCCCAAAGTTACCCGGGGCGTGTCAACATAAGAATGGTCCAATGACAAACGTATTGCAGAGGTAAAAGAGTTAAAAGTTTAAAATGTCCTTAAATAATGACGCGAATTTTGCAGGTCTTTAGCCATAGCCAGTCAAAATTCAGGCGCAGAAAATTATATAAGATACTTTCTTATACATTATGTTCACAGTTGTATGAGTACTTTCGAAATGAGCCTTTGAAAAAAGTCACTGCCCATCCCTGCATTAATTTTAACAGCTACTCTGACTGGCATGGGCCCAATAAAGTTGGTAACGAAGAAGGGAATGTAGTTCCTCGTCTTGACGTTGAATTGGAAGTGTTAGATAAACATACAGTGAAATCCATATTTTACACTTTTCAAGGAACTGGGATAAAATGTTGCAAAATTCAGGACAGTGTAAAAAGAGAGAATTTGATGCTGTAAAAATATACACGAAACCAAAAAAAGTGTGTGAAATCAGAGGGCGTAATGCAGGGGTTCAGCTGTATGTGAATACTGAAATAATTTATTGTGTTTTCTGAATTTTTCCATGCCTATATGCGCAAGAACTATCAAATTTGTGAAATATTTAAATTTAAAATCATTTCACAGTTTAACTTGACCGACGCACCTGAATAAAGTGAGCAGGCCCATGACAATGTTAATTTTACGTATGGCGGAAGAAAATGCAATGTGAATACAAGTAGATCTTAATTAGGGCTTTTAAAAGTTATCAGTTTACCGTGAACAGCCATTACAACGTTTGACGCCATATTTGTTGATGATTGCTGTCATGCTAGTTATATGCCAAATGATATCCAGTGTTTGCTACCTCCTTCTGTGTGGCAGAAAAAAATTCCAATTCGGTTACTCATTTCCTCATTAGCGACTAACAGATGGTTGGAAAACTGTAATTTTAAATCTTACATCAGTCATGTTAGCAAACTATAAGAGTTTGGCATCCCAGCTAGGCACGAACTTATGTAACATAACGTGCGTAATATATCTGCGATTTCTTAGTGTGATGGAATGCAAAAATTAACAGTTGAAATTTAATTGTTTTAATTATGTGCTATGTGTATACCATGCTATATTTACAGTAATTCATTGGCATTTGTATACCATTAAAATGTTTAAAACCTCCGTTTTTAAAGCAGCTTTAGAACTATTCTTTTAAAAATATAAATTTCTAAGACTTTTCATATGTTTACCAAAACTTACAAATCCTAAACATAGTTCCTACGATAAAATCGCCTCCGTAGTGGTGTAGCGTGTAGCCTGTCAACCGAAGGATAACAGGCTCGATTCCCGGCCAGTATGCTTGGGATTTTCGAAGTGATTCGTGGGACTTGTTAATCTCTTTACTGCAGAAGCAATGGCAAACCACTGCAGATCCATCCTGAGTAGATACGCCGCTGTTTATAAAGAATGTGCACGCTTATTTGAGCACTTTTGAAATCAACCTTTGAAATTGTTATTGCCCTATGTGCTATTCTCGGTAAAGTGAGCACTTTCGAATGTCCTCTCGTTTGGAATAGTAGTCAATAAATAGGTATATTTTAGTTTAGCCCTAGACGTTAACTTCCGAGTGCGGTGGATTATATGCACTTGTTTATTACTTGCATGGTAATATTTATTTAAAAATGTGGTTAAATGATTTTTTAAAAAATGGCTGGAAGATAAAAGTAATCAGGGCCTCCGAAGTGCTCACTTTACCATGAAAAGCCTATATCTGCATATATTTTTACAAGTGACTACCCCGCGCCCAGTCTAATTGGCAACGACGGAGAAAGTAGTTCTATGTATTAACGTCAAAATACATGTGTTAAGTAAACATGTGTGTGTATTGAAATATCCAACTTTACTTTTTGTCTTTTATACATATACGTGTAAAAATAAAAACATTTATAAAATATTATTTTTAAAAAAATTACAGTTGTTTTCTACTGACGCACGAATAAAGAGATCATAGCCATGGTAACGTTAGTTGTATATGGTGTAAGAATGCACAACGTGCATACAAGTACATCATAAGCAGGGTTTTCAAAAGCTTATTTTACCGTGAACAGCCTATATCACCATATCGTTTCTTAGGGCTCGTCAGCCTACGTGTTGTTTAGCCACGGTATGAATTGTAAAAAAAAAAATTTAAGGTGGTTTAAGTGCCCTAGATCAACCAAGGCCTTGTTAGAGGGAACATTAGAAATTCTATCGGCCATTGCGGATCCATCCTGGAGTGGTTTTGTAAAACCTTGGGAAACCGAAATCAAATTGGTCATGATCGGGAATCAAGCCCGAGTCCTCTAGATTGCGAGGCCAGAAGTTTACCACCGCGATACATCACTCGGTGAAGTATCCAAGTGCTATCCCCTGTAATGACAGGTAAAACTGTTTTACACAAAATATTTATTTGTGCCGAGATTTCAAAGTAAGGCGCTGCCAACATGCTGCTTACGTAAAATATACAGTAGCTAATTTAACAGGCCCAAGAGTTGTTAGTTTATGCCTCACGCGACGAGCGCAGTTAAAATAATGAATTTTAATGCATCAGTAGACTATGTTCGCTATTAAGACTTGAAATTCAAATTTTCAGTTCTAGGGTGAGTGCATTCGTTGTACCGCTAGGTCTGTATGGAAGTTTTTTGTTATAGGCTGTTCACGGTAAAATGAGCACTTTTGTAAGCCCTGCTTAAGATCTACTTGTATGCACCTCGTGTATTCTTCCGCCTTATGTAAAATTAATATTGTCACGGGCCTCGTCACTTTATTCATGCGTCGGTCAAGTGAAAGTGTGAAATTATTAGAAAAATAAATATTTACAAATCTTCTCATTTTTACACTACGATGCGTTAAATGTACAGAAAGGGAAAGAAATAATTTATGTTGTCTCAAACGGTTGCCTAACACTTTTTATTCGACGTTAAAATATGGAACTTCTTTTCCTCTACCATTACCAACTTGACTGGACGCATTTCACTCAATGCACCCGTTAAAATTATATGCAGGTAGGAGCAGTGACTTCTTTCTTAGGTTGATTTCAAAAGTGATCACTTTATAGTGAACAGCCTTTACAAAACAGCTTTTCATTGTAGTGAGGCTCTTGTGCTTATATACGTTACTCTTAGAGTAATAAATAATATGTAATAGATGAGTAATCACAGAAATGGTGACGTAAGAAAGTAATATGAGTCAATGTGGAATAGTAACATTTTTGAACAAACATTTCCAAATTACTATCAAAATAATTCCAAAACATTAAGTGACTCGGCCAAGCTTGTTACAGAGGGTATCGCGCTTACTTTCCGACTGTGTAACCACCCACTAAACTGACGAGTTAAATGCGAATTCAACTTCAAAGGTAAACATAGTTCATCACTTTCTGGTGTTACACAACATTCTCTGACAAACTCTAGCGTCAACCCCGAACCGCCAGATAAGCAAGCTAAACAAGCTATAAATCTTTACGTAAGGCACTAAACTCTCGCCGACCATCGTAACCAACTAGAGATTCACTAATTGCTCGTAGGTAGAACATGGACGTCAGCAGGAAGGGGGTTGGTTTTTCCCTTCCCTTGAAAACTGTATTTTTTTGTATGATATGTAAAAAAAAAATTTTTTTAAACAAATAAATTGCTTATTAGTGACGTTACTTCAAAATGCAAGTCTCTGCTGGTGGGAGGAGTAATTCAGTTCGTCTGTTTTTTCCATAATTTTATTGTGATATTTGTTTGTGCATTTGTATTTAAAGGCTGTTCACGTTAAAGTGAGCACTTCTGAAATCAACCTTATCAAAATGTCACTGTCCCTACCTGCATATATTTAAACGGGCCCATTGAGTGACATGTGTTCAGTAAAGTTGGTAATGTTGGAGGGGAAAGTAGTTCCATATATTAACGCCGAACAAAAAGTGTTAGGTAACCACTTGTGATAATTTAATTATTTCTCTCGCTTTCTGTATTTCTTAATGCACCGAAGTGTAAAACTGAGCAGATTTGTACAATATTTACTTTATAATACTTTCACAGTTACACTTGACCGACGCATGAATAAAGTTATGAGACCCATGGCATTGTTAATTTTACATAAGGCGGAAGAACACACAACGTGTATACAAGTAGATCTTAAGCAGAGCTTTAAAAAGTGCTCATTTTACCGTGGACAACCTTTTACATTATATTGTAATCTTATGTATATTGCATACTGTTAACGATAAACAAATTTATTTATATCACAAGTCACGGATGTTTGTTGCATTCATTTATGGTAAAACCCAGTTGCAAATCCCACACTTCTCTGAAGGAAACCTTTTCTAATTCCTGTGCCTCCACTTGGAAAATATCTTGGTGACGCCCATGAGGGAGAATAGCCGCCTACAGGAGAGGAATAATGCTGTGTTCACAATAAAAACAGAGGCATAATGCATAGAATGTAACACTAGAACATTAACACGACCAAACACCTTGTACGAAATTGATTTCTTATGTATTATTTTTAATCAATGCAATTTTTCGACGAGTATGACTTCAGTTGGCACCGTTGGTAAATAATATTTTTGTATGTTTCGGCTGACTTGGCACATATAAAATTGATTTAATAATATAGTGTCACATTGTGTTGAAAATGGACAGTGATTTATAATTAATGTTTTTCGCTTTTGCGATCGCAAATATGTGGATAACCTTTAAGATTTTCTGCTATAGTTTATTCGCGGTTTCTTCACACTTTTTGAAACAAACCTCTAGAAAATTACCCTATGTCTGACAGTTTTGGTTGTTTCCTAAATATGCCATGTATCACGCGTATTTTATACAGGATGCGGCAGAAATAATGCCCACGTTTGAAAACCAAATTGGAATACAATGGCAAGTGATACACGAAAAGTAACAACTTTAATGAAAAGCACATACGATAGAGTTTTGGAGGTGGTTTCGAACATAATGTCTCGTAAGTGGCGACCCTCATTTTTGACACATTGTTGTAGTCGTTCTATGAAGTGTCGCATATCCTTCCTGGTGATCTGTTGTGGAATGGCGGCGACCCATTTAACTGCGGCACTGCCAATGTGCGGGGAGCACTGTGGCTGTCTCAGGACGGAATGATAGGGTGGAAGGGGGGGGGGGGGGGAGTGGTGGTAGTGGTAGGACGTGGTGGACGTCGACGCACGGGTGTTGTTTCCAATTGCAGATTCCTGCATTTCACGCTGGATGATCATGATCGTTATGCTAAATGTCGCTGGCCGGATATCTCAATGTCTCACCGCTGACTTGCGTGTAACAATATTCATGTCCTACTGAAACAAAACTGTATCGTATGTGCTTTTCATTACAGTTGTTACTTTGCTTTTCATTGCAGTTGTTACTTTCCGTGTATCACTAGCCATTATATTCTAATTTGGTTTTCAAATGTGGGCATTTTTTCTGCCACGTCCTGTACTTCTGTAAACGTTAAAGTATGTTATTTTTATTAGATTGAACTCTTACTTGTAATTCATCTATAAATGATCACTTTCTTTGTAAGTTATATGAATAAAAACAGAGAGAAAAAGGTGTGTTGGCAATGCCTAGTAATAAATAGTTCCTACCCAGAATATTGTTAAAGTGAGCGCACACGAATACGGTGCGTCGTCCCTTTGGTGTAAACTTCTGGAATTGGTTATGCTTTACTTGTATGAGACGGAGGGAGAGTTTGAAAGTAGAACTTAAGCATAGGGCTTCAGAAAAGTTCGAACTAACCGTGAACTAACTATAGTACACTGTCGCCTCTTCTTTCCTTGTCAGGATTTCTCACTCATGTACATGACCTGTTACGCACAGTTGTGAATCAATAGCTTCGAAATTGTAGGGCTCAATTATTGTGCACACGACTTGTGTTATATAGTTATTCTGTTATGCCTGCAGTTGTCAACCAAGCTTAATCAGCATGACCACGGACAAATGACGAAGGACAAGACTTAGAATGTTCACGCGAAACTTCTTTTTTACCACATCAACTGTCATTTGGCCATGAACAAATGTCATGCCACGAAACACAATCAGGACAACACAATCAGGACACTTTCGCCGATTAAAGCCGCGAACTACGAATATATTGCTAACAGAGAATTATCGCATGCATGAGTTTCAATACAAATTTTAACAACGCCTGTGTCGCGTAAGCAGCTCAAATCTAAGGTCTGTGACCGCCAGGATCCAGGACTTAACCGCACCGTTCACTTCCGCGTGTATGCGTCTTTAAATCTAGCTTTGTACGGCGTTAAGTTTAAGAGATGGAAATCATCTCGGCGTTACCAGTTGTCTTTTAGGCGCAGAGTGTATTTAACATTCATTATTCCAATTTTTCTTTGATGGCTATGAAAGGCGAAAGACGGGGTGTGAGGTAGACCAAAACGTATTATGCAAGTGTCCCAAGACATGTATCTTCCACCTTTCAGCTCACCATTTACGTAAGCCTACTGCTAATCACAGATCTTGTTCAAGGACACTTCCAACGGACGCGTCACCAACCTTCCAGACATCCTGCGTGCAATCTATATGATTAGGTATTTTCCTGAATTAAATAAAATATAGTGCCTTTATTTGTTTTCCATTTGACGTAACCAGGTATGAGGAGAGACCTGCAAAATTCGTGTTATTATTTAAGGACAGACTGAACTCCAAGTTACTGTGCGTTTTACCAACTTCAGTAATTGTCCGAAAATATGTTTGACACGCCTCGGAACTCTTGACCCAATAATATAAGTTAAGCGGTGAAGTGGCCAATCTCTTTTGAGGAGATTAAGCAGATATGAGATTTCAGTGTAGCGGCCAATGAAACCATGGACTGTGCTCACTTGCTTATAAGGTAGTGGAGACTATCCTGTCACTGAAAGATAAAGTGATTTTGCAGGTCTCTAGGGATGAGCAATCGATTTCTTTTTAAGAATGAGTACAGACGCAGTGATAATACAGAAAAAATTACAAGAATAAATAAATCAAATATGACGCTGAACTGCAATGCTACTCTCGGCTGATAATTAAATTTTCCTTCACGGTTAGTTTGTTCCCGGCGTTGCATATGAGTTGAATACTCTTTATGTTTTCTGTTAAGAATAGTTTTTTAAGAACAATTTATTTGCAATCTTTATAATATTCTGATGCTAGACCGGTTCGTGAGTACCAAGAATTCTGCTTATCTATCGACTTTTTTCCGTTCTCGTAATAAAACTGTTTCTCTTTAGATTTATTTGTTAATTGTGCCAGCTGTATGCTTGCATCAAATTATTTTACATTATTTAACAATAATTTATTACAGCATAATTAAAAAAACGGCGAGGAAGAACCAATAGATTTTATTCTTCGCCTAAGATCAAGACAACCAAGTTAATGTAATAAAATATATTTTCTTCAGCGGTATAGAGGTAGAGAGAGACTTGTGTCAATCACTGAACAAGTCAAACTTTTTTTCTATTGCACGAATAATAAATTCAATAAATGAAGCTAAACATGATTTATATTCACAGAAGATGTGAGAATGTTTGATGTCATCACACTAGCGTTATTAGAATCCTATTACTGGCCAGTGCGTAGATCGTTGGCATTCGTGCGGTCGGTCGCAGGCAGTCGGCAATTGGATATTAATGTATGTAGATACCTGCGGGCTTTCAAAGTGAGCAACCGTGCGTTCGGCTGTCGTCATTCTAGCAGTATACGCTGGATAAACTTAAACTTGCATTGCCCAATGATCAACAGCAAGTTGCTTGTAACCAATCAGATCTCGTTATTTTTGCGTCATTTCCTGCTCTATACATACGGAATAAAAGTCAAAGAAACTTAAACAGAACTTTTCGCGTGGCGATTTTTGTATTATAGTTTATATATATATATATATATATATATATATATATTCTATAGATTTAGTATAGGCCCTATGTTATTTCTGTGAAATGAACCAAACTTTGTTAGTGAAAGTTATATAGTAAATGATGTGCAATTAATTTACGTTACAAAAAGTAATGAAAAATAATTTAGATTTAATACAGCAGGAATTTACGAAGTTTTACGTACTGAATATACAAATATTTTAAAGGAAGGTAAAATTTATTCTGTAATCGATGATATTTTCTCGATACACGTATTGCTAATTTTTACAATAGCTGTTTTTTGGTTATTATTCTTTTTTTGCATCCCCATTAACAGTATGTGACGAATGCCGACTGCAATCCACCAACTAATCAATTCTGAGGAACCTTAAAGGATGGGATTAAAATCCTTGACTGAAATAAACTTTTTACCTTACCATCTAACGTCTCGCAAAATATTCAAGTTTGTTGTATCGCTGTTTTTAATATCGAGTTGTATTTTTAATAAAATAAAAATAAAATTATGATGATTTAATGCGTACAGACTCAAGCAATCGTTACATAAATGTTAACATGCTATGTTGCGCTGTGCTAATTAGTACCAAAACAAACTCGCCCTTCACTTGACTGAACGTGCCCGCGTGCCCTTATTTGGGATTACGTAGTTATGGCTTAAATTCTCTTTGACAGCGCTGTCATTAGGGACGGAGCAAGTTGTTCAGGCAAGAATGAATGGAGACAGAATCGGCCATGGCCTGGGGCCAGGAACCATCCCAGCATTTTCTTGGACAGATTTAGGAAACATGAATCAGCAAGGCCAAACAGGGAATCGAACCCGGGCTCTCCCTAATGTAAGTTCACCGTGTTATCATTGCTTCAGTTCACTCAGTTTTATGTTGATGAGCGAGGAGTTTTTCCCATGAGGTAGCATAACTAACTCGTATTCAGGAGACTGTGGATTTGATCCTGGCTAAACACAATGAGGACGATTTTCCTACGTTGTTGTACACGATCGTCCCTGTACAAATGGTGTTGAAATTTTTTTATATTTGTCTTCGGTACATAAAATAAATAATAATAATAATAGTTATTGAACGTAAGAATATATTTATTTCAGTATGTTATAGTGTGTTTCTCTGTATTTGTTTAGTACCAGCCTGGTTTGAACCTCGTTGTCTGTATGGCCGATATTATAAAAAATGATTCAATATTGTATAATCATTACCATTATTTTCGTCGTCATCATCGTGCAGCCCTTAGATGGGAACATCTTGTTGTGAACCGTAGTTGTCTCCTAGGCCAGTCTACAGGTCAAACTGACAGCAATCCTCGCTGATTACCTGGAAACATCTCAGTACTCCTTTGCCCTCGTGATGTATTCGCAGCCCATCAACTTCACACGCACCCTGCATTTCAACTCGATACATGCCTAGCTCTCGGAGCGTGTAATTATGGCAGTACAGACTCGTAACACGGCAGTAGACCTACTTCCGGGGAGCTACGTGGCTTACGTTCCTTACTTGGCGCGGTTTTATACCAAGCCTTGTGCTCATGTCCTATTAAATGACTAATGCCCGGTTGCACCATCGTGGTTCGAAACTCGATCCGAGATCGTATCTAAGATCGACACAGAAAAATGTTGCACCATTCGAGTTCAGATTGTTCAGATTTGGAATGGAGATCTAGATGAAGATATTTTCGAACCACCGAAATTGGCGGTTCGAAATCTCGATCCGAGATCAGCAGCCATCGTCGACAAATGTAGTTTGAAAATATGCCACCAGATAGAACTACGTTCAATTGTTTTCTTGGGAAATTAAAACATTATACGCACTTGAATATTATTCATTAAAATTCGTACAACAATAATTTACTTAAAACAGATAAAACATCGCACATCCAGTTCTATCTATAGCGAAAAATACGCTTACCACCATGACGTCATATATTACGAAACAATAGCAAATTTGTCTCATATTTAATCTCGATCTCTCACTTCGGAACCAAGATCGACGAATCATGAAATTTCGTTGGTGGAACACTTTTACTTTGGAACAAGATCAAACTGGATTCTGGTTAGGAACTAGGATCATTCGATCTCGGATCGGGGAAGATGTTGGTGCAACCGGGCATTAGAGGATGTTTCCAGTTTTCAGGGACAGGATTCTGGAAGCTTGATCGACGCCCATTCTGAAACTTCAGAGCCATCTCCGATATGTGACCCTTCAACAGAGACGTGGCTGAGCTGTTGTCACATGTCTAGGCATCCTGTGTGCCTTGCTGTGAATTCCAAGATCCTGAGCGTAGCATAGAGAAGATGAAGTAACCACAATTACGACGACTCTACAAACACATCACTCACCGTTATGTGAGAGCCTGTGAGTTACGTATGGCTCTCTAAATGCCTTTACAATATCTTCCCCTGTTTGTTGTGCAGTGCTGAACAATTGGAGGCGGTGTAGTCTATTCGCGGTTTCTGCACACGTTTTGAATAAAACCTTAAAAAAATCACCCCATGTATAACGTGTTTAGTTACTTCCTAAATATGTCATGTATCACAAGCGTTTTATACCTCCGTTAACATAAAATTATCTTATTTTTCGTTAAATTGAAGTTTGGCCAATATTTTATTTATAAATAATAATGTTTCATTTTTAATAAATATGTATAAAACGGTGAGAAAACATGTGTGTCGGTAACGCCTAGTAAGAAATAGTTCTCATGGAAAATGTTATTACAATTGAGTGCCCACGAATTCGTTGCGTTGTCCACTATTGGTGTAATTCTCTAGACTTATTTAAGCTTAGTTTGTGCGAAGCGGAGGAATAATCAGGAAGTAGAACTTTAGCAGGGCTTCAGAAAAGTGCGAAGTAACTGCGAATGTATTATAATGAAGATAGTGTACTTAGGCTGTGCCCAAGAGAGTTATGTGTGTGGGGGGGGGGGGGAGGTCCTGGCTTTGATCTTTGAAGGTGTGCTCATCCTGATAGATACAAACCCACACTACTGAAATGGGCAAACTTACTTAAAGATAATTATATAGTCATATATGCGATACTCAGGGCCCTACGGAAAGGTTGTCACTCGTATCACGCATTGAGTACAATGATCAATTTTCCTGAAAACCATATAAATATTACCGCAAATAACAAGAGAAAACACTTACCAGCTAGTCTTATAGTTACAAAACGGTCACGGAATTCCAACTTTTGTATGAATAATAAAGGTTCTTACATCTTTTGTGTTTTTACAAGCTTTTATTTAACTTGCTTTGTTAGTTTGTTTGTTTGTACGTTCGGGTGAAATCTTGCAAATCAATTTTAAACCACTTCCCGTTATCCAATTGAGCTGAAATTTCGCATACATGTGTAGTTGCCATGACAATACAATGTGAAGGTACCACTGAGCTGATCTGATGATGGAGCTGGAAGGTGGCCATAGGAACTCTACAACTACGTGCAGTAAACTTCGTATTGAGTTTGTTTTACAGAATCCAGTAACATTAAAATGGAGATTGCAAGTGTCAATGCTGTTGTGCGTGTGCCTTTTTTTTGTAGCGGCAAATGGTTCTGAAAACTATTATTGTAGTTTACTCCTTCAGCATGTCCCGTATCGGTATGAAAGCGAACTACTGGTCGATCACGATACATCCTGGGAATTTTTTTTTTCCAAGGGAAAGCCATATTCGTGATACAAACACATAGTTGGAGACTAAAAAGCGAAAAATAAAATAAATCTAAAAAAGCTTTTAAAACCAACCTTTTATTTATAGATGCACTAAAAAGAGAAAAATAATTATAATAGTTACACAATTTTTAGAACTTGTAAGATGTGGTTGAATAGCCGTAATAAACTTTACTACAAATTAATATGTTTGTATGAATTTATATTAAGTGTATAAAATATTGGCGCGAATAGTCAAGAGCCTTACTCACAATATGTTCTTCCTATGCTTATGCAAATGTGATATACGTTCAATATTGTGAATAGTTAAGCGCCTTAAGCAACATATGTTCTTACTGCGCTTACGCAAATTAGGTATACGTTCTATATTGCGTCAAGCTTTCATATACTACATGTAAATTTATACAAACATATTAATTTGTAGTAAAGTTTATTACGGCTGTTCGACCACATCTTACATTCTACAAATTATGTAACTATTATAATTATTTTTCTCTCTTTAGTGTAGTTTTTTTACATGCATACTTCTCGCTGGGATTACAACATAGTTGTTTCCCTTTTTATTTTCCCTTCTAAGGCCTCTGTAGCGATCCCGACTGCACAGAACTCCCAACTATCGTTAATGAGAGATGCAAAATAAACGAAGATCTGTATTTGAAGTACACAGCGAGCAGGTGACTTGTCCATATAGTTGCGGAAAAATGAATGCCACTATGATTTGCAGTGGACCTTATGCAGTTTTATCTTTACAGGCTCGTGATGGTAGAGGTGTACGACAGTGTGGCTAACACAGTGGAGTACTATGGCAGCGAAGAGCAACCTTTGGCTGACTTCCCATTCAACTTTACCCTCATCGAAGCAGTGAATAAGGAATCCACAGCAAACAACTTGAAAGACACGATCGAACTGTGGTTGAAGAGAATGCCGCAAGGGAAGTGGCCTAACTGGGTGGTAAGAAGCAAACTCGCCTGTGTTATCTCATCCTGACACTAATCTCCCTTGTTACAGCGCTTTTATTTCCAGCTTATGCTTTCATCAAACTTATATACTATACTAGAAATATTCCAATATTGTAGTGTATGCTGGTCTTATTCTAGTGGCGAAATGGTGTGCCACCCTAGCGATAACTTGTTGTGGGATCGTGAGCTCATTCTCGACACTGTAGAAGGCATAACCGACCATTTATTTCATAATACACACATGATGAAAATATATAAACAAACTGAGTGGTTTTCAAATATGAAGTATTTGTATTTTTTATTTTCTTTTTTTGGGGTGAGCTTGGGGTGCAACGTTGTCCTTTCAAGAAACAATAATAAATAATCATGCTGACAGAGCAGAACATCTCCGAGACACTTGAGGTTGTTGGTTGGAGTTGTTTTTCTATAACAGCGGTCATAGGCTGTTAATGGTAGAGTGGGCACTTTTTAAGGCCTTGCCGAAGAGTTGTTGCCAGCTTATTTGTATATTTTCGCCATGGGGATATTAAAATTGCAACAGAGTAAGTGGCTCTTAAAAGTTAACATCTGAGGTAACAATAAACTACTACTGTTTTGTAATTATGCCTGCTGGGAAGGCCTTAAAAAGTGCTTCCTTCACCAAGAAAGGCGAACCGGGTTCGATTCCTGGCGAAGTCACTCCCGGATATCGTGCCGGGATATTCTCTGGGATCTCCCGTTTCTCCCGCCCTTGCATTCCGGCCAACTCGCTTCACCCTCATCAGTTCCCAAGACGTCCGAACATCAATCTCGACTCTCCGTTTGAGCAGCTAGGGAACCACGACAAGCCACGCGTTGCCACGCGGCTCGGGCGGGAGCTGGTGGACGGCCTCAACATGATCGTGCTACTGCTGCCCGGCACAGCCATCACCTACTACGGCGAGGAGATCGGCATGGAGGACACACCCATCAGCTGGGAGCAGACTGTGGACCCGCCGGCGCTGTTCGCCGGCTCGGAGCACTACGCCGAGCACAGCCGCGACCCCGCTAGGACGCCCATGCAGTGGAGCGCCGACAAGAACGCAGGTCTCTCATCTCTGTCACCGTTACTTATAACTTATCTGAAGCCCTGCCAAAGATATACTTCCAGGATATTTCCCCGCCTTGTGCAGACAAAACATGGCCGAGTTAAGGTTTATTCGACTCAGGGTGTAAACCAAACGTGATTTCTTGTGGGAGAGTTTGGCACAGTAAATAACTTTTGCCGCTAGATGCGCAGTATTCCAAAGGGTAACTTTTAATTAAAATTCTAAGCTACGATAGTATAATGATTATACCGATTCGGTCACAAGGGCACGGGGCACAAGAGCAGGAGCAGACTAGCCACCATGTTAGAAATTCCTTTTCCCCTAAATATGTCCCTTTTTTCTCTTAAAATCGACTAAATTTCCCTAAAAATTTATATTTTTCCTTAAAAATTTCCCTTTTCCCTGCAAATTTTCCATTTTTCTCAGAGCAGGAGAGGTGGGACTTGTGACTCCGGAGAGGTGGACTTTTGGCTCCGAGCCAGGAGAGCATGACTGAGGATTCAGGACCTTTGATCATGATCCCGTAACCTTGAAATTTACTAAACAATTTCAGTCCCCTAACAATTATTTCTCCTAACAATTTCCCTTTTACCCCTAAATTTTCCATTTTCCTTAAAATTTCCCTTTATTCCTTAAAAGTTCCCTTTTTTCCTTAAAAATTTCCCATTTTTCTCTAAAAAATTTCAAAAATCGCAATAAACTCATAATAAAAGTCAACGAACATATTATGTTACTGTCTACTACCACCATATTGGATGCAGATAACATTTGCCTTGACCCTGTCACCCTGAAAACCAAAATCGCAAAAAATTAATAAAAGTCAGCAAGTGTGGCTGACAACTACCTCCACAATGGATGCAAGTGACCTTGACCTTGACCTTGTAGCCTTGAAAGACCTTGAAAAAACTCGAGAAAAATTGATACTATTGTGTTACTGTCTACCATCGCCATATTACACGCAGACTACCTTGCCCTTAACCCCGTGACCTTGAATGACCTTTAAAACAAAAACTCGAGAGAAATCAATGAAAGTCAGCAAGCATATTACTTTACTGACTACTACTATAATATTGGATGCAGGCGACCTTGACCTTAAAACCCTGTGACCCTGAAAGGCAGTGAAAACAAAAACTCTAGAAAACTGCAAAAAAGTCAGCAAGCATATTACATCACTGACTACTATCGCCATATTGGATGCAGGTGATATTGACCTTGACGCCATGGCCTTGAATGACCTTGAAAACAAATACTCTAGAAAAATTTGTAAAAGTGAATGAGCATAGTATGTTACTGACTACCATCATATTGGATGCTAGTGACCTTGACCTGTTACCTTGAATGACCTCGAACCCAAAAAATCCCCAAAAATGCATAACCAATTTAACAAATTCTAAAAAATCCAAAAAATTTATAAAAAATATTATGATTAAAAATAATTAAATATGTATTGTTAAAAATTATTTAACATTGATTTTAAAAACTTAAATTTCCCGAGGTCCCACCTCACATATACTTATTGCGACATCTTGATTTTTTTCTTCCGTCATTTGTTTATACATTACTGGAGTTTGTATCTCACCTTCATTCAACTGCCATATTGGATTGCATATGTTTTCATCTACTAGGTGGCACTTGTGTATCAATTCACCTGCCAGGCGGTAGTCACATTTGTTTATGTTTTTTAAAATATAGGCTTATTTATCGGAGCCCTCCATGTTGGATTCTACTTTAAACATATAGGTGGCATTAATATTTTGATTACGCCGCCTGATATTGGCCTGTACCGAATGGTGACATTGACCATTCCTGAAAAGTACTTAAAATGTCATATTTATTATTTTTGGTTTACTTCTTAAATGGAAGTAATTTTATTAAAAATAATATATAAACAAGAGGGGTTTTATAAGATAATTAAAATGCACCATATTTAATATATTTTTATTTACAAAATTATACATACATGCAAACAATTCTTTACAATGATTTTCGAAGGCAAGACGAGAACTTAATATAAAATTTTAACAGGATTATCCCACTAGTTCTCAGTTCTTGCTGATTTACCGAATCGAGCATACAGCCCAAACAGCCAAAGAACCAGGTGGCTCTGCCAGTGGTGCGGCTGCTGCAGTCACAGCTGAAAGAGCTACCGGAACAACCCAAGACATCGTTGCAGTCGATGGCTCTGCTGGAAGGCTGTCCATGGAGTATTCAGTTGATGCGCTGGCAATTCGGGCTATGTCTCAAGATTCCATGACCGGAAAGCCATATCTATGTTTTTACCACCTTCCACATTCTTCAACATTTTTACGCATTATGCAGTGCTCAACTGCACATGAGGCAACATCCATTCGATAGACTGTAGTCTCGGTTCCGCTGTCTCCAGGTTTTCTCCCGTACCCACGATGGTGTCCACATGCATATTGGCTACCAGCATCACAAGTTCCGTCGTATATCGGTATGATACAGCAGCCACAATCGTCTTTGTGAATACGCAGTTTGAAGCTACTTTGCCCGAATTTCGATATGCTGTAGCTCATTCTTGGGTATGGGAGAAAACCTGGAGACAGTGGAACTGAAACTAGAGTCTATCGAATTGATGCTGTCTCATGTGCAGTTGAAAACTGCTGAATGCATAAAAAATGTTAAAGAATGTGGAAGACGGTAAAACGTCGATGTGGCTTTCCGGTCGTGGAGTCTCAAAGCATAGTCCGATTGCCAGCAAGCTAGAGCATCAACTGAATACTCCATGGACAGCCGTCCAGCAGCTCCATCGACTACAGCGATGTCTTCGGTCGTTCCGGTGGCTCCTTCATCTGTGACTGCAGCAGTCGCACCACTGGCAGTGCCATCTGGGTCTTAGGCTGTTAGGACTGGACACTCGATTGGCTAAATCATCTAGAACTGAGAACTAGTGGGCTAAGTCCATTTATAATATAAACTTCACTTGTCTTTGAAAATTTTCGCAAAGAACTGTTTGTACGTATGTACAATTTTGCAAAAAGATATATATATATGTAATATGGGTTTTATTTATTTTATAAAACACCCCCCTGCTTTATAAATAACATAAAATTATCTTAATTAAAAATGCTCGCATTTACGAATAAAATAAAATAAATTACAGTTTAAATACTTTGCAGGAATGGTAAATGTCACCATTCGATACAGGTGGATAGCAGGAGGCAAAATCGAGAAACTAACATCACCTACGTGTTGAAAATAGAATCTAACGTGGAGGGCTCCGACATCCCAGCCTGTACTAAAAAAAAAAATTACTGCCACCTGATGGGTGAATTAATACACAAGTGCCCCCTAGGTGATGAAAACATATGAAATCCAATCAATATGGCAGTCGAACGAAGTGAGAGACAAACTCCAGGAATGTATAAACAATTGATAGACGAAAAAACGAAGATGGCAAAATGATTATAGGTAGGGTGGGACCTCTGGAAATGTAAGTATATTAAAAATAATTCTTAAAAAATGTTTAATAATAAATTGTTAATAATTTTTAATATTTATTTTTATACAATATGGGAATTTAATTTTTAATTATTTTTTTTTTGGATTTTCTTAGGTTAAGGTCCTTCAAGGCCACAGGTAAAGGTCAAGGTCACCTTCATCCAATATGATAAAGGTCACATGGTCAAGGTCAACTTTATCCAATATATTGGTAGTAGACAGTAACATAATATGCTTACTGACTTGTATGAATTGTTTCTTGAGTTTTGGTTTTCAAGGTCATTCATGTTCACATGATCAAGGTCACATGCATCGGATATGATGGCAGTAGTCAGTAATGCAATATGCTTGCTGACTTTTAGGAATTGTTCTCGATTTTTGATTTCAAGGTCATTTAATGTCATTGAGTCAAGGTTAATCCACCTACATACAATATGGTGGTAGTAGTCAGTAACATAATATGCTTGCTGACTTTTATGAATTTTTTCTCGAATTTTTGTTTACAAGGTCGTCCAAGATCATGTGGCCAAGGTCAAGGTCACCTTCATCCAATATAGTGGTAGTATTCAGTAAGGCAATATTTCTGCTGACTGTTATGAATATTTTGTGATTTTTTGTTTCCAAGGTCATTTAAGGTCGTGGGGTCAAGATCAAGGTCACCTGTATTCAATATGCCTGCTGACCTTTTATGAATTTTTTGCAGTTTTTGGTTTCCAGGTAATTTAAGGTCGCGGGGTAAAGGTCAATGTCACCTGTATTCAATATGACGGTGGTAGTCAGTAATATAATATGCTCATTGATTTTTATGAATTTGTTGCGATTTTTGTCATTTGTAGGGTAAAAAGTGAAATTTTAAGGGGAAGAGGGAAATTTTTAGGAGAGAATGAGAAATTGTTAAGGAAAATTGTCGCCGGGTAACTGGAATATTGAATCGTTTTTAAATAAATTTTAAAATGATTTTTGATGATTTATAATAGCTACTATATTTTTTGGAATTTATTGGAATTTTTGGGGTTTTTTAGATTTTTTAGGAATTTTCTTGGGAATGTCACTAGGTCAATGTCAAAGGTCCTGAGTCCTCAGTCCTGCTCCCCTGCCTCGGAGCCAAAGGTGTACCTCTCCGAAGTCACAAGTCCACATCTCCTGCACTGTGAAATGCGAAAAAAAAAAAAAAAAAAAAAAAAAAAATCTTTCTAAGGGAAAACAATTTTTAAGGAAAAATGGGAAATTTTAAGGGAAATTTAGTCGATTTTGAGGGCAAGAAATAGATTTGTAGAGAAAAAAGGGAATATCGTTGCTGCTCCTGTGCCCCGTGCCTTTGTGCCCGAATCAGTATAATCATTCTACTTACGAGAATTATAAAAGTGAAAGATTTTAATTAGATACGATATAGTTTTATATTTGGTTTATGATTATCACAATTATCCTGTTTTTAACGTAGAAATAGAGGAAATCTAGTACACATGCGACACTAGCTCTTACCTAGTGGCGAAAATTTTTGGTTGCTTAACTTTTAACATTGATATTCCCAACCTGTAGCAGAAGTAACCTTAACCGAATATAGGAAATTTCACCAAAGGAACATCGCAATCGCAATCGTGCGCGCTCAGTTTGATTATATTTTGCATAAGAACTGTTTAGGCTTATTACTAGGCTCTACCATCACACCTATTTTCCCTCTGTTCTATTCATGTTAATTATAAATTAAATATTACGATTTATAGGTAAAATATATGTAAAAATTATATTTAACCAAAAAATAAAATACTCTCAAGACCTCGATGCCATTGGTCAGCGTGTTTTCTCCGGGATCTCCCGTTTCCTCCGCCCTTTCATTTCGGCGCTGCTCTATTATCACCTCACTTCACCCACATCGGCTCTCAAGACCTCGCTGTTAAGAGCCGTCCAAATATCTCCATTCCACTGTTATTCTACCTTAATCCCTCTAGTCTGTTTTAAGTCAGAATATATTCAGTTGTAGGAAAAGAAGGATTTTTAAATTTCGATTTAGAAAATAGTTTGTTTAACCGCAAACGATTTAGCCGATAAACATAGTGATTAATGAAGTTTAATGAAGTGCGAGCTGTAGTTGTATAGTCCATTCAGGTTACTTTCAACTTATCTGAAGCCCTGTGCTAACGTTTTACTTTTAGGATATTCTTCCTCCCCATGTGCAAACAAAGTGTAAGTCTACAAAATTACACTCAATTTAATTATATTTTGCATTACTAGGTATTAGCAACATACCTATTTTCTCACTGTTTTATACGTATTAATCGTATTAATTGTAAATGTATCATTATAGTAAGTGAGTGAGTGAAGATATTTGGACGGCTCTTAACATCGAGGTCTTGAGAGCCGATGAGGGTGAAGTGAGGTGGGAATAGAGCAGCGCCGGAATGAAAGGGTGGTGGAAAAGGGGGATCCCCAAGAAAACCCACCGACCAGCAGCATCGTCTAGCACGATTCCCACTTGCGAAAATCCGGAGTGAACCGACTGGGGATCGAGCCCGGTTCGCCTTGGTAGGAGGCGAGCAGTCTAACCGCTCAGCCACCGTGGCCCCGGCCATTATAATTTATAGAAAATATATAGTTAAAAATTAAATACAACAAAAAATAAGGTGCTCTAATGTGACAGTAGGATAAAACGCTTATGATACATAACATATTTAGGAACCAACCAGACAGGCTCATTCAAGAAGTGTGAATGCATTTATTGGGGTAAATGTTGTCGCAGGCTTCACGGACGCGGACAAGCCGTGGCTGCCTATAAACGAGAACAACCAGACGGTGAACGTGAAGGCGCAGACGGGCTGTGAGAGCCACCTGAGCGTGTACAAGGCGCTGGTGAAGGCGCGCTCCTGCCCCGCCGTCAGAGATGGCGCTCTCGACGTCAAGGTCGTGCAGGGCTGCGTCTTCTGCTTCACCAGGTGAGCACTAGGGCTGTTCGATATCATAAAAATTTAATATCGATATTTTTCCGAACAGTTACTCGGTATTTTCGATATATCGATAATACAGAAATTCTCAATAATACAGAAATTATCGATAGTACCGAAATGATCAATAATGCCGCAATTGATCGATAATGCAGAAATGATCGATAATACCGAAATGATCTATAATACCGAAATTATTGATGATACCGAAAATTTCGGTAGTGCCGGACATTTCGATAGTACCGATAATCTCGATAATACCGAAAGCTTCGATAATATAGAAACATCGATATACCGGTATTTTTCAAAGTTACCTATCGTTCTATGATTTATGTTTCATATCGATATATCGATATTTCGAACAGCCCTAGTGAGCACCCGGCTCCGTGCACCACTTGCTGCGGCGGCTCTCCGACAGTCTTCCGTACCAGAGTATGGCTGGTGCCGTGAGCGCTGCTTGAGGGGTACACACTCGCCACTTGTCACTTGACTAATGCCCCGAGCCATGTTGTGTCCCATTTAAAGGCAGTTCACGATAAAGTGAGCACTTTAGAGACTAACCACAGAAAAAGTCACTGCTCCTGCATGCATGCCGTATTTTGGCGTGTATAGGTCGTATGCATGTATAAGCTGCACCAAAATTTTTTAATGAAAAGTTAGGGATATAATATTTAAAGTATAGGCCGCACTGAATTTTTGTATTCCTGTAAATATTGTTAAGTTACAATTCCGTACAAACATAATAAATTCCGACTTAATTTCTCCCCTACAAAACATGTTGCAATATTTACGGATATACATTGCTCGAATAATATTTCACAGGTGGTAATGAGACTTGAGAAAGCAAAACCACAGCAATATGTTACACAAAATGGTGTCATCAATGTGTACTTCTAGAGCCACGGCAGGACTTCAAACTACGTAAGATATCTTTCTCTTGTACAGTAGAGAAATTTTTTCTCATGCACGACATCTATGGGCGAGCTCCAACATTTTTACATTTGACACGTGCGGTATGAAGGTTATTTTGTTTATGAACTCGAGCGAACAAATAACTGCACTAGTTTTTTTTCTTCCTCCTTCCCTTCCTTCCTGCCTTTAAGAATTAGAACATGACAATATATTGCATGCTGACAAATTTCTAAACATGTTTTAGGGAAAAAAATTTCAATTTTATTTTTTTTTTATGTGCGGCCTATACACACCGAAATACATTTTAATGGGCGCACTAAGTGACATTCGCTGAGTAAAGTTGGTAACAATGGCTGAAAAGTAGTTCCATATCTTAACGTCAATTAAAAAGTGTTAAATAACCTTTTGTGATAATTTTAAATTATTTCTTTCGCTTTTTTTTTTTTTTTTATGCATCGAAATGCAAAAACGAGCAGATTTATAAAGTATTTACTTTCTTAATAATTTCATCGTTTCATTTGACCGACGCATGAATAAAGTGATGATGCCCATGACAATGTTAATTTCACATAAGGCGGAAGAATACACAACGTGTATATAAGTAGTTCTTAAGTAGGGCTTTCAAAAATCATCATTTTACTATAAACAGCCAATAGTTATCCTGTTCAATGAACACAATTGATCAATCAATCAACCAAGCAAAACACAATTTATTCAGTAAAATAGTATGAGTGCGACAGGTTTCGCAGAATTGGTTATTTCCCCATATTTAGCATTATTTCGTGTTATTTGCCGTTAGAAAAAAAATTCTACGTCCTGCTTATATAAATTTTGCAATAAATTTTTGTTCCAATTACAACTTCCAGGGAGTGTAACACCCAACGAACCTTTTTGGACTTTACATAATTCATAATATTTTTTCTTCTTATTTTGATTAACTTGAAGTATTAGTTCGTTGGTGTTGTTCATTTACATCCTCTATTCTTAACCAACTACATAAAAAGATATATTGTTCACAAGAAGATATTTGTTAGACGTACAATTATGTATAGTATTAAAATAATGATAATTGGAATGGTGTGTTCGAAGGTCCAAGCAAGGATGTGCAAGTTACTTGGTTGCTGTGAACTGGGGTGACCTGTGTATCGACGCAGACTTGTCTATATTTCAAGAGGTACCTCCAGAGGCTGAAGTATATACACGCAGCATTGACTTATCCGAAGACTTAGGGAAAACAGTGTAAGTATTACTATCATACCTCACTCGCTGCACTGAACCATTCAGTAAACTATCGTGGCGCAGCTGAAAACACATTTTGTCGAGATCACCAAGCCCTCCTAAGCCCAAAAACAGGAAAGGTGTTCAGTAGCCGCCTAACTCGTTGGGCGTTACTTGTCCAAGAATTCCAAATAGAGTTTCGCCACATTAAGGGGACAGACAACCTAACTGCTGACTACCTAACAGTGGTGAAGCCTGATCATGTCCCGTGCCTTTGCAGAAATACCCAAGAGCAGAGTCTCAAGTTATGCTTCGGTTATGCTATTTGTCGTAGTATGATTCACATTAATTTAATAATATGTTATAATTGTGATTAACATATTTTTGTGAGTATTCTGGTAAGTACATGAACACCCATGCACTACAATACGAGATACTAAATGTTCATTTATTTACAAACATTACATTAAGGATGAAAAATGGAACGAGCAACTTTAAATGGTGACCTCGCATTCAGGAATAAACGTCACCGTAAATTTATGCGTCTCCATAGATAAATAGGAAAATAATATTAAGAGCAGGTGTACTTCGGGAAAGTCCGCATTTTTCACCCTTATCTATTTCTGCTAAAATAGATTCCTTTCCTTTTGCAAAACGTTTCGGACGCCAGAAAACACCGGAAATCTTATGATTTCAGAGAAATCACGTGTAGAATAACGTACCACGTTTATGACGTTTCTTCGTGCGAAAATGACGTAATACTTTTCCTCTAAAGTACCAACTCAGAATCTTTCCAGAAATATAATTCAGTCGCGCTTCAGGTTTAGATAATTTGAAGTAAATTGCCTGTTTTGACGTGAATAATACATCTTGAAAATCAGACCGACACTGAAACGATTGAAGGGCGGAAACGGTGATGTAACACTTGCAAGGTTGACCCGTTCCGGCGATATAACTTCGTGACTAATAACACGATTGAAATAAATATGGTCTCGTTCTATCGGGTATACAACTTAATATTTATATAATTATATACATTAATATATATATATATATATATATATATATATATACGCACACACACCACAAAGCTAAAACAAATAAGTATATCACGTGTGTACCATGAAAGCCAGAATATACTTATTTGTTTTAGCTTTGTGGTTTCTACTTATATTTATCTTCAGCTGCCACAGTTTGTTGAAACATCACGTGGAATTTTTATACTTATATGACGTAGTTTGTCTTACTATTTACATGAAACCATAAAAAAAAATATATAAAAAAAATAGGTACCTCGTGGAGGAGGGACTTAGTGATGTTCTGCGAAGGAGCAACATTTTTAGTGTCTTAATTTTTCAGCGTAAGATATTCAACAAGTTGATTGCTCAACTGGCTTACAAAAAAAGTGGAATTATTGTGTTTCTTATTTTCAATTTAGCTGGCTGTTAATACAAATTTTAACAATTTCCCTGCTGATCAGAAAAAAGAATACATACTACTGCCCGCAGAAAGGCTCTGAAATAGTCAATTAAACATTCTTGATGTTTTGTAGTAGACGAAACGGTTACCTGTCTAACATTGAAACCAGAATCTGTATTGTTACAGGCGGCTGCTCTGAGCACGCGAGGTTCGGATGATTTATTGATGCGCGCGCGCTATTAGTTGCAACCGGAGACGCAGCGGCTTTTCACAAAGTGATGTTTACGAAGTGTGCCTGTTATTCCTATCAGGGCTCACGCAGCTCCCGACCTTGTGTATCTGATGTCTCTGAGACATCCGAAGAATGCTCTGGATTACTGACTTCGTGTCTCTCAACTAGATTCGGGGTGCGGCAAACATTTCAGGTCAAGGCCAACAGAGTATAAATAGTGCGATGGATCTCCGAGTCGGCAGTTGTTGAACGGATGAGTTTCAGCGATAGACGACTAGCGAGAAGAGAAGCGCGCGGCGAGCGAAGTGACCAGTGGGAGGAAAATCTGCGACTGAGAGCATCAGAGCAGTAAAGAGCATGGCTGCAGGCTAAACTGATGCGTGAGTGAAAGACGTTAGAAATGATGGCAACAGATAGACTGTACAAGTGTTAATGATGATTATTAGTTAATCGACAATAACCAAACAGAGACGTACATAAAGAAGGACTTAATTGGAGTTGAAATATACATTAAATATTGTGCTCACTGGGAAATAAGAAGAGTAATAGTGGGAGACAGATAATTTCATGCTGTAAATAATAGCTGTGTGAATAAACTAAAAGCCAAATTTAGTTCTTTTATTTTTATTAATACCTCCATCCGTCACGAACTCAGATGCCCCCCTCCCCCTAGGCATTCATATAAAATAAAGTTAAGTAACTGACGTAACACAAATTTTTTGACTGTTGTAAGATATCGGTCAAAGAGTATAATTTAAATAATCTTTAGGCAAGTTGTATAACAGTGAAACATTTCTTATTATTTTTATGTTTTGCGGAATTCATGTCGCTGTAATATAAACTGCGATATGATATGTACGTAGTGACGTAATGAGGTAAACTCAAACCTGATAAGGTCCGAAGTAGTTACTTTCCAATGAACTGCCTATAAGACTATATGTAGCAAAGTTAGTTTTGTAAAATTCTGAATCTAGGATTGTATATTTTTATCATTTCCAGTAATGTGATTTTAGTGGTTAACTAACTCAAGATTACTCACATTATTATGTGTGGATTATTATTATTTATTTTTATATAGAAATTTAAGAATTATACAGAAATGTGGAGCATATGCCAAATATTTCAGTTTTTCCTCTCAAATTAATATCTTATTGTACACAATATTTTCATTCGGCCGACCACCGAACAGGATACTTGAAGGACGTGTTCAACACATTTCTATTTCCTGAAATAACTGTTGATTAACTGTCTGAACAAACATTGCCTAGCATATTACTCTACCTAACTGTGCCATTATAATGTTCCGCCACACCGCACAGGAAACTCTCGCTGATGAGAGAGAGAGAGAGAGAGAGAGAGAGAGAGAGAGAGAGAGAGAGAGAGAGAGAGAGAGAGAGAGAGAGAGAGAGAGAGAGAGGAAGAGAGAGAGAGAGGAGAGAGAGAGCGAGAGAGAGAGAGAGAGAGAGAGATTGCCAGTCAGGCGATAATTACCCCTTGAATGCATGAGTGGCGGCATGGTCAAGGAAGCTTGGCGTACCGCTGACAACCGCGACAACATTATAACACTGTTTACAACCCTCGGCTGATCACAGTATGTGCCACTCAGAAGCCAAACAGACTAACTCCATACAAGACAAAACTGAGAAAATTGATGTTAAAGTTAACTTACAAATGAAAATTCTGCATTATACAAATGATGTTTAATGTATTAAAATATTATATTGGTATTACTAAATTCGATGTTGATTTCATTTTTCCAAAATATATGTTACAACATTAAAAATGTGATTTTTCAGTTATTTATATTATGATTTAGGTGGAGTTAATAACATTGTCAACTGAAAAAGAACGCATAATTTTGCTTGTGGAGATAATTAAATTGTCAACTGAAAAAAAGAAACAAATCTTCCTGCTTAAGTTAACCACTATGGTGGTACTACTCACCATTGTAAATAATATTATCACTATCGTCATTTACAATGTTCACTTCATGAGTGGTTACTAGTTTTCTGTAGTAAGTGTGGTTTACTGGAGTGATATACTTCAGAAGAGACATCATGTCAGCCCGTTTTGCTTATTTTATTGGGCGGATGTTTGGATACAGTGGACACTGCTCAACATTTGCTAACACTGAAGGGCGACCCAAAGATGATTTTGTTAAATCTACTTCCATGAAAGGAAATTCTTCAGAAAATGTGGTTTTAAACTGAAGTTTCTGTGGATGATGTCTTTCGAGTCGAATCCATCTTATTTCAAGCCAATTAACGGGTATTCCATCAACTGTCTTATTGTGATTTGTAATTGAATCTTCAAGAGTCTTTGTAGACAAAAAATCACCATGTTTCATTTCAACTACAACAAAAGAGTTTCTTGATTTACATTGTCGGATCACATCATACCAATCGTCTGGAGAGAATATGTTTTTTTTTTTTTTTTTTCGTGCTTTATCTTCTATAACTCCAAAATCAGAGTCATTTGGTAGGTAGCTGTGGCCAGGTACCAAAAAATTTTAATCTATTATATCTGCTTTTACATCAGGGCTTTGAACCAACTTCATCATACTCACAACTATTTTGATGTTTCTGTTCTGCCAAGTGCATGAATCTGTATAAGTTATAATGTGCTTATGGTTGCAGGCATTCGACATTATGTATTTCTTGAGACATGTTGCTACCTCTTGAGATCCTCCAGATCCCTCTGTTTCAGGCTACACAAACATGAATCCATTCCCATGATTGAAACTGTGACATCCAAAATTATGAACATACAAATTTCTCTTATATTACTCAACGGATTTCGATAATTTTGGAAACGGCAAAGCTTTCTGGAGATCAAGAGTAAACACATAAGTGTCATTTGGTCAGCTTTCATTGAATCCCTTGCCCTCTGTGCCTTCCTAAGGTGAAGTTCCTTGTCTATCTCAAGCTGCTTCTTCTCTTCTAGTGTAATATTCATAATCCTAATTTAGAGGTAATCACAAACTTGACAAGTATCTTTGGCTGATGTTTTGAAATGAAGGTTGAATTTAGTTGAGAAAATGTGATAATACATCTTTACTTTGACTGGTTTCTTATTTTTGGCACTGCACTGAGACACATACAGTTCATACATTTTTTTAATAGTTTGATCAGAATCCAAATATTCACGATTTGGATTACAGACTCTGGTGTAGTGACTGGTATAGGCAGGGAACGATCGAATGTGTATCTCAACATCAGATGTATCTATTTTGTTGCCAGGTATTTTGCGACCTAGTCCATCCAGTACAGCACTGATTTCATCCTTTGATCACACATTGCTTATACGTCCAACACTCACCGGCAATATATCTCTAAAATATTTCTTGCTCACCCTTATATTATCTTTTCCACATCTTAGAAAGTAATAGAAGCTTACAGTTCTGGGAACTTTCGAGTTGTTGACTGGACGTCGTCGATTGATTGCACTAGCTTGTACACTACCCCTTATAAAATACTCTGCTTACTTTGGCCAGGAACGGAATAGAAGTATTCAAATATAATTTGTTGTTGTGTAGCCGAAATTTTTCCATTGCATTTCAAAGCACAGCCACATATTACATCATGAAACCGTTTCTCTTCAATGCATTTACAACTTATGTTAATACAAGCAAGGCCGGTCAGCCTCTTCTTTGTCTCCCTCTTCCTAGCCCATTCTCCTGGATTATGAGCACGTTTACGTCCCCTTTGAACAACTGCAATACTATTTGGAGCACTGGGTTGTGCAACTGCTACACGTAGAGATACGCTTGGTTGGGAGAACGCTGTATCTCCGTTTACAATACATTGGACCACTTGATCATCTCCTGGTACAGTACATCGGAAAACTGTTGTATCTCTTGAGCCACTAGGTTGGGAACATGCTGAATCTTCTTGCAATGTGGACTGGAAAAGAGTTGTGTCTTTTGAAGTACTGGGTTGGGAAACTACTGTACACACTGGCAGACTGTAACGATCATCAGATTCTGTATCCGGAACTGTGAAGTCAGGATCTTTATCATTGTCATCAAATTCTGAACACGTGTCAATGTCACTATCACTCATGTTCATCTGCTGTCAAGATTCAAATCTGAAAACAATGTAGGTTTTTTTTCGATTACAGTACTGCATTGCTAAAATACAAATTGCAAATATTATATTTAAATTTACTTGATTAGGTCCTACATATTATGTAGGGCTACTCAGATAAGAATATTTACGAAATTCATAATTGTAAAACTTTGTGTTTCATATATATGTCATATATTTGCAAAGTTGTGCGTATGTGTCTCGTTCATAATTAAGTTTCCAGGTTAGGTTAGTAAAAAAATTAATTCACCTAATATTGTGTAGAAAGCAGTGTTACACAAGGGCTAGATTTTTAAACCAATTGAATGAGTTAAGATATTAAAACAGTATACATGCCTTTAATACAGAATTCCAAATTTAAATTAACAACAGAAATAACCTTTGCAAGTAAAATAAGCAAGATATCAACAACACACAGACAACACTGTTTACAACAAAACAAACCACAAACAAAATATGACGTATGGAGTTAGTCACTTTGCCCTCTGAAAGTTAGCTCGTTTTTCTCCGTGGTCAACTAAAATGCAGCCACCTTTAGAATAATAATGAACTTTTGAGTTAGTCACGTTGGCCACTGAAAAGAGAAGGCTTCTTACATTGCTTGGCAAAATTTCATTAAAAAAATAATTGGACTTAGTCGGTTTGGCTTCTGAGTGGCTCATATAATAGGTTGACACTAATCCCCGAGAGCATTACCCTCGTAACTTTTTTCGCCAGACAGTGTCCCTTGGTAGAATAATAATTTAAGAAACACTTGTATCCCCCTCGCAAATAGAATTACTGTTCAAGTGTAGCTAAAATTTCGCACCGAGCCAGAGCCCTCAGCGCCAGCAGGGAAGTTATTATCCAAAACAGTTATTCAAGGCACGCCTGCTGTCTTTTGTAGGTAGTGACCTCGAAGCGGTCACTCATCAGCAAAGCTTGGATTTTTGCTAGAAATAATTTTCAAGCGTAGTAATTTCGTGTTCTGTGTAATTAGTTGAGTGGAATTGTACCACTTTCCGAGAAAAAAATTTATTTTTCTGAAAAGCCCCTATTCTGAACACTCCTTTTCTTTCCGTACGGCACCCCACTGTGCCGACATCTCACCAATGGTATAGTTATGTGCGTAGTACGTTCTTTTCCTGTCTCGATCACGAGGGTGTCTGTCCTTTCCTACCTAGAGGTAGTATCTGCCTGGGGGTAAAATTCGCCGGTTACACCGGCTCACAATTATACTCATATTAAGTCCAGTAAGGTCGCGTAACAGTACGTGTTCGGGGTTTATAATAGCGAGATCGATGAGAACAGAGGTGATTGCTCTAAGAATGATAAAGATAAGGAACTCGTGTTAAGATGTTTAGTGAACGTATACACTTCAATAATGTTTTGCATCACCGGGTTTTCTGAGTTCTTACTGTAGGTTGCTCAGCGCAAGAGAAAGTACGGGATGAAATACGCACTGCCTGTAGAGTATACCAAATCTCACGTGACGAATGTATTTTGTCAATGCGCCTACTGTCCCAGTGAACATGTGAAACCAATTACAGCTGATGCAAAAAAACTTTCACGTGTGTATAAAGCAAATGTTTTGCGTCAAAATATAAACAAGCATAATGCATTACTAATTAGATTACGAAGCTAAACAAATGTTAATAAACGGATAAAACCACAATGTGCTACGTATGATATTTTTAATGGTGTAAATATAATCTCCGTGTAATGTGTGCATTAAACGAAGATTAAGAATAATTCTCATGTTAATAACATATTCTGTAATCTTTAAAGTCGTATTTTAATTATGTTTATTAAAGCAGTGTCGGTGATATCGTTAATTTACATTGCAGCAGTCAGATACTATATAACAGTCAGAAATGGTTAGGCCTAATTATACTGACATCAAAGACCATCTTGCAAAGTCTATGTAGACGCGATGGTTTATCGTCGGAAAACCTAACTCTTTACTTACACATGCCCGACAGATTTCTTTCCTCATTGGCTGTCATGCATGCTATGACGCTACTATTATATTTTACTAGACCAATGGGGAATCTGATATTCTAAAGCAGAACGTTTGTGATTGGCCTGCAAATAACATAGCCGAGTCAAAAACTTGATCATCCAGCCACTTCCACACACATTTTCCCAGCACCCAATCCGCTTTGCGCTGGTTTTCTGTGCCCTACCATCTGGAACCTTGCTCTCTCGGGGTAAGTCCATGACTACAATTTGCAGCCATGGCACCACACAATCCTGTTGTAGCTGCGATGTATGCGCCTTTCTAAACACAATAAACCCAAACTAAGACGTATAGTGCTTGTCCTGAGACGCATCCCATTCTCCAACCGACTCTCGACTTAAGGCCCTTTCACACGATCACATTTTTCTTCAAATTAACTTCAACTTTTATTGAATTCAACTTAGTGAATGCTACAGGACGTCTTAGAAACGTCGTAATCGCGACCAATTTCTCTTTAAATTCCTTGAACATCTCGTTTCCTTTCAATATTTTCGTTTAGAACATGTTCTAATTATATTTTCTTGAATCCGAGATTTCAACCATTTTATCGTAGCTTTTCTAACAGTATTAATAGGAGTAATTTCGTAATAATAGAGCCGTGAGAGCCGTGTTCACAGATTTAAAGATTTCACAAAATAAGGACGCGTATTAAAAAAAAAAAAAAATACAAAATGTACAATAAAATGAAGAAAATTCGTTGGGGTTTAACTAATAAGTTTTGTGTCGTGCATGAGTCGTAGGTACTTGTAAAAATTTACTTTTGGTGTTTTTTAAACTGGTTTAATTAAAAAGTTTGTAATAAATTTTCATGTGGAGACTTTAAAGCTTACTGATGGAGTCCCGAGTATTTCGCGGATTCAGTTGGCAGCAAGCTAGGCTGGACAGCCCTCTATACACTCGATACAGTATCGTTTGCTTATTGGTTGCCGTGATCAAGTGAGGCCAGGACTGTTCGACACTCACTCTCACACACATACACACTACGAGCCGTTACACATGGACACGGATTGTTCGCGCTCCGCCATTCGCGTGCGGAGCGGAGTATCTGTAGTCGAATGGTGGTGTTCAGATGCACGCGTGTTATCCGTACGCGTAGGAGCCATCCGCGCAGCCCTTACGGCTGGCGGAGCATCCGCGCCGCGTGTTCCCATTGGCTCAAGTTACTGCGTGCACATGCCACACAGAGGTCCGGCGTGGAGTACTGTTGCACGTGCTGTACAGTCACTGTGATATCCTTGTAGCGTGCATGTCACTTCAGCTATGAATATCGATACGGAATTGTTAATAACGGCTGTGGAATCTTATCCTTGTATATGGGATGCATCAAATGAAGAGTACAAAAACAGGGATAAGAGACTGAAGGCTTGGCAGGAAATATGTTGTTTCGTGGTCGACGGCTTTATGGAAAAGGATGAGATATCGAAGAAAGAAATAAGTAACAGCAAATCGGTACATCTAACATAATGGTGTGGGTATGGAAGTATATTGACATTCTTGTATAAATGAACGATCAACCAAAGAAAATATTTGAGTGTCGCGCCATTTACGAATATGAATACGCACACCTCTTCCCCCGTACCCACCACGCCATGACAAATAGTACACTGATGTCCTTCTCTAGGCTAATACATATTGTTCAACATAGTGAGACATTCGACATAAGAAATATGACAGGTTTTAATCAATGTCATGATTTTTAGAGATAGTGTGTAACAATTACATCTGCGTAGATATTGGGAAAAGTTTTATTAATAAGATTGTTTATCAGTGTTAATTACACAGCTAGTGGCTCACAATACTTACAAGGCAAATGAAATGAATTATAACAATTAAGTCACCAGCAAATACATGTTATTTGTCAGCGGCTAAAAATGTAGCATATTGTTACGATATTTACGTCATTGTCATTCCACAAGTCGCTAGAATACACATGTGGGGCAAACAAGATGTCCTGTGTAATAGAAAGTAACATTGTTTTTGAAATTATGAGTGTAGGTAAACAGTCTGGTACTATACTGTCGCAAAAATGACAATTACAGTATTAGTGTAAAACATTATGAGCTTTAAACCTAGGGAACATATTATTACTAACCAATGTGACACATTTAGGCCTAGTAGATTAGGAACCTGTCTTGTTCTACGTACCACGAAATATAACAGTTCAATGTGTTTTTGCATCTTGCCACGGTACCGCTCCCACACCTACGAAATAATCTGCAAATATTGTCCGAATTGTCTTGCAAGAAATTTCAGGTACCGTGACTACATTTTCAATATCTTGAAAATCAACTACCGAAAGTGTATGTTTGAAGGTGTATCCCTCCCTTGATCTCACAAAGTTGTGCAGCATACATGTTTTAACGACAGAAATGGCAGTATTTATGTTTACATTAATAGGTCTATGATAAATGCGCCACCTGTTGTTGAGAATGACAAAAGAACACTCGATAAATCTGCGAGCGCGGGTTAGCCTGTAATTGATTTTCTTCTTATATGTTAAATTCTTTCTAGCAAAATATCGCAAAACATTTCTTGTTAAAGCAAAAGCCTCATCGCCCACTATGGCATTTGGTACTGGTGGTCCATCAGAACCAGGCAAAGGTTTTGGTAATGGTATTTCCATAGTCTTGTTTTGAATTTTATCCCAAAATACACTAAGTTTGAACACACTCGAATCACAATTTCTTCCATACGCCCCAACATCAATGTAAGAGAAGCAATAGTTGGCATCAAAAATTGCCAACAATACGATTGAAAAAAAATGTTTGTAATTCATATAAAGTGAACCACTTTGATAGGCTTGATGATCCGAATGTGTTTGCCGTCGACGGCCCCAATGCAGTTGGGTTACTTGGCTGACATTTCAAAACCATTACTTATCTCTTGACATCTCTCCGATGTAGGCGCACGCATACACTCGTCTGTGAAATTATCCCCAATAGACTGACATACTTCTCGAACAATTTCTGAAATAGTTGATATGCCAAGTCTGTAGGAGTAGTGGTGGTCGGTGAAAGTGTTGCCGCTTGCAAGATATCTGAAATAAACAGAAAATGCAGGATAAGTAAAAAGTGTTAGATGGTCAATGAGAGTGGTTTACTTTTAACGTACAGGCGTTCACATATACAACCTAGTTTCCAGTGCTATTACGGCGACTTCTGTTCAGCCTGGAACTATTTTGCTACATATTGTATCCTGTTCAATCTGTTTCTATATACATGCTTTTGCTGCAATAGTGTATCATGTAAGTAGTGTATGGTTTGCAAAGGTCCATCTTTTTCCTCAGCGTTTCGGGTGTGTTGCAATATTCTATTATTGGGTTTGTCCGAATTACTACTAACAAATTCGTCATTTGTTCACACGTCCTGATTATGCTCTAAGTGAACAAAACAATGTTACGTATATACGTGACAGTTTTCCACCAACGTTGTGAATATGCATGAACAGGCAAATAGTAACAATGGCTTCTGCTCACAGGTGACAAGATACAAACAAGATGGAAGACAGCCAGGGACGCCTACATGAAAAGCAGAAAGAATGAAAAGAAGAAGAAATCTGGCTCAGGAGGAGGGAAGATCATTAAATACCCCTACCATGATCAACTTAAATTTTTAGACCATCTACAACATACCGCTACAGAAACGAACCTTGACAATAATTCACGAGATTGTAACGACGGCGATGATACACATCACAACGAACGTGAAACAGAAGGTGATAGAGAAGCACCTCCGCCACGGGAAACGTACCCCCCCCCCCCTCCCAAAAAAAAAAAAGGAATTACTCTTCCACAAAATGTAAAGAGAAGAACGACGACGATCGTGCTTTCTTACTGCCCGTGCTTCCATTTATAAAACAGTTCAATGCAGATCAAAAAAATATTGTTCCATGCTGAATTAATGAACCTCATCTCATGCGTACCAAGAATTACGCCCAGCCTACCCGTACCTCGACTGCATCCTCTAGTGCAGCATTCAACACAAGTACATACCCTCAAGAATCAACACGTCTGCAACAATCCTTAACTCCTCTATATCCACAGAGCTTATGTAACCAACAACGTGCTAACACACCACATGAATACGCCTCTGATACAAGTGCATCACGAGCTAAAGACCCACCATGTTTCTGGTGTACTACAGATCCACCAGACAATCACCTCTACCTTCGGTAAACAATAGAATGACAGAAAAAGAGTTTTCACACAGATGTGTCGTCACTCTTTTATAACACATTCATTTTGTACCTATTGCTGTTCCGTTTTGTGGTTATTCAAAGGGCTTCTTTTGCAAGAAGTGAATTGCTCTACGATTTAATGTAACCTTTTCTTATTTAGGATGAGCACAGTCCAATATATGATACATTAATTATTTGTTTGCGCTATTTATGAGTTTTCAACAATGGCAATTAATACAAACGTATGTGAGTGTGTCTGTATACCGTGTTGTTTTATTAAGAAAGCGACACAGGTTGATGGTATGAATTATTTAAATACATGTCTGATGTTAGAACATAACTCTTATACTTATAACACCGTTGATAGCATGTAGTGTTTGACGTTGCTTTAAGAAAGGAATTCATTTATGATGAGGAAAGGGAAATTAAGCATTTGCCGGCTAACACAGAAAATTATTATTTGATTAATTATGTTTGAATATTAAACCGGGAACAATGTAAATATAAAAATCGCCTTTTGTTTCGCAGTTTAACAGGGATAATTAATTTCTAGACTTTTATTAAGTCATAAATACATTCATGAGCAAACAGAATTGATGTTTTTAATAAAATAAATCTTCTATTTGCTGTTTATTTTACCATTTTCTTAGGGTCTTTACTAAAGTACCTTTTCGTTACAATACATTCAATGTTATCAGCAACGAATCATACCATTGTGTTCAGACAGTCATGTCATTTTCGCTCTCCTGCGACATTTATTGAGCCGAATAGAGGCCCCTTTTCCCTTTCCACACCACACACCTCAAATGCACTCTTTTAGAAGATCGTTCTTTACTTTACCTTAGAGTAACCGCAACGCGTTCTGTCGGACACACGGATATTCTAACATCTTGTAATTTTAACTTTGGCTCCAGTTTTCCTATCAGTTCGTCAAACGATTTCACCGACATCCGAAAATAGTTACGAAACTTGTTTTCATCTTCCCTAAGGTCTATGTACAGTGTCACAAACGCACTTTCGAGATTTCTTTGTGCAACTAGCGGATGCACCCAATACCGTCGTAATCTTCTTCTCCGTTTTCTGGAGGCACACAAATACGTGGCCATTATTGATGTGTCACTGACCATGTCTCGGGACTGACTGCAACTATCCATAGTGCAATCCGCATACTTGTGAAAGAACGGCAAGGATTGTCCGCACTCCGCGCGCGGGTGGGAGAGGGCGGACAATCCGCGTCCTTGTGTCTACTTCCTGCTTATTACTGGCTCCCATTAAACGGGGCGTGTCGAAATAATTGTCGTCCATTCTCAGAAGCGTGAGAAAAGATCAAGTGTTTGGAGCCTACCTCGCCTCCGAATTAATTCGCGAAATACTCGTGGCTGTACTTATTGAATGCAATTCATTGAATGGCAAATGAAGTGATTCGTTACTTCAATAATTTGAATTAAAGTAATTGATTATATTTGATCGTGTGAAATTGCTTTTAGCTACCAACATGCATGCCGGACGTCCTACTGAACAGTGAAGGAGCTAGCGCTCGCGTAGCGTGATTTGCGGGCATTGAATAATAATAATAAAATAATAATATAATAATATAAATGATAAAGATAGATATCAAATGGCAATGTTTTAACTCAAACATTTTCAGATATTTCCCAATGTCTCTGTGTGTGTGATTTTTATAGCCAAAAAATAATAAAGTTGCAAAAAAACTAATGAATTAATTCGTCGGCGCTTATATTAACAATAATTTAATTAGGCTATATTATAGGCCTACTCAACAAACACGCTCTTATATTATTTACTTCCTTTTTCTGACAAGTACATAATTCAAACAAATAATGATTTGATTTAATTTACATCATGCAATAAACAGTGAACAAATTATCTGAAGGTATTAACGATAAACAGAAATAGCCGAGGATAGTAATATTGTCTACATGGCGGCTTTTAAAATTGTTGATCATTATAATGCATGATCTGTACTAAAACTCTAGAGAATTCATAGGTAGCATACACATAATTTTGTATTTGTTCCAGACAAACATCATCACTGAAGCTAGGAGCGAAGAATGGAATTGTGCTGACATATACGCCAAAGTCGAAACAATGAAGTTTTATGACTTCATAACGAGAGAAAAGTTTCGAGTTAAATGACACAATGAAACAAATGGATTTATTTGTGAACATGTTGTCAAATGTCTATAATTATTTGTAAAAAAATTACAATAACTTAATAAATCACTGTATTTACAAACTGCCGCTGAGAGTTTCTATGAATCAACAAAAGCAGCACTAAAGTAAAGGAGAAGAAAAATTTTGATTTGTCACTTCTTCTGGGCTGCAAATTTTTTTTCTGCAGAAACTTCTAAAAAATTAAGTTTGCCATACTGCTTGTTATATAAATTTCTCATTTTCAGAACGTATCTCATCACATATGTGTTTGCTCTTGGGAAAATGCACCGTCTTGCGTATTTCAGATAAAACGATATAGTCATGTGAGTCTGCTTGCGTGCCATAATGTAATGATTAATGCACAAAAATGTTTCTACACTGCATGTCAAAATTGACCTGATTCATACAAATAGGAAAAATTAAATACTTTAACGGTGTAGAATTTGGCCGAGCACAGTATATAGAATCATATTTTTATTAATGTGATTAAAATCGTAATACTATTTTTCTTTTGTTTAATTTCATTGCAGCCATTGTACAGTATCCCAGAAAATTTTTAAATCTACATAAGCTTGAATGTAGGCTGTGTTTAACCTGGTAGGTACTTATTACTGTGCACACACAGACTTGACACTTCTGTGTTATTAAATTATGCTGTTTACTTAGGTGGTGCGTGATGGCTACACTAAATAGATTAGTTGACTGGATTTTCCCAATAAGTAGGATCACAGATTGAAACAACTTGTTGCCAGATTTCACACTTAATATGATGTAATAGCAATCTTTGTAAACATAAAATTATGCTGGCTCGCTTCATTAACACCAGACCGGACCAAGCTAAATATTGGTACTCACTTTCAAGTGGGTTAGTGTATGTGCGACAAAGAGTTGACCTTTACTAGATTCTACATTTAAGTAAAATCATTTGATATCAACCACAATAACCGAACTCATGTAGTATGAGGTGTAACCAAGTGGTAAAATATTCAATAGCAAATATACATTGTCAGTGTGTGATAGACTCCGGTGGAAGTCACTAATTGCCCAGTCCATGCCTAGGCAGAACACAAGATTCACTTACCGTTCTACATACCTCGTACAGTAGACAAAATTTTGTGTACACGATCACTCAGCTTAAATATCAGAATAGTTAAGAATTTGCATAAATTCACTGTATAAGATAGGACACGAGGTGGTTCAACTCTACACAGTTAGGTTTGGAACTAGTACTTTTATTCAGTTTTTTGATTTATAACTTTGCAATCTTTTCTGAATAAAGTACTGTAAGACCCTGAAGGCAATCAGAAAAGGTTAAGTGACCATAACAAAAATCCTGCTGCAGCTGAAAGTGGTCGTATCTAGCTTGTCTGATCCTTATAATAACGTAATATAAAATTTCTAGTGTCATCTTAATCTTCAGTATTAAAAATAAATAGATGCCACTGCTTCTAAAAAATTTAGAAATGTTTTTGCAAAAATATTAAATTCAAGTTTCTGTGCCTATCTCAGGGTAAAACAAAATAAAAATCTTCTCTGGTTTACCGTGAGAAACTTTAAGCTGGTATGCTAAGCACTTGAAAATTACAACATGGCGTAGGTTGAAATCTTCTAGAACAAATGGCCGATGCTAACCAGTACCATCTGTAGACCATGCTTGAAAAATCTTATATGTTGTGTTGTTTTGATGCTCTCGATGTGCCCTCCTAACATTTGTGTGTGTGTGTGGGGGGGGGGGGGGCAGTCCCCACCCAACTTTTGACACACTCTGTCTGCAGGCACGCTATTCTACGTAGTATTACCTAGCTTTTATTTTGTTGAAATAATATATATCTTGAATATCAATTTTATAAAAATGAGATGTAACCTTATCTCGCATAACAGTGGATAAATAGTAAAAGTAAAAATCTTGGTTGTTTTAAGCTAATTATATCATTTTTACGTTTTAAAATAATGTACTCTATCACAAAAGAAATGCCATATTTCTTTCGCTAAGGTTAAGTTTTGTAATAGTCCGTCCCAGGTTCCAGCACTACGTCTGAAAATAAATTCGCTCGTCAATGCTAGCTAGGCAATTACCTGGAGCGTTGAGCGACATATTTCTAATTGAGAAACGTGAAAACACGGAAACTTACTACCTGCCTCCTGCTCTTTACTTCCCAGAACAATCCTTCTTTGGTAGCCATTGTCCTTAAACCTCGGCATCCCCCCCTCCCCCCACGTTATTTCTTTGTGAATGCAGTTGAGAACAAATTCCTGTTGTTCCTGGTCGCGGTGTTGAGATATTCGGCATGAATTTGTGTTTTTGGTTCGGTGTTACGGATGTTTGTGGTTCTCGTGTTAGTGACAAATTGCTACGTTGTGAGTTTGGGCGTTCTTACTTATTAGTGCTATTTAAGTGTTTTTAAAACTGAAATGAAGAGACAGAAGCCAGTTTTGGCGTACTTTTCAAATGCGAAAAAAAAAAGAAAAAAATGTGTGGATTTACTTCCAGAAGCTCCTGCTGAAACAAAAAAAAAAAAAAAAAAAAAATAGAAGTGAACAAGGCAAGAGTGAAGCAGAGGTAAGTTATTTTATAAAAATTAATTCAACTAGGATACCACCTAATATGAATAGTGATCGACTGCTCATTATTACCTTACCTAATAGCTCAGGGGCATCGTATTAAGGTTCTATCATGGTTGATGGTGCCCACAAAAAGAATCTTCCTGATTAAAAGATAAATGTTTGGGGTTGTTATTTTATCTCCATTCCGCAGAAGACAGCACATACCATTGCATGTCACCTTGTGTAGACTGTGACTTTAATATATCTTACGCTGTCAGTATGAAAATTTCACCGGAACGCAAGGCATTAAGAGATGGGAGACAAGAAATAGGAACAATCCTCAATATTAGGCCTACCCATAGAGAAAATATCCCGCGAGTCTTTCCGTTTGCTAAGTTTAACAAAAATGTGCCAGCTGCGATGAAAATTGCACGTTTTAAAGGCGGGAAAATTTGTCATCTGTATGTATAGAAGCAAAGGAAGATAAGGTCGACTGTCGCCAAAAATCTATTACTCGTTTCCTTGATATGCGTCTCGCTACACCGTTCAAAATGATGGAAGATCATTCTTTATAGCAGGATTACAAAGAAAAGCAGTTCGTACTTGGCCGTCTTACCATGTATTTGTAATTTTAACATTTAACACGGTAGTGGTGATTAATTTAATATCATGTTATGTGGTTGTTAGTAAATCATAGCTTTTAAAAGGACCATTATCTCAGTTAACTTGAAGAGTTTCAACTCATATACACCGAGTTTACCGTACAAAATCTTCAGTTTTTTAACTACTGAAAACAATAATAAAAATTACTTGAAAATGCAATGTTTCTGAATGTAAGCTATAAGGTCATTCACGATAAAGTAAGCACTTTTGAAAGTCCTGATTATTTTCTATTTTTTGGCCTGTTGCGTATATTTCCGCCATATGTAAATACAAACATTACCATGTGAAAAGCATTTATATCAGCTGTTCAGAAGTCGACTGTATTTATTAGGTAAACAAAAAGCTGCGAGTATAACCGTCGCAGTAAGGAACTTACGCGTGTGTAAGAAACACAAATGTGTCTACTTTAAATACAGTGGATAATAATTTCAGTTTGTTTACACTAGTTGGTGTTTTTTAATTAATTAGGTGTTAATACAGTTTACTTTGTTTTTTATCTTTCAGAAGCCACGAGGAGAATTTTTGCCTTATCTCTCGGTTCGAACACGATTCTCATTTCCGTATCGACTATTAAGTTCATTTCTCTTTAAAAGCGTGCGTGGTTAGAATTGCCACTTAAAATCAAGTTTATGAGCAGGGAGTAGGCCCTTGACTGTGTTTGTCAGCAGACTATATATGATAAACATGCAGATGGAACGAGATGAAGGAAAAAAATCTAAACAAAACAATGGACCGTTATGAAATGTTATGATGTTATGAAATTGGTAGAAATGTTATTGTGTTACTACTGATGTCACATTTAACTTTTAATTTGAACAATACGGAAAGAACTTTCATTAGCCATTTATTTCTAAAATATTACTAAAGTAAGACATTGCAATATTAAATTACTGTTCCTGATTCTCTGCCAACTTTATTCTGATCGTTACACTCGGCGCGGGTAATCGAAATTGAAGGCACTAATGGACAGTGATTCTTTTTCAAAGGTCGATTTCATAAGTGCTCACTTTAATGCGAACAACCTTACATCAATGCATGGTTGTAGGATAGAGTTCATTTAATTCTCTATTCCCTATCAATAAAAACTGCCTGTCCAGAGAATTATTCACATACAATCTTGCTAATGTGTAGGGTCTACTTACAGCATCTTTTCTAGTATATTTTAGATGTTGATGATTTAAAAAATATTATATATATATATATTTCTGAAAAGTGTAACTTTTTGGTTCGTACATATAGATTGCTGACTGATACAAAATAATTATTTCAGGAGCAGACTGCGTGCAATACGTTGTTTAAAAGGACAGACGTTAATACCACACTACCTGAGACGCAATATGAGGAGACAAGCGAAAATAAAGAAACTTTACCCCAATATTTTAATCTGGAACCTAATCAACCCACAGATATTACAGTTTTTCCCAAGCAGATTCTGAAGAACAGAACACTTTCATTTCAAACGAAATGGTATGCCGAATACCGATGGTTGCATTCAATTCCAGGAGTAAATGTTGTAACATGTTTCTATTGTAATCGTTACATCCAAACTTGTCCAGACAAAACTTTGGCAGAACGATGTGATTCAGCATTCACGACTAAAGGGCACACAAACTGGAAGAAAGCTCTGGAAAAATTCAAAGCTTATGAGTGTTCAGATTCTCACTTACAGGCAGTACTAAGCTACAAGCAAGTAACAGATGGCTTACATATAAATGCGCTATTGAAACGAGCTTGGTAGAAAATCCAGAATGTGCTTACAAATGTCTGATAAAAATTGCGAGCCCTCTAAAGTTTCTTGCTTGAAAAGGACTGACATTCAGGGGACATCAGCTTAATGAAGGCAACTTTCAACAACTACTGTAAATGGGAGCCGAGGATTGCCCAGAACTTAAGACATGACTGAAAAGAAAACATGACTGATGTAGTCCTGATATAAAAAATGAGATGCTTCAGTTACTAGCAAATGAGCTGGTGAGAAGGTTGGTTTCAGCCATTCATGCTCAAAATCCAGCCATGTACTCTGTCATATTATCGGGACACGTGATGTTTCAGGGAAGGAACAGATATGTATCTGTCTGAGATATGTAGATGAAAAATTAAGCCAAGTAGAACTTTTCGTTGGGCTGTGCGATGCTGACAGTACAACCGGCGAGGCAATTTCAAATATAATATTTTATGTTTTTTGGATAAGGCTTCAGCTTTTGGTATCACATCTGAGAGGTCAAGCATGTGATGGTGCATCAAACATGAGTGGTCACAAGAGAGGTGTACAAGCTTTAGTAAAAGAACAACAACCACTTGCCCCATTTATTCACTGTGGAGTACATACTGCAAATCTTATGCTCCAAGTTTCCTGTGGTGCAATAAAAAATTCACTACAGTTGGCTATAGGTGTTATTTTCAGTCAGTCACTGAATGCTAGACATGAGCTTAAAACAATAATGGAATTGGATTCTGCTGCCCCAGTAGATAATATTGTAAGCATACAATCCTTATGTCCAATGCGATGGGTTTACCGAAGAAGTCAAATAGATAGAATTCTAGAAATCAAGCATATTGTCGCTGAGCCACCGTAACAGGACGAGTAAGGTGATGGTTATAAAGCCACTTGTGGTGAGTTATTCTTTCTCGCGGCCGACTATGTGGTTAATAGATACCAGTAAAATCGCGGCAAATCTCCATCCTGTTGCAGCGAGAGTTTGCTGAAGCTCTGTTGAGGAAATCTCATGAAGCACGAAAATGAGAAATCTAGACATGAGTTAAAACTGTTGGATCTGATTTCTATACTTCCCATTTTTAATTTTTCTGCTCAAACATATTGTGATAAAACCATTATCTTAATGTTGTCTAAATATACACAGGAAAGCCGTATTATCCCTTACCAATTGCTTTGGAACTCTCGAATAAGTTTGAGCTTAGTAAAATACATCTTTATTCATGTGTCTGCCTCTGGTAAAGTACTCACAAATTATATTTTGATCATCTAAAATAACATAGTCAAATATGACTAATTAATTATTTTCACATTGATCTAAGGGGATCATTTCATCATTGTTATTATAAAAATAAGCCATCTTTTCATTAAACTTGTTGAATATGACATTAAAATCATTTTGTAACTGGATATATTCTGGTTGATTTAAACTTTCTGAACAAACATAGAATTTATTGAAATTTAGCCAACCTGGCTTATAAATAAAATGAATCATCAATTTGGTTTTTCCATAATTGCTCGGACATTACGATTATGGCCCTAATATTGTCAGGCAAAAGTTCGCCATTCTTTTTTATCATAGCATATAATTCATCAAGGTAAATCTATTGCATTGATTAGATTTTGTACAAAATTTGTGACACCCAAAATAACGAACATGCTATAACGACAATTGAAATATTAAGTGCTGTAGTTGATAAATATAAAATTATAAATATTCATAAAGTATAATACAATATTGAATCTTTAAAAGTAACTAAAATTTTATTTGAACCATTTTTAACTAATAACATTGAAATAACATCAAATAGTGCGAAAAACAGATTATTGGATAAATCTAAGTTTGATATTAAACTTGATGATCGATTATCCTAATGCTTGGTTTTGAGAGAAATTTACTTATTGAAAAAGGCAAAATTGTTGAAGGGTTCTAAATTACCTAATTTTAATCTGTTAAAAACAATAAATGTTCACTGTAATTTAGCATATGGTATGTTTATAAAATATGATGAATCTAATCATTTAGAAACAGACATAATTGCTAGTTTTCAACCAAAAGTGATATTTGTCTTTAGAGATTATATTGTATATTTTGAGCAAGTTTTATAACCATACTTTTTTGGACCAGTACTTATCCATCTTACACCAAAACAATTTTTTTTCCAAATTTGTGTGCCAATTCACCAAGCATACAACCTATTTTAAAAGTATTTTTGGTATCATCAATATAAAACTACGCTGTCTTTGTCATAATATACTACTTTATAGCCTAATTTATCTAACATCTCATATGCATGTAATCTAGCATTGGCAGTAGTGAAAGCTGCTATAAATATATTTGTTGTTGTCCTATCTTTTACATAATTATCATTGTATTTATATGACACTTCAATTATCTTATCATTGATGTAAACAACATTATTTATTTCTATTCTATCATCTAATAACAATTCATACTGAAACAACTCCCTGCCTCCTGTTTATAAAATGTATTTTCTCCTTCCTTCACAGTTACTCTTCACATTAAGTGGTAGTAAGAAGTGTCTAGTGGGATAGCTCATAGGTAGCTGAATGGTAGAGGGAATTATGAAAATATATATTTAATTAACAACAACTAATCACATTGAACAACAAGTAATATTTACAAGAACACAACGGGATATCAATTCTTACAAGACTTTTACTTATTACAGAATAGCAGACTATGTTATGGCTCAATTACAATATGGTAACTCTAATAACCACGATGCAGCTAATCCTTGTCCTTGCCAATAATATTAATTTATACAAAGGGGGAATGGGGACGATGTCTCGATACCAGCATTGGTCTCTACCACTACACGAATTATGCTCATCATTTATTTTCTGCTTCAGTTGGCCTAGGAAACCCCTCTGCCCAGGGGTAGGTAGGTGCTCTCCTCTTCAGCCTCGACCACACACACCCACTCAATACTCGTCGAAGTCTCGAGGAGGTTAGCTTGGGGGGAGGGTAGGATCGCCAGCCTCCAGGCCTCTTATATAGCTGGGCGATCTAGGGCATGTTTGTAAAACAAACCCACCCAGATATAATCCATAGTACGCTCTACCTAAGGTGGCATAGTGCCACCATATGATAATACACTGCCCCCCCTCCGGTGAATAAACAGCCGTCATCGTCTGGAAGGGATGAAGTAGTGGGCCTTCAGAGCGGCCATGGTACAGGAGCGTGTGAGAGGCACTGGTTCCAAAAATACATCAGTAGTTTTAGGCCTGGGGTGTAGGGCGATGTAGACGCTATGGTGGGGTGGCAACCCGGGAGAGTTACTGTAGCATCGAGAGACCAATGACAAGTAGGAAACACCGGCCAATAGAAAAGAAAATATTTTGGTGTTACAATCAGTTGAATTAAACTTTTGAAGTTAAAGTTAATATTCATTAAGAGGCGAAAGGCATGGCGGGTAAAAGTTAAAAGCTACAAGGTTTACAATAAAGAAAAGGATAGCCAAATTTAGGGCCATTGAACACATTGTAAGCGTCACTGAGGGAGGGGAGGGTGGGGCCCTGTAGACGGCCACATTTAATAACTAAATGAAAAATAAAAAGTTAACCCACCAAGACTAGGCCGTGGCCACAGGAAATGTAGAGGGTGGTATTGTGGCCACAATTAGTAAGCGCTTGACAACCTGCCAGCGGGATTGCATGAAAAATTAAACAGAGTAAAAGGCACTGCCATTCAGATGAAAGTAATAATAATACAAAAAATTATATTTAAGTTAACGTTCTATGTGCCATAGTTAGCATTTTAAAATATAATGGATAGATTTTAATCAGGATATACAATGCAAAAGAAAATATCTATCCGACAGTTGGCAATGTGCATGGCGCTTATACAATATTTGACATTCTGCAGTTGGCTGAGCAGAGCATATGCTCAACTGTCGATAATGCACAGTGATGTTTGTCATACAAGTAGTGCTAAAGTGCAGTAAAGTGGTTTTTTTTTTAAATTGTGAACTCTTTAAGCATACTAATTATTGGAGTACCTATTTCTGCACTACAAGATAAGTAAATAGTTATCTTTAACATGCGTTACACAGATACATTATCTGGGCATCACAGTTATGATGCATGCACTAATGGGCTATGTGTATGCATTGATAGGAAAATTATTGCTTAAGTTATTTGCTTACTTACTAGGTTACATAATTAGTGACAATTGAGAAAAATATTAGAAAAACATGCGACTAAACCTTAAGATTTGCCAATCACAATTAGCAGGATAGAAAGTTAATGTCTTAAATGTGGTAGCCGTGGTATGAGCGTTGATTGTCTTTTCTCACATGCACTGTATAAGTTTTATGGCTAGAATTCACTTTGAGAAAGTTTGCAAACTTTTAATCTTTTTAGAAGCACTTTGAAGTTCAGTTTATGTGACGCACTGTCTTTGTACTTATGTGGGTGGAAAGTCATGTTTGTTACCACTGATATCGCTAACTTTTATAACACTGCTTGATCTGAACTTGTTTGGCTTACCACTTTTTATGTTTGTTTTAGTAATACAGTAGAGTGCCCGAGGGCAGCTTCCATGCCATGAAGGAGATAAAATGGCATACATTTTGTTGAACTATTAATGCTGGTATTTATGTTAAACTGAATAAAGGGGACATAAAGGTCCCAATTTACTGGATCAGCACTCGCACAAGCTGTAAGTTTTTCTGCGATAGCGCGATTATTTCGTTCCACTAAACCATTACAATGGGGGTTGTAAGCGGTGGTTGTGAGCTTTTTGATACCTAGGGATTTAAGGAGATTACTTATAAACTCACTTTGAAAACTGATCCCTCTATCCTTGAGTATATGCTGGGGGCAGCCAAATCGTAAGATCACATATTTTATAAAATCGGCACATGTGGCTGCATCTATAGCCTGAACAGGTTTGGCGATGATGTAACATGTGACATACTCTGTCATTACTATGATATATTTGTTATGACGTGCCATAAGGGGTAAAGGACCTTTAGCATCCAGAGCCCAGGTATGGAGGAAGGATTGAGGTGTGAAAGGAGTGAGTTGACACATGGGTTGAGATGTAATCGCCTTAATTTTTTGACAAACAGGGCATGATTGTACGTACTTTTTGATATCTTCTCCCATAGACTCCCAAAAATAAGACTGTTTGATCTTATGGAATGTCTTAAGGACCCCAAAGAACCCACCTCCAAAGATGGCGTCGTGGTGTGCCTGAATGACTTCTGTGACATAAAATTAGGGAACAAGTGTCAATTTAGTTGGGCCCTGGAGTGTATTTACTTTGAGGAATAATTCACTGTTGCTAGCTATTCCATAACGACTACTTAAGCACCTATGGTGGGTGTCAGCCTGATCTGGGTGTAATAGTGCTTATTTAAGTTTTGAAACATGGGGGTCATTATCATATTTGCCGATGAATGGGGAGTAAGAAAGGGTGACGGAACATAAATAGAATTCAGAGTCGCCGTGAAAGTGAATGTATTCCTGCTCATGTGCATGCACAGGGAGGAAATGTGAAATACCGGCGAAGCAGACTACAAGAACAGTACAACTGAGAACAGGATCAATACAAGTTGATGTGACAGTATTAGTGAATAATTCTCTAATAACATGATACAATAACATGGTACAAGGCAGAAACAATTTTCAAGATTAAGGGTAATCTCGAATAGCCTAACAAGTCGATCTTTGTCCGCTGGTGACATATATGTGATAAAATAATGCTTAAATTCCTCAAAATGCTTCCTAAAATATTTAGCAACATTAGTAGCTTTTTCCACCCCCTTGTGTGTGTTTTGAAAAATAACCTCTGCCAAGGCTGTGGAAAGAGACTGACATGACATCAAAGGAAGCTTTACATCATAATGTTTCCATGAATGGTTACCGACTTCGTAGGGACCTGGGGTGCAGTGGGCAGCCTACTTAATGTGTCAGGTAGAGTATTCAGTGTTCCCTTAACGTGTGTTTGGAAATCAAATTCATTTAAGGCTATATCCATTTTCTGGATACGTGCATTGTGATCTGCCATTGTGCATAAATACTTCAAACTAGCATGATGGGTTTCAATGGTGAACTTACGTCTATATAAGTATTGACACAAGTGGAAACATAAGTATTTTATGGCGGACCAGCGTTCTTCTTGAGGAGAAGATTTCTTCGATGCAAAGGCCACGATATTACGTTGGTTAGTTTTAGGATCAATCTGGATGAGCGCCCCTCCGACAGCCAAGTTACTGGTGTCAATTGCAAGGATGATTTCGTGGCCTTCGTGAAATTTCTGTAAAATTGGCACCTGAAGAATGGCTCTTTTTAAACTCAAAAAGGGAATTCTGTTTTTCTGGGCCCTATTTAAAAGAAGTAGCGTGTTTAGTGAGGTCGATCAGTGGCTGGGCGATATAGGCATAATTTAGAATATACCTATGTTGGTACGAGGTCATTCCAAGAAAAGAGCGGAGTTGTTTTACAGTAGTAGGCAGAGCCATTTGTTCAATAGCCGCAACATTATCGGGGTCAGTGGACATGCCTTGGGAAGTAATTATATGGTCTAATACCTTAACAGTCTGTTGGGCAAATAAATATTTATTTGTGTTGACCTTCACATTGAAAAGACATAGTCTCTGAAAAATGTTGTAAATATTGGTGATATGTTCTTCGAATGTAGAGCCTAAAATAAAAATATCATATATATATGCAATAGCGGCAGTCCACCTGAGGGGATCTAAGAGTTTATATATGGAAATTTGGAAGAATTGTGTAGTGGTGTAGTGGCCCATTAGCATTCTGCAATATGCAAATAAACCAATGCCATCAATTAGTAAGGCTAATTTATGGCGATCCTGGGGGCGAACAGTTATGCTATAAAACCCAGAGAATAAATCTATGCTAGTAATGAAGGAGGAATGTAGGAGATCATTTAAGATGTCCTCAGTGCGAGGAAAGGGACATTGGACTCTAGTTAGATGTTGATTAAGTTTGTGAAAGTCTGTTAAGAACCAAAGACTACCACTCTTCTTTGAAATTACTAAACTAGGGGCAGAATAGGGAGAGTCAACCTCATGGATAATTCCTGCATTAGCCATGTCTTTGATCTGGACCAAAAGTTTGCCCCTTACTTTGAAGCCAATGCGGTAGGGGCGAGTGGCAACAGTTTGGTCAGTATCTAATAATAATTTAATTTCACAATTTTTGGCCTCTGTGAGCTCAAGAATAGACGTAATGAAACAGTCACTATATTCAGTAATGATATCTTGGATGGCTTGTTTCTGAGGGTGTGTAAGAGTTTCATTAATGTTAGGGGCAATATGGGGTTGCTGTTCAAAAGCTTCAAGAGTATTACACAAGTGCTCTAGTGACGGAAAATCTGTTCGTAGGTGTGGGAGGTGATGTTTGGTGTAATGGTGTCGCGCACTTTGTGTAAACTTAAAGTATAATAAACTACAGAAATGGAAGATAACTCACTCCGATAGTACACACAAAAATAGGAGTGGTTAAGCAGGTAAGCGAATAGTAAGTTCAACATGCATGAAAAGCACTGCACATATACTAACTACAATAATAAAGCATTCTAAACATGGGTGTGGGTGGGCGGGCGAGAACAGTAAGAGGAAAGGTTGTTATACACGTGCTGCATCGGATACGTGGTAACTGACCTGGGAGAATGTTTACTTACCGCGAAGAATTAAGCAGCTGCTAGCGTGGGTTGGCAGGGAAGTCTGTAAGAGGAGGAGGCAGTGGCTTTCTCAGATGTGTACTCATGCTTTCAACTACAAGGATATCAATTAAAATGTTATTTATATTTATTAACTCTCTTGGCGTGTAGAGAGGGAAAGTCCGCCGCTTCCGCCAGTGAAACAACTCCCTGCCCCCTGATTATAAAATGCACTTTCTCCTTCCTTTACAGTTACTTTCTTCACCTTAAGTGGTAGTAAGAAGTGTCTAGGGGGATAGCTCATAGGTAGCTGAATGATAGAGGGAATTATGAAAATATATATTTAATTAACAACAACTAATCACATTGAACAACAAGTAATATTTACAAGAACACAACAGGATATCAATTCTTACAAGACTTTTACTTATTACAGAATAGCAGACTATGTTATGGCTCAATTACAATATGGTAACTCTAATAACCACGATGCAGCTAATCCTTGTCCTTGCCAATAATATTAATTTATACAAAGGGGGAATGGGGACGATGTCTCGATACCAGCATTGGTCTCTACCACTACACGAATTATGCTCATAATTTATTTTCTGCTTCAGTTGGCCTAGGAAACCCCTCTGCCCAGGGGTAGGTAGGTGCTCTCCTCTTCAGTCTCGACCACACACACACACACACTCAATACTCGTCGAAGTCTCGAGGTTTGCTTGAGGGGGGGGGGGGGGGGGAGAGTGCCGGCCTCCAGGCCTCTTATATAGCCGGGCGATCTAGAGCATGCGTTGAATTTTGGCTCAGTGGTCTCTATCTCCCTAGCCGGTTCCATTGCGATTCTTGGTGTTGACTGTACTATATCTGCTTGTGGTGTCATATACGGCATGGTCGAGTAAAGCATAGTTAGTGGTGGTAGGATTTACGGGTACAGCAGTGTTGGGTACATGGTAGGCATTGGCGGTGGATAGGTACTGATAGTTAAATATGGTAATGGAGTTGCATTCGGGAGGGGTGGAGGTATCGCTGCTGATATCAATGGTGGCCATACTCATCTGCTCACTATATGCATTGTTGACGTGTGGATGTTGCTCCCCTGCTTCTGTTCCAGCTGTGTTTGCGAGGTGTTCCTCCCCTCCTGCGACTTGTGCAATGCTTTCCTGCTTCTTCTTGCTCTTGTTTGTTTCATCCGCTAAAGCAATTAAAATTCTAAATATTCCTCTCACTACTGCTGACTTGAATGTGACATGTTAACATGAGGTTCTGAATTGGTTGTTGTACTTTGCAATGCCCTTCGTTAATGTGGCAGTTACCGCATGTAAACACAAACCCACTTGCAGTTGTTTGTTCTTTCTCGCTAAGATATTCCCGTTGGAATCTAATTTGACAATTCCAACACTGTAAGTGAATTGTCGCTTGCTCATCACGAATGAACTTGTCGCAATAACGTGGCACGTGAAAGTCTGATTCCGTCTTGATTACTTGCGATTGCACTGTTACTGTTTGAGAATTTTCCCCTGACACCTCTGTTTCCACTGCGTGCGGTTCTTTGCGGATGGTCGTGATGCTGCTGTTTGTTGTTCAGTTTGGTTGGTGGTCGCCACGACAACACTACGTGCTTCGCAGAATTTGTCAACAAAGTCCAATGGGAATGCTTTGAGGCACTGCAAGCACAATCATGTTGATGTCGCTGTGGATGTGGTGTAGCTGGCCATGTTAACTGTTCACAGTCACGTGTGCTATATGGATGACAGTTTCCGTCCACGTGCGTGGCTCAGTGGTCACGAAGCAGCAGCCCTGCTCGAACATGTGGGGCACAGGGGTCAACAAACTGGTTCCCGCTTACCTGACAGCCGGTGGGCAGCACGAGCGATGACCGTAGGGAAGAAGGGGAACTTCCCCTCCCTTTGTTCCTCCCTCCTGTCCTGCTGGGTGCAGATGTTGGCAGCAGAGGTGGTGGCACGGGCACGTGCTCCCATCTCTTCCTTTGTCCTGCATCCTGCATTGTGGCGTGAGCCCTGATATCACCCGCTGCTCAAAGTTGGCTGCCTTTCTCGCTCTTCTTCACTGCTTTCCTCACAATGGCGACGAACCAGTGCTTGGGTGCCCTTTTTCTGTAGAACATGTGGTCCCATTTCTGACATCTCCCAGGCGTCTGGAAGGCATCACAGCACTGTAGATGTTCTCCTCTGCCTCCTCTCGTTACAGGTAGGCGGTTAAACAGGGTTAGGATGGCATAGATGGACAACTTGAGATTGGAAAATTTTTGTAAGGTTTGTCGAAAGTTCATAAATTTATCTTGGAGGAAATTTTTGGCACAGAGAACGGCGACAATTGATGGCTGTCGTGGATTGGAAAGGGGTTGATTGGGATTTATAAAGGCAGTGAACAGAATTTGGAAAATTTTTTCGGAATTATGCACCCAGTAGGCACCAGACATCGTCGTGGCAGTGTCACTGATGTTGTTGCAGTAGAGCTGAGTCCTCATAACCTCAGGGTGTTGCGGGCCGAATACCCGGGCCAAATTCCCAGGTAGATCTTGCAGTTGTTCACCTGATGAAGAGGCCTTGTTATTTTCTAAACGAAGGCTCTTTGAGCAGCCGAATCACCACTTGGTATTGCAAATTAAATACGACGTCGACATAATGTAACTCCCTACGCATGGATTGTTAGGAACAAACCACACACCTATAAATGCTACTCACGGTACTTTGATTAGGTTGCAGCACACTTACAAAATAGTATTTACCCTTGAATTCATATGAACATTTGTATAAGAAAATTGCGGGTTTTAAGGGGCCCGTGCCTTGAAACGCCTTTCGGAAACCGAATTAAAAGCACTCGTCAGTTCATGATATTTATTGGAGAAACTAACATTTCCTCCGGGAGAACAGCTTACAGTTGCACACTTTAAACCTGCTGCGAAGTCTATGCTGTAAATAAAGCAGTAGGCTCGCATGAAGTTAAGTGTGCTCATAAAACTTATAAACTCCCCAGGCGATGCCATTCCTGGAGGAGGGGGGGGGGGGAGGGCAAGGGGGATTATCCCAGATGGCGAAAATGGAAAAGGTCCTTGATATAATTAAACTATTGCTGAAAATAGCCGGTAATGAAGATTGATACCGTCCGGGCTGGAAAAGCACAAGACCGATTCCACACGGTCATCCCTCTCTGGGTGCGGCATGCTGACTGCCTTCCCGCCAGGGCGTAAGGTCTGTCGGTGGTGGGGCCACGCGCCGCAGAGAGATCTACTTGCACACGAGGAGAAACAAATTTACTGTTACATGTTATAACAATCTTAAACACTGCCAAAACACAAATCAGTAATTATCTCTGAGGTTTACCTTGCGAGTGGAATGAAATGGGGTGTACATAACACTGGTGGCCGTAAAAATAAACATTTGTGAACAAAACAATAACACTTCAAAACAACTCTGGGAAATAAGGGTTTCTAGGCATATTACACTTAATTTACTGGTCATGTGTCCTTATCACGTGTTGGGAAATCTGCCTGCAAAAATGTTATAACTGTTTTGAATGTAATACACGTAAAACACGTGTTCGTGAATTACTCTGCCCGTACTTCTGCCTGTACAATTTCTTCTGGTCTTTGAAATGTGTCGCAACATTGTACACAATCTCTCATGCCTGCCCCCGTAAAGGCTGTCCTAAACTTGTTGTTGACTTGAGTTCTTGTGAGCTTGATGCCTTAAGTCCGGTCTTATCGTGCAACATGGATCAAGAGGTGACGAGCTTAGAATGGTGGCTCTGCCTGCAGGAATCCTCTCAACCGACCCCCTCCCCTTCCACAAGCTCCACCCACATGACCATCGCATGACACTGGTGTCTGCGCAGCTTGCTTTGTTTGTTGTCCCGTTCTAAAAAATAGCAACTACTCTGCACGATGAAAACATTATTCACTGCCACTTAAAAACACATTAAAGCATGTAAAATCTATTGCAACTTACATATTCATGTGGCTGTGAAGACCTTGTAACAAATTATTTCATTGGCCACTATAGTTCAGGTGGTGGGAGTGAAACTGTGTGGCCAAATGAGCCCAGTCCACTTGTGTTCGAAGTGTTTTAATTGCATCCATAGCTATGGGTGCAAGTGCAGGGGAGCTTTATTTGTGTTGCATTGCGCTGGTGCAAATGTTAGGTATTTATATTTTAATCGGACTTCAGGCCGGTATTCTAAGTTTTTGGAGAAATCTATCGGCAGACCTCGATGTCGATCTCGACAGTCAGTTTTCTGCCGATCGAAACAAGCCGTTTGAAACGATCGGGAGCAAAATGTGCCCAAATAGCTATTCTAAGTGCACCATCGGTTCGAGACTTCATTACCTCGGCAATCCTCGTGTTTTACCGACCCCTCCAGCACAACTCACTTACCTGCTTGGTGGTGTTCAGGCAGGCAATGTGACGAATGCAAACACATGCTGTACCTACAATAATGTATGATTAAAGTAAAGCAATTCTTATAAACAGTGCATTTTAAATGGTTAGTTAAAGCATAAAAGTGCACATACATATATCTATTATTTATAAATTGTCTTATTTAAAACAAATACTATTCTATTTATTCAAGCGTAACACCGGATATTTAGAGTGTAATTTCTCGATATGGCCGCAATCTCATTGTAGACACTTGGCGAGAAAAATGGCGACATGGTCAATGGTTATTTGTTATACACACAGGTTGGTTGTTGAAAATATTACTCGTTTTAAAGGAACATACTGTTTCAAGTATAAAAACGACTGTTAAAAGATGAGATAATTAGTTACACAGTATTCCATCTTCCCTCTAACAGTCATTTTAAATAATGTTCACTGTGATGTATGTAACAAAATGTATCGAAGACAATACGTAAAATGTCATTTTAATAAATACAACTTTAAATTTTGCTTAGAAAATTATGTTAGGCCTAAACAACAAATCTTACACAATACAATGTGTAATTGATTTGTTGTAGGAATGCAGGAATTCCCATTACTAGTGAAGTGAAATGCGCTATACACAAAGACTGCAGACTATATAGTTATTCAAAATGATAGAAGCTGCCCATTTAATTAGTGTTATTATTGCATGTTGGTATGATGATTTGTCAGGGGGGGGAGGCACTTTAGTTTATAACATATTTCATGAGATGATATTATTTTGATGAGCTTACGAGTTTGTGGCAATTTGCGATGCATATTGTTTCGATGGAGCAGTGGTAAATTTTGCTTGTCTGGAAATAACATTTACATTAGTGTAACTTTAATGAAAAACAAAAAGCGATACATATGTCGCTGTTCCAATTCGTACAGATGCAGCCATATACACACGTACACTATCCAAAGTTAACCTTACACTCATTGCATTTACGATATAGACGAATAAATATTATACGCAATACAAAAGTGTGGCATTTTCAGGCCACATGCATTGCAATAATTATAGTTATATTTTACAAATACGTTATTTACTAAACACGCAAACTTACTGTTTCTAAATACAGCAACATCTTGAACATGTGTTTTTCTAGGTTAATCCTTAAATGCGTACTTCACTAAAATCATGTTTGTTCGTTGCTAGCATAAAATAAATTATTTGCATAATTATTCACCAAAATCAACACTGTGCACGATTCCTGAAACTAACAAACTTAACTACGTACATTATGTTTGTGAATTCATTTCAGATGGTGTTTAAATAAAACAACTAGCAATTTTACGAAGCGGTATACATGCGCCGATTACTATTACATATTTCACACAAGAGAATGTACTACGACCAACTATACTTGAGGAAAGCAACTACACAAGTAATTAACTACCGATCCATTATTCCCACAACACCAACACGATGCTCGTATAAACAAAATCTTTCTGCAATTGTTTCACTACATAATTAACTCACTATACAGAAATATAACTACAGACTTCCAAACATGTGTGGATATAATAAGACACATATCATAATGCGCCTCCCCCTCACTACCTCACCTGAGGAAGTCCATTCTGAACTGACTGCCCTCAAACTACCTGTTTCTTCTGTCTCTCGCCTCAGATCATCTGACACTGTTGCCACCGCCTCTTTTCTGATCACCACCATTCGAGTAGGGTAAGCTTCCCTCTTCTACCCACTCCACTCACTTGGCTGCTAGGTCATCACCATGGCTCCAATAGAATCCTGCAGTGCTATTGTTGCCTAGGACTCAGCCATTCTTCCCTTCGCTGCACCCGCCACCTTCAATGCTTCCGATGTGCCGGAAAACACTGGTCCCGAGACTGCATTTTCCGAGATGAAACGCCCAAGTGCTGCCTCTGTGAAGGTTCCCACAAAGCCACCAATCCCAGCTGTCCAAACAACATCCGCTACCTTCAACGCCACCCTCGCCATTCCACCACTGACACTACCACCACCCCCACTGCCCGCCCTGCTCCTGACATCACTTCCATTCGTGAATTCCCTGCTGCCCCCAAGGTCAACCCCTGATTCGCCCACACCTAATCACGCATTCCAGGACCCAGCCCAACCTGCTTCTGCCCAGGTGCCACCCCCATCATCCCCACCACCTCTTCCACCCACATTTCACTAATCAATTCCAACCCTGATGCCCATGCCCCTGTTTCCTCTCTTGCTGACTCATGCCAAGAAATTATCGACTTTATCAGCAATTACCTGCCCCTCATTCGTTCTACCATCACCGCCCTCTCTCGAGCCCGTTCCCCCCAGAAAAACTGGACATCCTCCTTAATGTCTTCCTCCAGTTTTCGATGGACCCTCCTCCCACCCTTAGATTCCTACTCTGGAACACATGCTCCCTTCTCCCTAAGCTCCCCGACCTCCTTTCCCTCTTCATAATCACCAGCCCGATGTCGTGTCCCTTAATGAAACTTGGCTAACCCCTGCCCTTCCCCACCACATTCCTGGGTACACTGTCCACCGCTGTGACCGCGCCGGTTACAGGGGTGTGGTGGCCCTTCTCCTGAAATCCACCATTTCCTACCATCGCCGAACCATCCCTACCTCTCCCATGGCTGAGGCAGTCGTTGTGTGCCTGCAGCGCCACCTCTACCCCATCACCCTCGTCTCCCTTTACCTCCCTCCCAATTTTCCATTCCCGATCGACACCATTGAGGCCCTCAGCAGGATCGATGTACACGTCGTTCTTGCTGGGGATTTCAACATATCCCAGTCATCCTGGGGTTGCCCCTCCACCAATCGCCGTCAACTCCTTCACCCTCCCACCAACAACTCCTTCACCGCTCCACACTCCAAATCACTCCCCTCCAACTCCCACTTACCACCCCATCCATCGCAACCGCCGCTCTTCCACCCTCGACTTCACCATCTTTACCCATTGTCCCATTATCACCAATGTTAACTCCATTGCTGCCGGCTCTTCCGATCACTCCCCTGTTCTTAGCCTCATTCATTACCGCCCTCACTCACTTCCTATTTTTCCTCACTTCAATTTTCGCTCTGCCAACTGGTTCGCCTATCAAATCTCCCTCCACGAATCCCTTGACCTCACCATACTCTTCTCCACCCCGTGGACATCGACCACAACACCAATCTCCTCTCCGATGCCATCACTTCTGTCTCCAATGCCCACATTCCTCTTTGCCGCCCTGCCTCTGACCCTCCTCCCCGCCCTTCTTGCATCCAAAATGCACTGTTCCTGTGGAACCGCTTCTGTGGCTGCTGGCAGGTATCCCGCCTCCCACAGGATAGGGGATCATACCTCCTCCTGCGAGAACAGTGCCACTGGTTGGTCAGGAGGTGTAAAGGAGACCAGGAGACTTTGCATCTCCAATCGCTCACTCATTCAAATTGCTCCCTCTGGACCCACATCCATCGCCAAAAGTCCACCCCACCACCATTCCCTCTCTCACCAATCCTCCTTCTACTGCTGAGTCGGCCGAGGAGAAATCCGAGGCCATCTTGGCATACCTCTACACCACTTTCTCCTCTGTTCCTCTTCCTTCCCTCTCTTCTGACTCTTCCGAGGACGAGGATTTCCCTCCCACCTTCACCGACCATGTTACCCTCCCCATTCTACCTGATCGCCCTTCTTTCCGCCTAGCCACCCCAAGAAATCTTTATCATTCTCTCCCACCTTGGCCTCTCTGCCACTCCCGGCGCCGACTCCATTCTAGTCCCCTTCTCCGCTCCCTCCCCTGCAATGCCACCGTCTTCCTCACCCGCCTAATCAATGCCATTCTCCTCCAGTGCCACTTTCCTTCCTCTTGGAAATCCGCCATCGTTGTCCCGATCCCCTAACCTGGTAAACCCCCTGATCTTCCTTCCTCCTATCAGCCCATTTCTCTTCGCTCCATCTTGTCCAAAGTGGCGAAGAAAGTCATTTACAATCGCCTTCTCCTCGCTGTTTCTGCCTCTGATATCCTCCCCAACCTCCAGTTTGGCTTCCATGCCCACCATTCCACCTCCCATGCCATCGCCCTGGTGGGACACGTCGTGGTGACTGGTTTCACCTGGCGCCAACACACGGGCATGGTGCTCCTCGACCTAGCCAAGGCCTTCGATTCCGTCCCCCACTATCAACTCATCAACCGCCTCTCCTCCATGGACATACCACCCTAACCTCATTCGCCTCCTTTGCTCGTACCTGGAGGGTCGTTCTACCGGGTGTGGGTGGAGGACACCCTCTCGGCCCCTCGCCACATTCCTGCCGGTGTCTCACAAGGCTCCATCCTGAGCCCTCTCTTCTTCTCCCTCCACATCGCCGACCTGAAAGTCCCTCCTGCCATCCACATGATCCAATATGCCGACGACACCTGCCTCCTATCTTCCTCCATCCTGAGCACATGCCCAGCGACCGCCTCGGCCGCGGCCTCACCATCCAATCCCAACTTCATACCCATGGCATCGGGCTAAACCCCACCAAATCAGAAGCCATCCTTTTCTCCTGCCCCCAGCCCACGAGGAACATCCACCCTCCCTGCCTTTCTGCCTCTGCTATCCCCTGGTCACCCCAAGCCCGCTACCTAGGTGTCATTTTCGATTCCCATTTCAACTCCATCCCTCACCTCGACTTCATCACCACCAAAGCCCGCTCTGCCATGATTCACCTTACTCCGCCCTTCAGCTGGCACCTCTTCCGACACCCGCATTACCGTCTTCCGCACCTTTGTCATCCCCATTCTCACCTACGCTTGCTCCACCTGGCCTCACGTCACAACCTACATGCTCCGCCCCCCTACCCAAATCTTCTTTCGCTCTCTTCACCTCATCCATCGCCTCCCCCTGCCAGTTACCCATGACCAAGTCCTTGCCATTGCCCGCATCCCACACTTTCACTCCATTCTCGCCACCAACACCAACTGATACAAGCAATCATGTTCCCGCCATCTCACCAACCCTCTCATCCGCCAACTTGCCAACGCCTTGCCATTCACCCCCTATCCTCGCTGACCTCTCCTTTCCATGCAGCATTTGAAACCCACCACCGAGGAAGAAAAAGAAGACGAGGACCCTGCCCAGCCCTCGGACCAGTGACGATGGCCAGAGCTAAGGCTAACATAGCACTGTTGCCCGCTATCACCCACTTCTCTTCGCCCCCATCGATGCCCATCACTTCTCCCCCTTGACTCACTTACACCATCACCACACATCAGCTCACACTTTTTCTCCCCTTCATGCATGCCTAAAGTCCAAAGGTAAGCACGCCCCCCCCCCCTCTATCATCAGATTTCATCACCCAGCAGCCCACACACTCATCGCCCCCAATGGTACCTCCTGGTTGGAGGGGCTTCTACCCACATAAAACACTCCAGGGTTCACACACAATACACTACACATCATTAAAAAAACAACAATAAGAAAATGTTCCACATAATTGTAACCTTTTGTGAGTTATGTATTATGTTTAATAAGTACAAAAGCATAATATATGCAATAAATATGGCCACTTCAAGCTTCTCACCTGCCATGTTAAATTTCATCGTCCCGATCGGGACGCGGCTTTTGATAACATATAGCTGTCGAGTGCTCTCGATCATTTTCTCGCGAGAATCGAGAAGTCATCTTTAACATAGAATACTAAAACCTGGAAATATGACGTTAATCATTATTTCACGATCGGGAAATCCGTTTCGACAAACTCAGTATAAATGCCCAGGTCTTATTTTAGTCTTTAATCGTAAACCTACCTTTACATGCAAATGTAATTTGTCGAATGATAATCCAAACGAAAGTAAAAATGAAATAAATATTTATTATAGACATTATTTGATAATCAGAGGTTGTATACTGGAACTATAATATTGTTATGCTATCAATTTATTAAGTTAGTTTTTGTTTAATACATTAGTTATAGGCATTTCTATATATTAAAAAGAAGTTATAGAAACAGTCATTGACGACTTTGATTTACCGAAGGTCGTGGCTTTTGAAAATGGTTTTATAGCATGTGGTAATTAAAGATGAAATAATTTAAATTAAACGAAGACTTAATTGTTATTACTGTACGATGGCAACTAGCACTGCAGAAGCTTCAAAGCCAGAAGGAGATACGTCAACGCAAATGGACCGCTGTTACGAAAATTATATAATTGTTGATATTGGAGCTAACCTTACCAATAAAAAATTCGGAAGAGATTTGGATTCTGTTGTACAGAGAGCCAAAGACGCAGGTATTCATTGTGTCATTCATTGTTGCTGTTCGAAGCCGACTGGCTGACATTCACTTAACGCAGGATTGTTGAAAGAGTACCAGATGCTCTACCTCTGCTAATGATACTACGTAGGTTAAGGAACATCGAATGGGGCCGTCGTGACAGGGGATATACATGTGCGATTAATATCAATGAGAAGTACCAAACATTTTGGGGAGCTAAGCTGTGTTGGAATTCGCACTTCGGCTCTTAGTTTGATCATGTGACTTTACCATATTTTTTTTTATCCTGTTACCAATTTTTTGAACATTACCAGATTCATGATATCCTGCTGTTTATGTTGTATTTTACTTCAGAATGGTAATTGTTAAGAAATATGCCTTTTCCGAAAGAAAATTTTATGCTTTGACATTACCAACCACATTGATCATGAATTTAACAGGGGCATCACAATATTCTCAGTACAAACTACGAAAAAAATATAGTGGAGAGGGCTGTGAAAATCATGGAAATTGTGGTGCAAAACATGTAAAAACTATGTGAAATTTATGTTGCGTGGGTTGCTTACTATGCTAAATGCAGGAAAACAGTAACTAACTTACGCAAGTTCACAGTAGGTTAAGGTTAATCACAATGCCAGTGAAATTGCAGGCTTCTCAGATGTGTGAGGCCTTAGAGCTTATTACATACTAAAATCTGCCTGTGTGCCTTGAATCACTGTTGTTAGGATTTACTACTTTGTTGGTGCTGAGGTAGTATCTGGCTTGGCACATAATGTTTGGCTATGCTTGAGCAGTATTTTTGAGCATGAGGGGATTATACTTGAAGGGGTATTGGGTAGGGTATGTTAACGTGCTACTGTTTCATTGCTAAAGTTACGAGAACAATTCACGTGAATTACTTAAGTGTGGTTCACCAGATGATGTTCACAGGCATCGTCTGAAGACACCAATGGTTACTTATTGTTTTTCCAGGCTCTATGAATTTCTTGATCTCGTGCAGGAGTTTTCTGGTAGTATGTTCCTCTATAGTAATAAGAAATATACTATTATCTCTGTTGATTCTGCCGAAAATCACTGCCCCAGAATGACGAGCCCTTTATTAACCTTTCTCTTCTCTAATTTTGCCGCTGATCTCTCTAAATGAAAGAGCCCACCCCTCCAGTGTTACCCCTTATCTAGCGCGTACACCAGCTTGTGACTAAAGGACAACCAATTCACATCGCAGGTACACAAACGTGGCACACTATAATAAAAAAAATTATGCGAGGAATGGGAATTACAAGGAAATTATATGCCGATTTAGAAATAACTGCAACAAACAAATTAGTCCTACTTTTTTCAAGCCACATGTCTTGCAGATAAATTTTCTTAAAATTTTGTAGCACCTTTTCATATTTCTTACCATAACATGCCTTAACAGACTGTGGACAACGAGAAAAATTGCTTTCCCTTGTCAATTCAACTACTGTCGCACACGAGTTGCACCTTACCCGACACAGGACATCATGATCTACTAAATAACCAAACAATAAAGTTCAAGACAATGTTAAATCAGTAAATTTGTATGCATCCAGGTAACACCCACCATGTAGCCAACTCCTAGAACCCGAAGCATTCATACTGGCACCCTCTATTCGTAAATCGCAAACCCGCCACAACACACACATTCCACTTGTTGCTAACCGTACATACTAACATATAACTGTCAACTAATTGCTGTATGGGTAGGCGTACAACAAAATTCACACCCAACAGACAACTGTTGATTCAAATTTGTTTCCGACACTACGCATTGTAAGACTATTAGGGTGAAGATATGGTGAGATGGTAAGCCTTGCAAAAGCCTTGAACATTTCTTTCAAAACATTCCTGATTTTTTAATAATTACCTGTTTGCACCTCAACCATGTGTGAATAATGTACCATACGATTTTCTGACACAGTTGCAGTTCATAACTTGCATGATGTTTAGTCTTCTCGTGAACACTTCTCTAATTCTTTTGACAGTTCCATTGTTTACATTGATGCCGGCTAACAGCCAGCAGCGCTAAGCCCATGACGGCGCTCACCACGCATGTGACACGTGTGCATGGATGTGCGCAAAGAGGCTCAAATTTAAACTTTTCTACAACAATGTTATTTGTAGTGTAAAATGTGTCTTTTTATTTTGCAGGTTCAAAAATGTTTTAAAGTGTTTGAAAATGTATGTTTGTCAATATTGCAAAATGTTTGGTATGAATTCAAAGTGTGCGCTGCCCGGAGATTAAGAACAATGATATTCCAATGTGAACGCCGTCAGAAAAAGACTAAAATGAAACAGAAAATTAATAAGAAAATTCTAAAATGTGGGTGGGGGGTAATTTAATTATTTAGTGCCACTTAATTTTCATATATAAAAGTTTTACTCGGTGTGCATAGTACTTCCGTTTACGTGAACCCTGTAGGCAGCCATGCTAGGTCCGTGCGACGCTAGCCTCGGGACAGTCATTGTAGGAGGTCTGACGAGGTAAGACGCTGTCACGTACGCACTTCAAACTTTTTGCACTGATGTAGATTACCATAGCTCTTTCTTAGTATACCTGTTAACCGTTGCTTGTGTATGTTTTTGCCAGATTATTTCCCCAGTATTATGCTTCCGCTTAAATAATAATTTGTGGCCCTTGAGGCTTTTTGAAACTTAAACGGGGAGAATGAGAGGAAATATGTTGGAGAGGCCTTGCGGCTCGCACAACTTGAATCAGGCGCCATCTGCCTATTCTAGAGGCTCTTCATTGTAATTTCTGTATTATTGCTGCATGCAATTTTAAGGGCATTATTTTCATGTATGTATTAAAGGGTATTTTTCATGCTTAATTATTTTATGGCCACATCTTTTGCGACCACTTGGTTCATAGCCGCCAAGTCTATATCTGCGCCATCCATGCAGTTTGAGGGTTCATTTGTATAATATCATGTGTGTCATAATTTATTTCAGGGTTCTATGTCAATTTTATTCACGGTTCAATGTATTTTTCGTGTATTTGGTGATTTGTATGCCTCACCACACTGTTATTTTTCCATGTCGGATTTTCTTGCCATCCGGCATGCTAGAAGCTCAAAACTGATTCAGTCTACAACGGAATAATTTTCCCAACCAGAATAATATTTTGTTTGGACCAGAATCTGCCGTCTTTGCGGAGAAATACAACGTCATCACCTGCACCACGTGCTCCGCTGCAACCCTTATCCAGCGGCATCCGCGCCATCTAATACTGCTTTCACCCGCTTGCGTGTTTATCGTGACTACTTATGTCGTTCTGTTTAATTTTCCAAGGGTATTTATGAGATTGTATGTAATTTTGTACGGTGACATTATTTCCGTTCTAGCCAGCTATATGTATAGTCCTTCACCTCACTAACCACGTGCGGCTAGACAAGCCCTGACGAGTCCGCATTAGTGATGCCAAATAATCACACGTGTTTATGTAACTTGTTCATTTTTGTCTCATTTCTTTATTCTGTGCACCATATCTTCAGGGAAAATCGTCAGTCTACCCTAGCGGCTGTCGACCCCCTTCCGTTGTAAAGATTGGGTTTTCAAACACCACATAGAAGTCATCCATTTAGGAAGTGTGCTAGAATGATTGTGAGCTGAGGAGCTTGCAATCAGAGTTGGCTAGACATGACCAAGAGTAATTCACAAATAAATTTCTGGCATATTTTCTTTGCACTAGTGGTAATAATAAAAATGTAGTAGTTTAGTGCATCAAGTGTTTTCTCTTTGTAATGACAGCTACCTCTTGCCATTGTTTTCTAAAAGTTTAGTAATAATGTTTATTAATGCAAAGTATATCGTAAGTACGCTCGGGTGAGATGGACACACAGAACCCACAGCATCCCTGATAACCCTAAGTCCCAACAGTGTGGTGACTAGGAAATACCGCTGTATACTTTAGCAGTAAATAATTTGCATCTTCGTTCGTCTCGTGTCTCACCCGACGGTGTCAATTGGCATTCCAAAGTGGGGCCAGTGTGTTCATCTCCGTGGCGTCATCCACAAGAAAATGGCGGATACCACAACTGATCATCCATGAGAAGACCTCAAGACTTCCATGTCGGCAACCGCGACACCCACGATCGTGAACGTGAACTACTCGGACATGCCGGTTGAACGCTGCGTAAATTGTGGCAGACTAAGCAAGGTAAATTTGTTTGCATATAATTCGTGGGACCAACCGTTATACCATTGTATGTCCGATACTGCATCTACGCCGTCAACAGCAATGCCTGTGCACGCGCACCAGGTGCGACGGGGCGGGAGTGAAGTGGACACAGTTCCCACAGTGTAAAAGAAACTCACATTTACGATGCATAGGGCCTGTGGATTTTACCACCTTCCGCGATGGTGTTATAAACTGTGACAAGTGCCGTAAGATGAACTGTGCTGAGATCGCGCCACCGTTGACACCAGAGGTGAAACCCGCGCTGCCGCCAGTAGTTGTTACGTACACGCCACAGGGTTTAATCAGGTCTGGCAGAAATGTACTGTTACCAACTTTTGCGGGCCATAACTCTGAGGACCCCGGTACGTTTCTCGCTGTTTGCTAATAAAAGTCTGGAGGTAGTTGTCGCGCGAGCGACAAGGGTGACTGTAGAGCTGTTTATGCGAGAGACGTGTCTGTATGAATAGGATGTGCGATCAGGGCAGACATATCAATCCCCAATGTCGAATCAACACCCATCACAATGCCAGATGTTACTCGATCACCGCTGATGTATACACCCACGAGACATAACCGTGGGCAACGGAACTTCCACCAGAACAACTGGGAAAATCTTCACCAAGGCAATAGATCGGGAAACTAAGTCGGGAGGTTGGTGAACCAGTACCTGCGCCAATCACCGCCATATCGTAGCAATCCACCTAATGAAGGTGCAAAAGTGTTACAAGTCAGTGACAGTACCGTAAGAACTTTAAGGGTCAATGTCGAACTTGAGGGAAAAAAATGTGATCGCCGCAATTGACACTGCTGCAAGTCATAATTCTGTGCGAGAGGGCCTGATCCAGGCAGTAACAACAAGGGTACTCTACGTCGCCTGCAGTTTGCCACAACCAACCAACAGGGAGAGGCGAGAAGTGTCATGCACGTAACAGTGGGAGTACACAAGCTCTGTACCAAATGTGATGTGTACATCATTCCGGACTTGTGTGGGAAGATGCCATGACTAATTGACAACCACGCCGTAATTGAACCACATCTCGACTGTTCTGCATATGGGGACACGTGGTAGGTGGACACTGTACGCTGTGGGAGCAATGCTGCCGACAACAACATATGCTTTGCTGCTTGCTGAGTTCGCGCACGAGGTGCGCGAACAACACCAACAACGTCTGCAACATCTTCTGGACCAGTATGCCAATGTGTTCCACATTGAGGGGAAGCTGCAACGCACAGACGTCATCGAGCACCACATCATCACGACACATGAGGACCCGGTGTACTCCAAGCCACGAGACCCAGGTATTTTCTTCTGTCATGTCATAAATCAGCAGGTGTGTAAAATGCTTAATGATAATGTGATTGAACCCACGCAATGTCTCTATAACTCAGGTATTACTCTTGCTCCTAAGAAAGACGGTGAATGGAGGTTTTGCAATTGATTTCTGCCCGTTGAACAAGATAACTGTAAACATGCCATCTCCAGTAATCAATCTGAAGGATACTTTGTTAATATTAGGGCCAGCTACTGTTTTCACCTCATTAGATTTGAAATCCGGATATTGGCAAGTGCCCATCCGCCCCCAAGACCGAAAAAAAAAACAGGGAGCCTTCACCACGCCAGATGGGTGTAGGTTTCAGTTTGTTGCAATGCCATTCTACTTAAAATGTGCCCCTGCAACATTTCAGAATCTATTGTTAATGTACTAGATGGTTACATAGTGAAAACCCACTATCTGCTGGAGCAAAGAACCGTTGTGCCAGGCTGGCACCAAGTGGATTGGGCCATGAGAGTAACAGCCGAAATGGATAGTTCAACGTTTCTTGTGAAGTTGGGACCGAGACGAGTCACGAAACGTCACCAAGACTACCTGCGTATAGCCCGCAGCCCTGCAGGGAAGAGAGGCAAGGAGAAGCTAGAAAGCCAAGTACCTCAGCGAGCGCAACGTTGCGTACCAGGTGGTATGAGGAATGACAACAATAACACATAGCACAACATACAACACAAGTCTCATGACAACACACTCGGGAGATGTAAGCAATAACACTGGAGACACTGCGTCATTTAGAGCTTTTGCGCCAACAGAGCACTCCACACCAGGCTGCGAAGGAGGAGGCTACGTAAGTGTACACGTACCTGAGACAGAAACGAGTAGTAGTAAAACACCATTTCGAGGTTTTTCTGTTGAGGTCAAGGATAGCATAGCAGATCAAAGTAGCTTCAGGGGCTTCACAAGTGTGAATGAAGAAAGTGGTAACCAAAGTGCACACGTAAATCAAAACACAACTGGTACGAGTGATATCAGTTTTAAGGGGTTTCCCCATTGCACAGCTGAATATGGTTTTAACACCAGTGAAAACGTATGTCTTAACACCACAAGTGAAGGTACGCATTTTTTTGTACAAGTGTTAAAAATTAAAATGAAGTTGTACAGTGCATCAAGTGTTTTCTCTTTATAATGACAGCTACCTGTTGCCATTGTTTTCCAAAAGTTTAGTAATGATGTTTATTAATGCAAAGTGTATCGTAAGTACGCTCAGGTGAGATGGACACACAGAACCCACAGCATCCCTGAGTACTCTGAGTCTCAACTGTGCGGTGACTGGGAAACACCGCTGGCTCCCCCATCAGTAAGTAATTTGTGTCTTTGTTCGTCTCGTGTCTCACCCGATGGCATCAACATGCTATTGCGTGGTGCTTCTTTTTTTACAAACTGGTCCAGTTTCTGCAAACTGTTTGTACCAGTGGTAGATGTTCATCCGAGATGATGGGAGGACTATCAAAATATTTTCAGAAACATAGTTGCAGAATTGTAACTGAAACTGTCTTACTTGACGCTTTTACCACACAGTACCTCCAGTATGCCTTCAGCTGATCACTTGCTATATTCTTACACTAGTGCTCCTGGTGAAGCAGTAGCATAACATTGTAATTGTGTCGAGGATCAATAATGTTTCCAGAATTTTTCTTTATCTGTGCATCCTGCATAGATTTTTGTCATTACCAGTTATATCATTCACCAGTTTCACAGACTTTTGGTCATTATGGCTGAGCTTGGACACTCTTACCAGCCTATGAAAAGTTTGTTGGTGGATAATGGATAACATACTCAGTTGTTTACAAATCTTGTCCCACCACTTTTTTCTTTATTGCAGTAATAGCTTTTCAACACACAAAGTCATTTAACGGGGCACTACCTTCACGACTCCTGAGACTGGGTCTATTTGGCCTGGGCACTTGGAAAGCACAGAGAAAATACAGAATACTTTTATATCCTAAAAGGGTTGTGCAAATCATACAAAAAACTTTTAACAGTACACCTCTTTATGTAAAAGTGACATGAGAAGAATTAACAAAACAACATAGGCCTACTGTATGCACTTTGACTGATACTGAAACTACATAGTACCTACACAGATTGGCCTGCCAGGAAGGGATGTACAGTTTCCCTGTCGATGGCCTCCCCTGCACCGCTTGTCTGACCGTCCGCCTGCCAGGAGCCGGGCCGCACGGTGTGTGTGCTGTGCGGGTCACCGCTGTTGTTACCCTGCTGGGGGGGGGGGGGGGGAGATTGTCGATTGCTGCTGTCATCACCATAGCTTATAAATTTGTCCATGTGTATTGTGTTGAATGCAAACAAAAATTGCACGTAAATCAACACAAACATTACATTGCATGGCGTAACGAACATGCTGAAGCAATTTTAACTGCTGTGGTCCATTCATGAGTACTTCTAACTTTTCTGAAGTTCTGCAGAAGTTCTACTTTCAGGCTGCCTCATGTAAACAAAACTTAACTAAATCCAAAAAATGACTTCAAATGAACAACGCACCGTATTTGTGTACACTCAATTTAATAATATTTAGCATGAGAACTATTTCGTTGTAGGCATTACCAACATACCTATTTTCTCCCTGGTTTTGTTCATAGTACTGTAATATTGTAAACGAAATATTGTAATTTATGGATAATAAGTAAGAACTTTGGCCTTCATGTTTAATTTAACCAGAAATAAAATACTTTTACATTAAAAGACGTATAAAATGCTTGTGTTATGTGAATTGGTAAACAGTCCAACACATCACACATGGAGTGATTTTTTCAAGGTTTGATTAAAAAAGTATGAATATACTGAGAATATACTGTACATGTGATTTGCATATAACTGTAATAATAATAATGCATTTCATAGTATCAGTAGGCCTATGTCATGCAGTGGGTGGGGACTGGACTACAGAAATTGTTTGTAAATATTTGTATTTTTCATGTAATGTGTGTTATTTTGTATAAAAAGTCACTTCTAATAACTATGTGTTAGATGAATTTAAATGTTCTTTAACTTAGGTTTTTATTTGTGTTACAGGTGTCCAGAAGATTATGGTGACAGGTACTTCACTTCGTGCAAGCAAGGAAGCATTACGCCTGACTCGAATATATCCTGGCACATTGTATTCTACGGCAGGTGTGTTGCATGCAGTTTGAGGAAGATATACGTATATATATTTTTTACTTATGTTAATTTTGATTCATTCACAAGAATACAGGGACACTTACACAGTAAAACCTTTTTAAGAAGTTCCCTTTGAAAATAATTTTTTTGCTTGAAAAGTTTACTTAATTTTTCACCAAATTTATTAACACAATTGTTATTTGCCCCTTTTAAAAAATGTTTTTTGGTTAATAAGCCTAAATTTTCAGTCAATTCAAAACCTTAACAGAGTTTTACTCAACTTTCACTAGGTTGTGTAGAGTGTAGTGACCCTATGTAGACCTGTGCCTTAAACATTGCTTGGAGAGAACGTAGGTGACATTGGTATTCTCCATGGTGCTGTGTGCTCTTGGCTCAAAATTTATGGAGTGGTCTCTCCATAATGGAGTGTAAACTTGTTGAGAAGGAACTAGAATGAGTATGTTGTTAGTTATAGGCTATTTATGGTAAAGTGAGCACTTTTGAAAGCCATTTCATTTGGAATAATAGTCAATAAATATATTTTATTGTAGACTTGGATGTTAATTTCTGAGTGCTGTGGATTGTACACACAGTCTTTGTTACTTATGTCGCAATATTTATTTTTAAAGGCGGTTACAGGATTAAAAAATGGCAGAAAGGAAAAATTAACTAGGTCTTCAAAAGTGCTCACTTTTCTGTGAACAGCATATAGGAGACTGGAATTTACAGTGTTGCAAAGTCTCTGCGGTCTCACTTTGGTGGTACAAGACAACACGCAGCTTCTAGTAACGTAACTAGGCGGGCAGGGTATACACTGCCCCTCCCAATATAATGTAATATGGCACCCAAAGTTTTTACTCACCGAGATGCGTTGCAGTATCGTGTAATACATTTAATGAATTTTTTTTCGAGATACTTTGACATTTTGATTTATCCTCTCCAAAGACTGAACTCTGAAGAAATAATTGAAAAATCCAAATGCATTTTAGTTTCTTTCGAATTCCATTAAAAGTAAGGTCAGATAATGGTTTAGTTTGTCAGACAATTCTGAATTTCTAGAATTTTCGGGGGGGGGGGGGGAGGATACGGCTTCAAAGTGGTTAGAAGTAGTCCTCACTTCCATCAAAGTAATGGTGCAGCTGAGGATGAAATTAAAATAGTCGAGAGTCTGTTAAAGAAAAATAATGAAGATCAATATCTGGCATTGTCATCATACTGCCATGCACTAATTCCTAACAGTTACAGTCTCGCACAGTTTCTGTTAGGTAGGCGTATGAGGGATGTTATTCCAGTGATCCCTACTAGCTTAGATGAGCAACTGGACAACAGACTTCTTCAAAACAGTGAGGAAAATTATAGGCAAAAGTACAAGAAGCATAATGATCTGCGGCATGGAGTTAGTCAATGTCAACCGTTAAAGCCTGGAGACACAGTATGGGTAAAAGATATTAGAAAACTGGGTATCGTCATCAGACCTTCAGGAGAATCATGCCCATACATTGTTGACACAGGAAGGAAAACATTGAGAAGAAACCATGTTCACCTTAATATTAGGTTTTGATAAACAAACTTTCAAATGTATTAGGACAGCTAACACCTTATTCACTAGTACCTACACAGCCATTTGCCTTGCTTCCTTCCAACCAATAGCTACCTTATCTATTACCTGTGTGTACAGTCACATCAGTTTTAAAGTGGTGTTAACGTGGCTCGAGTCGTGCAGACGGATGATGTAGCTCAGGCAGCAATTAATGTTGCAGATAGAATTGCAGTATCCCACGCAGGTAGAACACTTCCCTGAGACAGAATATTAATGAAATCGAGGTGACGGACACCAACTTGTTTATACCAGGCAAACTTGGATGAGTACGCATGTCCCTTAAAACAGGGGTGCAGCCATCGACCACGTGTGACATCCCTCTACACTGCTGCCAAGTACATGTCACGGATGAGCAGAGCTGTTAGAGCAGCCCCTCATGTTCTTGCAAAATGTAACACACTTTAAGCATGATAAGTGAATGACTGAAAGTTTACCTGAAGTGGGCCAGGTTCCAAAACATTTCCGTGAAATGGGCTCTCTATAAAGAAAAATACGAGTATTCACTTCACTGCTTTATATAGAGAAGTTACACACATTACAATCACACTCATAACACAGAGCTAAGATTAACAAGTTAGTTGAGTCTGGTGCCTAAGGTCCACCAGTAGCCGGCATGGTACACAACAAAAAGCCAACAAAGTCTAAGTGAATAATAATACAGATGCTGTTAAGTCTCCAAGGCTCGACGAGTCTGCGGAGAAGATGCAGTTTCCCAGAGGATGAAGTAATCAAGAGGTTCCGGTTGGTTATAACTATTTCTAGCTAACATGGTTGAAGCAAAAGTATGAAGTCCCCCAGGTAAACGAAAGGCATACTACACCTTGACGCATGCCACACTGCTGCGCAGTGTGACTGCGCACACTACGAGCCGATGTCGCCCCATCAGCGAGCACTGAGAACCTCTGGGAAAGTCCTAAGTGGCATACGTGATTCCAAGTGACTACATGATTGATCCATGAGCTGGACAATTACAGACACGGAAGATAAATAACACTATTAATTATATAAATTGTACTGCCCATCCAAACTTCAACATGCGGTCGCCACCCTCTCTACAGAAATTGTTTTAGCCGGCGAGCCACGGACCAGCCGACATCCGAAAACGAGGTTATGAGTCACCACAGGATCACAGCACCGCTGCGCCCAGTGACGTCACCGCAGCAGAGTCTCGAGCAGTGGTAGTAAACCTGTTTGTGACAGCCACGAAGCGAAGATTTTGGACTATATAAGGGAGCTCAAAATCGCTCTGGTCAGAGTTTGTTGGCCCACTGGCAGCAACAATAGTGGGCCTCTCCTGGTTCTGGACAAGACCGCCTCCTCTCTCACCTTGCTAAAGCTCTACCAGCTCTAGCAGCCTGCAAAAAGCTCATGCAGCAGCTCCTGCTCCAGCAGCTTGCATACGGCACATCAGAGGTAACCTCGACATCCTCACCCTGCACCCTTTACCCAAAGTCTTTTCCTTGTCTCCATGGTAGCAGACCATCGCGACGTCCCCTCTGGGAAATCACTTCTTAAGAGAATAACTCGGTATGAATTGCGACCTTACTAGCTAATTGTGGTTAAAGTTTCGTTTGGTTTGCCTTCATCTGAAGTAAATCAAATTACATTCAAGATTATACAAGAACCGGGATTTCCCAGTGTTTTCCTTGGCATTAATAAATGTTTCGGCAAAGGTTCATTTTAGTTGAATTTGTTCTTGCTTACGTATGTCATTTAATATTTAACTTAGTGTTTACAGGGGGGGGGGGGGGGCTCATTTTTCATATTTAAATTCCACACTGCAGAATAGGTGTGAGTGGGTCGAACCGTCAGGATCCAGGGCCTAAAGAAGTTTGGCAGTTTGAAAGGACATACTGAGATACCTGGGAGTGTCCGGTATGCCTACACTTGTTCACAGCCTCACTCCAACTCTCACTTTCCATTTCTTCCTGTCAGTGCCTTGAGAGTGTCTGAGTAAGACATTTCCTGCAGGACTGAACGTTGGCAGCAAAAGGGGAAGCATGCAAACAGTAACTAGATCTATTATAGATCTCAGTTTCGAGAAGGTGTATTTCTTTTAGAGTATTAACGTGGTGATATGTACCAAAGCTTCAGATGACTAAGAAAGGAGACTGGCTACCTAGCAGAAATCGATACAAAGCGCGACTTGCCCTTCAGTGCGAATTATTGCAACATAATATCGCGCTTGTGGACTCCCCTCAAGACGTCTCACCCCAATCCCCAGTACCTATGGTCACGATTCCAACACTGCGTCCCATTTTGCAGATTGCTGTATGTGAGCATGAATCGGAACTAGACTCTCACCTTGGTTTTTGTTGGCCGTGGTTCGACTATGAGTACGTGAGCTACTACCAACCGACTACACCCGTACCTGTTGTAACACAGCCTACCCCTAACCCAGTCATCGACACCAAGTCACCCACTATGTGTACAATCTGTACGGCAGCAGGGAAGGTGATCAAAATTGCTTTATCTCCCAAAATCACCCCTAAAGTCCAGATAGCTCCCCCGCAACTTAACTTCATTCCCAGTCATAACCTTATTTGACCAGCTTCTTGTGAATGCCCGGGTAGTGTATGAGAACCTGAGCTAAACCAATCTGCCGAAGTACGATCCACATCCATTTCATTACCATATTCGCCACCACACACTGCAACCTAATAACTTCTTAGTTAATTGGGACTGCTGGCGTCCCTTATTTGCAACCATCACGGTGAGTAAGCTTGCACTTCCTGGGCTGGAGATATTTGTAATTTGACTCACCTTGGGGTTTGATTCCCCTCCACACCGATTCCACTAGGCGGTACTCAAATAATGACCCCAACGTGGGCAAACCACGACCCGCCAGGCAAAAAGGAACCCCACGAGAAGTGAATACGCAGCCGAAGGGTTAGTAATTAATATTTAGGAGAGTAATCAGCACTCTCAGTGTCTTGTGTCGGACAGAAATACCTTCTCCGCCACGATGACACAAGACCCAGACTTTAACACCTTAACAAGAAAAAAAGCAGGGAGTACGTCAACCTATGCCTGCTGGTACCATACTAACTAGGTGCGGAGAGGCAGTGGCGGAGCTTACTGCTGTCTTCTGCGCAAACACAGGAGAAAATATTAATTTGACCCAAAACGAATCAATGAAAAGTTAACGTAATAAAGGAGAGAAATCCCTTTGAAATATAAAATATGTACGATTTAAAGCATTCTTAGTGTGAATAAAGTCTTTCAGGGTCTTTTTGCGTAAATTGCAAATTATGTGCTAAAAAGAGTGAGCAAAACCACAAAAATGTAAAAACACAGAAAATAAACATAGGATTACATTGTATACTCTTTAAAATAAAACAAGCCATTAAATTATAATAAGAAATATTGCTTATGGTAATCTGAGTTTTTAAAGATGGTGGCAAAAATGCTGGGACTGCTGGGGCTGTTTTATTACCATGGTGCCAGATGTTCTAGAATGTTCCAATATGAAATCCTACATGTGAAACTATTAAAAATAAACATTAAAAATCACCCTTTTAACTATGCAATGTGCCTATTGTGCAAAGAGTTTTCAGGAAAGCATGTGGTATTTTAGTGCAGCTATATTTTCACATATCCTTGCAATTTTCTCGGAGATAACATTTCCCCTTTCGCAAGTCATTACTGGACATACTGTACCTTATGCAAAAATTAAAATAACTACGGTGTTATCAAAGTACCTATTATAAGTTAAACAGGATAACTTTGATTTTGTTGGTTCCATCATAGATGCTGGTATACACTAGTCACAGGACCCGTTCATCCCATGAACGGAAGGAACCATACGCTAATATACTCGCTGCGTGGTTCCTCTGTGCGGACCGATGGGTAGGTGCAGCACGACACGGTCGGGATTCCACTTGCCACAACGGACCATGTTAGGGTTAACAGTCGTGGCAACTTTTATTTAGTTGTTGTCCATCCAGTTTCGTGTCCTGCACATCACTCACAAGTTATAAAATATTACAGTACCGCCATTTTATGTTGTAATGTGACTTGAAATATACATATTTGTTGTCTTTGCTACTACAGCAGCTCTTTTTCATTAACTTATGTTTGTGTGTACTGCAACATTTTATTTACCTAGTTGTAATATTTGCAATGTCTGAAAAATGTGAAAGCAATATACTTGTGCACATCGAAGCTAAGGAAATTGGTAGAAGCATAATTTAGTTTTGCAATAAAGAAATAAAGAAAAGTAAGATTGTATGTGACAATTTCTATTCAGTGTGCAACAAAACATGCTTGAGCTACAACCAAAAAATCAGAAGCTTTTATTTAAAAAATTTGTTAAGAGGGCACTATAGCGTCTAGCAGCGGGACAAAATTGTCAACTCCTGGTAAGAAGAGGAAAACTGCAAACAGAAAAATTCAGTTCAATTCATTTGATGCTGGTGTGGTGCGAAGCAAAGTTCATGATTTTTAGGTGTTAAAAAAAATAATACCTACACTAAAAAACTTGGGGCAGTAATGGGAAAAGAAATTAATTTCAGAGTTATTAGGGAAACTTTGCAAAAATTAATCAAAGCAATAGTGTTCAAGTTAAAAAAATGTTTAAAAAAGCGGTTATTTTTAATGGAAAGGAACGAGATTCGTTTGGTGAGTGAAATACGTATGAGCTATATGGGAAAATGACAGATAAGGTGAAAGTAAATTACCTGTAATATACGTTGATGAGACATGGATTCATCCTAATTACACTGTGAACAAGTGTTGGCAGCATGAAGACTTAGCAGGAGTGTACAAAAACAACTATCCAGGTCAGTGATGGATTGTAGTTCACGCAGGGAGTGAAAATGGCTTTGTTGAAAGAACCAAGTTAATTTCTAAATCCAAAACTGAAAGCGGAGACTATCATAATGAAATGAATAGCAAAATATTTTATGAAATTGTGTTAAACACAATTGCTACAAAACATTCCATCTCCGAACGTTATTGTTCTTGATAGTTCTCCACACCATAGTGTGCATGAGAACAAACCTCGAACTATGTCTTCTACTATTACCACCATGAGAATTTGGTTTATAAATAATGTTACGTTCGAGGAGGACGCCTGAGGGGCGTATCTGAGTTTAGAAGGGATGGGGGCGTTAATAATAAAAAAACTAGATTTATTTCTAATTTATTCACTCTACTACTATGTACATAATCAATTAACTGTCTTCACTTTTACTCTTTCAATTTAACAGTAAGTGCAATATTTAATGTTTATTTCAACTTCAGTTAACATCCTTTTTAATGTCTCTCTTGATTACAGTCAATTAACTCCTACCCACTGCTAGCATGTGTTCAGTTTGTTTCCAGCTGTTATAATGTCTTTCACTCACACACTTAGTCTAATAGTCCAGTCTGCCAGCCGCACACTCTACTGCTCGATATATGCTGTTGCGGACTCCCCTTCCGCTGGTCCACTCATTTTCTTGCTGCTCGTAGCTCGTTCTTCTATCGCTCAACCATTCATCAGCTCCAACTCAAAAACTGCCTGCCAGAGGCCTGTCACACTTAAATAGTCCTGGCTGTGACCCCTCTCGAAGGTTCAACACACTCCGAGTTGTGCTGAGAGACGAGGTCAGTAATCCAGAGCATTCTTCAGATATCGGCCGAATACGACCAGTCAGCTGGGTTATGCCGCAAAAGATTATCTTGTTGGCACGTTCTGAAACTGATATGTGGAGCCCGCTTGCCTGCTGCTTATCACATACTTCTGTCCTCGTCTCCACTCACCCGCACATTGCCGGGCCAGCTAAGGTCAGCAACACATAACAATAACATTGTTTTTTCTGCAGACGAGAGAAAATCTGAGCTGCTTGTAGAAGTTTGGTTACATCAGCACATCTTCCCATTTATACAGTCAATAAACTGTTTACGTCCCAAGGACACACAGTTATCCAAGTACCGGCATACCATTGTGACTTAAACCGAATAGAGTACATTTGGAGCATGGTAAAATTCCGTGTTGCTAACAAGAATGTTAACTTTGCGAACTCTTGACATTTTGTAATTGATTCATTCAGCAATAGGCAATATTTCACCAGCGGACTGGAAAAACAGCGTGATCAAGTAAAAAAAAGTCTAAAAAAAAAAACAATTATTGAGTAAATGAGAGATTGATGTAGGAGATTCCTCAAGTTTTGGTGAAACTACAAAATAGTAGCAAATACGGTAGCTGCAGTGGTAGCGACAGTGACAGCAGAAGTATCATCACTGAAGTCAAACACACATATGATGGCAACATTTGTGGAGTGGAAGAACTGATTTAAGGTACATTTATAGCATTGTTGCACCTTAACAGTTATTAATCAAGAATAAAATAATTCCCATGAGTAATATTCGACAATAATCTATATACTGTGCTTTTGTCCTAAAGTACACCACACATCTTTCCTGGTTGGCACTGATTGTCTCTTGCATTTTGAACTAAGTGTACGGGGATTATCTGCCTGCCTCTTTCTCTATTGGTACTCTTCCCATGCTTTCACTAGGCGACCTTGCTACACCAGTGCTATAACCACCTCCACCCGGAGATACACTTGATTTTGTCGCACAGTAGTGCCTTCACCCTTACTTTAGACACAGTGTAAATAAATACAAAACCATATTTTGCACCACGAACAGGAATGATTGGTTGCTGCCAGAGCATGTTGCTACAGTACCATTTCATGAACATAGACCTCATACATGCACTCGTGTATGACATAATTATTAAGATTATTTACTTACAATTCTAGTCGTTCTGCGAAAGAGTTGCGACTCCCAGGCTGGAATCACTTCCCACTTCTTGTTCTGTCGAGCTTTCTACTGTTTTTATAATTTTGTCCATTACTATATCCACTATGCCATCCACTTACCATATTTTCTCTTCATCTAATATTACATGTTTTATGCGTTCGTGCCATTTATCAACAGTTATCTCACGTACTGCTGACTGCACTAAAACACGCATATCTCGTAACTTAAAAGTAGTATTGTGATAAGCTACAAAACATATAATAAATAGGGTATCCTTCTTGACGGTACTGTCATATTTTCCGGAGGTAATCCCAACGCCAACATGCTATATCATCCCTGTCCAAAATAATACTTTAAGAATTTCCTTTCACAAATTCAAATCCAATCTCGATTAGCAGTTAGTAAAGAGTCATGTTTTTAAAATTTGGCAAATTGTCTTCTGCATTAATTACAACATGAACTTTGTTTAAAGTCGGAGCCTCATTACGTAAGGAAAATGAATGATCTTAAGCACGAACTGCAGTTTTCACAGAATCGTCATACCTACCGAGCACACTCTTTTCCCGTTTCCTCTTTTTGCCTGGTGTCACAAATTTTCCCATTCCCTGTTGATATTTCCATGCACTGAAAATGCTCGCTGCTGTGAAAGTAATAAGATACATTTAAAACTATTCTCCTCTTGCCACTTTTCAATGGTTTTCTCTGAGCATGTTACATGATAACAGTACACACATCACATTCTAGCTATTTTAGCAACTGCTGTGGGACAGCTCTTCTAGCCAACACCCAGAATTGTGGGAACAGGAAGAGGCTGTTGTCAATACACTGCTGCTCTGATGACTGGTAGCATGGGAAACAACTAGTATAGATACGTACATAATTAGTTGTAAACAATATATATATTACTCAAAATAAGGATAGTTTTTTTTTCCTTCAAAATTATGTAGTAGATTTGGAATTCTAAACTATTTAAATGTGACCTATTTTCTTGAGTTCAAAAGCAGTGCGTATGTTAACCAATCACAGAAGACATAACCCACATAGGTTTGTTTATACCAGGACTAAGGTAAGGGTGAAAGGAATGGAACCCAACTGAACTATCACAGCATGCTAGTTCTCCACCAATAACACCTTCACAAGTGCCTAGTCCAACCAAACTGTCAAAGTGGACCAAACTGTCAGAGCAGGCTATCTGTCCACATTGGGATTCAGATGATGAAATTACTTTACGAACTCCACAGACATTTGTAACCTCACAACAGCCCAAACCATCCATGACAACACCGAGTAACGTTTTGAAATCCACTAGATTTGAATGGACCATCAGAGTATCTAAAAGACGTGGTCTTTAAAGGAGAGATGCTTAGTAGGAGTTTTATGTGTCACAACTATATGGATATATGTGAAAAAATTTTATCTATTATATAAGTGAAAGGAGTTTTTGAATGGAGAAAAGTAGTTTTGGTAGTCTTATTGTCTCTTGAATAAAACAATACAGTTTTTATAGAGTACAATGGTTATTTAAAAGATAAAAGATTTGAAAACAAAAAAAAAAAACTTGAAATTATTCACTATTTCTGTGGGAATACATGGAGTCTACTGTCAGAAAATTAATCCGGGCTTTTGAAAGTGTTCATTTAACTTTGAACGAAGCCTAACCGCTATGTCTTAGGCGGTTGCTGGCCTGCCAAGAAGTGGAGTGAAGGCTTTTAACCCGTGTCCCTGCTACAAGTCATGCTGTCTTTTATAAGGTGCGCTGTAGCATTATATTGAGATATGTCATTTTTTGTACAGTTTCATACACTTGAGCAGTGGCCTTCCTTTAAGGCTGTGCATATAGATGCATGATAAGGAAGAGCAGGTGTAATGAAGGCAATAGGAGTTTGAAAAAGCATCCTGTATTATCCACTTTATCTCTCACTGTATGGAAATGGTAAAGCACAAGGGGAACGCAAACTTCCACTCTACCATAAAAACGTACCTTCACTTTGAGTCTGTCACTTCTAAGACTTTTAGAATTAAGGGGTATGGAAAGTTAAAGATTTGGAGTTAGTATCAGCTTGAATTACAGGTCATTGACCCCTTCCCCTCTCCAAAAAAATTTGTTCATAGACCATTAAAGTTAAGGTTTCAAACAAAAATATTACATTCTTGATTAATGTATACCTGTTTGGTAATCATATTAAGGGAGGAATTTTGTGTTTCTTCTTGTGAATTTTCTTGATGTTCCTCCAGATAAGTTCTAATAGGTTGCTGTATTGTGGTAATTTTATCATTTCCAGTTGTTAACTTGTAATAAATATTTGCTTTACCCAAACAGTTAACCATTTTTTTAGTAATAAGAAAACTTATAGAACGTTTTTGTTTAATTTTGGTATTGAGATTAATTTATTTTGAATAACCAATGTTCGTGCCCAAAAAGTTAGAGGATGATCGATATTGAACTCATATTGAACATACACTATGTTTGTATACATGTGCATAAATGTTTCTGCAGCTGTTCAGTAATTTGCAGGAGTCCATCCACATGATGCAAAATCGTGGACAGAAGGGTACCTGGACGAGCTGCGTTCTGTGGCAGCAAGTGCAGAGTGTGTGGCGATTGGAGAGTGTGGGCTCGACTACAATAGAGACTTCTCGCCGCCAGAAGTGCAGCGAGAAGTTTTTGAGATGCAGGTACATTGTTTTTTATTGGACTGACATGTGCGAATTGCTGCAGTGTGTGTTTTAATTTTTACACTTAATAGTTTAAATATTTATCAAAATTTGTAACTTTAAACATTTTATGTAGTTTTTCAGCTGTTTTGTGATCATAGTGGTTCTCATTTTGTATGGCTGCAGATTCGACTTGCCTGTGAGCTGCGGAAACCATTGTTCGTCCACGAGCGAGATGCTCACGAGGATATGTTGGAGATGCTGGAGAAACACAAAGCAGTGCTGCCTGCTGTTGTGATCCACTGTTTCACTGGCACTGCAGAGCAAGCCAGCAGGTACCTGGAGGCTGGTACCTACATAGGACTAACAGGTCAGTCATGGTTTGTCATACATGTATACCAAAGGGATCAAACTTAAGGAACCAAGTTCTTATGTAAGGCTATTTTTTATTTCATCTTCTGTGATTTAGCAGTTATATAGGCTTGATTACAAGGGAGAAGCCCTTATTGTCTGGGGTTTTACTTTTTACACAGTTTCTTGCAAAAAAACAACAAAACTCACAAAAAATATGAAAAAATACATTTCTATTGTTAATCCTTAGATTTACGCCGCTAATTCGATAAATTGTTTCAATATGTTCTCGGGATCTGGAATCCTACACAATCAATATATTGAATATACACCACCGGAGGGATATTGCCAACGAGCATCTACACTTACGGGATATCGCTATGTTGTGGAAATAAACTGATCTCGGTGGCTTTTTAAAATAAACTTATTTTGTTTGTATTTCATCCTTTTTCACTTTTTGTTGCATAATTAATTTAACCCAGTTGGTAATATGTATTAACTTGTGTATAGTGCGCCCATTTTTTTCCCAAAATAAATAAAAAAATTCTGTGGGGTGTTACACATGGGTAGGGTGGGGTGGAGAAGAGGAAGGGGGAGAGGGGGAGTGGTAGCTATAAATTCACTGGGGATGTTGAGGGAAGTGGCGGGACTGTCTGTTGTCTCATCTCACTCTTACATCACTCTTCTTTCTTTCTTTCTCAGCGACACTTCAGTTACGTGTAGGTCGAAACCCCGCTTCCTACCCCTCTCCCCCAAAACTAATGGGTTCATGTCACGCCACAAAACCAGAGCTGCCATGTGTTTACGCCCCCCTCCCCATCACCTTATAATAACACCCAGGTGTTGCTCTTCGATAATTCTGCCATCCCTCCTTGTTTTCTTGGCAGAGGCTAGCGAGCCATGTTCATTGATTTGAGGGGGGGGAGGAGGGAGGGACAGGCAGGAGACCTTTTTTAGATAAGGGTAGTGTGATGTTCTAACATGGCAAAAAAAGAGCCGTCACTGCTAAAGGGAGCTAGGAGAAAAAAGACGAAGCTGGAAATGATGAGCAGTAGGAGGAAAAGGGTTCTGGATTTTTTTTATTCATGCTTTTTTCACCGAAGTTATTTTATTAAAGTATTTTCCAAACATATCACAATCACCACACATTAATGTAAAAAAGAATAATTAGTTTCATACTTTCTAACAGGGCGCCACAAATTTCTGATGCACTTTTATAAAAAAAAAATTTTTCTCTGGAACTTATTGCAAAAATCATGGTGGGCACTATACACGAGTGTGCACTATACACGTGTAAATACGGTATACGAATGTGATAAATAGAATATTACTGACCTAACCTCGTTGGTAGTATACAAATGTGATAAATAGAAAAATTACCGAACTCTTGCCTCAAAAATGGTAACAACATTTTCCATTGCCAATATAAAAATTAATGAGATTCAATCAAATAATAAAGTTAATAACAACTGAGTACCATTAAATATAAAAAGTTCATACTCAGTAAAATAAACCAAATCATTAAACATAAATAAAATACCAAAAAAAAAAAAATTGTATAATAAATAAATAAATAAAATATTACATAATAACGTCAAAGAATAACTTAAAGTAAAAAATACATTTTCAGACCCACGAGCTTATATTTTAGTTAAATTATTCAAGTTAAATAAATATTAATCTAGATATTAAAATAATTACATTTAATGGAAATCAATGAAGAAATAATAATAAATATTTACGTAAATAACCAACCCCAAAAGAAACAACGCATGAATAAATTATACCATGTTGACTATAAGTAAGTGTGTGTGTGTGTGTGTGTGTGCGCGCGTGTGCGCGCGCGCGCGTGCGTGCGTGTGTGTGTGTAGAGATAGAGAGATATAGATATAGAGAGAGATAGATAGAGAGAGATAGAGATAGATATATAGATAGATAGATATATAGATATAGATAGATAGATATATATATAGATATAGATAGATAGATATATAGATATAGATAGATATATAGATATAGATAGATATATAGATATAGATAGATAGATATAGATAGATAGATATATAAAATCATTCATAAACAATATTAGCTAAACAAATAAAACCAGATGAACGTAAACCATGTGCAATTATTAAAATAAGAGAACCAAACTAACCTCAACAATTAAGAGTTATAATACCACCTAAAACCAATCCTATATGAATAACAGAAGAATAAGCAATTAATGATTTAAGATCACTCTGATGTATACACACCATACTAATAAACTACCTAATAATCTAATCCCCATCCAAATATAATTATATATTAGATAAGAAACAATTAACAGACAAAAAACACGAAATAAACCATAACCCCCTAACTTCAAAAGAACATCAGCTAAAAGTATTGATCCAGAAACAGGAGCTTTAGGTAAACAAACATGAACAAAAAACATGCGTATTTTAAATAAAAATGAAAAAATTATACACAGATAAAAAACAAAATAATAAGATCTAGTAAAACTAAAATAAAATAAAAATATTAAAATAATTAAACCAAAATGTACTAATCACCATTAACCGTAATAAGAAAGAGGTATTAAAAATAAAGAAAATAATATAAATTTTAATACTGAAGCAAATTAAAAGACAAAAAAATAACCACAAATTAATCTAACCAACAAAGATAACACTAAAACAGCTTCACAAACTCACATAGTAAGTATTATTATAATAAAAAAATATCAAAAGACAGATAAAACAATATATTCCAAACTTAATAATGTAATTAAAAAATTATAATTAAAATAAAATACTAATAAACCACGAACAAATATAATTAAAGGTATTATAAAATAAATTAACACTAGTTTTAATAATTTAAATAAAATATTGGTTTTGTAAATCAAAAATGAATAATATTTTCTTAAAACTTCAAAGGAAGAAATATATCTATCAATAATTCCCAAAACTATTTTAATTTTAAACTATCCTTTGCATTAAAACCATAATAATATTAAATATTATAATAAATATACTATTTCTATTAATAAAACATCCTTTATCTATAGGGTTAACAATTATTGTACAAACAATTATATTCTCAATAATCACAGGAATAACTTATAAATCATTTTGATTTTTATATCCTATTTTTAATATATGTAGGAGGAATAATAGTCCTATTCACTTATATAACAAGATTAATACCAAATATAATATTTTCAATATCTATAAAAAGACTTACAATAATTATAATAACATTAATATTAATTTTAATTTTTAATAAAAAATAATTATAATATAATAAATAATGACATACTAAACCTAATAAAAAATTATATAATGATGATAAAAATATATAATATACCCATTAATTTAAGAATAATATTATTAGTTATATAATTGTAGTTTTTAATATTACAAAATCAAATAAAAGACCACTAAGAATAACATTCAACTAATGACTATACCAATACAAAAAATCACCCATTAATAAAAATGATTAATAATTCATTAATTGATTTACCCACACCTATTAGTATTTCAACATGAAGAAACTTCGGGTCATTATTAGGTGTATGTTTAATAATCCAAATTTTAACTGGCTTATTTATAGCAATACACTATACTCCTAATATTAAAATAGCTTTTAATAGAGTAAGACATATCTGCAGAGATGTAAATAATGGTTGACTAATACGAACAATTCATGCAAACAGAGCATCAATATTTTTTGTACGTATTTATTTACATGTAGGACAAGGTTTATATTATGGATCATACAAATATTTAGAAACATGATCAACAGGTGTAATTATTCTACTACTAGTTATAACAACAGCTTTTATAGGATTTGTGCTACCATGGGGACAGATATCATTCTGAGGTGCAACAAAGGCACACAGTACTCTTCATAGATTCGTATATCTATGGTATTACGAAACGTTTTATTTATTTGTTACATTTTTATTAGAGTTGTTCCGATACCGTGTTTTCCGATACTCCGATACCAATACCCTTTGCACTGAATTTAAATAAAGTAAAAGTAGTACTGTAAATAATACATTAAAAATATTTCTCCTAAACTCGTTTAAATAAAGAAAATAACGTCTCAAATACCGTATATAATTCATTTTAATCTGACACAAAATGCAAGCTGACATAAAACTTTCAAACCCTCTGAAACTGAAAATAATATGACATCAAATACAAGTCAAATTTTCAAAGTTCCATGCTCACTCGTACAGCAAGAGCGCACATAGAAGTTATCAATCGAGCAGTGTGTTCACTGCGGCTGGCGGAGAATGGGTGGGGCTGTGACAATTACTCCTCCACGCTGCTACATGTTGCCAACAACAGATCTTGTACCTGTAACTAATGTCTGGCTTTTAAAATAATTAATTGTATTTTACTACAAAGAAAACTTGTAATTTTGAGACAGGAATAAATACTGTGATTATAATTGATTTCTTCACTATCAATTAATCATTCAAAACCACGTCCTCTGATTTTCCTTGTCATGAGTTACACTGCAGATGTCTCGGTGCCTACCTACCCATTATTAGACAGCAAGAGGTATCTAATAGGTCCTTACATTTTATCAGTTTATTCAAAGATGTCTATTGAAATTAATTAATATACCGTTAATCCTCCGATTTACCCGCAAGAAATTATTGAAAATAAACTTTACACATAATACAAGTTGCTCGATGTTGAAACAATCTTTGGTGACAAGTTGTAGAGTATATCCTTATGGGCATATATAATTTTATTCGTGAACATGCTGCCCTTTGAGTTAAATAATATTAGGTTTAAAGTAATTTTAATTTAAGCCACATACAATGAAACACCAACCTTACGGGGGAAAATTACCTTTAATCGCGAAAGAAAACATCTTTCCAAATAATTATTCCTCGTTAAAATGTTTTGTGTAACAATTTCAAGCGAAACTGTTTGCTTTGAAATACAAGTGATGGTAGGTGGAACTATTTTGAGCGATGCATAATCTTGATAAAATTACGTTCACCAGGCGCACTTTCTTTGCTCTGCTGCCAGCAGCAGCAGGCAGCATGTGGAAGGCAAGCAAAGTGGATGTGGCGGAGAGAGAGAGAGAGAGAGAGTACAGTACATATTTTCGGCATAATCAAAAATGTATCGATGCATCCCCAGTAGTTCATACACCAGTGTGCACCGGTTGAGACATTTTTCAAACATCAGTTGGTTGATTTTTAGTGTTTTTTAAAAATCTGCTTTCCTACAGACACACATTAATACCATTTCACTCGAATTATAAAGTTTTCATCACCATTTTTGTAAAACTCGATGCCTGAATTATTTTGGTTTATTTTGGAATGCTTAAAAATTAAGAGTTGTGCGTGTTTTTAACTTTATTTTTCAGAGAAAGCGTTTGAAAATTCACCAGTTGATGTTTTGGTGCATATCCACCGGATCCACCAGATTTTCAGGCCGGTGGAACCGATGGATAAACCGATTCAATGGGACTCACCAAACGGTTAATTTTCGAACGTCTGATGTACATCGGTGGATGCACTGGTTAATTTTAGAGTGACAACAACTTCCCCTCTCAAAGGCACGTGAGGGGTGGAAGGAAAGTGTGTGGCTGAGAGAGACAGAAAGAAGGGTGAGAGAGAGGACGCTAGGCCAACACGCTTGTTGCTGTAGGTAACCACTTACCCCCTAGTCAGGCGAATAGGGGAAGTAGCAGGCCAGACTCGCTCGCCCACCCGGCCGCAGTATTGACAGACGTGGTGGGACGACAAGACACGAGACAAAGTGCCGCAGTGCAGTTATAAACGGCAGCGCACGTGACATATTTCACATCCACTTACTAAAAGTTTGCATAAACAACCAGCTTAAAATCGATAGTTGGTGGAAATCTTAGGTTATGGGACCCAAAATATGCTTTGATCAGCACAACATGCGATGTTAATATTATTTAAAAAGGAATTTCGCGGACACCACAAAAAATTGTTGGTCGATACAATTTATTTGTTCTTTTTTTTTTTGTGTGTGGCGTATACGCACCAAAATTTGGTAATATTTGTGTCTAAAGAAAGTAATAACCTGATTTCACTGTCTACAACTGATACTAATGTATCAGTTGGATACCATACCTGATACAGATACATTAAAAAAAGTTGAAGTATCTGCCAGTACTGATACTTAGTATCAGTATAACCCTAGTTTTTATTAGGGATAGGCTGATGCTGATACAGATTAACCAGGTGATACCACGACCATCGGCATTGACTGTATATGAACATTATTTGCCGATTATTATTCATGGATTAGTACCAATAATTTAACACAATGCTACATAAACCGGCATGCTACATCTCTATAACATTAATTTACCACATCCAGTAATCTTATATTCTGTCCTACACCCAAAATATATTCAGAACAATTGTTTTTCGATATTTGTTCCTGTTGTTTACATTTTACTGTATGTCTTGTTGGTACATTCACCAAAGATTGCGTGCATCATTCGTTTTTGGGACACAATGTGAATGCGAAGCGATACGGATAATCAATAACTGGTGGTATCAATATTTTTGAATACATTATGCAAGAATTTTTTGCATTTCTTTTCCTTTTTACAGTATTTGTAGGTTGGCGACAATGAGAAAGCAACGTGTATTCGTATTCTTCTTATGCGTTTACTGCACTATAGGTTGGCAACAATGAAAACAAACCACACACTCTATGACACTATTCAACTATCTGTGATGTTATTTGTTATGGTAAATGGATAGTAACAAGCCGTGGCAGTACATTGACGGGCATAGTTCTTATTGGAAACTGTCGACTGCGGTTTTGATTAGAATGCTAAAGGTCTGAATAAGACTCGGCAAGTAATAATTGGCAAAAATTGTTGTGATAAATCAGTTGTCATTTTAACCAAGTGATTGAGAATGGCACGGCTGACAAAAGAACACAAGGCGAAAATATTAATATAAATAAAAAAAAATTTCACTTAATTTCGAGTGAATTGATTTCAATCATTTCAGTTAGTTCTTTTGTAATGACATCTTTAGGCTGGTAGCTAAACAAACATGCATTTTGAGGTTGTGTGTGATATTTCTCAGGTCTAAAATTCAAGCCCACATCAGATTGCCTGAAGTTTTGAAGGTTGTGTTTAATGAAATCAGTTTGTTATGAATGCTGTATTGACTGGTAACAGTTTTTGCTTGACAGTTACCTAAGTCACTTATTTGCCCAATGAAATGGTCTGTCATATCATTTTTGATTAAAATTAGTGTTCAATTTCATTTATTTGCTGTAGACACAATACAAAGTGCTTAAAGTGTTCACAAAACTGAATACTTAAATTTAAGTAATAAAAAAGTAATACCAAATATTGGGAATTGGGAATTATGATTGTGTTCATCAAAACTGGTATCACATCGCTGTAATCGGCAGTATTGGCAGCTGAGAATTGGTATCATTGGTATCGACAAAATGTGGTATTGGCCCATACCTGGTTTTTATGTAAACATGCTTTTAAAGTTATCCAGGTTATATATGGATGACTTGTATCTGGTGCCGTTTTATTTTTGTTTCTACTAAGTAATATATTAGTGTAGGTTCTGTTTATTTCATTGGTGAGCGTGGATCTTAAGTTTTTAACATTTACCATCTTTGATGAGACGAGGTTGTTTTTCGCCATTTATTACTAGAAAGTAGCAATTTGAACTGCTCATTGTTTTGATGATGCAGTGGAAAATTAGGTTTCAATGGAAATAACATTCAAATTACCGTAATTCAAAAGTGGTAAGGTCCCGAAAGAACAAAATGTGATACATGTGATGCTATTATTCGTACTGATGCGAGAATTACACAATAAACATTTTCAGTAAAGTTGAAAATCTTTGGGGTTTTTTTATAAGCAACACTAATATCAGTGAAATTAGTATGGATTCCAGTCAGTAATTTAGACACTGAAAAGAGTTTCTCAATGTCTGGGAATATAATGACTGACAGAAGAGCAAACCAAAATCCAATTAATAATGTGGTAGTCTAAATTGATGACAGTGCTTGCATTTTCCGATTTAAGTGTATGCTACTTTATTTTGTGATGTCACTAAAGTAACCAAAGTTTGTTGCAATATGAAATATGTGTTAATGCTTGCATTTTTTGACCAAATATTTACAATTTTCCTTTTGTGCTTTTACCAAACCATTTTTTTCTTGGGCAAATTTCAGCGAAATTTCTGACGAAATGAATTAAAAACTGGCTAAAAATTTGCCGAAATCGGCCAAAAAATTTATGAAATTTATCAAAATATTTTACCACAAACATGTCTCTAGGTATGAAGCGTGATGCATTTTCGCATCTTTGCTGCACACTCTACAAATGACTTTCCCCCTTCTTGGAGGCAATGTTCAACCCTTTGGGCAGGTCAATTACTCCATAATGGTACTGAAGAGGCGGGATACGTGCCTATAGAACACATTGGCTCAATGTTGGAAGCAGTTACAGACACGTGTTTCAAGTTTGTACTGTTCACTCAGAATATCCAAGAAGTCATCACAGCAACACCTCCCAACAAAGATTGTACTGCCTGACTGAGCCACCTCTCCATCCAGCAAAGGTCACACTAGTTCTAGAGCATACCACTGGAGGACAGCACCCATTCTAGCAGTTCTATGATAGTGCCGCCTCACCTTTTTAGAATTTTTAACCCCTGCAGCCAAGGCTATCACCCCTCACATCCCTGGTCTTCGAGCTCCTATACAAGATTAGTATAAAAGGGTTGGTGCGACCAGTAATCTTCAGTCTCTGCTCCTCCGCCACCTTTGTATAGGGCCAGAGGTAGCCATTGGGGTGCACACCTGGCTGGTACATACACAGGTTCCACTGCCTCCTCTGTGGCCGGGATTTCTACCAGCTGAAGACATCGCCGACCTGGTTCCAAGGCGAAGTTTGTCTCCGTCGCTTGGTAGGAGCACGTCTAGCAGAGTAGGCCTTGTATTGGCAGCATTTGGGACAGTTGCTGACATGTCTTCGTACATTGCAGCTCATGCCATCTCATATGTATCTGACACCAGTGTCTGCAAGGGTTTCCCGGGTTCCTGGGTGTCCTGTGTCTGGATGGTCATGGTAGTGCTTGCAAATGTTATCATGTAGGGCCCGAGGTATCTGGATTCTCCACTTAGTATCCGCTTGTCGATGACAGGACCACACGACGCAGTAACGCAATTCTTACAGTTGCGGGAATTTCCATAGTAGTTTCTAATCTCAGGGTCCTGTTATTGGTCACATTCGATTTGCATGCGGTTTATGTGCAGCTGCAGCAGTCTTAACTGTTCCTCAGGCTGGAGCTTGGGGGGGTTCTGGAGGTAAGACTCTGCCCAGGTCCTCGTCTGGCTTCACATCTTCAAGTAGGTCGGGTTGGTGTGACAAGGCATCAGACAAATCATCTAGAAGCTTTACTGCTTGCCCTTGTGGTTAGTGGCCAATGGATTTGCCCCCTTCCTTCCGTGGGTGTCAGCATTTCTCGTCTGTGGTCTCTTTTCTGGGTCGGACCCTGCTTGGTTGGGCTGTGGCGCACAGTTTGTGTCCCCCTTTTTCCATGTGTTCGGGCGGCATAGTCACTTTTAGTGGGAGTCTTTATTGTAATGGTACCCCGGGCAGAACCAGCATCGGGGTAACCATGGTCCTTGTGAAGTGGGCAGCTGTGGCAGTTTGCATTTGTGTTCCGCATGCTTTCCTTCTTCTACCGTTCTGGGAGCCTTAGGTTGGTCGAGCAAGGCTTGTGCCTGGAAGTTCTTTTTGGATTTTTTGCTCGTCCAATGACCTCGTCCAGGTTCGTAGGTTTGGGAACTAATAGTATATTACAGAGTCAAGGTAGGACGTATACAGCCATCTTCATCTCCGTCCGGAAAGATGTGCATATACATCTGAGCTTTGCATCTGGCAAATATTTCTACCTCTTCTCCTGGTCTCTGAGTATGCCTGGAAAAACTGGTTGTCAGGTGCGCCAACACTTCTTCCTCTGTAAAGTGTTGGGCAAGGTGTGTGCTCATTTGTTTCCAGTCTGCCCCAAATTCCCCGTAGACGTTCCACCACTCTAGGGCTTTCCCTTTAAGCTTTACTTTGGTGCGGTTGACCCATTACCTCAGTCCCAGTCTAAGTTTAAGATGGGACCCAGGAGGGCGTGAGTACACCCCTGGATAAATTGAGAGTCTGCATTTTCACTATTTCTTTATGAGACACAATTAAAAGCTGTCCAACCGCTAGGTTCTCTCAACCGGAAGTTTTTAGACACTCTTGGCCTGAACAAGGCTGAGATAGTATTCCTACCGCCTGAACAAGACCAGGAATACTCACGGAATGAGCCTGTTTGATTTATCTGTGGCCGAATACAAACCCGGAACTCGAGGTCATCCAGCTTCTCATTACATCAGTCCCAGTCTGCATTAAAGACTGGACTCAGGAGGCCATAAGTGTATGCCTGGCGTTCAGGGGCGTAAGCTCGTGTGTGTTGATTAAATATTGACATGCCCTATACTTTCAAAAGTAAAGCTAGCCAATTACGCTAATTAGCCCATCGGGCATTACAAAGAGAGTTAAGATGCATTCAATGTTCCAGTAGACACACCTACCAACGGTGATTGTATTAGGAACACCAAAAAACTGTTGAAACACTAGTTAAACTGGTGATAAAGCCAAGTGACGAACAGCCAACCTTTAAATGAGGTTTTGAGATCCGACTGGGATTCCTTACTCGGTGTAGACTGGCCCTGTTATAATCTAGATTATATTGATACACTAGATCTGCTGGCATTTTTTTCCGAATCGACCCCACTGCCTCACCCTTGTACTTTCGTACAAGAACCTGCCGTCCCTTGGATAGTTCACATGGCCGCCGGTAAGGTATTAAAAATCTGCATACCTCCCAAACCTGCCACTACACACAGGCTAATGTCAGTTACACCGGACTTCGTCTCCTTGCGGAAACCAACCAGACCAGCCCCCTATAGGCATAGGGTAAACTCGGAAGCAGCCAAATAATATCTGGCAGGGTTTTTCTTGGTTATTTTCCATAATTAACCAGTGTCAACTGGAGTCACAACTTTTGACAGGCTTTATGGTGGGCTGGCCAAACTTCCTGGAAGGGAGACATTCATGGTCAAGCTTACCCTGTGGTTTGATTCCCATCCTCCAATTATGGTCCCTCCACCTAAAGTGTCACCCCAGATCTTCAAATGTGGGAAGGTCTACAACCCAGCCAGGCAACCAACTTAATAAATCTACAGACACTTCAAAAGGGAACCAGAATTGCAACCACTAGGAGGGAATCAGCGCTTGCCCTTTTTTTTAAAGTTCCCCTTGCATAGTAGGAAAGGGAAAATTCTTATTTTCTTGTGGAGCGCAAAAGCTCTGAGCAGGAAAGCATGTCAGTTTTAAGATATTGCGTTTATCAAACACCTTGTAGTGTGCTTATACAATCTGGATCAGTTGTTCAACTACTACCCCTTCTAGGTGGTATTAAAATTTGCTTGTCACATTTTGGACTGAGGCAGGGTTTGGAAAATTTTCTCCATGTTACCACCTTCCATTCATTGCTAGCAAAGTACAGTCACACCTGTCCGTAGTCTATGATTTCCTTCTGTTCTGATAGCCATGGTTGCCCCAGTGTGGCTGCTTTTCTCAGATGAGCTGCGGCATGGAAACTGGTAGAAATTTTCTCGTCAGTGAACTGTATCTCCAGCGAGATGTTTCTGTTGGTTTCCAGCTGTGCTGCTTCCTGAACCATAGAGATCTCTGTATTTTCAGCTGGTTGGATTTGGCTGCGGTCCTGGGATGGCATTTCTGTCTTCTCTATGAGATGAGCATTGGCATTGGCTGCAATGTCTAATTTGGTCAAAATTCCCTTTCTTCCCAGGCTCACCTTGATGTTTCAGGGGGGAGGGGCTTTGACCACTGCCTTTTCCTAAATTCTTGGGTGGCTTCATCTACAACGCCAGGTTCCCAGCCCCTTCATTCTTCTTGGCTGGTCTGTTTTCCGACAAGGTTACGCCTTTGTTATCTTTCTGATGTTCAGGTCCTTTCCTAGGTGGAAAGGTCAAGACCTTTCCACCTTAAGCTACCTATCTTGCTTTCATCTTGCCCTGGTAAATGAGGCAGTCTTTGTGGAAGTGTCTGGCTGCTAGTACCAGCAACTTGTCAACATAGGAGTCAGAGTGCATGTAGTTGACTTGGCCTTGGCAGGGCCCTCCTGCTCTGATTCTCTGGGTTTGGAAGTGGAGGTTGTCCTTCCTTTTACATTGGTCTTTTTCTTATCAGTGATATCTTGTTCTTATACAAGGGCCCTCTTCGCCAATTCTTCCAGGTTTTCTGGCCCAGGATTTTGTAAATGGGACCTGATTTCAGGCAGCAGCAGTCCTGTGATTAGTGTTACGGCATCTAGCCCATGTCACCCTGAGTGGACTCTCTGGAAAATAAGAATCTTGTTTTAAATAAGCAATTTTTTTTCGTCTCCCTCAGCTGGCCATACAATTAATCGGTTAGCTGTGCTACCATGCAATTTCCTGGAAAGTAGGAGACCAGCTTCTGTGTTAGTTGGTCGTAGCTGGTAATGAACCTGATGCGTGACGTCTAAGTGGCTGAAGGTGACATCACAGCCAATCAAGAGTTCTGTTATGTCGATCAGAGGTACAGGCTAACTTGGGCTGCTGGAGATCAGGGTTTACTGGTTATTAATAGTGCTACGGCCATTCTGCATTGTACAAAATCAGGTGTGGGCTTTACAGTTCTCTGCACTGGCGGTGCAGGTGCTGACACTGGTTTACCTGACTGGATCATGGCCCGGGGTAGCTCCTGATGTGACCATTGCTGCTGCTGATGTTGGCTGTCTATAGCCCACTGGCCTTGGGTTGGGGTGGAGCTGCAGCTGTTGAAACTGGCTATTCCTCGCGGTGGACTGTTGGTTCTGGTACTCTTGTGAAGTGTGGTTTGGCAATGCCTAAAGGTATTGGAAGGCCCTGTCGAATACTGACCCCAATAAGGTGTAGTTTATCTGTGGTCTTGTGGGGTGGCTAAAATAAGGAATTAGATGGTACTGGGAGGTGAGCCCTCACCAGTTTTTGGGTAGCTTGTGCTTCTTCCCGAGGGGTTAAGCTGCTGAAGACAGTCGGCAAGAGGTCACATATCACTCTGCTAGACTTATCGGCAGTAGTTGCCCTCTTTGCTCGCGTCACACCACCTCTGTTGATGAAGGGCATAGGGAGAGGCACTATGGTCTACCACCTAGAGAAGAGCAGGCAACGAAATCCCTAGCTAAGTGGAAAGCCAGTCGTGGTCAAGCCAACCATAGTAGGACCCGTTTACACCAGCCGGCTAAGTTCAACGCGGTGTTTGGACGGTGGGTTACCCTTGATGTCTGGCAGTGACGTGGGTGTGATCCAAGATGGGTCAGCCCCAGATCCAGTCTGGTCACTCCAACCGGCGAAAGTGCAATGTGGTCGATGGAGTGAGCTGGCTGGTCTGGTTGTCTCGCCGCCTCATGGATTGAGTCTCTAGTGGTTGTGGCTCTACTGTACGTGTGCATCAGGTACCTTTGTGCATCTGATCCACCATATGAGTGGCCGCCTAATGTACGTTTACAACGTACGTGCACCCAGTTAAGGGAGCCAGCAGTCCTATGCTAAGTTCAGCAAAAGTGGTTTTCAACTCCTGTTCTGCTTTTCTCTAGTAGGCTGATGTCTACGCGGAAAGAATTCATTCTAGAAGTAAGTACTCTGAGGTTAGCAAAGAGAATGAATTTATTCTAAGATGAATAAACACAGTGGCCCATACTATCTCCTAACTTAAGCAAGTGAACTGGAATGGAAGTACTCTACACAAACCCAGGTGAAGGGGGTGTGGTTCTATCCTAGACAAAGGCAGGTACGGTGAGGTGTCGAAAAAAGTCTTCGGGGGTGGCTGAAGATCCAGAAGATTTGGCTGGTAGAGTTGGGCCCTCGTAAGGAAGGTGGTGACAGAAGCTCCAGTACTTGGAAGTGGTGGAGTGAGCTGCGGTACGTTAACTGGTCTGTCAGTCAGTGCACTTGCCTATATTGAAGGCCGGCTGTGGGTCCTTCAGGTTCGTTCAGCTGGTCGGAAATCTTTGGCTTTGGCACTCCTCCCTTAGCGGCACCTGCCGTGATCTCTTGGGGCAGTTGGAAGTGCAGTTTTTGTTTGCAGGTTGCATCGTGCCCATGAGCTTAGGGGCAGTGCTGAACTGCTTGGCTGACTTCAGTCACACGTGCTGGGAGGGTGACTCCAGACACATGTTTGTTTAACAAAAGATATGAACGGCCTTGCTGCTGTATTATTGGGTGGCCCCGCGTCTAGGGTAAGCTGGTTGGTTTCGGAAGCCAGCCTTCCTGGTTTAAAACCCTGCTCATTATGTGATGTCACAAGAAAATGAGGCGGAGTCATGTAATTGTATTAATGTCAGTATATGTCATGCGTAAAACTCAACTTACCTTTCCTTCCTTTTTTCTGTATGTCAATGGAATTGGGCTTTACTCTTTGGTGCCCATAGGTATTGTGGCAGTTGAATTCCTTTTAACTCTTGTGTAGGAAATGAAGTGTCTGGGATCTTCCTGTGGTTTTATCTCATACTCTGGTATAGGTAATATTATGAGATCCTGGGTGCATACCTCATGGGTGGCTTCAACTCATCTAGGGGAACTTAGAGTTGTCAGCCAGAGAATAGGGCACTTGAAGCAAAGGCCTCCCTTGTCACGTGCTCTGTTGGCCCAGCCTAAACACAGCTGGTAGAATGTATGCAGACATTCCTGCAGGCTCCTTTGTAGGTTCCCTTGCCAGCACAGTTTGAGTGGTCGCATTGTCTTTGGCATTCCCTACATGGAGTGCACTGGAGCTCCAACGCTTTTGAGTTACTTTTGCTATCAGTCCAACACAGGAAGTTTTATAGTGGACATTGCCACTACAGTGGCACAAGTTACCAAATAGTGTCTGGCGACAGGGCGCATTGTCACTACAGTGGCACAAGTTACCAAATAGTGTCTGGCGACAGGGCGCTCTACTGCACAGGTTTGCCCCTCCCCAAGGGGTTCTACCTCAATGGCGACTGACATGGTTATGGTGTTGATGGGTGCCACGGGGTGTTTCTCGTTGACTCCGCCCAAGTTGATAATTCTGGCATATCATGGGGCCTTTCAAAGGCACTTTCAGGGACTTCTCAGTCTTGCGAGTTTTTATCAATGACTATACAATTGGCCCCACGTTTGGCACCAAAAAAAGAAGCTTGGCACCTGTCCTGTAGTTTTCTACCCTTAGATGGGCTCTGTTCTCTGTAGCTCCCCCACCGTGAGGACAGAGAAATTTGTGCCCCATAGCTAGGGAGATTAATAGGTTTGGGAGGCAGCTAGATCATCTTTCTCTGATACCTTGTAGGAATAGGTCGGACAAGAGTTCATGACCAGGTGTGAGGGGATACAGAGCTCTTCAGTGTTTATAGTCTTGGGTACCAGTCAATGCATGACCTTGGCGATACAAACTTGAAGTGGAGGAAAGTATGTGACCTTTGATGGTGTAGGTAGAAGGGGAGAGACTGGCCAGATGAGAGATACATAATAATTAGGGTGCTTGCTAATAGATGTTCTGGCAGTTGCTGGAGTGGGGCAAGAGGTATTTCTTTCACCAAATCTCAGGTGTACCGTCTCCTCCCTCAGCCCTGAGTATACCCTGTTGTGCTCACATTACAGCCCCACAGCCTCTCTGGCTAGTACAAGGGTGGTCTTGGCTGTCTTCCACTGCCCAGCCTGGTTGCGCAGCATAAGGTGATAAAGTGTGGGAGCCAGTGGCTGTTTGCAGTTGTAAGCATGGTTCTAGAAACAAAATAGTTGGACAGTTAAATTATGTGGAAGATGAGAGAGACAGCCTCTCAGAGAACAGTGACTCCCAACTCCCCTCACTCTCTTTTACTTTTGGTTCATGTCGCCTTGCTAGCTTAGCAGGTAGGACAGGATGACTACCAACACACCAAGTCCCCATGGGGAAGTTCGTATTGAATGCCTCTAAAGATCAGCTCTTCCTTCATGCTGGAAGTACCCAAGTAGAGTAGGACAACTGCTATTATTTCAAGTACTCCCCGAATGGTTGCAGCAGAGGTTAAGCCCTACCCCTCAGTGGTGACTGGCAATGCGGGATGACTGCCGTACCCCAGTCTGCAGCACAAGAAGAGTTGCTTTGTTTGGTACATGTCTGAAGAGCATAAGGGGTAATGAGCGTTGTGATTACACCTGAAGAGTATAGTGGGTTCAGAAGATAAAGCAGTATTAAGGTGGTTTAAGGTTGTTGAAAATAGTGAGCTGGTTGAGAAAATTGCTCCAAGGTTAGGTATGATTGTTTTTATTGGTAATAACCAACAAAATAATGCACACCCAGCTTTTATCTCTTCTTCTGAAGGGCCGAACATAGTTTCCACCAATACTGCGGGGTTCTCTTGGAAGATGTGGTTTCATGGAAATGGGAGGGTGACCTCTGGACTGACAGAGCTCGGACTTGAACATACGTGGGTGTATCTCTGAAGCTAAGTAATGTGAAGCATTCTGGAAGACTGATGTGTCAACTGGCAGAGTGACTGTCTAGAAGCTGGAGTAAGTTAGCTTGCTAGAAGCTTGGGCAGCATGACGTCCTAAGACTATATGTACTCATTGGTGGATGGGAAAAGCAGTCTTATGTTACGACGAACCCAACTATTTTACATCGTATATTTTTCTCTATAACTTTAATCTCCTTGTAAGACCCGCACCTCTACTTTTCAAATCGTACCTGAGAATAATATACAGTTGGTACACGAGTAAATACTGTATTACTTTAAACTGCCTGAATTTTCTTGTATAGATATTGGCTGATCAGAGTCATTTAAACATGAACTGGCCTAATACTACATTCTTTTATTTGAGCTGTTATGAGGAGATAAAATGTATGAACCCTGGTGTTGGTTAGCATAAACTGGATATTTATTGCTAATACCACTTGCTTCCTGCATCAGCATTGCATATGCCTCATGTCATGGAATGTAAATCAGTTTGTAATTTTAAAATATACTAAAATATATTATGTAAAAATTACTATTTTTTTTATAGAGAGTAAAATTCTCGTAAAATCAGACTAAATTTATTAAGTGGGTAATTTCTACAGCAAATGAAACTTCAGAAGTTTTTACAAACTGAAATATTTATTGTAACAAGATCTTTTAAAAATATTATATCAACATGATATAAATTTTAACTATTTTTTTACTTTAAAAAATGTTATTAAATCTATTTTTATGGTTTAAATACAAAATTAACATATAGTATTAAAAAAAAAAAAAAACGAACAGAAATGCTTTAATAACAAAATGTGGATTAAATAATTTTGTTCTACCTCATGTCTTTCAGGTGTGCATCAGTTACTGTATTACAGGAAAGTGGAAACAGTTATGCACACCATGCTGTAACTATGCCTGTTATTAGCCTTTCATAATAATTGTAACATAAAGGAATTTACACAAATATTTGTAGCAGCCATGACATATTCTATTCAAGCAGTAATCATAATTCTTGACTTAATATTTTTTTACAAGTGGTGTCTATCATATATAGTAAATTTAGAGAGAATGTGGGTTGGCGGAAAAGTGGTTGTATGTATGTACGAGTAATGGATTAGAGGTGAGCACTAACAATCTGTCATATAGCTTAATTTTAAAATTAAATATAACAAACAAGTTAAATCTTAAAAGTTGTTCAGAATACAAATATTAAAAGCTGTGCAGTACTGTTTGTTAGTTAGGGAATATTAATTGATGTTTCGAATCACGATGGTGCAGGTTACCTGTGTAAAGATAAGTCTGACACTGGAGTGCGCAAGATCCTGGAGGATGGGGTGATTCCTCTGGAGAAACTGCTGGTTGAGACAGATGCACCGTTCATGTACCCTAACACTAGGGCATCCAAGTTGCCAATTCATGTGAAAGAGGCACTCACAGAAAGGTCAGACATTCTGCTTCCTGTATCTTTTTAAGGGTGTTTTAAGGGTTTTCAACTTTTAGACATTATCTGTAAGTACTCTTACCTTCCAAAAAATTTGATGACTTAGTTTTCCCATCAATGTCATAATTACGCTTTTACAATTTTAGGAATATACAGATAGTGAAAACTAAACTACTTACACTGAAAGAAGGTGCCAATAGCTACTTCAAGTTGACGCAAGTCGCTCTTCTCAAAAACTTAATTAAATTTTGGAAGTTAGGATGCTGTTTCCCTTCCTGAGATTTAGTTACTTAGGGCTCACCTTTATAATTGCATGGGCATGGAGCATGTTTGCCTGGCTGGGTCGTAGAACTTCCCATGTTAGAAGGTGTAGAGATACACCTTTTGAGCAGGTGACCTTAGTAGCGGTAGGCAAATCAAACCCCAGGGTGAGTTTAATCAAGAAGGTCTCCCATCCTGGGAGTTTGATCAGGCTCGCCATAGCGGCTGCCAAAAATCATGATACCAGTGGTCACTGTTGGGAATAATAAAAAGAATTTAAATAAAAGTCTTGTCTCTTATTCAGAGTCCTGAGTCTCAGATTGTGGGTGTCCCCTATATGGAGCCGGTCTAGTAGGCTTCCGAACAGGTACAAAATCTGGAGTTATCTTTCTACGGTTTGTTCCCAGTGAAGGAGGGTGGATTGCAATCACTTGACTGGCTGCTGTGCGTATCTGGCATACGGAGCTTGTTCTGGGGATTGACTTATCCAGACAGCCTGTGGTGGTCATTTCGGCTCCGTAAGGATAGGAGCCAAATAGTCAAAATCAATGGAATGTTGTGGCCAATACATACTGAGTATACTCGCCCTGAGCTATCGCCTCTACTCCTGGGTGATCTGATTTACCAATCTGTATGCACTGTTCAAATAGTGGTTCAGTGCTGACATCAGTAATGGGTGGGCGGTTTTCAACGGTGATTGATATATTAGCTATTAACACATCTAATTCCCTTGGTATGTTTCGGTAAGCTAGTCTCCTTAACTTACTTTGTTGTCCCTTGGTGGTATATGGCATTTTATAAATAAAACACAGAGTACTCACATGGGTCACTAGGTGGTATTCAGTGCTTCCCGTGTCCTGGCCTTAATCAGGCTGGGACTGAAGCAAAGATTAAGAAATAGGCGTATGCTCCTGTGTTCGTATCCTGCTGAAGGTCCGGATGACTCGGGGGTATTTCTGTCATGGTCCTGGCCTTGCTCAGGCTGGGAGGTTCCGAATTTATTCAGGCTGGGAGTGGTCCAGAAATCTCCACTCCGTACGTCTCTGTCAGAGGGGGGAAATAATGTATAAAATATTAAATACTGTATGTTGTCCTTTGGCAATAGGAGATTTCACAAACACCAGATGGCTGCATGTATCTCCTAAATTCAGCCTTATTCAGGCCAGGGTTTAGATAGTAGCGAGATATATTGATCAGGTCTTTCTGAGTTGTCTTCCCACTGTGGGTCTGGACAATCTGTAATGAATCTTGGACACCTTGGACTTGTTCAGGCTGGAGATAATTAAAAGATCATTAGTTCCATCCAAATTGTGCAATGAGAGAGACGAGTGTAATTTCTGACCGTACTTAAGGATTTACCTTTTGACAAGCAAACTTAAGTTAGAACCAGTGATAAATAATATACCACAAATACTAGATTAAAATGTAGCTTTTATATTTAATAAAGCTAAGTAATTAAGAATTCATTGGCAGGTGATGTCATAGAAATATAATTTCATACTGAGTTTTTGAGATCGATTCTTTAAAAAAAGGGGGAGGGGGGGAAGGGGGCATGAATTTACATTTAACAGTCCAGAAGGGACGTTGGTATGACCTGCTACCATGGGTTAGAAGGGAATTGCTTTCTAGTTAGGGAGTCAGGTAAGGGCGACGAGATAACTTTGACTGTAGAAGCTGAGACGTCTGACTTTGATTTTTGAGGCGTCTTCAGAGACTGTTCTTCCGGTGATGGTTGATCTCCAACAGTTTTAATATTTTACACGTTCGGGATGAAGGTTACCCATTTTGTTTATGAATGTGAGTGAACAAATAATTGCAAGAGTGGGAAAAGTTTATTTTTCTTTCCTTCTTCCTCATCCTCTTCTTCCTCTTCCCTTCCATCCTTTAAGTTAAAACATTAAAATGTACTGTATGCTGACAAATTTCTAGATATGTTTTGGGGTGAAAATTTTTTAATGCCAATATCTCGTAATCGCACCCCACTTTTTGTAGTCATTTATTTTGTAAAAATGTGCAGTCTATACACGCCAAAAAGTTGTAAATGGCTGCCTCTTAAATTTTTGCGAAATGCTGCTGTGGTGCACTGGTGCAGACAGTGACACCTCTGCAAGCTGTTTTGTAAGGGACCAAATAAAACTATGTATGTGGACAAACAATGACTGTGGGCTTGCCCCTTGCTCTTGTTCATCATGCAGCAATAATTTATATAGATTACAGTATAATTTATAATTTTAGGTATAATGTGGCTTTGGATGACAGGACATGTAAAAAAAGAAAAGGGCAAACTATAATAAAAATGTTTTCAGCACCCCAGCCAGTTGCAATCCCTCAATTGGGAATGTGTGTGTGGTGTTTGTTTTGAGCAGGGGGGGGGGGGGGGGCGGAAGAGAGATGTGCTACAAAATTTTTATGAGAGAGAAAAGTTTACGCTGCATTTTGCCTTTCTGGTGCATTTTTTTCCTTCGGAGCTGCATTTTTGCTTTTAGGTTCCATTTTTTTTCCTTTGGGATTTCAATGTTTGTCATTTGGGGCTCGAATTTTCTCCTTTGGGGTTCCAATTTTTATCTTTTGGGGCTCCAATTTTTGTCCTTTGGGGCTTCATCTTTGGGAGCTGCATTTTTCCCCTTTGAGATTCTAGCTTTTTCCTTTGTGGTTGTATTTTTCTCAATTGGGGCTGCATTTTTCTCCATTTCTCCATTGGGGTTAAATTTTTCTCAATTGGGCTGCATGTTTTTCTTTGAGATAATTTTTTTATTTGGTACTGTCTTTTATTTTTGTTTTTACATCCTCCTCCTTTCTTCCCTGCATCTCAGCACCAGATCAAAACAATTTTCTACGCTTCTCTTCCCCATCTCCCATCTGGGAAGTTGATGATGCTTTTCCCACAGCAGGGTTCCTCTGAACCTGTTTTGGTTTGTAGATTGAAAGCATGCTTGAGCCCAAAACTATATGTATTGTCACCTTAAATTGTGGAAGTTAAGCCTTTCTTTGTTTGAAGCTGCAGTCTAGGGGCATCTAATAAGATTGTAGCATCAGAGGGGGATTGGCATAGCTTCCTGTGTTTAGAGGCATGTGCATACATACTTCTTGTTCCAACTTTGGGTAAACACCAGATAAGATAGTTTAGAGGATGACAAGCTGGGCAGCTAAGTACGTATAAAAACTGCAGATGGACCTTTAAAAACAAGGTTGGATGCAGAAAACTAACATTTAAGATGATTTATTGTGTGGTCTTTTTTGACCCCTTTTTGAGGCATTTCTTGGTACTGTGCAAAGTAAACAGTAGATACAAAAAATGATATAAATAGGATTGATGTATGGCAGTTGCACTATATTTTTAAAAGTATAAGAAGTCATGTCTGTAAATTGTAATCTTGGACCTTGTTTGAGAGGTGATCCTTGGCATTATGTATTTAGCTGCAGCAAGTGTGACATGATTCATTATTATATTACTTAAATTCGTGAATATCGAAAGAAGCTGTGGACTACATTACAGAGGCTGTTTTTAGCAGATTTTCATGCGAATTGATTGATGTTTAAAGCGCACATATATGATACGGGGTGTCATAAGCTGAGTTGCAGTAACTGATGTGAAACATACTCATTGTACAGCATGCCTATCAAGTTGATGATCCTTTGTGCAGTTCTTCCGTGTCTGTATCTCTTGTATGCTGAGGTTTGCTTGGAGGTAGTATGTTGGTTTTTGTAACGTCCTTTGCTGATGTTGATTCACTTCTCTGGGGAAACAATGTGTAGCTGACTAAAGATGACTAGGGGCTCCATGAAGTGAAAATTTCTATTGCCATACCTGTGTGGTACTAGTACTGTGCATAGTCACATTTTCACCACTGTATTGAATGATTTAATTTTTGGGTTCAGAAAATGGTGGGTGGCAACTGAAGGCAAATTTGTAGGTTTGATTCCTAGTATCCTGATGTCTTGGCTTGCCTCAAAGAGCATCCAGCAGCTAGTTTTTCTTTGCCAGGACATTTCTCCTAGGTGAAGAATTTGTTGAGAAACAGACATGCATATGGTTATAGGATATAAAGATGACATGTGGACTTGCTGATTCTGATGATAAAGTGGTGATCCTTGAAATGCTTTTATGCTTTTAGTCATTTAAGGTGGTGGTTTTGTTCGGGTAGTGTTGAGGATGGGATTAGCTTAACATTTGCAATGCATCCAACAAATGTTGGCAGGTAAGTTGGATAAATCAGTTTGTCATTTGTGCCATGTTCGACATAATGTGTCAGTGTCGGTGATGTAGCTCTACGAACCACAGTATTGACCTGCTTTATGTTGTTGGGTGCTTAATTCTTTTTGACACTTGGAGCATGTCCATTAGCAGTCATATTCTTTAAGCATTAAATATACTCGGTTTAGGTATCTAGGGGCTTCCAAAATTGCAGTTTCTGGAGTTAAAGATTATGCACACTCACACAATGTGTGCAAAAAAGAAAGAAATAAGAGTTCCAAAGTTCCTAGTAATTTGTAAGACAAGACAAGAGAAACAAAAATGTAGCATTGCTATGCTAGGAGCTGATTTAGTTCTCTAACTATAAATATTTATTGCAAATATAAAAAACTAAAATTTTCAAATGTCTAAAAAAAATATCATTTTTTTTTAAAATTCATATCTGATTTGCATGTTGACATATTTAACTATTGATGAAACATATCTGTAAAAGGTCATCATAATACAAAATTGATCAATAAAATTCAACAGATCTCTGGTATCAGTACCTTTATGAGTGCTACTGAACAAAGTTTTTCTGGTAGAATGTCAGGCTATGCCAAGCTTTAGTTATGGTCCTGAAGGAAATTTATAAGGTGAGCCATCATATACCAAGTAGTGAGACTAATTAAATGATAACTTAACCCATAGCACACACAAAAGTGTTTTGTTGGGAAATGTGGAATTCAATAAATCCCTCCACAGGCGTTGCAATTTGCACAAACCTGTTAGCAGAAGTAATGGAGCAGGTTTTGCAATGGTGTTGGTGTTGAAATGGCACAATAGTCAACTGTGCAAAGCAAATGATGCATTGAAAGGAAGCGGAATTAGTGATTAACCTGTGGCATCACTTATAAATTTTTGTTTTCCAGAGGGTAGGTATCTCTCAGCAAATACGATAAAAGAGAATACTGGAGAGCTCTCAGAATCTGGTGAGAATCAGGTATCTCTCAGCAAATACGATAAAAGAGAATATTGGAGAGCTCGCAGAATCTGGGGAGACAAACGACAGTGCTGCACTCTTGCAATCTGGTGTGACAGATACCTTCGTAGATACCGCGCAACCATATAAACAAATGTCATGGCACATTGTTTTAGAAATAGAAATTGTAAGCATTGAAAGAGATTTGAGCATGTTTTAAAGATAAAAATGACAGGTGGAATATGTGTGATTTAGAACTTTTGGCATCATCATTTAAAATCTTGTTGATGTCATATTTTAGGTCTCAAGAGCAAATGCTGTACAGTATTCAATTAATGTATGTATAACTAGAAACTTGTCAAACTTTTTCGTTTATAGCTGCTGACAATGATTACAGAAATGTCAGCTACATAACTTGTACAAGCTGTTTAAAAATGTTGTGATATTTGTATATAAATATGATGTACAGTATGTGCTTGGACTATTTTCCTACCAATTCGGTCAATAGTCTCAATTTGCTGAGTCAAGGGTATGAATAAATGACAATAGTAGTAATACATTAAAGTTTAATAAACACATAGTAATTGGCATAAAAATTACACTGTTAATTTGGTAGATATGCAGCAAAACATCATCTGATGAATTTTCGAACACTTTCTGTTAAAAATAAAAATTAGTACATTTCCTAATTTTCAAGCATTCCAAAATATACAGAAATTCAGACATCAAGTTTTACAAATGAGCAATGAAAATTTTAGAATTTATGTGAAATGGCATTTTTTGCATCTGGAAGCAGACAAAAATGCAGCTGAAAATCAGTCTGATGTTCAAAAAATGTTTCAACTGGTATACACCATTTTATCAACCAGTGGTGGATCCATCAATTAATTCCTGAAATCATTATGTATAAAGGCTGTTCACGATAAAGTGAGCACTTTTGAAATCAACCTTACAAAAAAGTTACTGCCCCTGTCTGCATATATTTTAATGGGCGCACGGAGTGATATGCATCCATTGAAGTTGGTAATAATAGATAGAAAATAGTTACACAACTTAGCATTGCATAAAAAGTGTTAGGTAACCATTTGTGATAAATTAAATTAGTCATTTTATTCTCTGTTCTCTTGAATGCATTGAAGTGTAAAAATTACAATACTTTCTTTTCTTAAAATTCCACAGTTTCACCTGACCGACGCATGAACGAAGTGATAAGGCCAATCACAATGGTAATTTTACATAAGTCGGAGGAATATCACAACGTGCATACAAGTAGATCTTTAGCAAGGCTTTCAAAAGTGCTCATTTTACCATGAACAGCCTATATCAATGTTAATCTGTTTTGAAAGTAACTTAATTGTCAATTAAAATATGCAGTGCAAGTCTGACTGTATTTTATTTATTTGAAAACTTCTGTAAATTTTTAATATAAGGCAATGACTCAGCATTGTGTGTGTATGCATGCACGCGCGTGTGTGCACGCGCATGTGTGTGTGTGTATTTATTTAATTATTCATTCATTGATTTATTTATTCATTTATTTATTTATTTATCTGGTTTCAATATGTTGAATTTTTATTTTTCAGGTGTATATTTGTAGCTTGTTACGAATCACTGCACTTGATTATTACTATTGATTTTAAAAAAGACTGCTGCCGTTTCTGGTATTCAGTTTTATTTTCAGGATTCCATTTTCATTATTAGGTATCTTTCAGTATTAACCTTATAATTATTGGACTTTATATAGGGTTATGTTTCGAGCAACAAATAATTTAGGTGACTTTTTGGTGGTCAGTTTCAGTATACACAACATGCATGGCAATACTTTTGAAAAGAAAATTATAGTCTTTTTTCTTGGTTTTCAACTTATCTTTTTAATTAATGTACAATCTGTATTAAGTCCAGGAGGCTCTCAAGACTTTGCTGTTGAGACCCATCCAAATCTCTTCACTCACTCACTAGATGCTTGTTGCAGGCTTGCCTGTGTTATTGGTATAGAGCTGTCCAGAATCTTCTTTTTATTGTAATTGCTCTCAGCTTGTTTCATTTGGTGCTGCTGTGTCATAGTTAAAAACTGTTATCTTTTGTTAACCATTTTAATATTGCTAACTATCTTCATACTGTGTACATATTATTGTGTGAGATAGATTTTTCATTTGAGACGCCTTTCTACCCCGCAGCGGTGTCAGGTGTGTCAATCTCTACCTCACTCCACGACACACTAATATTACCTAAACTACCCCTATGGGGCAGAAAGCAATCTGTACTTGAAAAACCCAAATATTGTGGCCAATGCTCTTTCCCTTATAAATATCTACAATCGTATTACTACTGCTCATGTTACAGCAATACAGGTTGTTCGTAAATCGTGGGGTCATTTGCAAATAATGTATCTCTACAAAGTTCCAAGGTCTTTTGATTCACTAATTATTTTACACCAAAACGACTGTTTACGTTTACAGGCACTGACTTTACTCACACATACACACAATAAAATATACTAAAATGTTTTGCAATCAAATTTACATATTGCATGGGCAGACCCCTTAGTAACGTTTAACGTCTTTTGCCCTACGCGGTAATTTTCAGTAACTGGTGCTTAAAAAACTTAATACTGAAATTCCACCACAAATGAGAATTGTTTCTGCAGTGCTTGATGTGCTTCAAAAAAGTTTGAAAAAGGGACAATGGACTCTGCAGGGACAAGCAGACGACGGCGCTTGTGCATAACTCATACCTTAAATTTGGCATTCATACAGAATACCGTGCAGCTCATCACTAGGCCATGTTGGGGAACATCCATTGCTGCCAGGTAGCACCTCACTGTAGGCTCTGCCCGCTCGACGCCGTAAAATGCAACAGGTGTTGGGTCATTCACCTCGGAGCCTCCTCGCAACCTTGCGCAGATATGTTGCACTCACTGACATCTAGAGTCACACTGATGCACTTAGGGTGTATTTGGTGTGTTAGTCATTACACAAAAGTACGGGCATGCTTCCAGCACTGTAATGACATGAAACACAGTTCGCAATGAACTTGCAAAAAACACGGGCTGGTGACGTAGTTCACTTTTACTACATGAACACTTTAAAATGCTCGTCCTCGAGCCACGTAAAATGGGCAGTTTAACCAGCATGGCAAAATTCAATTTCACGAGCCATTAGTTACAAGTCGCGGTCTCAGTTATTTCCGCGATTTTCAGTATGCTCGTACTAAAATAAATATTACTCGTACTTGCACCTTTTTCGCACACAATACATTCACATCAAGTACACGTCTGTGCGATACTTGGCCCATATTTCATTAGCAAGAGCTGTGCGCTGCAGGCAAACATAGCAATATCGTCTTTACGTTCATGTTGGTCATGTTATAATATTTTCTGAACAGTTAATTTGTTTGCTACCGGAAATGTTATGGCGACGTTCACTTGTTCATGTAACACAGAGCATATCATGGCCGGGGAGAAATTACATAGCAGTCCCGTACTGCTGAAAAGATTGCCCGAGCTTTGCCCAGCTGGCACGAGAAACCACTTGCTCCGCAATCGAGCGCATACACCTTGTAGCCAACCAAACACTCCGACCGACACTCGCACACTGGCCAGGGCGCTCAGTCTCAGCCAGGAGACGTCACGTTCTCCTGCCACCCCAAGCGCCACGGTCGCAACTCTCTACAAATTGATTTGCCAAATAATATTGTTTGCAAATATCATACACAACAACCATATAAAATACATGTAGTAAAATCTATAATAGATAAATAAATACCAACAAAAATATTTTTATCATAAAAACTACGTGTAGTAATATACATACTAGATTAATAAATGTACTGTCCGATATATAACCATATATAAGTACACATAAAAACTGTAAATACGCAGCACTACTAACTGTGGTGCAAAATCACTATTACCTATACATTTTACTATGTGACGATCTATCAATCGTCGCACATTGTAATCCCTGTAGTATTGCAACTGCTTCATAAATTTCATTCATTATTGTGTGACTAGGCTCCACAGTTATGCTTAGCAAGGTTTAAATTTCCTTGTGAACTGTGACTACTCATCAGAGGAGAACCCTGATTTTATGAACTGGGATCTTATGAATAAAGTGATTTTACGAAGTAATTCTCAGGAACTGTTAAAAAGAAGCCAAAATTTTACTTAAAAAAAGAAAAGTAGGAAACTTCTAAAAACTTTCAAAAGAAATTCTAAGGAAAATTAATTAAAAATATGTTTGTTGGCAGACAGCAATAATTCATAGGGGTTGCAATGTCGTCATTAATTTATATGCAGAGATGTAAGAAAATTGAAAAAATTTATTGGAAATAATTGGAAATAATGATCTATTTAAGGTAGGGCTGCCATCCAACCCTGTTACTTGTATAATAGGCCTCACATAAAACATGATGAGACAAAAGACATCTTCTATGCCTCTCTTCTCCCCTGCTTACCCTCGTTTGAATTCCTGCATTCCATTACCATGTGCATATAAATTAAAGGAACCATTCATAGCACATGTCAGACATCACATCTTTCGCCCACAACAGCATCATTCCTTAGTTTTTTTTTTTTCTGTGGTCTCCTTGTTATTGGTTGTCTATGATAGTGCTGTCATAACTTTAATTTGTCTTAGTTTTTCCGATTTTGCGTTTGCTTACATTTATAATTTACTGTGTTGATTGTTGACTATCTACTTACACTAAATTTATTGGATATCAATTTTACTTATGGTTTCAGATTCCTGTTTTTTACTTTTGATTATTGACTACCCATTCATGTACAATATTTGTTTAGTTCCGTGCCTGTATGTTTACCGTTTATGAAACAGATAAGACAGTCTACAGTGCTTGTGAAATCTCCTTTGTCCACCTCAGATTGTTCATATGTAAATGTCTTGAATATGAATGTGTCAAACTGAGCTATAATTAAAGCAAAAGTTGTGGAATGCTTTGTGGAATTTTTCAAATACAGTGGAAGAGGTTTACTGCTGAAAGTTAGGCAGCTTTAGGTTTAACTTTTTGTTTGGTTTCAACAAGAGGTTACACAGAATTTTTATTAATCGAAACAATTTTTTTTTTAACCTGTGCCTGATTCAGTCAGTGTTTAAATTGATAATTTTGTGTAGTATTAGTAATTTTTAGTTTGATGTTAGATGCTCGGGTTTGGAATTGTATGATTTCTACCAAAGCGGCTACAGGATATTCGCTGGTTGCAGGGATTATTACAGATGTGACAGAGTTATACATTTCATCATCAGCAGTAAGTAAGCGAAGCCTAGCCTCCCTTCGAGAAGATATCAAGAGTCGATAAGCCAATGATCAAGCCATCGCGGCAACCTCGAACTAGCAGATAGTTGAAGGCAGTGCCGAGAGGTAGCACCACCAGTCATCAATGGCAGCCAGCCAGCTGCCCTTAGCTCTGCGCACAGACAAGTGAACATTGCACCCCCACTCCACGGCCCAGCGAGCTCTCGGCCGTGAGAATGTATTGCCATGCACTGGCCGAAAATGCCATTTGTTGCTTGGCTCTTCTGAGAGCAACATCAGCCTTGGGCAGCTTGCTCTACCACCTCGTGCGCTAGAGCTCTCTGACCAACTCTGCCTAGATGCCTAGAAGCTCTTCAGTCTCATCGCTGCTTACATCTAGACCTTGCAGAAGCCTTCCCCCTGCAAGCCGTCCAGAAGACATCTACCCCCCTTAGTCCCATGCCCACAGCAATGGCTACCCCATGCTCCCTTCAGGAAGTGTGCCCTCTAAGTCCCTTCAGGACACGGGCACAATGTAGACAGGGAAAGTTGATTTAGCTACCTTAGTCGAAACTGCTACCCTTTAGTCTAGAACCAGGTCCCCTTCACCTGGATAGTGTAGTCTATTACTTTGTCAGCCAGGAGATAGTATGTGCCACTGTGTTTTATTCCTCTCGGAATAGACACCTTCTTAACCCACATTGTTTTCTCATATCCTTGAATACGCCTAGAATCCATAGTAGACACCACGCTCCATCAGAGAGGAGCAGAAGACCGAGGTTTCAACTATACAATTTTACGACCTAGTGTAAGACTGTGAGCAACCCTTCAGGGACTTGTACGTCAATAAACACACATCGTTCGATGGCCACCCATTCTTTGTACCTTGTGTACCTGATGGTAGAGTCACAACCACTAGTCATACACCTCTAGAGAGGAGAGACCACTAGACCGGCATGTATTCCGCCCACCGCACCATGGAGTTGCCGGAGGGAGTACTTGGTTGGCTCTGGGTTGGGCCTGTCCGCTCTAGGACATCACCTGACAAAGCTATTGGGATGCCTCTGAGAAAACCCGCTTTCAAACCACTGCACTGTTTGTGTTGCTGGTTGGAGTAACGGTTAGGCTCTGCATCTGTTCATTTGCCGAGATGGCAGAACACTACTAGATGGGGAACTGCACGTCGCCTGCTCCTATCTGCAGAGATAGGTTTTGAACCTAATGCCCTTTACCAAGGGAGGTGGGAAAGACATGAAGAATAGGAATGCTACCTCTATCTACCAAGCTATCTGAAGCTGCACTCAAACCAATAAGGCACTTAGCCAAGAATCTCCAGCTCAGGCCGCCCATAAGTTGTTGGGGGTTCGCCCTCATGGCTCCCTCCTCTTCTCTGTTTTCTGCTCCTCAAAAGTTTCCAGGGACTCCATCCACATCCCATCATAGCCACCATCTGTCGAGGAGAGAAGGTGCTTTTGGGGTTGGCCTTTCCCTGGTTTAACGTCCGCTGCTATCCCAGCCCGCCGCCAGCAGCAATTCCAACCGCAGCAGGCCTTGGGGGCAGTCGAACTTCACTAGCATCCATACCCCAACTAGTAAGCCAGCAGCACCATCCAATCGACGAAGCCCCAGCGTAAGTAAGCAACAGGTCCCAAAGCCAACAGCCCGGCCGATAACCAAACCAGTAATTGACTTTGTGCCTACCTGACAGCAGACAGCCGACATGGCCCACACTGTACACAGATCGTGCTCCGGTACCAAAATTAGTCAGCCTAGGTAGACCAAAGTGTTTCTCTCCTCTTTCTTTGAGTAATTTCCCCCCCATTTTAGCTGAGAAGTCGCATACTATACAGATGCAAATGGAACCCTGTGTGGAGGCTATCTGCCACATAGGTTGAACAGGAGAGGAAGGTTATTGTAACAGTTGCAAGGCTACCACTTCCCCTCTTGCCCAACATGTACTGTCCGTTTCATATAAGATGGCAAGATTTTGACAGTTCAACTAATGTTTACTTTTAGTTTATATATCCTTTCGCCATCAGCTGGTGTCTCAGTTGAATGCTACACAAAAACAAGGAAATGGGTTTAGGGTAAAAACATGGCATGTTTAGGACATAGACTGACAATTAATGGCCCAATAGAAATTACTAGTAATCAAAATTGCTGTGCACGAAATATTTGTTGCTTTAAAAATTATGCAGAGCTCGCAGAAAATAAAACTATTGTTATCTGTTAGTAAATTTGTTATTTTACATACGAAACATATTCATTTGAGCATTATAGCAGGTTAGGTTTGAGAAAGAACTCACAGATGGCACACATAACATGGTTAAGGTGTGAGCCGACAGATAGCAGCAGGTTGGCAGCCTCTAGATCCTGCTTTTTAAAACTTTACTTTTCTTCTATTACTGTCTCGAAACGACACGAATTTGGAATATATTTAGTCAAATTATTTGAAAAAATAATTCAATATTATCATGCAATATTTCTGTAGGCTTTTGGAATCAATATCAAGCACATAAAGAAAGCATGGATGGACAGTGGTAATACGACATGAACAGATCTAAGGTTTGAAGTCGCATTTCATCCAGCTCTGAATCGTCTTATTGAGCATTTCATTTTGAACACCTATACATTACTACTTTAGCAAGAAGATTAGTTTGTAACACTTACAACCGCTGTTTTGTGGCCACGTAAAATAAAAAATATTAATTAATCTAGGAACTTTTTGATATAGCGTATTTTACACTTGTCTGATGTGCATCGCCAGTGCACTCAGAATAGCCAATTTAATATTAACTTTTGTTCGTTCGTGCATCAGCCGATACACAATTTTGTAAATGACACTTTGTTTATTTCATATACTTCAAGTTGCCACTTACTGACTGTCAAAATCTTGCCAACTTATATGAGATAGACAGTAAGGGAAAGAAGCAAACATTACACAAGGCCATGATGAACTACAGCCGAGTGTGCCCGAAGATATTGTATTTTGGCGTGTATAGGCTGAGTGCATATATAGGCTGCACCAGAAGTTTTTGTATTCGTGTAAATATGCCGGGCCTCAACGTGCTAATGTGGAGGCTAGGCGGACCGGCGTAGCAACAGAAAGCTATGCCACAGCAAGTGTGCACACATGCATGCATACACATGTATGCACATACCCAATCACCCAATTGCATGTGCACATGCACACACACACAGAGACCTGCTGCTAGTTGTCTCTCTCATCCTGCCAGAGATAGAGTGAGAGACAGAAAAAAAAGGTGAAGGGGGCATTCTAAAAATACTGGTAGACCACCCAGCCTTCACATTGCTTCTCCTCTGCATTCTTCTCCAATCACGGCCAAGCGGTTGTGTGGACAGGGGAAATAGACACCAATCTTGGGTAAGGGGGAGGAGAAGGGAGTGGAAAATAAATCTGTCTTGGGAGAGTAAGGGAAAGATGCCCGAGCGAGAAGGGGAAAGAAAATAAAGGGAGTGAGCAAGCTGGCCGGAGGATGTTAGGGGAAGGAGGTGGAAAGGAGGGACGCCTAGCAAAAGAAAAAAGGAAACAAGAGAAGCTCAGCCAGCTCTCGGCAGGTACTAGGCAGCTCATAAGCATTTATAAACATAAGCTATTCATTTGTTCTTTTTTTCCCCCCTTAGAAACTAAGTTAAAACATTAAAATGTACTGTATGTTGACAAATTTCTAAACATGTTTTGGAGGTAAACATTTTTTAAAATACGAATAGCCCATAAATAAGCCACACCCCACTATTTGTAGCCATCTTTTTTTGTAAAAATGTGTGGCCTATACGTGCCGAAATACGGTAGTCTATATCCGCCTGCCACTGACCGACCAATAGAAAGAGGATTCAAGGACGCACCACTAGTTGCTAGTCAACCGATTCCCCTCTTTCCAGGCGTGTAAGGGAAGGAAGCAAACCTGTGGGTAGGAGGAGGGGTGAGAGAAGTGGAGAAGGGAGGGAAAGAATGATGAGAGAGAAGGGAGAGGGAGGTGGTGGAGGGAGGGGGGAGAGAAGATGGGATGACCCAGTGCTTTTGCTAGATAACTGCTTAAGAAACAATAAAAGTTGATAATGTTAACATTATTTATATAAGGTGTTCCGGGAAGTAGTGTCAAGCTGAAGCATGGAGGTAGAGGACCTCAAGACCTATCCAAAATACCCCTATGTATATTAAACGATTATTGATAGTTTAGGGGCTATTAATTTCTGTACTATGTTTTGTGCCTTACTCGCAGTTCCGCGAGAAATATGGTGACACAAATAAATGTGATAGATGCTTGAATATTGGTTTGGATTAGCTGACTGAATGATCAATCTGGTTCAACAACATTTGTACATGTCTTAGCTTGGCGTCGAGAAAAATATTGAAAAACAGAAACATAACATTTGATGACGTTTTAAAATAAGTTCACATCAAATGTATTCTTTACCTACTTCAAAAACTTCCTCGTTTTATCTGCTACATATCATGCAAATTTCACCATGCTACTGCCACTGCTTCATCCTAAGAATGTGATTTGAAATTCAGTATGTGTGAAATTCTAATTTGTGAGAGTTGGCTACCTTTATCTGCAATGTGCCACATCATGAATCACTTATACTCGTCCCCTCTTGCTTTATGGAGGCAGAATTTGGTGGGGAGGCCTGACGAAGGGCACATATTCTAGCACTACTGAAAACGTTTAAACTTAAGACAGCAATTTTCAGATAATACACTTTTTTTTACTCACTTCAGCATTTAAAAATTATGGTGCGACTATTTTGCGATGATGACAATTATGTGATAAAACATGATACACCATATTTCTTTCGGAAAACTGTATATTTCATAATGAAAAATGTTACTTAGTGATGTTATGTGATTTATTTAGGCAAGTTCAGGTGAAATGTTTTTTTAATGTCTTATTTACAGTTATGTAACTTTTTTTAAAAAAATTCCCATTTTTATTGTATTTATTAGTTGAACTTATTCATAGATAATGTACAGCTCCCATTATATCCACCATGTAGTTTAATAAAGTTAAAAGTTCCTCATCTACTAAAGTCCTAGATGTATGGAAATTTTTTAACAGTCCTCTGAAGAATGGTAGATAGAGAATTCACTGTACATCAAGGTTGTGGCACTTAAAATTGTCACAGCGCTAAGGTCGTAGCTCTATGGGATGCCATTTTGGGCAAAGTGCTGCATCAAAAAGAAAAATATGTTTGTAGTGCATTGACTTAAGTTTTTGACATAAAATGGTTTTGGCAACAAAGGAAGTTGAAAATTGAGTTGAGTGATTTGAGTGGCTCTTAAGAGATCTTGAGAGCTGATGAGGGTGAAACAAGGTGAGAATAGAGTAGCGTCAGAATGCAAGGGCGGGGGAAACGAGAGATCCCCGAGCAAACCATGGACCAGCAGCATCGTCTGCCACGATTCCCACTTGTGAAAATCCGAGATTGACATTGTCAGAGATTGAACCCAGTTTACCTTGGTGGGAGGTAAGCAGGTTAACCACTCTGCAGCCCCAACAAAGGGAGTTGTATATACCTTTATGGTGTATAATTTAATTGGGAAAATGTTTACTTATTGAATAAAATAAATATTTAATTTATAAAACATGCCATTTTTGCACCAGAGATGATGATACACAGAATTCATACAAAAAACCATACTTTTACCACTATTTTTAGGTTATGATTGGTTAAATTAAGTCTGTCTCAATTTTGCAAAGCAAGCAATTTTATGAAATTACTCTTGGAACCAGTGACACTTAGTAAAATTGGGACACTGTTATAAATTCGTATGTAATGGGAAATCATTGGCCAGCTTATTGTTTAGCATCAACATAATTCACCTTTAAATTGTTAACTGGGGCAAGGGGGAGGAGGTTAAAAGTCATGGGAATTCATGTAATATGAAAAGGAAACTAAAGGAAAGAAAATAATTGGAAATGTAATTCAAATGAACAACTTGGTTGCTTCAGATCACTGACTTTCCTCCACCGTTACTGCACCTTCCAACGCAACGAGCCGTGCTCTCTGCCTGCGATTGTTGAGATGATTGCAGCTTTTATGAAGAAACCACCAGAAGAGGTAGCTCTAGCAACAGCTTTCAATGCCTTGAAAGTTTTTGGTCTCTCATGATTGATGTTGCTGTGGGAAACTCTGTGTTCCTTGTCTCTTGACTTGCATGTCAAGCGTGTTGCTAATGTTTTCAGAAGAAAAGTTAGTAGAACGTATTGAACAGCTTTGAAGGCTAAATCAAGATTTATTACTTGGTTTTCTTGGCTTTTTTTATTGGATAGCCTAAGCAAAATATTTCAAAATACACAAGCTAAGAAAATTAATGGTAATGCATTAAGCTTAAGATGGGTATAAATGATCCACCTCTGGTATCCTCTTACCTGTCTTCCACCCCCAGTGGGCTGTCGGACAATAGCTTATACTCTCCTTTCCCAACCCCTGCTCAATGATACCTTGGCATGTTCCTGAGAAACTCTTATTGTACCCTCCCTAGGAGGTTTCTTTAGATGTCTGTAACTGTGTGTGAGTGACTCTTGGTTTGGTATATACATTGAAGCAGTATGTTCCCTTTAGCTATATTCATACATTTATATAGCAAACTCATTCTAGAATATACCAGTGGCTCCTGTTTTGAGGAGCAAATTAAAACAAATTAGCATTTTATCAGTTGACATAATCTTGATACATTATTCATTGTAAATAAATTGTACTTGTCTTCCAATCACAACCTTGCATGTTCCAGTGAATCTTTAAGTATAAAAAATTGTAATGTTGTTAATTGTTATAATGCTGAAAGTGACTTCTGACATTGGACCGATTTGCTGCTTGTATGGTATCCAAAGCTAATGTTATAGTTACAACCACATCTTAGGAGACAACTAATTTGGCCAGTTGAATAGGAATGTGTGTGGATATCTATAATTACTGTCAAATACTTGGCAGTTATATTGTGCCTTCAGTGAGTGCCATTAAGAAAAATGCAATTGTACTGTTAGATCAGCCATGCTCATTTTCCATACTTTTTGCCACCACTGCACTTGTTTTATATTGAACACCCTTAAGGGTAAATTTTTGAACACCACAAAAGTTGTATTAGGTTTGTGAACCATGGTCCAACCAATACATTTATCATTAGTAATACGTCAAGATAGTTTTTTAATACCTCCAGTTCTTCCACCCAGAACCAAAGAACAGAAATTTCCAGCTACTGGTTTTGATTATTTGATTTTGACACATACTTTACATCACAATGCAGGACATTTGGCTAACACATTTGAAGCCATTTCTATTTGCCAAACTTGCCGGACATGTTTTAAATTGTGTCTCAATATGAACGTTTGCTTGCTCTAATGGTAAATACTCAGGTATATGTACAAATCATTGCTTCATGTAAGAAGTCATATTGGGTGAAATCATATTAGTTAGGGACAGTTTTGAGCCATGCTGTCAACAGCAAACACCATATGGCATGGTCCATTTGAAGTGCTTGTGCCAGTAGCAAGAACATACTTGACATGTCCTGCTTGCAGCATTGCAGAAGCATCTTCCTGGTGGCAGTTGGAATGGACTTCAGCTATGAACATGCATTCCAAACACATGTTGGATACATTCAACTCTCTGTATTGGCTGCTTGGTATTGCCATTTTCCATAAATTTCGTACAAACTTTTCAGTGGTGATCCCCTTCCATATTCAGTTTTGAAATTTCCTGGTGATTCAGAGTTGGTGTTTGTAAACCCAATTGATGTTGCTGCACCTTTTTGTGTGGTATAGCTTATTGAAAGATTTTACTTTTGCCTTACTTATGTTGTTACCTGTCCCCCGATTGGATGTCCTCTGACCACACCACATCTCTCCACCAATCAGTGATGGCGAGATGAGACAACCAGGATAATTTTCTTTAGTATTTTTGTTTAATGAACATTGAATACTTTTTATCCTCTAGGAAATAATTAATAATAACAAACCAAATTATAATACTCAATTTTGTTTAGAAACAAATGAAATATACTTACACATGATCTCTATGTCAATAAACTATTAAACTAACCAAAGATTATACTGCATTTTGTTTAACTCATATAATAAAGCATAATTTGAATATATTAAATGAAGTGACAGCATAAGCAAGTACTGTATTCTGTAATAATATTTACAATGGTAAACATAACCCCTTAAAAACTGCAATGTTACAACTTTTTCAAAATAGATTTTTAGATCCCAATATTTTGCAGCTAAACATCTCAACCATTTAGACCTATTGACTCTGTGATTTAGTTATAATAGCTACAAGAGCTGTTGTTTGTAGTGAATTAAACACCAACACATTATATTTCATCGTATGCATTAATTAGTCCTAAGGGTTGGAATATAAAATATCAAGTGTTGATATACCTCTACTGTATTTTTGCTGACAGTGTGAAATCATGCATTCTGTATCATGCCTAGGCTTGTAGTAAAATTACTAATATCTACATTTTGTTAAGTGGAAATATTACAGATTTTCTGCCTATGCATTACAAAAATTGTGATTTTTAAAAATAAGTTTAATAGTTTTCATAATGCAAAGGAATGAGCTCTAATATACCACACTAAGGGAACAAGTGTACACTTACTCAGTGTAAACATTTTATTAAACATAAATAACATTTCTATGAATTGTGCATTAATAGTATAGGTAACTAGACTCATTAGTTAATTTTTTTTCACACACATGTATTAAAAGGAGGGACAAACATTGTATAATTAGCTTGGTAAATAATTGGCTAGACTCACACTCAAGTTTTCCATTATAGGCTCCATAATTAAATAAAAATAGGTGAGGACAAACATGCTACAGCAATTTCCTCACTAAAACTCCATATAAAAATCAATAAAAATTAGTTACAAGAAACCAGAGCCTGGTAACTGAAAACAAGTCACAGTCATTTCTCAGTGTAGAGTTCAGTATTGTGAATACCAAAAATGACTTGGACTTGAAATTATATAATCACACTTGCTCAACGTAATTGATATACATTACTTTGAAAAGACTATGTAAATTTATTATAAACTATTGTAATACCATATGAACATTGTGGTTCAGAAAATATCTTTCCTCCTTTACTCTAAACGAACATTATACACCAGCAGATACCATTATAAATTAAGATATAAGTAACTGTTAAAATTGCAAGCAATTTATAAATTCTCATTTCCTTTCACAATCAATACTTGATTACGTTAATTTGAAATGTTTATATTTCAAAAATCTTTTTATGTCACTCTTCGACCATACACCACAAATCGTTACCACAATATATTCAGATAAAATTTACTGGTCAATTTGCAAACAATGCAAGAGGTTTCACTTAATACGTCACTCGATATAAAATTCTGTTGAATAACAACCAATTAACTGCAATAATATTTTTACGTCACACTTTAGTTGAGGTGACAAAACATGAACAAGAGTTACCAAAGCATTCAATTCAGAACTGAAATATGTAAAATGCAAACACCTTATACTGCTCATTTACCCATTCAATTGAGCATATAAAAAACCATATCTCACTCATTAAACTGAAGTATAGAGATGTGTTCACACTGTTTAAGCTAAAAATGTTACAATTTCTGTGATTTAATCCCTTCATCACCCATTTAAAACACATTTTATTCAAAACTACCATACTCTCCACTCCTATACATATATAGTGGACTTCAACATTCAAGGGAAACACTTTAATTCAAAATTGCATGAACAATAGGCCCCCAAAACAGTTGAATAAGAGGGAAGAATGTATATATCAATCTAAATTTATTAAGTAACATATTCCTTAAAAAATAATTACAAGGCACACGTGACCACAATAGCAAGAAAAGGACAGGGAGGGATGCCGTTTTGGCTCAGTAGGCCTCCCCTATTACATCATACATTCATGGAAAATAACCAAGCAACAAGAGACAGGCAGCTGAAAGAGCTCCATATAGCTGTCTCTCGAACTAAGGCACACACACAAATTTAAACCTGTACATTAAAAATTTCCAAACCGCCGTAAAATATTGTAAATGACAAGCGGGGAGGCGTGAAGTGCCCAGGAAGTCGTGGCACAGAAATTCCCATTTCAATATCGCTGACCTTCAAACGCAATGGGGCGGTGATACACAGCTAACATTTCACCAAAACATAATTTAGATCGTCGCAGAGAGACTGGATTTGGAATAACCACAAATTGCAGACATCCATTACACTGTGGCCACAAAATTGTATCAGTCAATCATTTTAAGTTGTTACTCGTTTCACCACGACTTACAGTCCGCTGGAAGGATGATATAGCTGAACTCTTAACAAATGCCTGAATTTAAAACTAGGCCCTGCCTTGTGCATAAATCACGGTTTGACCCATCGTCGACCACTAAGTCCTAAGCAAGCATGCCACAAGTAAAAGTAGAGGTGTTGGCTGAAGGCGACGAAAATGTTAATAAGGACGAAAATCACCTGTGCACTGCCTCACATAACTTTGCATAGGCTCCAAAAGACTGTGATGCAGTAGTGGTGGGGAAAGAGGAGAGGGAACGGGCAAGGAAACTGGAAGGAGAAATAAGTCAACACGGAGATAGACGATTAAGTTGGAGTACCGGCGAAGTATTTAACTATGCGGGTCACGCTGGTGTCTCAATGTGTATGATGTAGTGTTTAGTTATTATCAAAATTAGAGTGTGATGAACCAAAGTTGGAAAATTTAAGAAAAGTTTGTTGAGTCAATATTGAATCAACACTCCAACATATATTAGTGTTACTATGAGCATTCCCCACTGCACTTGAGGAACATACAGTGTTACATTATTCCTACAAGGAAGTATAGTAATCAGTTCAATGTTGTGGAATATAAAGGGCATTCAATAGAATGTTAAATTTCATACTTTGGCTGTGACGTATTCCAGGTGCTACATACACATAGAGTAGAAGCTCTCTTAACTGTCTTGCCTTGTACTAGAGCTGAGGCTGGGATTACCCTCTTAACTGGGACTAGACTGTATTGATTGGGACGTGACCTGTATTGACTGGGACTAGATCCGTTTAACTGGGACTAGACCATTTTGACTGCAACTAGACTGTTTCGACTGAAATGAGCTCTTTATCTGGGATTATGCTCTCTTGACAGGAACTAAACCTGAGGATGGGACCATATCCACTTGCTGAAACTAGACCTGAGACTGGGACTATATCCACTTGACTGGGCCTAGACCTGAGGCACTATACCCTGTTGACAGGGACTAGACCTGAGGCTGTGTAGTAAAGTGGCTTGTTGACCAAAAATATATTTGAAGTAGCATTTTTACTGTATTGTAAATACCAGTACTGTTTAATTGTGTGAAAAAGATCAACAAAATTTCAGAAAATACATCTATAGTTTTACAAAATCTTTTCACAAATGCAACTCAGAATAATTGCAAGAGCAAAATTGTTCTTATTCGTTACACATATTTATGCATAAATATACTGTGAAGGAGACACTCTAAGCAGTATACTAATAAAACTGAGTTTATGTCTTCACTAAAGTTGGAGCAGAGGCTTGTTAGGAGGGCATCCACTGTATGCACATAGATGATGCATTTAGTAACTAAGACTGTCTTTATTGCTCTCTTTCCTTATTTCTCTCATTTCAGTTAGCTATAGACCATGTTAACATCATATATTATTTATTTATAAGATTATTGATGGGGTTCCACTGCAGTTCTTTGTGCCTAAAACATACTAAGTGTCCCCAGAAAAAAAAATGTCTATTTTTGTAGCATGTGAATTATCTAACTGCAGAGATAAATTTTTATTTATGTTCTCACACACTCCAGTACATGTTTAGTGACTATAAAATACTCATGGCAATAGTGTTCTAGTGATCTCTTTCAAATTTGTAAGGTAAGTGCAATTAAACCTTTTAAAAAATTATTATGATAATACTTTTGTAATTAAAAGACTTGGGAATTTTGTCTCTCTTTCTATAAAGCTTTAATTATAAATTTAAGATTTTTATACTGTATTAATACTGTAATGCTTTAAAATGTAAATTATTACAGTAAAACATTGTTAATTCAGATTTGGTGAATTTGAAATACTAAGTAAATCAAAGTTGTTATTTGCCCTCGATTATAAGAATGGGATTTTACATGCTTTAGAATTTGGTTCATTTGAAATGTGGCATATTATGTGATTTGAAGTAAAATTTCCCTAAAGTGTATGTAAAATTCAGATGATTTATCATTGCTGCAGTTATTAAATTTTTTTGTAACAAAATAATGAGCATTGCAGAAGGCTGCTTTACGTATGCTTACGTACGTCTGTCGACTTGGAAGCAAGTGGCACCGAACAAGCAATTGAATTTTCAATCTCCTTCCCTCCCCCCAACTCATCCTGCAAGTCTGCAGACAAAGAACTCCACTGCCTTTCTGATCTTTTCTGCCTCATTTATCCATTTCTCCTTTTTTTTAACCCGCCCTTTTATGTTTTTAAGAAAAATGAAAGAATGAGTTTTGCAGAATTTCCTGTAAAAAAAAAAAACTGATTTTCGTGTGACACTTTGGTTTTTCTTCTGGTTTATTACATTTTAAATAGCATTTTAATGACATGAGTGCAAGTAACCAAAAGTACAATGCACAAACTATTTCAGAAAATGTTTAAATAATTATGGACGTTGATAAAAATGACGGGAGTATGGCAGCTGGCTTTTAATGCTGTCTACTTGAAAAATTGATCTTAAATTAAAAATAAAGTTAGTGAAAGGACAGAGGTTACAGCTATACAGCATAGTACACAGTGCACAAGAACACGACTTGATAATGTCATCTAATTCAGTGAAGTGCGTACAAAGCGGCATCAGAGAAAGAGTTGCTGTACTACTACTGTAGTCGGGGATGTTGTATGGTTAGTCTTCCACAGAGACAGTTGCTACAGTGTCTTCATGCACCAACAGTGTTTTGTGCATCTGTGGTTGAGGGTGCCTCATATCAAGATGTATTTTGCATTTCCAAGACTAAGATGCATGGGAACAATAAGGGTGGTCGTGGGATACAATTCACATGCCATATCAACCACCTCTACACTGACCTGGCATACAGTCTTCTCATCAGAAACTTTCCTGTACGAGACTTCATCTGTGACACTGTCATTTTACAGAGTGGCATCTTATCTTTGGGGAAAAACACAAGTGGTATGTGGGTAAGCTGCAGATTCTAATATTCTTAAGCTTCTGCTATGTTAATATGGTTTTCAAAGGAAAAGAAGACATGCCATGAGTAAAACATAATGACCAAATAAATTTTTTTTAAATCTAGATGATTTAAAGTTAAAAATTTTAGTCCCAAGCATTTTGGATTATCAAGGTTTTACTGTATTTGATATTGGCAAACAATTCCGTATTATAGTTGCATTTCTATGAAAATATAACATTTTAATATGCATGTTGGCTTGGAATATTTTGTTAAACATTGGCATAAACTTTGTAGATATTTATTTTTTTTTGTATAGGGGAGAGAATGTGAAATGTACACAACTATAGTATGCAAATTTTATCAAAATGAGATTATCTTGTTGAATGTTTTGAATTAATTCCTTTATGTATTGATAGTTTTAATAGTATATTTTGACGATAAAATGAAATAAGGGTACTTTGTATGTGTTACTTCTTTGTGGAAATTTTATTTTATTACTATATTAATTATTTATTGATTTCTGACTGTGCAGTTTTATGTAGTGTAAAAATATGATTTGTATGTTATATATTATTTTTCAGTTGAATTATCCAGGCACTACAGATGATTGTAGTGTTTTAATTGTTTGTTTGTGAACCTTTTTACACAATAGTAGCTATCTTGTATAAATATATCATTTTTGGATTCTATGACATGTTTACACTGTAATAATGGGATGATTGTTGCATATATAATTTTGCAAGACTGGTGTCTCGAATTTTATTGTGAAATAACCTATAGTTTTATGAATTTTCAAATTCATACTTGTATAGTTGTCTGTTGTACTACAAGTAAAAAACTTAATTTTTTTTTGAGCTGTCAGTAGAAATTGACAATGTATTCTTTACACGTTTAAGGTTTACGACTTTCTTCTACAAGTTTTGTCATACATTATCATATTCATTTCATGCATTAATGCTACACTATCAAGCCAGTGTGGTCAAGTATGTACTCGTATAGCAGTTTCTATTATCATTACATACAGCCCTATAATAAATTAGACTGAATAACATAACTTTACCACGTGTGCTATGTCATTGAGGTACCCAACGACCCTCCTTCAAGGTGCTGCAGCCACTTCACCTTGCTTATGTATTACTTGTTTTTGTTACACTGTAGGGAACAAGAGAGTTTATGCCATTCAGGTTAAGAGACAGTATGCTGAAATACATTAGTGTATTGTTTTTGATAAGGTAGTTATACAGTAGAATTCTGGTACAACATTTCTCAAAAGCCCCAAGAAATGTCAACCTTATGTAAGGGAAAACTTTATAAGAGTGTAGTTTTGTATTGAAAAACATGTTTGTAGACCAACAGAAAGCAGCTTATTGAGCAGGAAAATGTTATAAGAGGGGATGTTATAACAGGATTCCACTGTATTTCGGAAATATAACTAGTTCATTGTTGTGCTGAATGATGCATTCTGCGTGTTTTAATGGCTTTTAAATAAGCATCCAGCATATAATATTTTTTTGTGTCTGCTCTGTTATATCCACAAAATTAGTAATAGGAAATTAACAAAGAAATTGGAAACTACTCACAGTTCTTTTTGGAAGTTCAAATTTCTCATGATGCCTGCCCTACAGAATCGTACATTATTGAAAGTTTAGTTTACATATCGGTATGGCTTAAGTTAGTTTATTGTTTTCATTTAGATGTAGTTATTGTTAAGTAGTTTATAATTTTTGAAGAATTAATAATTGAAGTGTCAAACACATGGTACTATTAGCCATCCTGTGATTGAATGTCTTGGCATCTGTTCACAAACTATTTGTGTTTGTTGTCAGAAATGATTAAGCTTGAACATTTTACTTGACAATACTTGTTATTTCTTGCAACTACTAAAATATATCTGTATGACCAATCCAAAGTGTACTTTAACTTTTTAATGAAATGAGATAGTGTTTTATAAATAAATTATGTATTTTCATATTGCCCCTGTTAATAATATATTAAATAAGTCTTATCTGGTTGTTTTATTGTGTGTATAATGTAGTGTTATGTTAAAAAATTTCAGCAGAAATTATGCAGACTTTAAAAACTGTCTATTTGGTGGTGTTGGTATCACTTTTTATTTTCATATTCCCATATCTCTTAGTATAAATATTATCACTTATTTTGTTCCCATGTAAATAAGCGTGGAAATTTTTAGCTAACTGGATGTAATATCTGCTGATATCTGTAGATACCCATTTGCTTACAACTGCAAATACCTGTCATCTGTGTTATATATCAGAATATCAAAAGTGGGACACAGAAGTTTTTTGTGTTAAAAATTTTTTTTTATTGCTCAATAGCACACCCAACAAGCCACAATATACATGGATTAACGAAAGAGACCCTGAATGTGTTTAAAGTACAACAAAATGAGTTGCGGCCTCATGTCATGGAGAGAAAAATATAGGTGTATTATATTTTTGTTAGGAGTTTTTGTATAAAAAAAAAGTGAAAAAAATTGTTAAAATTTGTAGTTAATTTTTTAATTTTATTTTATAATTTTGACCACTAACCATTGTTTATTTATATGTTTTATAATGTTGGCAAATACAATTTTCTCTCTGCTCATGAAAACAATTGAAATGTACTGAGTTGAGTAGTTTTAGACATTATAGAATTAAAACAGTTTTATATTTTACATAATGCTTTAGATTTTTGCACAGTTGAGTGATTGATATCATAAATTTTGTGTTAAAAGTTACAGTATACAGTGAAAAACACCTAACTGCAGGTGAATTGTAAGTATCTGACAGCATGCAGGTATTACTGTATCACCTAAAGCCATTGTGGCTGACACTCATGGATGGATCCACAGGAGGAGGGAGGAGGACGGGTGATAGAGGCAATCACCTCTACCTCCCCCCACCCAATAATAAACCAGCTCAGCCACAAAAAAATTAACTACAAAAATGTAGTGTACCAATTTATCAAACATTCAACTTTAAACATTTTGAGAACTGGGAAATTAATAATTCTCAAGTGTTAACTTTAAGTCTGCTGTGTACCAAATTTTTTCATTGTTAATAGCCATATTTGAATTCTCAGTTTCCTGTACCAGTGGATATATTTATTATTATTATTATTTCAAAATTGGATGTCTTGGATAATGTCTCACACCATATTAATAGTTTCATTGTTTTTCCAGTAGAGAGGTAGATGGCAAATCACTTGTCCTGTCCCGAAGCTAGCACCACAGTGATTTAAGTTTCCTTTTCAAATGGAAATGTGTAATTACTTGGATGAATAGTCATTTGCATCAATAAATGAAGAATAAACTCAGTTAAGTTAAATTTCTTAGTAAGTAGAATATTTGGTCTATAATGTTTAATATACATATGTTGTTTTAAAGCAATAATAACCAAACAATAACTACAAACATTTTAAAATATATATATTTGAGGCTTGTTCACATTCAGGAATAGCTGTCTTATGGCGCAGATAGTGTACGTCCTCGTCCTTTCCGAGTTGAGCTGAGAGATTTTGGCAGCTCGTAATAAGGTGTGAATGAGGTGAGAATAGAGCATCACTGGAATGCAAGGGCAGGGGAAATGGGAGATCCCAGAGGAACCCCCCCCCCCCCCCCCCGGACCAGCAGCATTGTCTGGCACGATTCCCACTTGCAAAAATTCGAGAATGACTCAGCTGGGGATTGAACCCGGCTTGCCTTGGTGAGAGGCAAATAGTCTAACCGCTCATTCACAGTGGCCCCTCGTTTTTTTTTTCTGAATGCCTGAGAGTAACAGTACTTGTTCAGTCTTTGTGGTAGAGCATCCTATTTTCTTATCAGTGTCTTATTGCCTGGATAAACAGTCAATATGTGCATGACTTGTGAGTGGATGTGTTTTGTGTCCTGTTGCCTGTTGGTGATTGTATCCCGACTTGGTGGGTAGTACATAATTATATCTTTCATTTTCTAAGCTCACTGCACAAGAACTATTTTTTTGCAATATTTTTCATGATGATTGATCACTTCTCAATGGGCCACGAGTACGAACATTGTAACTCACTGTGTCTGCCAGTGGCTATAATAGCATTACAGTGAAACTTCACATATTTGAACCAGCATAACAAAATTAAGCTCCGCAACAGGGTTGCTTGTATTTCTGACTGTTTTCATCAACATTGCACATTGATTAAACATATACAAAGAAATCAATACATTAATTTTAAGGGATGGTTGGCCACACCTGGAACTTGTGATCAGAAACGTTTCCCTACAATGCTACAGGTGCTGAACACAACCTATAGAATTTAAACGTGGTGCTGGCCCTTGCAGTGAACAGATAGCTCTGGTAACAACTTGCTGCATAAACAAATGTGGGTGTGTTTTATGGTGGTTTACTAACACACAAATGTGATGCACCATTACAGCAGGTGTTCAAAGTGATGACCTCCCACCTACGTGCAGGCAGTGCAGCGACCTACTATGTTCTGACACACTCGGTCGAAAATCCCCGGCATGGGTTGCGCTTCCTGACAGGCAGCACAAATTTGGGATGTCAGTTCTTCCACCATGGTAATGGGTGTGACATACACTATGCTGTTGACATGGCCCCACAGGAAAACGTTTAATGGCATCAAGTCTGGTGATCATGTGGGCCATGCAATGGGACTTCCCTGCCTAACCCGCCATTCACTGAAGGTGTTAGTTAAATGCTCCATACAGCACGTGAGAAATGGGCGGGATCACCTTCATGTTGAAACCATATGTGTCGGACATCAAGAAGCACATCTTCTAACAGCTCAGTGAGTGTTTCCTGCGGGAAGGCAAGTTAAATGTGCCCATATAAGCACAGTGGCAGAATGTACTGGCTAGTTGGCTTATTCTGTACAATTCTCGCCCACACATTCTTGTGAAACTGTTGTTAATGTGCCCTTCTGTGAGTGGCATGTGGATTTTCGTCACTCCACACGTGGCTGTTGCAGGAGTTAAACGTGCCACCCCATGTGAAGGAAGCGTCATCGCAAAGAGAATCTTACAGTAAATGCTGGGATTTTTGCTAGCGTGTGCGAGGAAGTATTTACTAAACTCGACCGACACATGGAAATAAGTCTGTTGCACCCAGCACATGAACTTTTTGTGGGTGGTAGGGGTGTAATTGTTGTTTGTGAAGAGCTGTCCTAACAGTCCAGTTGCTAACACCTAGTGTGTTGGCTATTGCGCGGGTATTGGTGGATGGCTGGTTTGCCATCTGTTCGAGCATGCGTCTACTTCGAAACTTGGAGTGTGAACTCGTCTTCGGACCCCAGCATTCACTCTTTTGAAATGCACTGAGCCTATTTCACACAAATGCTGACTAACACTCACAGAAGTTAGCATGTCTGGTTGACACGTGTCCGGGTATCGCTCACGGTAATATCTTGCAGCCACAGCAGCACACCCTTACACCTAGCCATAAGCTAATACCATGTCCGCACACGTAAATGTCTGTGCCGCGGGTACCTGCCGTGATAACCTTAATTCGCAGACACATCAACCAGCATCAACTGTGGGGGCTCGCTACTCAGTGCAGCGACAAACACTGCTGTATTACAGTCATCTTGAATTATTTCCGGGAGGCGGTGGTTACACTGCTCACCTCCCATCAAGGTGAATCTGGTTCAATTCCTGGCAGGGTCGCTGCTGGATTTTTGCATATGGGAATCATGCCGGACGATGGCGCTGGTCCGGGGTCTTTCTTGGGGATCTCCCGTTTCCCCTACCCTTTCATTCCAACGCTGCTCCATACATCAATCACCCGCATTGGCTCTCAAGACTACGCTGTTAACAGCCGTCCAAATCTCTTCACTCGCGTGAATTATATCAGTGCCATCGGTTTCCTGCAAGGGCTTGTACCACACGCGCACCAAGTTTAAAATGTGTGCCATGCATTCTGCGTTTGTAGCACATGTTCTTATATCAAAAATGATCGTGCTGGTGTGGTCTACCATCCCTTATGATAAATGTATTGAATTCCCAATCATTCTGTAGAATCTAATTTATTTCCATCCATGCAACATGCTGTTTCAGATCACACATCTAGTGGCCACATTGGAATTTAATTGCAAGTTTGAAATCTCCTAAATACAGAAGTAACAGAATTTTGCATATATAGTTTCATAACAAGGTGTTAAAATCCAATAATTCTTACTTGAAGGATATGTCCAATTTGACATATTTGTGAGAAATGTTTTCTATAGTTAGGCCTGCGGAATGAGCATGTGATGTCACAGGATGCAATGAAGTAACATTGTTGCATCATTGTGAGCAGAATATTTTTGTGCCTTTGCAATAGACAATATTCACCTTCTTTTCTCTTCCCTTCGGTTTTGGTACCTACTGTCAACCTTTGTAATACAAACAACTTTTAATCTATTATTTTTAATTTCTAAAAAAGAGGAAAAAATATGTAATTTTTTTGCTGAATTAATTGTATATATTCCCAACCAAAAATTATCAGATGTTCTAATTAAGGTAGCCAAAATTGCTCTTCAGAAATTCGGTGTATTAGTACACATTGAATCTAAAATTTTAAATGCAGTGGTCAGTACTAACAACAGTAAAAGTAACTTCTGGTACTCAATTTAATGTTCCTAAAAAATTATTATACAATATAATGAATGTCTGTCTGAAAGTTTAATAATATAACATGAAATTGCATATCAGCTATTATAGTTGGCTGAGGTCCAAACCCAGCAGTAAAATTCACAGGGAAAATAACTCAGGTTTTCTTTTCAATCGTTGGAGGGAGGGGAAACTTACTATTATGTAGAACTACATCTAAACAGCACTACTTTGAGTGCACGAGTCATTTTAGCTGAATGATCTAATAGATTTTCATTATAATACTCATGGTGTTGAGGCACCTACCTATCTGGAGTTACATATTTTGTCTTTCGTGGCACACAGGGAAGGGAGTGCTAAGGGAATAAACTGATAAGCACAACGTAGAAACTGAATTTGTGGGCAGTCTTTTTGTTGAACAGCATCTAACTTTTGAATTTTAATCCATTTTTTTAACCTAGATTTTTATTCCTAGAGGCAATGCTCATTTTCAGCTTTAAGATGTCAAAAGACCTGGATATGATCAAGAATGGGCCAACAGCAGCTCACAGGACTGGCCTTGTTTCAGTCTGTTGGAATATTCACATGAATCCCAGCAGGTTATTACCCATTTTGCTGAAAAGCGGACTCGTTGCCGTGAATTTATACTTAATGAAAGAATCAACCAAACTCTTTGCAACTCGAGTAGGTACTGTCAATATCTCTGCTCAAGTAACATGCTAATAAAACTTAAGGACACAAGAAAAATCAGTAAATAGTTAACGTATTTCAGTGCAATGAAATGAGCAGAGAAAATTTTTTAATGCTGGGCGAAGTTCAAAAATTTTGATGTAGAAACATGAAAAATTTTGGCATAAATTATGCTTTTTTTTTACTTAAGGCGCTTAATTTTAAATGGTGTTACATAATTTTGATTTTGCTTTCATTTGGAAAAATACATTTTTTTTTTTGTGAATCTGGTAAGGTTAGCTAGATAACTCCCCCCCCGGTTTGTTTTGTTTTATATTTGAAGTAATAATGTTAGCCAAGTTTTAGCATAATATAGATGACCTCGTAGTACATACTATCTCTAGGTTGGTTGGTTCCACCAATGCTTACTTTACATTTTTGCAATAATTGTAATATTTCATGTTTTTATTTGATAACACGTATTTGTACTTGTTATTGTGATAATCTCAAATCAAGTTGACAGTCGTACATGTACGTACATATAATCATTCCCTTATATTAAAATACAATCATAAAAGGAATTGTTCTACAGTGAATGTAGATATATGACTGACAAGCGTAAATGCCTGGTCTGGATCCATCCGTGCAGACTCTTACAAGTGTTTCGTATCTAGCGCCCTGTAATTATGGAACACTGACTTAAAAGAAATACAATTTCAGCTCTCAGCCTCAGCAAAAACAATGTTGAAAAGTTCTTAAGTTTTCTTGCATAGTAAGCATTAATATATTTGTACCTTTTTAAATAGTTATAGTTAATTAGCATATATTTTTTAAGTGGCCTTTTAAAAACATCTTATAGAGAGTTTTACATAAGTATGTTACTTAAAAATTGTACTTTAAAGTAATTATAAATTCATTTATGCCACCTAGTTTCCCAGTAAGTGGTTTCTGGATTGAAACATTGTTTTCAGACACACATACTGACATTAGATGAAACATGCCATATTATTGTGAATTTCATGTTGTGGTTACAGATTTATCTAAATATTTCTCTTCATAGTTATCTACATTTATATCATGTCACTTATTGTATTTATACAATGCTCTACAGTCTTTAAAAGTACTTACTTTAGTTCCAAAAAAATTCCCCAAAAAATCTATAACTACCGCGACGCATGTCTGGTTAGCTACGGCTGGATCACTGTTGTGTGGCTTTGGTTGCACTTCAGCTGGTTCTGCTTACTGGCGTTTATGGTTGGATATGGTAGCTGGACACGTGGCTTTACATGAAGGAACAAAGTTCTCGATGTTGCGATTGACAAGTCCCTTGGATTGGTCTGCCCTATGGCTGGTGGCGTGACTAGTTACTGTAGACGACTGGCGGGAGGTGCTAGCAGTAGCAGGCTTACTAACATGAGTGCGAGGACTAGCTGGTATAGTTGGTTGAGCAGATCATTCTCTGCCAGGGCTGCAGCGAAAGGCAGAACTGTCGCAATGCAAAAACTACCGTTCCACCTGTTAGCTGCTGAGCTCCAGAAGTTGGCGTTTGAGATGACAAGGCGTTCCTCAGTCCGTTTAATTAACCCCACACACAACTGGGTGGCAGGCAGGATGTGTGCGAAGAGGTGATGACAAGAAAGGAGCAGGATAGCTTGCGGTAGATGTAGCTCGTTTTAATAATCTGAGCAAAGCAGCACAATCTCGTTCGGCTCGTCGATTAGCTGTAAGAGGGACGGAACCAGCCGGCTGCTTGGCAGCAAGGCACGCAACTCTTTGCTCCTCCCTCCTTGCACCATGTCTCACCTTAAATGGCATAGAGCTGGTTAGCTGCTGAGAACTATGAATTGAGTGCTATGGACAGGACTACTCATGTGTGCTTCAGAAGCCCCCCCCCCCCCAACCATAGCGGGCGAACCAGAAGTGTTGCAGCCATGTGGGCTACCAAGACTATTACTGGGTGTGCGATCCCAACCAAGGCCAGGCCGTAGCACCTAAGCAGAAACCCCCGCCAGCACCCAGGTGCTCCGGTAGGGATATTACTCAGGCGTACTGTCTCTTCCTGGGTGGAAAGTGTTGCTAGTGGTTGGGGCTCCTCTATTCTACTCCTCCAGTACCTGTATACTTGGCAGGAATAGAATAGATGGCCATCTAATGTGTGTGTGTATTGCAAATGGAGCCGTCTGAGGGGGAGTCTCCAGTTGTAGCTAGTTCATAGTAGTAATTTCCCATTCACGGTCGGCGGTACTCGACTTGAGGTTCTCGCAGCAGTTGATTACAAAGTACTCTATGAATGAGACTCGAAGTCAAAGCTGTGTTTATTAAGAGCTTAGTAAACCAGGTGACACGTGCTCTCTACCAAGAAGACCGGTGGCTGGAAGTAAACCTACGGTAGCCAGGTGTAGGCGACCTGGTCCTAGGCTAATGGGGGAAGTGAAATTAAACTGTTGAAAATGGCTTACTACAAATCTAACTCTAATCGTGGTGTCTGTAGGAGACAAAGAAGTTAAATGTGGTATGTCTGGCAGCTACAAAAAGCTTCTGGTAGCTATTGGCGATTGGCATCGGTAGAGCATCTGGTTGCAGGTGCTGCAGAGCTCTGACGAAAACGTCAAAGTAAGCAGCATCTGGTGGCTGCTGAAGAGCATTGAGCAGTTGGTGGCAGCATCTGGGAGGGCTACTGAAGATCTAACAGAGGTCGGAGGGCTCCAGCACTAGAGGTAGCAGAGCGAACTCAAAGACAGAAGAAGAGCAACTTGTGAGGTCTGCCGCGCACTAACTTATATAGTCAGGGTAGCGTGTGTCACGGCGGCCGCGGGGGAGCCCTGAGGCGGCTAATGGCTTGTTGGCTCTCAGCGAGGGGGGGGGGAGGTGACACGCCGCTGTCTTGCACAACTCCTTGTATCCACGTGTCCGGCTGCCCTTCAGGATTGTGGCAGGCTGCGACTTCCATGTACGGGTTTGTGCGGGATTTGAATATGTGTAGAAGTAGTACATAAGTTTGCAGTGAGATTAGTTGAAATCATTATACATAGTTGGAATAAGCAGAACGCATTATCCCCCCCCCCCCCCCCTTGTTCTGCGTTGCAATGAAGACTCCTCATGAAGGTTCGGCGGAGAAAGGCGTAGACCCGCTCATCTGGACGTTCTAGGTAGGAGTAGCAGTATAGAAGAAGAAAAAAAAATTTAAGTAAGGTCGGCTGGACCCTTAGTTTCTGACTGCTTGACCTCCATATATGTGCTTCGGGATGGCTGGGACACTCCAGGCGTGTTGCATGCTGGCTGTAGTTCTCTCTCTTCAAGCGACCTTCCTCTCTCTTCCCCTTGCCCATGCGAAGCAGAGTGCTGCATAGTACTAATGGGGTTTCTCCCCTGTGGTGAGGATTAGTGTCAGGACTGAGGCGCTGTACTGGGTGTCCTCACCGACCTACTTAATTTACGTCATGTTGCCACAAAATCAATATGTCATGGGTATTTACAAGAAAATGCATACATAAAACCTGGAATAAAAGCACTAAAAATGACGACATGCTAAAAACGAGTGATAATATCAAAGTATGATCAAGCCTTACTCGCGGAAGGTGGGGAGAAGTCACTAACTATCCTGGAGCTTGCTGCAGTGTTTATGAAAGAAAACTAAAATCTTTCAGGAACTACCTTTGGATCTTACAGCAAGCTGAACAGTTACGTGTGACAGGTTGAGGGTTCGTCAATCCTATGCCTTCCATCACCTGGGTTAGTGGGCTAGATGACACAATGCGAGTAGTCTTCAATAACATGCATGAAAATCGTGGCAATTGGCGCACAGAGGTCACGCTAAATACACACATAAAACACTTTAATAAATTGAATTTAAAATACCTAGTATCTAGTTTTACCGTAGTGAGTTCATGGGAGCTCTGTGGCTTAAGGTTCAGGTTCAATTCTTTGGTGGTGCACATGTATTGTAAACATACACAAACGCTAGCAATGAATGAGTAATCAAAAGTTTAGCATAAGGACACAGTCCTGCAAAACTGCATTCTTTCTTGTATGTGCATCTTCATACATACACTGTCAAAACTCATAGTTATATATACAAGTTTACAGCATATTAATTCATTATACTAAAAAAAAAAAATCTAACACGCTCCTGTACCTCTTGGTAGTCCATCTATCATACCAGTTCAGGCTGTAAGTTCATAGAATGTTCAAGGCAAGTACACTAGGAAAGTTATAAGAAAACATATTAGGATAATACGTAGCCCTGCTAAATGGCATTCTTTCTCGCAGTTACCCTGCAAAACTGCATTCTTTCTTGCAGTTGCATCTTCACATATACACAAAAACATATGAATATATTTAGTTGTGTAGCTACATAAGAAAATCTAAAATTATCTAAAAGTCCTATAATTGAAGGCTAATCTAACATGTATTGTATGGAACTCTTTGTCTTCACTTATCACGCGCACTGTTGTGTCTATACGTGATACGTTCATAGATATGACCAGCACTGTGGGGAGCGCGTGTAAGTAATTCTACGTAATTATGTGGGCTGTCGGCCACTAATTATTTGGAACCTTATCGCTGGTGAGGTGAAAAACGTCGAAATTATACTGGTTCTATCACTTACAGCATAATGACTGCTGTTATCACAAGTTATGTTCACACCTAGTCGACTGGTTACTAACTGTTTATTTACTTCTACCTCACTGGCTCGTTTGCTTTCCCTGCTTAATGACAGCTTGAGTATTCACTTACGCTGGATACACACTTTATTTAAACCTAGCCTAAATTGTGAATGTTCCTCGGTTTCACTGTCTTTAACTGGCGGCTAGTTTAAATTACACTGATTGCAGGTTGTAACGAGTCCTGTGCTTTTTTATGTAGTAGTCTACGACTACGTGTGTACACTTTCTTCATTGCGCTGTTACTTACTTGGTTTGGTGTGTGCGGGTTTAGCTGGCCTTCCTGTTGGGCATAGCTTGGCGTGCAGTGGGTATGCCCACGTGGACCTCGACGTGGGTCGCCATGGTGACTCTTGGTACTGGCCAGGCGTAGTGTCAGCCTTGGCAGCACGAGGTGGCATCGGGTATCGAGGCTCGGCACAGGGCGTCGTGGCGTCTGCTTCTGCCGGAACTGAGGGTGAGGGCACAGCTATTAGGGACGTAGTGGCAGTGCAGGGGAGTGATCCCAGGTCCTCCACCCCGACCACAGGTTCCTACCCATAGGGCAGGACGTTTCTCTGCTGTTGTAGCGCAAGGGAGTTGCGGTGGGAGACAGCATTGCACCTTGCAGACACAAGCATCCCGTCATGGAGCCGGGTAGGTGAAGGCATTTGTGTTCTTTACGTCCAGGTTCCGTGACGAGGTAGTGGGAGGGAGAGGGCTCTTCTTGACCTCCACTGCGGGTGTTGCTCCAGCTGAGGGTTAGTGGGAGGCGTTGACGGTCTCGGTGCATGTAGTGGTAGCACCAGGGAGCTGTAGATCACTGCGCTCAACCCTAGCTACGGGTGGTGCTTCTCGTCGTAGGGCCGGGTAGTTGGAGGCGTCGACTGTCTCAGCATCCAGGTCCTACGGTGAGGCAGTTTGAGGGAGAGCAGTCTCGACCTCAACTGCGGGAGTTACATTAGGTGTCTGGTAGTTGGAGGCATTGACGGTCTTGGTGCCTTCTATATCGGTGGCTGCTTGAGCGAGAGACAGATTGGGTCTCTCTTCCTCAATGGCCCCGATGGGTTGTGAGCTCATTGTCCTGTGGTGTAGTGGTGTGGGTGGACACTTCCTCGTTGGGGCTCGAGATTGCCTTCGTAGAAGGTGGAATGACCTTGATCTCGGGCTGGAGAGTTGTACCAGGTGAGAGGGTAGATGCCCGTGTTTATTCTACCCCCCTCGCAGGGGTGTTTCCGACCTTTCGCTGATGCGACTAGATCGGCGGGGTGTCAGGCGGTCTTTGTGGTCTTGTGGGCTCCGCCATGACACTTCGGAGCAGCTCGGAATTGTTCTGTCACATCCTGCTGCGACTTTGTCCACCTAGCTGCGTGGCGTGGAGGGCAGTGATCCTATGCTAACTGCTCCTCTGCATGTTTCCCCGTCCGGTCTCCATGGTAGCACGTAGCTGGGTGCTCGTTCGATGCCAAAGGGTCTTACTTCAGGTGGTCCATGAGTCCTGGGTCGAGTTTTAGATCTGCCCTTTGTGGTTGTGGTTCATCACTGTCAGAGCCCCTGGTGTTTCCCCTATATCGGCGGTGTGCTCTACTCGTGACATGTCCCCCGGATAGGGACTTATTTGGCCTCGAATGGCCGTACGTATCCTTCCTCTGACATCTTCGGCTCAGTAAACGTTATCCCGTTTGCCGACTTCGGTAAGATCCATCCCATTTGTCAGCGAGGCCAGCACCGAACTGATTGCTGGCCTTGCTGAGTGGATATGTTCAGAGTAACACAGCTTCTCCAAGGTTGAATTCGTGAACCCCTGTCTTGGGTTGTGGGTACTTCCTACAGATATACTCCTCCTGGGCCTTCTGGGTAGTGGTAGTGTGTGCTAGCGTGGCTAGGCAGATGTCCTCGGGCTGAGGCATGTTGGTGGGTTCGCTATCCCACTGCCAGTCACCTGGTCGGTGTAGGGTCTGTCCCAAGAGGAGTGTACTGGGGCTGGTGTCTACTGCTTCATTCATGCGACGGCGTAGGGCAAACAAGATGGTGGGGATATGTTTATCCCAGTGTCGGTGGTCATTCCCCATACTGAGACTGAGGCATTTATTGATTCCTCCGTTTAGTGGGGTTGGCCTGGGGGTGGTATGGTGGAGTCGTCCATGTCTGGACTCCACATCCCTGGCATGCTGACTGCCATTGGCGACTAGTGAATTGAGTGCCATGGTCAGTCGGTATCGCCTTCTGGTATCCTTACTTGCAAATATTTCTGCCTCCATGTTTCGCACTGTGTGTTTCCTGGCTGGGTAGAGGGAAGTCCTCCACTCACCTGGAAAATTGATTGGTCACAACTAGGAGATAGCAGTTTCCCTTAGTGCTCCTTGGGTATGGTCCCATTAGATCGGCGGCTACATGCATCCACGCTGTCTTGGGTCTCCTTGGTCGTGCAGTAGGAGGGGGGGACTGGGTAGGTCAGCACGTGATGCAATTGCTAACGTACTGTAGGATGTCGCGGCTCATTCCATTCCAGCTATAGCGGATCCTGATGTCCAGTAGAGTTTCTCGGGTCCCCGGGTGTCCAGCTTGGGGGTGGTCATGGTGATGGCAGTGACAAATATTGGCTCGCAGCTGTTATGGAACCCAGATTTTCCAACGAGCATTGAGTTGGCCACTTCATGTCCACATGACGTCATCCCGTGCTTCGAAGCCCTGTGGTTGCTCCTGCATGAGTCTGTGCACATCAGAGTCCTCCTGCTGGCTTTTCAAGATTTGATTTAGGGTAATCTGCAACTGGAGGAGACGGATCTGTTCATCAGGGCTTCGTTCTACTTGAGTGGGAGGGGACATATTTTCACCTTTTTCTTCCTCGACTTTCTCCTCCAGCGTCTGAAAGCGGGACAGGGCATCAGGCAGGTTGTTCGTTTTCCCTGGACAGTGCTGTACCTCAAAGTCGAATTCTGTAAGGAACATGTCCCACCGACCGAGCTTGGCTTTGCTGTTTTGGGACTCGTGTAACCATTGGAGGGCTTTTGAGTCTGTTCACAAGATGAAGTGTTGTCCTTCTAGATAATATCTATATTTACGCACTGCCCAGATGACTGCAGGGATTCCTGTTCGTTGATGTGATAGCGTTGCTCCATTTTGTTGAGGTGGGTGGAGGCATATGCTATCTCACGTGTTTGGTTATTATTGTCTAGCTGGTAGAAGACTGCTCCCATCCCGTTCTGGCACACGTCTGTAGGATCAGTGATTAATCGCCTTGTGGTCGATGTAGCTGTTGTATATTTCCAAAGCTTGTCTTTAGGTCGCGGAAGGCCTGCTGTTGCTCCGGTCTCCATCGCCAGTGGTGTCTTTCTCCAGGAGCGGATCTAAAGGTTCCATGAGAGTGCAAAGTGTGACATGAAGTCGCATAGCCAGTTGGACAGACCCAGATACTGGCGTAGTTGTCGTTTATTTGCCGGTCCGTCTGCGTCTTCAATGGCTCGTATGGAGTTATGTTGCGGGAAGTATCCCTCGGGTAATACATGTCCCAGGTAATCGATGGATGACTTGCTGAAGTAGCTCTTGGAAAGCTTGCAAGTCATCCATTGGAGTTCTAGGCGTTCTAGGACCCGCTGCAGATGTTCGAAGTGCTCCTCCAAGTTATTCGAGTAGATGATTACGTCGTCGAGGTAGGCAAAGCAAAACTCTCCGACGTACCCGGTTAATGCCTCTGCGGACATTAGGCATTGAAATGTGGCGGGGGCATTCTTCAGTCCGAATGTAGTCTGAATTGTAGGGATTCGCCCTCTGGTGTGGTAAATGCAGTATATTTGCGGCTATCGGCGTGTACCACAATTTGTCAGTATCCGGATTCCATGTCTAAGGTACTGAAGATAATGGCCTAGCCAATGTCCCGCAGGGTATGAGTGAGGTCGATAGCTGGGGGAGCGATAGAGTGCGTTATCTCATTTAGGCCCTTGTAATTAACGCAGAACCGCAGCTTTCCATCCTCCTTGGGTACGAGGACCACGCGGGAGTTGTAGGGTGAGGGAGTGGGCTCCACAATTCCCTGGCCCTTCATGTCGTTTACCTGGTTCATTATTAGGTCACGTTGGGTGGCAGATACCTCATACGGCCAATTGGAAAAGGGATGTGAGTTGCCGTCCAGATCTCGTGTTGGCTGGATCAAGTCTGGCGCAATAACCCCTCTTGTCCGAATGCACTATCGTGTTCACCCAGTACCTGCTGCAATTGATTAAACTCAGATTTGTTGAGTTCATGATTGATTCGCATAGGATCTATGGTGGCGGGTATGATGTCATCTGGGTTATGATCCCCGTTTACTCTTATTCTCTCGTGCTCGCCCATGTAAGCTAGGCGTTGTCCATGATCAATAATGTACTGATGTTGTCAAAGCCACAGAGAGCAGAGAATAACTGCTTCTGATAGCGTTGGTGATACTATAAAGTCGGAGGGAGCTGAGAGTCGGTGTATTTTCACCTTAATCGTAGCATATCCATCTACCCGTAAGGTCACGTCTGGCTGACCCATTCTGACAATTTGGATTTGCGGGCGCATGTAGGCTAGTTGCTCTGACTTAAGTACCTTGCGTCTAATGAAGTTCGCTGTGTGTGCTGAATAAAGTAACGCCAATACACTGTCTCCATTTATCTCAACTTTGATATGTGGGGCTATGGGAAGTGCCAGATTCTCATTGAGCCCTGGATTCTGGGCCCTTGTGGTGGTGGCCCGCTTCGCACCCTGGCGGCGAAGTTTCCCGACTTAATGGCGGGGTTTGGTCTTTTGGTAGCTCTAGTGGCTGGTGGCACTGTAGTTTGCTCAGATTTGAACTGCGGAACTACTGGCCTGTCAGGCTTGCGAGGGCAGTCCTTGTTCCAACGACTACCGGGGCAGAACCAACATTTTGGCATGAAGGGGGTGTGTTACGGGGGTGCAGGCACATTTTTGGGTGACTCACCCGGCGGAACTGGTGGTTCCGGGGTTTCTACTGGTAGCGGTTTCTCTAAGCTGGCTTGTGCTGCGAAATTCTGTTCGGCTTCTCATGTTCATCGATAGTTGTTGCTTTGGCAGTGAGGAGGACGTTCCTCAGGCTGGGTAAAAGTATCCTGCCTATCGAACGGACAGCTGTTGCTTGTGGGACTTCTGAAAATACACGCTGGAACATTTGCTCTTTTCGGTGTATGAAAATTTCAGCCTCATCTTCGGGAGTCTGTCTCTTACTGTAGAACTGTGTCGTTTCCCGTGGTAGCACCTCATCACCGGTGAACTCGGATGCGATGCGGTTGCAGAACTGCTTCCAGTCTGTGAGAAACTCTCATACCTCTCCCACCAAGTTAATGCTATGCCTTTCAAGTGTAATTGAGCCCTCTCTACCCACTGTTTCAGTGGCAGGTTGGTATCCCGGAATTATTTTGTACACTCGTTGGTGAACGCAACAAGGTCTTCGTGCGGTCGACCGGCGAAGTCATTAAAATTATGTCGTCATCGCGTATGGTTGCGGGGTGGCCGGGTGCTGTCCCAGACTGTATGTAAATCCTTGGCAGTCTCGATCGGCAGGTGTGGGAGACGTGTTTCCTCCTATGTGGTTTGCATTGGTATGCCATACCTGGCATAGTGATGTGCTTGTCGAGCCATCCTATGCACAGGTTATGGAAGGACTCGCTGCACGTGGTACATCTGACACGGTTAATGCCTAGGCAAGTAATGTCTGTACAAAAACTCCTCTGCTGTTGCCAACAGACTTCACAACTGTATTCGAGGCCTGCTGTATCTTGTACTTCATCGGCCCAGTCTAGGCAGAGGTGATGAAACGTCTTTAAACAGATGCATTCAATTCTCAACGAGCCGATACCTGGACGTTCAGTGTGGCTGCATTTCAGGTCTTGGGTGTCAGATCCAGAGTCATCATTGAAGCCTGGCGTGGCATTGATCTCTGAAGTAGACATGGCTATAGTTTCTTGGGCGCCGCGTGTTTTTTACTTGACTCCCCCAAGTCTGCTGGGTTAACCTGCTTTGTCTCCTATGTCTCAAGGTCGGGTGACCTGGTTCAGCCTCTTACTGCGAACAGTTAATTAGTTGATGCCACACGGCCACCAGAAAATCGCTTGACGCGTGTCTGGTTAATTAAGGTTCGATCGTGGTCGTGTGGCTTTGGTTGCACTTCGGCTGGTTCTGCTTACTGGCGTTTATGGTTGGATATGGTAGCTGGACACGTGGCCTTAACGTGAAGGAACAAAGTTACCAACGTTGCGATTGGCAAGTCCCTTGGATTGGTCTGCCCTATGGTTGGTGGCGTGACTAGTTACCGTAGACGACTGGCGGGAGGTGCTAGCAGTAGCAGGCTTACTAACGTGAGTGCGAGGACTAGCTGGGTATAGTTGGTTGAGCAGATTGTTCTCTGCCCAGGCTGCAGTGAGGGGCAGAGGTGTCCTAATGCAAAAACTAGCGTTCCACCTGTTAGTTGCTGAGCTCCAGAAGTTGGCGTTTGAGATGCCAAGGTGTTCCTTGGTCCATTTAATTAACCCACACACAACTGGGCGGCAGGCAGTATACATGCAAAGAGATGATGATGAGAAAGGAGCTGGATCCCATGCGGTAGAAGTAGCTCGTTCTAATGATCTGAGCAAAGCGATACAATCTCATTTGGCTCGTTGATTAGCTGTAAGGGGGACATAACCAGCCGGCTGCTTGGCGGCAAGGCATGCAACTCTTTCCTCCTCCCTCCTTGCATTGTCTCTCACCTTAAATGACATAGAGCTGGTTAGCTGCTGAGAACTATGAATTGAGTGCTATGGACATGAGTAGTCCTAGAATAGTGTTGCCCAGTAGTGGTTTGGTAGCACGAGCCCGGTGCTTCAGAAGGTCCTCCACCTTAGCGGGCGAGCCAGAAGCGTTGTAGCCCTGTGGGCTTTCAAGACTATTACTGGGTGTGCGATCCCAACCAATGCCAGGCCGTAGCACCTAAGCAGAAACCCCCACCAGCACCCAGGTGCTCCGGTAGGGATATTACTCGGGCGTACTGTCTCTCCCTGGGTTGAAAGTGTTGCTAGTGGTCGGGGCTCCTCTATTCTACTCCGCCAATACCTGTATACTTGGCAGGAATAGTATAGATGGCCGTCTAATATGTGTGTGATGCAACTGTAGCCGCCTGAGGGGGAGTCTCCAGTTGTAGCTAGTTCATAGTAATAATTTCCCATTCACGGTCGGCGGTACTCGACTCGAGGTTCTCCCAGCAGTTGATTACAAAATACTCTATGAATGAGACTCTGAAGTTAAATGAAACAAAGCTGTATTTATTATGAGCGTGATGCGTGCTCTCCTACCAAGAAGACCAGTGGCTGGAAGTAAACCTATGGTAGCCAGGTGTTGGTGACCTGGCCCTAGGCTAATGGGGAAGTGAAATTAAACTGTTGAAAATTGCTTACTACAAATCTAACTCTAATTGTGGTGTCTGTAGGAGACAAAGAAGTTAAGTGTGGTATGTCTGGTAACTACAGAAAGCTTCTGGTAACTATTGGCGATTGGTGTCGCTGGAGCGTCTGGTGGCTGCTGAATAGTGTTGAGCAGCTGGGGGCAGTCTCTGGGAGGGCTGTTGAAGATCTAAGAGTGGTCGGAGGGCCCCAGTACTAGAAATGGTAGAGCTAGCTTGAAGACTGAAAGAAGAGCAACTGATGAGGTCCGCCACGCACTGACTTATATAGTCAGGGTAGCGTGTGTCATGGTGGCTGCGGGGAGGGCATATTGCGTCCCTATACTGCGAGGCCGGAGTGGGGGTAACACCCTCTGGTTATTTCTTGGCCTTTGCGTATTTTCGTTGGCACTCGGGCATGCCCTGAGGTGGCTGATGACGTGTATGCTCTCATCACAAGGGGGGAGGGGGGGTCACATGCCACTGTCTTGCACAACCCCTCGTATCCACGTGTCGGGCTGCCTTCCAGGATTGTGGCATTTCGTAACTTCCGTGTATGGGTTGGCGCGGGATTTGAACCTTGTGTGCAGAAGTAGTATACTATGTTGTAGTGCGATGAGTGGTAATCATTGTACATAGTTGGAATAAGCGGCACGCGTTAACCTGTATATTAAATAGGTAGTATATACTGTAGTTTTTTTGTAGCATGCCCATGAAACAAATATGATCATCCTTTTATTAACTTTCTGGTATGCTGTTATTAGTTGAAGGCATTATTTTTGTAATCTGTCAATGCTTGTCGTATAGCGTTAAAAGCTTAAGCAGGTTTCACACAACACAAAATGAGTGCAAAACTTGTGCAAGAATCTGACCATGCACTAGAATTTTTTGCACAAGATTGTGCGAGGCAAATGTTACACAAAATGAGAAGATAAAATATTCCTTTTTTTTTTTGTGCGAGACAATGGAAGTTGTGATCCCATTGGTCCTGGTATGCTGGTCATGTGACCTATTGTGTAGTACATCAACCATAGAGGTAAAAGAAAATCGTACTCTGAGGTGAGTGAGTGAAGAAATATGGGCAACAGTTAACATTTAGATCCTAAGAGTCAACGGGGGTGAAGCTTGGTGAGTATGTAGCAGCGTCGGAATGAGGAGACGGGGGAAACAGGAATTCCCTAAGAAACACCGCTGACCAGCGGCATCGTCCGGTGTGATTCCCACTTGTGAAAATCCAGGCAGACCTGCTGGAAATCGAACCCAGTACACCACGGCCCCAAATAATCTAAGGTGTGGGAAGAGAAATAAAGGGAAAGAAAACATTGCTGGAAAATAACTTTTAAAATATCAATTGGAGTTCAGACAGTGTGCTGAGAATAAAATAAAAACATTTATTTTTGGTGGGATAGCTTGAAGCAAATACCTTGTTGAGGTAAGCACCTTGATATTTTTTGTATTTTGTCACCATGTCTGTTTGGTACTCGCAGGGCTATCAACTAATTTTTAGGCAAGTCAGTAGTATTTATCTTATTTACCTGCGTGTGAACTTGTTTCAAATGAAATTTAGTTTGCTTTCTCGTACAAAATCTTGCATCATGTGAAACCTGCGTTAGGGAAAGCAATTTTTTTGTGATGAGGACATTATATCTGTTAGAAGAATAATACTAGAAATACACATTTGAAAGTGTTGTGTACAGCTTGTCATTGAGTAGTACAATTTTGTTATTGATGTATAAAATACTATTGTTTGTAGTAATATCATCAAAGAGTGATGGCTACGTAATCATATTACCAGTACCAATTTTTTCATAAATTCCGAGAATTTGTCGTTATTGATCAAAACCAACCCTTTTAAAAAGAAATACATCACTGCTACAGAGTTATTAAATTTTTCAGTTGTACTGTATGCTAATAGTAAGCCCTGTTGAAGACTGTAAGTGAAGGAATTTCTTCATGCCACAATGATTATCTGCAAGTAATTTATGGTTTTTATTCTTAATTCTTGCTAGTGTTTTGCTTAATAAGCACATTTATTTTTTGACTCTTAAAAGTAATTGAGCTAGTTCTTCGTGAAATATGTAGTAATTATTACATCCTTTAGGATTGGTACCCATGGCATATTTAATTTTTACTGGGAGGCAGGGTGCCCACTTTCTGACATGCATTGAAAAAAAAAATTTTTTTTTATATCTTACAGTTGTGTGTAAATTTCACCAAGAATTTTGTTTTGCAGTATATTATTAGGGAAAATGTTATAAAAGTCACAATTTTGTGAAATTTTTTTATGATGTCTAATATGACTGGATGATTATCATATTGCCCCAAATACAATTATGTTTGAAATTATGGATTTTATAATTTTTTAACCCAGCTGGTAATGAATTACAACTAACTTCCTGTCCTAAATTTTGTCCTGCTGTCTGCTGTTTCATCAAAGACAATTCACCATACTAGTGATGACGAGCCCAGGAGTTCGGGTTACAAGACATGTGGGATTCTCCTGTGTCATTCAACAGAATGAAGCCACTGCAGTATCAGGTATCATCCTATGTCCATGTGGAAAAGGAGGGGGGGGGGGGGTGCATTGATCACACATGCTTATTATTAATCCACCCATATGAGTCAAAGCAAAATTTAAATATATACAAATGAAAATGGAAATTAAAATATTTTCAATGATTTTAATCTGCAGATATTTAGTTAAAAATAATTATACTAAACAGGAATAACTTTTTTCTTCTTGAAACAGAGATTTAGGTGCTTGTAATATTTTTGTAAGCATTAAAAGAGTTATAAACAAAAATGGGTGAACAATGTTAATTTTGCCTAGAAAACACTCAACTCGTGAGTGTCAAATTCTATCTGCACATGACTTTTCGTACTTTTTGTTTACTGTGTTTGATAGTGAAGAACTTCTGAGCCATACGTTAAAATGTGAGTGGTATATTTTGTTTTAAACTCGTCGTTAATGTAAAAATTTTTTGCGGTTATTCCTTTCAGCTAAGAAACATGTATAACATTTTTTATGAAGTTGACTAAATTATTAAAAGTTTGCCAGCAATAGTTGGTGAAAGTGTGCCTAAAATAGGGCTCTTTTTGGTCTAAAACACGTGACTACTTGTAAGGTGGTTATAGGCTGTTCATGTTTAACTGAGCTCTTTTGAAATCAACCTCTAAAAAGTGTTGTCCCTACCTCTGTATATTCTTAATGGGCATATTGACTGGCATGCACCCAGTAAAGTTGGTAATGATGGTGGTAAAGTAGTTGCATGTCTTAACATTGAATTAAAATGGTTAGGTACTAAACATTTGTGACTAATATAGTTATTTCTTTTGCTTTCTGTTTTTAATGCATTTTATGTGTGAAAATGAGCAAATTTGTACAATTAAAAAAATAATAATTTTACAGTTCTACTTTACAGACACATGAATAAAGTGATCAAGCTCATGGCAATATTGTTATTGCAATATATATGGTCTTTCAAAAGTGCTTAAAGACTGCTCTTGATAAAGTGCGCACTTTTGAAATCAAAATTAGGAAAAAACCTACATATATTTTAACGGGCGTACTGAGTGACGTGTCTGGTAAAGTTGGTAGTGATGGATGAGAAATAGTTCCATTTCTTAACATCAAATAAATAGTGTTAGGTAACCATTGGTGTAAACTGAAATTATTTCTTTTCCTCTTTGTTTTTTTTTTATGCATCTAAGTATAGGAATGAGCAGATTAGTACCTTATTTACTTTTCTAATAATTCCACAGTTTCACTTGACAGACGCGTGAATAAAGTGATGAGGCCCATGGCAATGTTAATTTTACATAAAATAGAGGAATACGCTACATGTTAACAAGCAGGGCTTTCAAAAGTGCTCATTTTACCATGAACAGCATATAGATTACTGTAAGCATCCTTTATTAAATGCAACATGCTATATTATTGAAAGAAATCATTGAGGTTGACTAAATTGTCTATATAATTACGTAAGGCTTAAAAATTCCACCAAAGAAATTTTAATACTGTGTTTTATATTTGATATTTATATTTATGGTTATAAATTAAATACTTATTAACTGTATTTAAGTATTTATAAATTTAAGTATTTATACATTTGAGTAAAATATTAATAAATTCTTTTATACTTTTTTTTATATTGGTTATAGTACCTATTATTAAAGTGTTAATGGTTTTTTTTTTTTTTTTCATGTGAAGATGCATGGAATAGTGTTTCTCATATTGACAGCTCCGTAGAAAGAAAATGTCATGTGCGCAACCCAGAAATGCATGAATTTGTCATGAGTAAAACTGTCATGATGAGACAGGTGAAAAGGTTGCTTGTTACTGTGCACGCCACAAAAAATCTGTACGGAGGTAGTCTGTGATGTGTGTCATGATGTATACGTTCGTATACTTTGCAGTGTGTTTGTTTACAGGTATAATTTGTACTTGCAATATTTTAATTTAAAATATCTTATCAGGAGTAAATATAAACTATAGATACAGCTTAAATAAATTATTGGAAAGGGTGGATAAAGTTTATGGGCTTCTATTTAGTACCAAATATATTACATAAAACATTGCATTATCAAATTAAAATTTTAGCAGTCTTTTTCAACATAGACTTTTTGTGCCATCGTATGACCACATGTAAGGTACTTTTCAGGGTATATACCAGCTGAACTGAGCTCCGTCCAAACTTTTATTTATGGGGAGGAATGGCTTTGTCGAGTTGGCACAAATTTAGTGTAATACTAATTTATGTGTGTAGGTTCACAGTTTTTTATTCACAGGGATTTAAATGAATCACATGGTCATGGATTGCAGGTAATCCTGTTAAAGTAATCTGCTCATACCTATTTTTGGCTCTTAAAGTATATCCAACAGAAAATTTGGTCATTTAATATAACTATGGTCTTAAAAGCCAATTCATATTGAAGTGGAAATGAGGCAGTGAAACTGAATTATCTCACTGCATTAACAAATGGTAATGTTATACATCCTGCAATTGAACAGGTGAGTTTTTGCAGTTGTAATACTAAACAAATATGAATTTTTAATTTTTTTAAAAATCCAATTTGAATGTAATCACAATTTGTGTTCAGAAAAATTGTGTGATACTGACATTTGTAACTCTCATTGCAATGACTTTCAGATAAGATTGTCAATAGAAGTGAGAGAAAAATAAATTGAAATTTTATCAAAATAAAGACATAAATAATGAGGTATGGCAGGAATAGGTTGCTAGCTACTGATTACGTTATAAAAAGTAGACAGAATGTACATGTGCTCACAGGGCATAGACAGGTGGATAGACACACACAAACATAAGTTGGAGGAACACATTTCCCATGCGATTGTGCATCCATGTGGAAAATGTGTTCGTCCAACTTTTGTTTGTGTTGTGTATCTATGGCTGTGAGTACTGTGAGTACTTGATATAAATAATGGTAACCATAAGGAATGTTTTTAATATTTTCAGGTTTCTATTTAGAATTTAATTAGTTACAAAACAATTAACTAAATATATATAAGCTCATGAAGTATGTTTTTCCAATAGATTTTCTTGCACTACACGTAAGGGTTTTGCCTGCCTGCTTGCAGCTGTTTTCCACATTTGAGACCTCAAATGTGCAAGGCCTATGCAGGAGACCTGGCAACCCTAATTGAAAGAGAGTGCAACACATGACTGACCAAATGGGAGGTGGCGTTGAGTTAAACTTATTGATTCAAATAATTTTTCATTGTGCATGAAGACTTGAATAGTGGTTTATAAAAAAAATAGCAATACTTGTAAGTGTGTGTAATTTTTTTTTGGAAGGGGTGATTTATGTGTGTGCATGTATACACACACACACATGCGCATGCACGCACATGCACACAGAGAGTGAGTGAGTGAGAGAGGATGTAATTGAATAAAGTTTAAAGATGTTAGTCATGTAGGGGATGTTGAGATGAGTAAAATACTTAGGGTCACAACAACTAGGAAATATCTGAAAATGGACACACAAGTTGCTTTCTGCGAGGTTCACAACCTGCATTGAGATAGCTATTACTTGCGCTGTGCGCAGTATGCCAGTGCGTCAAGTGGAGCAAGCTGACAGTCCGGTCCTAAGTGAGCTTTTAGTTGTTTATGGTAAAACTAACTTCAAATAAAAACATTACAAACATAAGTATAGTTTGCCATAGGTAACATTTCATTAGTGGAAACATTGCACAAATTGATCTTATTTACAACAATTGTTCAAAGTTTTGCACCATTGGTTTGAAGGCACAGATTACACCGCCTTGCTATGCTATCACGAAGCCGTAAGAAAATGTTGTGCAGCCACAGCGATTCTAGCAATCAGATCCATTTTAGAATCCACAGGTGAGCGGTAAATGAGATCTTTTATGCAACCTGAGTGGAAAAAGTCTACCATATTTAAATTCGGTGACTGTTCCGGCCAAATAATTAGTCCACCATGCCCTATCCACTGCTGAGGGTATTCGTCATTCAAATGGTTTCGAACTTGCAAATCATAATTTTCCGGTTGTAGGGTAAGTCCCTATCCCTAACTCTATATTATGCTCTTCACTGTTACACCTGAGCCAGTTGCCTGCTACCAGTCAGTTTAATATCTGAACTCTATAGGATAGGGAGGCCTACTGGGAGTTGATAGCTACAGACGGCTGTTCAATAAGTAAAGTAGGTTCTACTAAACACATTTATTACATTAATCTCTTCTCTCACTGTACATTACTTTAGATACAAATATATAACAAGATACAACTTGTTTACTTTAGTTTATCATCGACAGTTACAAGAACACAACACGCAGTTAATCCCTAACCTTGCCAAAGTATTAGTTAAGCATTTTACTAACGTGGCCTCGAGGACTGGGATGTCACCCTACTGCCTAGTCAGATTTATGCTCACCAATAATCTGTCGTAGGGTTCTGCCTGGAGCTCCTCCAGACCCTGGTGTCTCATAACCTTCTGCTTCATGCCGCTCTGGCACCATACGTTGTCGCTGTTCAACACACATTGCCGTCTGGCGTGGGGGTGGGGGTTCGCGCTCTGACCCTTTATAGCCTGGCTGGTAGTGAGTCAGAGGGAATTTGTTATCCACACAGGGGGCTCACAAGAAATTCATAGTATGTTCAACCGTAACTCATGTGCGGCCCCCTAGTGCCTGCCACGAGGTGCACCATCATGTTGCAACCTTATATTCAATTGAACATAAAGTTGAATATCGTTGAGAAATTCTGGTAACACTTCATGCAGATATTTTTTGAGTTGAAAATACCTTCATCAGTGAATGTTACCTTGTCACTATACATGAGCAAAGAAGGAAAATCCAGTTCATGTTGGCATTTTTGAAGCTACCACTGGCAGTATCAGACTCATGGCTCATAGTCTTGAGTCTTGGGGGTTCAACTTTTGAACCTTTTCCTTGTGGTATGGATAACACTATACATGAGCAAAGAAGGAAAATCCAGTTCATGTTGGCATTTTTGAAGCTACCACTGGCAGTATCAGACTCATGGCTCATAGTCTTGAGTCTTGGGGGTTCAACTTTTGAACCTTTTCTTTGTGGTATGGATAAAGATCATGCTCGTGCCACACCTTCCAAACTGACATACATGAGACACTGAATTGACCTGCAACGCGGCACGTGCTGGTACATGGATCCTCTTCAACATGCGCTAACATTTCATTTTTAAACTGGTGGTGTTGCACATTGCAACTGTTCCCAATCTTTAACAAATCAATTATATACATGACCTTACCAGTGTTGTACATTAATGTATGAAGTAGTTATGCCTGTGTGTGTTTACCTACCTTCACCATTCTTGTCTCATGAATGCGACAGTCAACGCTTGTGAACAACACATAGCTTGGTAAGTTGCATCGAGGGAAGTGCTCTGCATAAAGCCACCTATTTGCAAGTGCGTTTGAGTTAGCTGCACCATAGTAGAGATGCATGTCTGCCAATTTGTTGAATGTGTAATTAATAATTTCGTTGTGCTGTTCGATCATGCTACGAAGATATCTAATTACTGCAGCTGACAGACGGGTATGGCTGCACTACTGTGACTCTAACTGGTATTACACACAGAGGGGTTGAGAGCAGACTGAGCGAATGGGGGAGATGTTGCGAGCTGCGCCAGTTGTCACTACTTCAACGCAGGTTACGAAACTCACAGAATGCAACTTGTGTGTCGATTTTCAGGTTATTTCCCAGCTGCTGCGACAAAGTGTGCCGTATATCATTTTACTCATCTCAACATCCTCTACAACATGACGAACAGTTTAAACACATTATTCATTGGCATCCTGTATGTATGTCTCTGTCTATATATGTACAGTATCCATATACTTTTGTATTACATTCACTATCTCTGGACTCTTCATGAGCATGAATCCTTTTGCTGAAGGAGGCCAGATCTGCAGATAGTGGCACTGTGATACTCAGTGGCATAACAACTAGGAGTGAGCAGGGTATAAATTTCCCCTATCTAAAATTAGCAAAGTACACCAGAATAAGAGTAAATTGGCACCCAAACTTTTTTGTTCACCATGATGTATTGATATTTGTACATATAAAATCTATAAAAATATGGTTATAATTACATTTTTATATATTTTTATGCAGCATGAAATTTTGGTGTTGACAGCACCAAAATGAAATTTTTAAGAGAAGCAAATTGTCTTAAGAGGGGTGCCTTAAGGAACTCTAAATTTGGAGATATAGTTTGGCAACTGCTGTGAGTGATGTTCATGTGCATTGGTGGTGTCCTGGTAAACAGTTGGGCATGATCCAAAGTATTACTAACTATACTGAAGTTGGTGATTTTAGGTTCCAGTCCTTATACTTTGATTGGGAATCATATTCTCTATTTTACCTTTCAAACACTCGTACCAAAAGTTTTTTGTAAGTAATTGTTTAATCGTACTGAGGAGTTCCCAGTTCCATGGTTATGCTTTCAGCATCTGCTCACGTGCTACCTGACATAACAGACACAACTGAACATCTGGATGAGAATATGTTCTCTGCATTACTGGATATTTTCAACTGGCTGCCGACATCTCATGTGACCATTGTCTGTGATGAATATGTTGGTAAGCAAGTTTATTGAAAAGTTACTCAAATTGGGCTGATTTGTATAGCAGAAATTATTATAAAAATCTGTCTGATATTTATTCATTACTGCAGTTGCATATGTAACAGATTGTGTCAAAGTCTTTCAAACTCTACAGTCTGTTGAAAAATTAAGAAAAGAAGTGTCCTTGTGTTCCTGGCACCACAGTAAACACTGTCTTCAATGGGTTGGTGTCAGTGGCACATGCCATATTGGTTGCATGCAGTCTCCTAGCCATTGCAAAACGTGGTATCAGTTGTCCAGTAGGGCATTGCATGTGTCTTGCGATTTCATCTGCTGTCTGCCGTCAATCTTTCCTCGCCTGAAGGAAAATATACCAGTCCTCCGTCTCAGTGGTCACTCATGGACTACTACTAAACCTTCATACAGCTGTTGCTGACATTTGAAATGTCGTCCAAGCTCATGGCATGATACGTGTGATTCCAGAACTCCTTGGCCTCACAAGCCACCCTTTGACTTGCTTCCAACCTTCCAATCATTCAAACTATAAAGTCGCCCGGATATTGTCTGGGGAACTGTCTTCTGGTCATATCAGATATTAGACAGCAACTCCTCATTGTTCAACCCATTGTGCACTGTACAATATCTTCCACTCTTATGCTGAGTTTACAACACACTTGTGCTTTATATCCTTTGTGCACACCTACAATGCACCTACCATACTGGGCCACAGGCAGTTTCCTGATTGATTTTTTGGTCAGTACTGCCTGTTTGCTCTGCTGTTATATTAATTTCTCCACTTCGGCATTAATATTTGCACACCAGTGTACAATAATGAAAGCTCTAGAAAACTCTAAATTGCTCATGTAGAAACCAAATAATACTTTTACAAACACATATGTATTCTTGTGCACCATTGTGATTTTATTCATGCTACATTGTGCACAGTCATGGTGTATGATGTCTGGTATACATGATCAAAATAGAGCCAGCAGAAGATGCTGATTAAAAATCATAGAAGAATCATCTTTTAGTCATGAATTAACCGGAGTTTCTCATTACTGTCGTGTATAAGTTTCCATTTACCATTATTTAAACCTGTCATGAATCGACACTGGAAAATTCTTTATTTTTTTAAAACTGTAAGTGGTTTAAATTTCCTGCACCCTAAACTGCTATTAACTTTATAGCCAATATAACTACTTTTATAACAGTTGTGAGCCATTACAACTTGGCATATAACTGCTGTCTTTTATGAGAGCTTCGACATTTGACATATTATCAAGTAATGCATCTCATATTTGTTCTTTTAACTACATAGTAAGCAAGATGATTGACACACCCAATAAAGGAAAAAAATAAAAATCTAACACCACAGTTGATTACAGTGGACCTAACTGAATGTACCTTTTTAGAATATGACTCACAATATATAAATGTCTGTATATAATATATGCTATATCTGCTGCTTAATAGGTGGCATGTCATATAGCATCATGTAAAAGGTCTTACCAGCTTACTGCAGTTGGTGTGTTTGCATACAAATATGTCTATATCATATGTGTGCTTATATAAATGCATCTTAAATAGGATGTCTCCTTGGCTCAGTCTGTTATATAGTGATCTACAGTGCTGGGGCTGTTGGTTCACATCCAGGCATATATCTCAACATGGAGCATGCAGATGAAATGGAGAAGGTAGGTAATCTGAGAGTTAATGTGCAGATGGAAGTGAAGCAAGAGCTGAAGATGGGGCAGTGATGGTATGCAGTAGCGGGAGAAATGGGTGTATTAGGATTAATGCCACTAGGAATCAAACCTGGTTCACCACAGTGTGAAGCAAGTGGTATCATCACTATGCCATCATGGACCCCAGCACTGACAAAAGGCATTTGCTCGTGGAAAGCGTTATTTCATAAACCCCGCTTTTCATTTCATGTGGCAAATTTCAAATCACTGCACTGGACTGCACTCAGTGCTCTCTGGCCAAGTGCCACGTGTTCCTGTTCATCTGCACTTGCACTGATTGCAGTAGTTTTCCACGTTCTAGTTTTCAAAAAGTGCTCACAGAGTACAATTTATGCTGCACTATCTCCAGAGTCACTACTGCATTTTGAATGCAAATATAACAGATAAATAATTAGGTAGGTACTTGCTTCAGGCTGTTGTGATATTATTACACTTCTCCAGTTTTTGGGGTGCACTGAGTGTGCAAGTGCAGTCAATTGGAAGACACTGGTAGTTATCCCAGTGATACCATTTGTTAGTTTCTTCATTATAACTTGGATGGGGGATGTATGTTTACTTTACAGAAAAACAATAGAAATTTCCCATCATAGCTTTTTGTCTAACAGTTATTTTTCACAGCAGCAAATTATAGTTAGCGGTGGCCAAATTTTTTGAGAATGATAAGTACAGTAATAATATCAAGTTTCCCTGTACAGATAAGCAATTTTCTGGACAGCTGAGTAGACGACTTCACAACTTCAGCATCACAACCCGCAGTTACACCATCAGCCAACAGGAATGTCACAATTCAACGGTGATTTAACATTTGTATTGCTTTGTATGTATTATCTATGTATATATATTTTCTGTTGTTCATGAAAACAAAATCACATGTAATATTTAAATATTTGTTTGTATTAGTCTGTTTTTATCCATTGCATTAGCATATTAGCAAGAAATATTATTATTTAATGTGTACATTACACCAGTTGCATATCCAAAGGGGGAGCTAACGAGGCTTGATCATATCCCTTGAAGCTGGATAAAATATTATTCTTGAAATATTATTGCATTGTTAATAGTGTAAGATTAACACATTAATTAAAAAGTATTGAGATGAACTATCCACCATGTATTGAAATGTTACGTAGCGTTAAAACCTAATGCTTACTGGCGAGCTCATGGTTTTGATCTTGCACACAGTGCCGAAGTAGCACCCCTCCTCCACCCCCCTAAATAGGTTTCTAGATCCCCCACTGAGTTCTACCTCTATTGGTAATGTGTTACCAGATAACTGTTATTGATTCAATAAACCAGAATTGGTTGATTTAGTTTTGACTCTGTGTACATGCCACTACTACTTTCAGCATGGGTGAGCATGCAATAATATGCAAGCTTCATTCATTACCAAATGATTTATTTTAATATATAATGCAAACTATTGGTGTGACAAAAAAAAAACATAAAATGTTAAAATGGCAGTTTCTTATACACATGGGATGTGTGATTTTTCTTGCCCTGAATTGGCTAAGTTATGTAACAGAACACACTATAGGTCTCTATATGCCTCTCCCTCTCTCTCATTTATTCCCTCCCTATCACCCTTCCCCTCCTCTGTCTCTTACCTTCACTCATGTTCCCTCCACCCTTCCCTCTCTATTTACCTTCACTTTCCAGTTTGTTTTCTTCCTTTCCCCTCTTCTCTCTCATTCCTCTCAATCTCCCACTCTTCATCCACCTTGCCCCAAATTCTTATTCCTTTGCTTCCCCTTTTTCCTATCATCCCTCTCTTGTTCCCTTCCCTCTCTATCTTCTTCCATTCTTTCTTACTGTTCCCATCACTCTCTTTTACTTCTTGTTCTCTTTCCCCTAGCACTCTTATTTCTCCCTTCCTCTCTTTTACCTTACTCCCTTCTCCCTGTTTTTCTTCCTCTCCCCCTCTCAAATGCTCTCTCCTTCCCTAATATGCTTACCCCTCTTTTTTTTCCTACTCACTCCATCCCCCCCTCTTCCTTTTTTTTTTTTTTCCTTCCATTCTCCCCTCCTTTTTTTTTTTTTTTTTTTTTTTCTTCATTCTCCTCTGCCTATCCTTTCATTACTCTCCATAGTGTCCTCTCTTATTAACTGTGTATACAGTTTTACAGATTTGTGGAAGAAGTCATCGTAAAACGTGAGGACTCGATTAATCTTATATTTTGCGCCTTGGAAACAGCCGAAGATTTAATTGACAAGGTGAGAAAATTAACACATAATTTATATAGTATTAAATACAATGGATTTACCTTGAAAATAAGTAATTTTAAACCTTGTTTTGCTAGTTATTTATTTAACCCTTCTTAGAGTGTCCATCCAGGACTAATCCCTATATGCGACTGTAAAAATTTTTGCTTAAGATTTTGATGTACCGGTAGTCTTTCATATGCCATTCTTTGGTCTTCTGTAAAGGACAGTTTATAGTAGTCTTACTGTGTGTTGTAATATCTCATGTAAGCTAGGCATGTGGTACTTGCTACGATGCTGTTCAGAGGTAAGTTTTTATATATACTATGCAGCTATAATACACACAGTTCACTGTAAAATGAGCACTTTTGAAAGCCCTGCTTAAGATCTACTTGTATGTGTGTTGTGTATTCTTCCGCCTTATGTAAAGTTAGCTTTGCCATGGGCCTCCTCATGTTATTCATGCGTCGGCTAAGTGAAACTGTGAAATGATTAGGAAAGTAAATATTTTTTCAAACTGCTCATTTTTTCACTTTGATGCAGTAAAAAAACAGAAAGCGAATGAAATAATTTAAGTTACCACAAATGGTTACCTTATACTTTTTATTCGACGTTAAGAGATGGAACTACTTTCCATCCACCGTTACCAACTTTGCTGTGCGAATGTTGCTCAGTGCATCCATTAAAATATATGCAGGTAGAGGCAGTGATTTTTTTCTATGGTTGATTTCCAAAGTGCTTACTTTATCATGAACAGCCTTTACAAATTGCCACTGTTGCTAGGTGTGTATGGTACTTTCTCTGTAAAGACAGTGCTAAACAATGTATTGGTGAATACTTGCTGCTCAACAAAGTAACAGTGAGATGTATAAACATAATGTCTATTCTAGGGTGGTTGTGAGATGGGACTTAGCCCATATTTGGGATGTGAAATGTTTGATGAACTCGGTTACAAAATGGAACTGCTGGGTAAGCTTGAGAACATGGCTAATCCCAGTGAAACACCATCACACAAAATAAAAAATATATGTGCACAAAAGGGAATAAGTGTGTGTTATGGTGATATGATTTGAGAGCATGGTAGTTGTACTAGAGTTCATCGACTACGAGGTATAGGCTAGGAAGACATTTCTTATAGACTAGTAAGCCCATTTAATTTTAGAGTTAGTTCCGTGGAAAATATATGAGTAATTGTGGAAGGCTTGAATTTCTGGCAGACGTTACCAATAAGTCACATTTAGGTGGTGGTAATGGTACACCCAGACTACTGTAGGCAAGTGGACCACATTATCAAGCAATATATTAGTTCTGAGCGTGACTTATTGATCTGCCCTTTCAGCAATCAGCCCTGTTAGTAACTGCAGATTCCACAATAGGACAGTTCAGCACCAAATTTGGTCGCACTGGAATCCATCCAGGTAGCGTGAGACCAGCTAGTTGAGAGGACAACTAAAAAGACATTCTTACGTAGCTTTGGGCATGGCTAATAAAACTACCCACTCAGACTATCAGCCAATGGTGATTCCTGTACAGAAATAGCAGAACTGGCTCAAATATGGCCAACAGTTACACTCTTGGTATATGTGAATGAAAATATTAATTTAAGTGATGGTAAAAACCCATTAAAAATAATTGAAGTTATTTTATAGGGTTTGTGACCTCATGCTTTTATGCTAACGTTACTCTGAAAGTGGCTTTTCAGTTTAATCTGAAACCTTGTGCTAAGGAGGTGCTGCTCCAGCAACCTCAGCTTGGAGGTCATCTCATCTTAAATCTCCAAACATTTTCCATAATAACATTATATTTCCTGGAGAAAAACTTGACTAACATGTTGCTGCGTACATGACACTGGACAGGGATCCTTTGTAAACAGAACTTTCAGTAATAATATGTGGGGAATGGCTAAATAAATAAGCAGTGCAAATTTTTCTTAAATTCATAAAATATTTTTTAAGATTGACTGAAGAAAATGAAAATGTATCATAACTTTCAGTAAGTCTATACCAACTGGCAATGCAAACTGTTGTTTCTTGATGCTTAAAAGTGCAAAATTTTTCCAGAATTCAATAAGTAAGGAATTACTAACATTATTGGAAATGCTGTTGATAGACCAGACATTTGTGTCCATGCTAAAACATCAACTTTCACTGTGGAAGATTCATTGGCAAATTGGCCAGTAAGAAAGATTGCTGTACCAAGTTAATATTCAAGAAAGGGAAATAAAATTTGTACTTGAGTATTGTGTTTATGTTTTATCCAGTGCATTTTACTATGAATATTGAGTTGTAATTCAATTGGCAGACCTATCATCACTCATTTATAGTGACAGTCACTTTTGAATGCAGTATATTTGAAAGGAACTGGTATGTAAACAGGGATATGAAAAATGTCAGTAACAAAGTTAAAAATACGTTGTGTTAATGTTAGTTATATTTTTGATGTACTGTATTGCAAAACATTAATTTATTTTGGTCTTTTAGTGCGTAGACTTGTGGTATCCCTGGGTGCCAAAGCAGAAATAACAGAAGCCACAACCTGCAACTGAGCATCTCCTTCAATAGCTTCAGGTTAGGCAATTTGAGCTGACAAGTCAGTCCTGGCCCTACATCCTTTAGTGATCCTCACTTTCTGCAACAAAGGATGGACCAATCTTGAGTATTAAACTACTCTAAAAAAAACTACGTTTGTTGCTTTTAGAGACAGAAGTCTCCCTAGCTACCCTATGCAGCCCGTGTGTGTTCATGGCCACTGTACCCTACAGTAGTTCCTGTTAAAGAAGGTTATCGGCCTAGTAAGGAACTTATTACAATGCTTTTTGCTCTCAGCCCACCTCGGAGCACAAGGCACAACTGACTAGTTTAAAAATAACATAAAAGTACGATCACCAGTTCTGTTGCAGCAGAATGACCGAGGGTAGTGGTGGAAGGAGACAGAAGACTCACGCAATAAAGTCCAACGGTGTTAAACTTGAGCTCCATGAATCACCACAGTACATGTTTTTTTGTCTCTTTCTATCTCTATCTCTTTTTATGTACTTCCATTCCTCTCCTGCATGTTGGGTTCATGCAGACACTGGGACCAACACTTACATCATCAGTGTAAGAAGCTGTGGCTACATAGCAAGAAGAAATCCTGTATAGGTTGTGCTGCATTAAAAAGCAGGAAAAATAAATGGCAAGGGTGACGAGAGGCTCAACCATCTGGGCATTGAAGTACGATGCTGCGAAAACAAGATGAGAAGAGGCAATTCTGATGCTCTAGGACTGAATAACACAACTTGTGCCATAAATGGTTGCTGAAGTGGATGGCCAAGAGACAATGACATTAATGCTTGAAGCTAATGGATCAGCTGATGTTTGAAGAGGGATTTAATACACTTGATGGAGTGTAACAGTGAGAGTAACAGAACCCACCAAAATGTTAAGACTGCTTGCTGCTTAAGGAAACTGCATAAACAAGCTTTAAAAATGTGATATTTGACCATTTTCATGAATTCTTTTCTCCAAGAATACACTTAATATGACAAAAAAAACTGGCATAAGTAATTGTTTTTTTATATTTTATGAAAAAAATTGTATTTGTGTAACATTTATTTACCGAGATACGCATATTTGCGCAAACAATTATTTCACAAAAAAATGCAGGGGTCCATCTCACTCTTAACAGCATTGTCTTAGAGCCAATGAGGGTGAAGCGTGGTGGTTATGGTGCAGCACCAGAATGTAAGGGTGGGGTAAATGGGAGATCTCTGAGGAAACATGCTGACCAGCAGCATTATCTGGCACAATTCCAATGTGCAAAAATCCAGGAGCAACCCCTTCTGGAATCGAACCTGGTTATCTTTGGTAAGAGGTGAGGTGAGTGCCCTAGCCTCTACACCTTTGCAGCTCCACATTTTGTGTCATTGAACTTTCCAAGTAAATACATCTATGTTGGACACACACACCACACCAACTTATAGTCTGTTTGCGGTAAAATGAGCACTTTTGAAAGCCCTGCTTAAGATTGACATGTATGTACGTTGTGTATTCTTCTGCCTTACCGAAAATTAGCATTGCCATAGGCCTTATCACTTTATTCATAATTCGGTCAAGTGAAACTGTGAAATTATTATAAAAGTAAATATCTTAAAAATCTTCTTAATTTTACGCTTTAAAGCATTAAAATGAACAGAAAGCAAAATAAATCATTTTAGTTATCACAAATGGTTACCTAACACTTTTTATTCAACGTTAAGATATGGAACTACTTTCCCTTCATCGTTACCAACTTTACTGGGCACATGTCACTCAGTGCACCCGTTACAATATATGCAAGTACTAGCTGTGACTTTTTCCTAAGGTTTATTTCTAAAGTGTTCACTTTATTGTGAACAGTCTTTAACTGTCAACTGATTGAGCAACATGGAAAACTCAAGGCTGAATACTAACTTAGAGTGCAAGAAAATGTCAGATCAGAGAAAGATGGTATAAGAACCCTGTGGGAGCAGCCAGAGTACCTCCAAGATGGTATAAGGGACAAAAGAAGACCATTTTGAAGAACAGGATGTCTTCAAGGATGCTTTAGGCACATCCTTGATCAATCCATGAGTGGGCTGAGAAATACCCATTGACGTACTGAGTGAATGACACCAGAGTTTTGTGGTTCAAAAGTGGGCTGACAAAATCTGCCTAGAAACTGAGAATGTTGGCTGAGAGAGGTGGGAGAGTAAGGATGAGGGTGTGGAGGGGGTGAGGAGGGAGATGAAGAGGTGGACAATGATAGAGAAAAATGTTTAACACCAGTATTAAAAGACCAACTGTGCCAGTCATCCCAAGATGAAAAAAATCTAGCCTACTGGATTATAGGTCAAAGAATACAAGTGGCAGAGAGATACTAAAAACACTTGGGCTTATATGCAGAGATACATGTTGTAATCGGTAGAGGCAAATGCACTTAAGCAACACTTGATGTGAAGTTCATCGTCCTGCATTTGAATAGACAGATATTTTCCAGGTGGTAGTTCATACTGCTAAAGAATTTTAACAGACAGTAATACATAGTTAATGGGGAGGAAGTGGACAGAGAGATGTGTCTTTTTGAGAGATTCTCTGCATGACTCCTGGCTGCCAAACCAATCTGATTGAAAGAAATTAAAGTAATCAGGAAAGCTTATTGTTGGTTAGAGAAGCTAATGATTATTGTAATCAATCCCTGCTGTCAGCTCTGTTCAGCTTATAGCATTGGTACATTGAAGCTTTCAATCTCTTCCCATGCTAGGGGCCATGGTAGCTGAGCGGTTAGACTGCTCGCCTCCCACTATGGCATACCAGGTTCAATCCCTGGCCAGATCACTCCTGGATTTGCCCGAGTGGGAATCATGCAGTATAATCCACTGGTCGGCGGGTTTTCTCTGGGATCTTCCGTTTCCCCCGCCCTTGTGCTGCTCTGTTCTCACCTCATGTCACCCTCATTGGCTTTTCAAGACGTTATTAACAGCTGCCCAAATCTCTCAACTCAGCTCAACTCTTCCCATACTTTTGTCGCTTTTAACTATTGAATTCAGAAATCTTTCCACATTTTCAACCTCCTGTAACATTTCTGTACAAAATTTATTGTGAATACATTTATCATAATCTGAAAGGGCCTGCACTATTGATAATCGGTATGCTCCTAAGTGTAAACATTTTTGTAACGTTCACCACACAGTCATATGTGGAATCCCACTTTCCCTGGATGTAGTCTTATTGACTTGGGTAGACTTCAAGCAAAGTATTGCCTAACCTGTTCTACGGCATCTTCAGAAACATGTGGCCTGCCGGTTTTCAGGGTATGGGGAACAGAACCTCCCGTATAAACAAAATGACTGTTCCACATGCATATTGTACGCCTTTTGGGTGGTTCCTTGGGATACTGTGTGTCAAAATTTACTTTGAAATTGTGTAGCTGACTTTGTTTTTTCAAACCAAAACATGCAACCTCTTTCTACACCTGTGAAAGTAGCTATTTTAATGACTCTGGGTGAGAGCGCTCATAGTGGTTCTTTACATTACTATGGTTCCTGTACATAAAACTTGAATTGTTTGGCTTAATTTGAGTATTGCAAGAAGTGTAGTAAACCCTTTCAATAATTTTATAAAGTTGTAAAGCTACTTTAGAATCATCTTGTACATACATATGCTATAAGGAGTATTGAAGTATAATTTTTTTACAGTACAGTATTCACAAAAAATGTAATATGACAGGACATATGCACAATAAATGTGGCAAAACAACTCAGCACATTCGCTGACTCTCGAGTAGCCAACATGTTATATGGAGACTACAACAAGAAAACCATGTAGTTATAATATTGTTGCGTGCAGCCACTTGCTCTCCCCCTTTTGCATACAAAACGTAGTGCTGCAAGAGTATCGCTGATAACTGGAAAAGCGTACATATTTACAAACAAGTCTCTCTGGTGTAACATTTAATGCGAGCTGCAATAAGGCTATTGGGATATGTGCCACTCATCCTTGGAGTGTTAAATGTCGTGGGATAATCGCTCCACAGATTTTCTGGTTATCACCTATGGTATATTCAGAATGTAAGGTTGGCAGTTAAAAGGAAGATAGAAAGAAGATGGCGGGAGATGGAGAGAATATTGTGAGAACACTTTACGAAAAGTAAGATTGTTACAAATTTTTATAAGACTGATGGAAGTAAAGGTGTAACTACAAATAAGCAGACTCCGTTTTTATTGTTTTACTACAAGTGGCTACGAACAAAAATCAATTTCACGTAGGCGGCAGAGACATACTTGGAGAATGTCAACAAGATAAACAAAGCAAGTTGCATAGATCGGCGACATGAGTGAAGTTAAAGCATATGTTAGTGCAGGTTGTTTAAACTAAAGGAAGACGATTGGGAAATTTGGTGTAAGAGGGTAGAGTAGTATTTAATTTCTAATGAAGTAACCGAAACAAAAAAAAGTACCTATCCTATTAACATTGCTGGACAACAATGCATATACATTGCTAAGAGACTTATGAGTTCCCAAGAAACCACCTGAGATGACCTTCAAAGACATAGTCAAGTGCATGCAGAATCATTTGAAACCAAAAATATCAGAAATCACAGAAAGATACAAATTCAAAGAATGCAAACAATAGCAAGGAGAATTGATTGCCGAGTATATTGCAAGCCTGAAATGATTGTCCTTAAGTTGCAAGTTTGCAAATTTAGAAGAAAACATTTGGGACCAACTGGTATGTGGTGTCAGTGACGTGGGATCAAGAAACGGCTGCTCAGCGAACCTAACCTATCATATAAAAAAGCAATACTGTTGGCAACAGCTTTTGAATCATCATGTCGGGAAGTATCGGAAATGAATAGAGTGGGTATAATGATTCAAAAGCTAACATTAAAACTGAAGAAATGGAAATTAACTATACGCAAGTAAAAATCTGCCAGGCAAGAAACAAAACAGAACTTTAATCATGCCAGTTTCTGCCTACATCAAAACCCAGGAAAGTCATGTTATGTGTGCGGCAGAGTATGCAGGAGGAAAGGACATACAGGGAAAGGAAACTGCACAAGATAGAAGTAAGTGTACTGGCACAAGTATCAAAGGTCTAGTACAAGGGCAGTTACTAGAACATCAGGTAAGAGGTAGTGAAGATACATTTCATTATTTGCTGAATGTGAAAGTTCCTAAAGAAAGGAAGTTCCAAAGTGGCACAAAAATAGAAGAGTTTGGGGTGGAAGCTAAAATCGACAATCAACTGTTAATGTTTGAGGTGGATAGTGGCTGAAGTGTTTCTCCTATAAGCGAGAAGTTGTATATACAAAGGTTTAATCATAAGCACTTAGCCAAGTCAGAGCATGACTTCAAAAGTTTCTCCGGTGACACTATTAAATGTGTACGTACAATTGAGGCCAATGTAAAGATGAACGGACAGGAGTTAAAAACAATTTAAAGGTAAGCAAAATTATTGCGGCAGGAGGTAGTTGCATAAGACCTGCTAGGGCTCTGACCATTAAAAATTATATAAAAAAAAACATTATAAAAATTTTGTACCCCAATGATATAGTTGTGGAAACATATGTAGCAAGACGCCACTCAAGGGTGCTATAGGAGAAACAGATGGTTTCTGGTACCTGCACCATATCAGCAAGTGGTCACTATGTCAGAAAAAGTTATAAATAAATTTTTAGTCTTGCTGTTAGTGGGTGTCATCTCTCATTTAATTGTTTTCCTCTTCAAACTGAACAAGTTTCAGCCCTACTTCATATTTTTGCCAACACTAACCATTTCAGCTGACTCTTTTAGGCACCCCAGCAGACACTTCTAGCCATCACAACAAAAGATATTGACACTCCATGTTATATGAAATGGTGGGGGGGGGGGGGGATAAGCCATTGTTTGGAGGGACATGGATGAAAGCATTTGGTTTAACCAGAAGTATGCACAGCCTTGTTTTGGAGAGCTGTTCAGTCCAGAAACTAACCTGTAAGTACCCTGAGGTTTTTAACTGACAAGTTAGGCTTAAATAATAAAAGTAAGATTAAACTAGAATTAACTGACAGTGCTAGATCTGTTTTCATTCAGCCTTATTTGATACCCTATGCCCTCAAGGATAAAGCTGAAAAGGAAATAGCTAGGTTAGAAAAAATGGGTGTTTTACGGCAGGTTGATCACTCAGACTGGGGGACACCAATTGTGCCAATTGTAAAGGGAAATGATACAGTTAAAATTGCAGGAAACTATAAAATAACCTAAACAAAAATTTGATAATTGACCGGTACCCAGTCCCTAAAGTCGATGATTTACTATGTACTTTAAATGGGGCTAAGAAATTTGTAAAACTTGATCTATCCAGGGCATATAACCAGGTCAAGTTGAGTGAAGAAAGTAAACCGTTGTTAGAACATATCCACACACAAGGGCATCTATTAGTACCAAAGACTCCTCTATGGATTAGCGTCAGGACCAAGTTGGTTACAACGAGAAATGGAAAAAGTGTTGCAAGGTTGACCAGGTACAATTGTTTTCATAGATGACATTGATTAGTGGGAAAACTACAGAAGTAGTTCTAGAGAGAACAGACAAGGTTTTAGAATGCTTACGGGAGTGTGGGTTAACCCTGCAATTACACAAGTGTGAATTTCTCAAACCACAAGTTAACTTCTTAGGTTATGTTGTAGATTAAAATGGGTTCCATATGGATCCCCACAAGGTAGAAGCTATTGTAAGGGCGCCAAGTCCAGTCCAAGGATCAGTTAATTACTACTTTAAGTTTGTCGCAAACATGTCACTCCTTTTGAGACCCATGTATGACCTGTTGCGGAAGGATGTGAAATGGTTCTGGTCAGAGAAATATGAGGAAGCCTTAAAGGAAATTAGAAACGTATTAACAACCCAAGTTGTTTTGGTTCAGTATGGTCCAGAATTACTGGTGGTTCTGACATGCGATGCTAGTAGTTACGGGGTGGGGGCTGAATTGAGCCAAGTAGGTAAGGATGGTAGGGAAAGGCTACTGTCATTTGCTTATAAATCCTTAACAAAGGCAGAAAAAAAGTACGCCAAAATTAAAAAGGAAGCATTATAAATTGTATTCGGGATAAAGAAATTTTATCAATACTTATATGGTAGGCAGTTTACATTGGTGACTGATAATATGCCCTTGATGTCTATATTTGGTCCTAAAAAGGTATACCAACAATGGCAGCTAGCCGATTGGAAAGGTGAGCTATTTCTCTATCTGGATTTACTTATTCCATAAGATTAGTATCTTCTAAAGCAAATAGAGCAGATTTCTTATCTTGATTACCTTTAATCCTTGTAGTTCCTAGTTCCATTGAGGATGAAAACACTTTGTACATACACTTTATTAACAGTGAGGTCCCGATCATCACCATACAAGAATTAGCTAATGAATCAAGGCAGGATGGAATACTCAAGAATGTGATACAATATGTTAAATATGGCTGGCCTGATAAACAGTTACCACAGGTCTTTGCACCCTACTCGAGTAAACATTATGAATTGACAGTAGTGGGACATTGCCTGATGTGGGGCCATAGATTAGTGATCCCCAACAAATTACATTACATGTTATTTTCTGACTTACACTCTACTCATATGGGTATGGTAAAATCAAAAAGCCTGGCACGATCCTATTTCTGGAGGTCATCCTTAGATAAGGAAATTGAAAGTCATGTTTGGTTGTGTGAACCCTGTCGACAATTACAACAGAACCCCCCAAAGGCAGAATTAAGTTTGTGGGCATGGCCGTCAGGGCCAAATAAATGGCTCCATGCAGATTTTTGTGGACCTATCCAAGGGAAAATGTTCTTAATAATATTGGATGCATATTCAAAATGGGTGGCTGTATTTCCAATGGATAACATTACATCTTCTTAGACTATCATTGCTTTAGGTAGTACTTTTGCAATTGGGGTTTCCTACTTTCTCTTGTAACTGACAATGGGTCAAGCTTTATGTCAGAGGAGTTTCAAACATTCCTGCGGAAGAATGGTGTGCAGCACATCACCATTGCTGTTCATACACCCCACTCCAGTGGAGCGGCAGAAAATAGTGTGAAAACCTTCAAAGCCAGTTTTAAAAAACAACTGTGGCAGGGTGAAAATTCAACTAAGGCAGTGCAGGCATTCTTGTTTATGTACAGAGCCACACTGCGTACGACAACAGAATACTCCCCAGCTGAATTGCAAATGTGTTGTTGATTGAGGATACTGTTTGATCTTTTAATACCTAGTAGAGACACTGTTGTTGAAAATAAACGAGAAAGCCAGTCCACGCATCATCTGGGTTGTCAAAAAAACACGTTCACAGCGGATCAAAATGTTTATGTGAAATATTATACAGCGGGAACTGTTAGACGGGTCCCAGCAGTCATTGTCAAACAATTCGGCAATGTGATGTTCTTGGTTCAAACAGTTGACAAAAAAATTGGAAGTGTCACTTGAATCACATCATGAGGGCACAAGAGGAACTCCACACACTTGTATTAGATACTCAACTCCAAAACAGCAATCCTCAAATTTTTCTAGAATGTTCCAGAGTTGGCAGGGGAGGGAGTTACGAGGATGATTTGATAGTGCGCTGGGAAGATAATGGGAATAAATAGAGTTTAGATAATGGGGATAGACAGAGTTTAGGGGGATGTGAAGAACAGTTCCTAGGTTTCAAACCCACTGAACAGCAACTAGTAAATGCAGAAGTGTTCCTAGGGTGTGAGGCTTCTAATAAACAAACCATACAAAAACCTTTCCAGAAAGAGTGATTAGGAAGTCTCAGCGGAGTAAAAAAATTGGAGAAATATTATATTTGTAATTAGTACTGTAGGATGTAGGAGTACTTTGAGAGTAGGGTAAAGTTATTGTAAACAATGCCCTAGACTGTAAGTGGTGTTGTTGATTATCATCATGAATTGTAAATTAAGGTGAATGAATGTGGTATATTCAGAATGTAAGGTTGGCAGTAAAAAGGAAGATAGAAGCAAGATGGCGGGAGATGGAGAGAAGATTTTGAGAACGCTTTAGGAAAAGTAAGATTGTTACAGAGTTGTATAAGACTGATGGAAGTTAAGGTGGAACTACAAACGAGCAGATTCCGTTTTTGTTTATTTACTGCATCACCCTACCTCGCCTTCAGCACGACTCTGGGTGCAAAGAACCTTCTGGGCCATGCCAAATGAGCTGTCTATATAAGCCGCGCCGTGCCTCTGTGTCGAGAGTTTGGAGTTGTAGATTGCCATTAGCACCAGGTGTATGGTACCATCAGAGCAACGAGCGATGACAGTGGCCAGCAATTGTAGTACATGAACATCGGGGGTTGCGAGAGAGACATGACCTGGACTGTGGGAAAATGGGACTGGATGAATGAACGGCAGACATTTAAAATTGTGTTAATGTATGGCAGTGTACATTTTAGGTGTATATATGTTAATAGTAAGTGAGAATTAAGTGACAGCAGATAGTATAAAGACAGTTATAAGTACTTTAATTAGATTTGAGGCAGGTTTTAAATATTGCCGTCACTGATAGGATAATAAGTGAAATAGTAGAGACAGGAAGTTTAATGTAAATAATGTGTGTATTTTTATAACATTGTAAATAAATTAAGAAATGAAATATAGTTCTTTTATTTTTACCAAGACCTCCATGTCTCCTGTTCTTGGATATGCCCTTGGTGACTTTTAGCAATATTGTTACAATTTGCCAAGGTGGCGTATCCAAATTAATGAATGATGGAGGTTTTAATAATATAAAATAACTACATTTAGTTTTTAATTTGTTTGTATTACTACAACATTAAATTACCCCTTTCTCTACTATAAATATTTAATCCAACTGTCTTTCAATAATTCCAAATGTATGTCACTCATACATCCAGTTCAGTAGTGCTGTCCATCGGTCTCACTCTTCACTGTACTGATGCTTGCAGTCTGCAGACTTCACTCACTCTTGCTGGTCACTTTGCTTTCTTCACACATAGTGCGCTTAAGGCTGTACAATGCTCCAAACTCTAGACTCTCTACTCGGAGGCCTGTCATGGCTTAAATAGACTAGCTGGCCTAATAAAGAAGGCTCTTCTACCACACACCTCCCCCCCCCCCCCCATCATGCTGAGAGTCTAGGGCGATGACTAGAACATTCTTGCAACAGTAACCCCAGACATTTAATCCCTTAAAGAACAGAAGGAGGCAGGAGTCTCAATAGACTTATCACGGCAGCGGGACACTTGGCGGCACCCCTTTTCAAATCTTGTTGTGCACTCCTCTGGTTATCAGTAATGGTTTTGACACACTACTTTGCATGCTCAATGGGAAGGGGCAATGTAAGCAATGCAGAGTGGCAGTATGTAACAATATAGAGTAACAACTCAATTTCATCCTGGCATACAAATAAGAACATTTGCAGTAATAACTGGTTGTTTCCTACCTGCCTTTCTGTATTTGAACTGTTCCATATTGTTGTGCTTTAATTTTTAAATACTTTTTTAGATAGTAGTAGATTTAGCATTATTAGCCATAGCTACAATATCGAGTAATGTGTACTTATTGTGTATTTTGTTCATTTTAATAGATAAAAGAGAACGACCTCATCATGCGAAATGTACTGTACATGTTCCACATGCACTCCTGGCCACCATCACACAGGTTCGTCAGTAGCCTGCTTGAGGCCATGAGGGTTGCCGTCGTCATGCGTGCATGGTCAGGGAAGTAAGTTGTATATGCATTCAAACAAAATAATAATGAAATTGGAACCTGGATTCTTAATGTATTTGTGGTTATTTGTTCACAAATGACCATGCTCCAAGTTGGTATTTACAGGTCTTCTTCCAACCCTTATTGGTGAATTTCTTTTTTCCATGTATTGACTTCTTAAGATGATGGAATTACCTAATTATAATTGTGAACTAATTTGTGTTCATAAATTATGAGTCGTGTCAGGGGCTGAAACAAAACATTGCTTATTCGGCTTCCTCGCCACATATGGATAAAGACTTTGTTGTTGTTCTAGTCGCTAAGAATTGGGCTACATTTGTGGTTTTGACTCTGCTGTATATAAGTATCAAGTTTATGGTTGTATACAAATATATTGGGACTGTTCCCACTATAGGAGCAAGAAATAAAAATCATAATTTCTGTTACGATAGCAGTTGGCATACAGCTTTAGGCAGTCAGTAAGTGTTCTGTAAACATATGGTTCATAAATTATTAACCACACTCGTAGTACTACTTGCTAGTAACTTGTGTAGGCCTATTATAAAAGGAGCACATCTTAATTTGGCTTTATTACTATTGGCCATAAGAATAGTTTAATGCTTACTGATGTGTTTTCACTATTTGAAAATGATAATGTGAAATCACCAGAGTATTTTTTCAAATATTCATGTAATTTTAAATAGTTCATATAATTGATGCATGATGTCTTGTCTATTAATACTAAACGACTGCTACTCATCACCGCAATTACATTCCTATCCACTGGTCCACGAGTCACACCGCTGCCACAGCCTGCAAGATTGTTTTACCTACTAGGCCAGGACAGACGTCCAATAATAATTTATTATTTTGCCTGATGAGCCACCGAGACCATGCAAGAGGTCTGAGGCGAGTACAACAGCGTGCCACGAGATGCCGCCACATGCAAGATGCCTAGATCCCACTGCTCTCAATTACGCCTCATGCACAGAGGATCTAGGCACTGGACTTGCACCTGCTGTTTCCCCTCTCCAGACTCCTATGCCAGTGGAATAAGGGATGTCAGAGGAGTATATAAGGAGATGCATCCTGGCCTCCTGATCGTCAGTTCTGCTACAGTTCTCAATCACATTTCCTGAGCCCTCATCGCTCCAGCTCTTGGTGCTGAAGATTCTTTCCAGCGCCTAACTGAAGGAAGAATCAGTGGCCGTCAACAGTTACAAACAACCCTTAGACACGTTCTGTCCCTTTTGGACAAACCTGAGAGCAGAGCTCGCCCTTAGGTTATACACGCACCAGCTAACTGCCTATCCCGCTAACTTTTGCACAGGGCACCTTCCCCTGTTGTATGATAGGGTGTTTACCTTCCGCGTAGCCCGTGGGGAATTAGAAGATAGCACCTTTGCCATCTGTGTTTATTTCCTCTGGATAAATAAACACAGATCATACCAGTTGTCTTGACTTTCACTCCGAACTCCTTTCCTGTGTCGTATATCGGAGCTGGAGGACTCAGCAGGAGACCGGGTGTTTGCTTTTCTGAATGCACACTAACAACACAACAGCACATCTTTGGAAGGTCACCCATTCTCTGCCCCGGCAGTGAACGGTAGAGCCACGACACTAAGATACCGTCACCTGGAAGATGACTTGCCAGCTCGAAGTCACCCCTTACCTCATCTCTCCCTTTGTGGTGCAGAGGAGGGGAACTTCTTGGAATCCGGGGAGACCAGTGGCCACTGGACCCTCACTTCACCATTATTGGAAGGCCACCCATTCCTTGCACCATGTGGGAGGAACAGTAGAGCCACAACACTAGGTACGCTTCTGGTGGGATAGATTGGTGGCCAGGTACTCGATTCTAATCGCTCCCTAGCGGTGCCGAAAGAGCTGCATCCTGGTGCAGGGGAATCTACCCCCGTGAGACAACACCATGCGGTTCCAGCAACCATCACCTGCAGCCCTCACCACGTCTTCCTGGTAGAGTCGTCGAGAGTGAGGCAGTGTTGCTGGCAGTAATTTGCTCCTGCGCGTGAACACTGACACGTCAACTGCCAACCTCCTGCAGCTCTGATTTTTATGCCTAATGCCTTACACCCATAGGGGTGGAGTGGGGAGATGGGCCAAGAAGGCGAGAGCTATTGCCAAACTTCCCCAGGGGCTATGTATCCTTCCCAGCGGGTTCGGGTTGCTTAGTACACGTGAGCAAGCTGCACTACTGAGACGCCTTACCGTACCACCACCTACCGTCATGCCTGTGGACTTGTTCGAGCCACCCACCAGGGTCGCTGAAGGATACCATCCTATAGTGCAGGAGGCACTCTTTGGCATACGACAGAACAGTACGCCAGAACCGTAACCGGCTCCCATACTAGAGTCCATCACCCCCCAGTCGAGAGCAACTACGGTAGTGGAAACTGAAATGTGCAGGCATGCACCCAACCACCTTGCCACCCTATTGCACCGCCACCTAAACCTGCACCTCGCTGCATAAATGTTGTAAAGCCAGACTTTGTGCCGAGTCGCCGACCCACTAGGCATGTGTTGTACATCGGGCGGGCCCCTGTGCCCAGAATAGACTAAGCCACCTTGAGTCGCGACTCGCCTAGTGTCGAGCAAGTAACCCAGGGCAGGGACAGTCAGACAACTGGGACTGTCACGTGTCATAGTGTAGTTATTTATTAAAGTAAAGTCAATCTACATTCATTCTAAGAAAAAGTGTGTCCGAGAGTTTTGGATTCATTTCCAAAACTGATTGTTGCTCACGACCTAAAACCATACCTCTGTAGTACCTGAACATAGTTATATTTATGTTTTTAAATAAGTTAAATAAAAACTTATCATATTAAATTGTTATTTAAAGGTAATGTTTCAATTTTTAATACAGTTCCAACAGTAGTTCAAAGTTATTATGGTCAATATTATCTTTGTTGTATATTAAAGCTACTTGAATGCTTTTAGACTCCAAGGACAATTACGATTGAGATTTGGCTTTATCAGTTCATTTTAAGTAGTGGCCTACAGGGAGTAAGTATTCTAAGCTCTGAAATTACAGTGTGATTTGCCAGGTATGAAAGCTGGCATGGAACATGCCACAGAAAATAAGACAGGTCCTATTACCAAACCTGGTATGAAATTTGGCCAGGCAAGATGACAAATGCCATGACTGGTACCGTACTAGCAGGAAGACCTTGCACAGGGTTTTACATGTACCTAATCTGGTTTAGTTTATTGTCGCTGCCAAATGTTGTGAGGGTTGGACTTCTAGTCCCATTTTACTGTGGGGATGGCTTGCCATGCCATTCCTCCCCCAATAGATTTATTTTAAATATGGGCTACAGAAAACTGTGTATACATCATGTACTCACCTTAGTTTTCCTGGAGTTGAGGCTTATCAGGTTTATTTCTGCTTTGTCTATGAATTTATTCCATTCATGCCTTACTTACTCCTGAATAATTTTGCAGTTTTCTCAGTTTCTGTGTTAAAAGAAACAAGCTAACATTTATTTCCTGCCTCACCACTGCAGAGAAACGAGGACCAGTATGTTTTCAAGGCACGCAGCATGGCGTGAAATTTTCCCTCCATTACTCGCTAGTCTTGCAGCAGGACTTCCTCATCTCTGCACTGCGAGCCATCCCAAGTCCTGGCGACAACTGTAATATGGCCATTAGAGATTAGAGTAATGGTTCAACAGGTGTCCTATTCTGATTAATACGATGAGCCACTTCTCAGATTAGTGGCTAGTGAATGAAAAACACAACACAATGCTGTCTTGTTATTTGTTTGCTTTCTTCATTGTTATATGATCTTACGTTTTTCTTTTTCAGATCCATGTAAACTTTTGCCATCTTTCCTTTGCTTCATTTTTGTCTCTGGGGGCCACTGTGGCTGAGTGATAAGCATGCTCGCCTCCCATCAAGGCGAACCGGGTTCAATCCCTGGCCGGGTCACCGGATTTTCTTAAGTGGGAATCGTGCTGGACGATGCCGTTGGCTGGCAGGTTTTCTCGGGGATCTCTCATTTCCCCTGCTCCTTTATCCCAGTGCTGCTCCATATTCACTTCAATCACCCTTATTGGCTCTCAAGACTTCGCTGTTAAGAGCCACCCAAATCTCTTCACTTGCTCATTTTCCTCTTTGAGTGAAGAAACTATCAAGGTTCTATTTTGATCATGAATATTACGTATGTATGTGCAATATCTGAAAGCTCATTAAGATTTTTACCCAGTTATGGAAGAATTTTTCCAAAAACGGCAGTTATGTGTTACCAAAAATGAGTAAGGATCTGCGCTTTGTTCCGAATCCAATAGTTAGTTTATCAGCTAAAATCACACTTTTTCAATTTATTTTCAGTCAGTTCCAAACGAAAATGATAGCCGGTGCCCCACAGTAGCAAGTCACTTCAGTCTCAGCTTATCCTGTGATATTCAGCAAACTTAAGTTAATAACTTAAAAACATACAAGTGCACCTTGTATTAATTTCCTAACAATAAACCCTTGAAACAACAAAATTGACTATTGCAGAGCAGATAAGTACTACGCCATTTCTAATCACATTGATCCTGATTGGTCCTGGGCTATGCTAAAAACTGAAAAGTCATAGACATACAATAACTGGATAGCATTTAACCTACTTGTGTAATGTATTATAGGCAGCTGTTCTAAGTTAACTGTGCAAGTGTCAAATTAATTCATGTGCGGGGGGAGATTGTGATTGTATATTTGAGAGGATGTGGTTGGTGCTTAACATCAAGGTCTTTGGCAGTGTGGGCTAAATGAGGTAAAAATGGAGCCACAGCAGAATGCAAAGATGGGGGAAACAAGTGCCCCGAGAGAGCCTGCCAGCCTACAACACTGTCTGCCACATGTTTCCCATATGCAAAAATCCAGGTGACTGCTGGGAATTTAGGCCAGTTCACCTTGTGGGAGGTGATAGTCTGAATACTACGTCATGGAGATCCTCACAAGGGGAGGAGCAATTAGCACATGTGAGCTGTTCAGCTGTGAGATAAGTTTGTGTGGTTTAGTTTATTTTGGACTGGGTTACTATAAATCATACACTTTATCATTGTGTGGCTTGCACGAATAAGCAAAAATATTTGTCTGAGTCTTGATTAGCAAGGCACGTTGGTTTGCTGTAGAGCAGGATTACAGTGAAGGTTGTGGAGATAGTGTAAGGCTCATGTTAATCCTTTTATTTCACCATCAGATTTGTCTCTTTCTTTTCCTAACTGTAAAAATGTATTGTTAAAAATGCTAGAAAGCAGTATTGGTATTTGATTATTGCAAATGAGGCTTGATGACTATATGGTATGAGAAGGTTACTACCCAGTACTAGTCAACCAAATATATTAATATTGGGCCAGTATAATTGGCTCACCCACATGAGCAGTTGAAAAGAATGATAGATTTAAATTTTGTAATAGCAGAGTAGACAGTAGCAAGCTTGGCCAGGGTTTATGACACAGTGCATAAAAAATTATAATACAATATTCCTCTTTCTCTTTGTGCCTCCAAAGCCATTGCAGTACATGGGACTTTATTTCATTGTGGTTATTGGGGCCATGGTGTTATAGTAGCAAGGCGCTTGCCTCCCACAAAGGTGAACCGGGTTCGATTCCAGATGGGGAAACTCCTGGATTTTCACACACTGGAATGGTGCCAGATGATGCCACTGGTCAGCATGTTTTATCAGGGATCTCCTGTTTCTTCCACTGTCGTTGTGTTTTATAACTGCTCCATTTCCACCTCATTTCACTCTCGTTGGCTCTCAAGACCTCGTTTTTAGCCATGCAAATATCTCCACATTCCACACTTCTTTATGTACACAGCATTACTTCGAAATCTGCACAGACGTTTTTATCTCCGTAACACAAAGAATTTTACGATGCATCCAGCCAGGTGACAGACTGGATCCAAATAATTTCTGGAAATTCGTAGAAGGGAAGCTCACTGCTGGAATTCCTGGATTAAATTGATAATATATCAGTTACACATTAGATTCATCATTTTAAATAGTTATGTGCAGATATAGTTATTAGGTTAATGCGTGACGTCCTGTCGACTGGAAGAACGCTACGTCAAGGGAGGGTGTCTTTTGGCAGGCACTAAATCAGGCTTACCCTATTCTGGCTGGGGTTTGTGTAATAGTTACTATTTGTGAGGTACTGGAGCTCTCCCCGTGTATAGGACTGACCCTGTAGTATCAGACTTGGGGCTTTGGTTGGTATACCTTGGTGACGAGTATTACAGGAGCTACGTCCTGCTGTTGACGGGACGACAGTATGTGTTGGTGCTGCAGGAGCTTGTGAATACTGGATAGGTGTTGGTCATGTCAGTGGGGACAAAGCAACTGGGGTGAGGATAAGCGATAGTATCCGTTGGCCATTGATCTGGTTGGCTGAGGTACTCATTGAGCCATGGGTGAATCTGTTGACTCAAACGTGTATGGGCTACAGATCCCTCGGAATCACTGGTTTGACGGGGATTAGAAGATGGCTTAGTGCTTGTGCCTGTTCCGTGGGTACAAGCTGTCCAGTGTAGGCAACTAGGATAGGGGTCTGCTCTTGCAAACGCCCGGAGGTGATGCGCAGCTGTTTTATCCTTTCTCTAAGTCCACGTCATTGGGAATAAGGCATCTGGAGTACACAGATCACACACTCATGTCCATGAGGCGAAATGCAGGGTTGGTGTACTTTACAGTGTCGAGCCACGTGAGCATCTGCCGATGGGTCAGACACCCTATTTCAGAGTCGGGCGCTTAGGTGCGGTGAACAATGAAAGTCGGGCATCACTGTCTGCAGTCTCTACACATGGGTGTTTGCTTTCGCCCAGTCTTCCCAATCCAGGGAATGACCCCTTCCGGCACTGAAAGTGCGGTGGAAGAGGGCGAGTACTGAACTGACAAGCTGGTTTGTAAGCGGAGTACCTGTGCATTGGCTTTACCATTCTGCCTACCAAAGTGTGCAAAAAGGTTGGCTGATGCTAGTATGTGTGTGTGTCAAGTGGTGTTTTGACTCGTCTGAGTATAATTCCTGGGATCACCTCTGTCCCCCCTCAATTTGGAGGTCAACTCGGATAGGTGCCAAGTCTACAGGAATGTGGTACTCGGAGATCGGCTAAAACACATTGTTTATCTGTATGATTGGAAGTAAACATGTGGTGAGGCACTACCTCCTACGTTGGAAAGAGCTTGCAGGAAGCTAAGCCTACGTGAATCCAGGTTGAGGGAACCTTGTTCTGAAATACGAGAGGGAAGGGGTATTCAATGCGCTGTGAAAATAACTAATAACTTGACTGGAACACCCTAACCATTGTTGCCCAGAAGGGGCCGTAGTGTCTAGTATGTAGACAACTTGGCATTGACTTCTTTAGCAGGGTGCTTGGATTACTAAGCAAGACCTGGATGGAAACGGGATGAGGCGTCTCTTCTGGCACTAAAAGTGCAGTGAAGAGGGAATGTATAGCAAGCAGCTAAGTTGGACTTCAGTGCGTAGTGCAGTAAAGTGTAAGTGAAGGCTTGAGGTGCAGACTGGTCAGTTACGGCAGCAAGTGCGGTGGAAAACTGAAGACTGGTCTGAAGTCGAATTTTGACTCTCCTTTTATTTTCTTGGCTGCCTCGGCGTTCATTGGTTGGCATCTCTTGGGCGAAGGGTTGTCGCTGAATTTTTTTTTGGGGGGGGGGGGGGCATAGCTTCACTGGCCGGCTGGGAGAATGGTAGACAAACGACAAGACGACTATAGTAGTGCTATCTAGCGGTGATTAGTAGTACTCGCTGTCTTGAGATTCATAGCTTCAGTGGGCTGGTGAACAGTATAATATACAGGCTGTAATGTCCATTCTTACCGTAGTAGACAGTACAAATTCTTGCATCTCGTGGCCAATGGTAATGCAAACTCCATAGAAAACAGATGCACTCCAGGCTATGCTGATGAGCTGGAGTCATCTAATTACCATTTTTGGAACGCATCATGCATCTCAATTCGCCCCCTCCCCACTGCGACGAAAGCTTATCCTTGAGGGGAGTAGGAAACTTATTCCTTCTGAGAAGGACGTGGGAGTGTACTCGCAAGAGCATTCGACCTTCCTCTCAGTAAGGATTCGTCTCAGAGAAATGGTTAGGAGCTCACCCTTGAGGGGAGTTGAAAAACAAATTCCCCTTGAGAAGGATGTGGAAGTGTCCTCGCAAAGGCAATCGGTCTTCCTCTCAGTTATGGTTCATCTCAGAGGAATGGCTTGGGTTGAGAAAGAAATTCCTTTGAGAGAGTGTCGGACTGTCCTCTCAACAGCAATTTATTTCTCTCGTGTTTATCCTTCTGTAGTGTCGCTACTCTGTCCGCTCTGCTCTGCGCTCAACATAACCCCGCTGATGAACTTGACCGTGGTGTTCGAAGAATCAGCTGGGCTGGACGGTCGAGTGCTGGTAACAGGTGCTGTGGAGACACTTTTATTCCGTTTCTTTCTTCTGTGGCAGCAGATATCTTCTGTCCCTCTCTCTGTTGCATGTGAAGCAGAGCTCTGTCTCTCTTCTTACTTGCAAGGATAGGATTACGGCTGTGTCAGGCCGTGCAGCGTTTTGTCGTCTTTTATTTGATATGAACTCTTCATGTTACATGTCTGATTTATTTTGTGAGTGTTTTAACCCGCGTGGGGAAACTGAGCGGAGTGTTATGTTCCTCTTTTCATTAAAGCATGCAGTCCTGCAGAATTAACTTTAACATTTGAGATTTTTAAGCACTGACAATGTTAAAAAAGCAGTATACATAGTGTGCTGCACGCGGAATAGAAACGACCCTCAAAAGAACTGCATCCGTTCGATTGTTTCAGCTATGCTTTGCTGTGGCCGCCTGTGTGGAAATATCAATTTGTCTCTGTCCTTGCCTGCTGTGTGTTGCACAGCAGGCAAAATAACTTTTGTATTAAAAACAAGCTAAAGGGATTAGTGAACTGAGCATTTCCCAGATTCAACCCACTGCTGAGAGTTGACAAACAAGTGTAGGGGCAGAGAAGTTAACTGTCCAAAAATATGTACGTTCACCACTACAAAAAACATTATATATATATATATATATATATATATATATATATATATATATCCTTACAACAATATTTTTTCTTCTCACAACCATTTTCTCATTCAGTTAAAAATTCTCTTTGGTTGCTGGCTGAAATTGATTTAATACATTATCATAACTGCAATTGATTATTTTGACATAAACATTGGAAAAGTAGTGAATAAAATTAATTTTACACAATTCCAAAACACTTTTGGGAAAATGCATTATTAACTCTATTAACTCGTTTACATTAATTTTAAAGAAACTTGTAGAAAAAGTGTTTATTCTACACAATGCAAAGGCTAGTTACAAGTTTCATATAGCTCTGTTTAAACTGTGGTATGTTGCAAAATTTAAAGTCTTTTAAACTGCAACAGACCAGCCTGTTTTATTTTTTCTGTCTCTGTCTGCATTTACAACAATATGTACACTCTGTGTCTTGATGATCACACATACGACGTCACTGAATGTTCAACTCGAACTCCTTACGTGCATCAAAGTTCACGTGTATTTACAAGTTTGGATGGCTATTCACAAGCTGTATTACACAATTAGCTATGTAATTCAAGGAATGCAGGGGTATCAAGAATTGCTACAAACTAAGGCACTGGCCTTATTACCATCTTGATGAGAGAAATATGCAAAAGCGTCCAGAGTAAAGTCTGACAATTACGTAACTGCACTATTGTTGGCATCGTACAGCTGTGTATGGTCAACTGAAGGATAGCATCTGGCAGCTATGTAAGCCCACTGAGTCCGTCACACAAACACTCACTGTTGTGATTTTCTGGGCTGTTTTGCTTTTCGCCCCCCCCACTTCCTGGGAGGTGCATTTTGAATATAAAGTATATTTTATGTTTATATATGGTGAAACATGAGACTTTTGTTTGAAAGATGGTGTGAGCCACAACTGATAGTTACAGAGTGTACTATAACCAGGCCACATCCAGCAACAAGAGCCAGTTTACGCTGGTCAACTGGTGGTCAGCCAAGACACGCAAGCTTCACAAGCGTCCTGTCCTGCCGCCTGCAGTGTCCGTTTACAACGACTTTCACAATAGGGAGTTCCTTGTGCCAGTACTGAATGTGAGTTACTAAAACATTAGTGGATATTAGCTAACTGGAGCATGATGACATTTATTGGCTATGCCCGAATATGCTGTACTCCATGCCACATACCAGCGAGCCTGGATAATGGTTACAAACAGCCCTGTTATCTGCCACTATCTTTAGGAGGGAGGTTTGGAAGAGGAGCAGGTAACCTGAGAACACAGCTTGGAATTCTTTGTACTAATTGGCTGGGAAATATTGTCTCTTTCAACAAGTTTAGCTCTGTAAAGTTTAATTAATTTTTGGAATTCAATGTATGTATGAAATAATAATAAACCTATGTAATTTTTAAAGCGAAAGTAGCGATGTTCTCTCATCAACAGTAGTAAATTACTTTTAAAGTATGAAGGGGTGCGAGGTGAAAGTTGTCTCTACGGACTAAGTTTCCCATTATTTTTTACATGAACTGGATGCTCGTATCTGCTCGGTTACTCCCCTACCCCTCTTGCGCTCTATCAAACTGATTCTAGAAATCGTCAGTGATGTCCCCCCGCTTTCTTGTAACATTTCTCAAGCTTGTAGGTATCTGGCGTGCAGTATATACCTTCTTTAAAAAGTAGTAATTTAAGTTCTTGCATAATTTTGCAGAAGCCACCATGGTACTTTGTGGCATATGAGAATGACACCATGGTGGCAGTGGAAGGCGGACGAGATGACAAACTTCTGGAGCTGTTGGCCATCAAGCTAAAGTTCAAGTGAGTTAATATGCACACAACTTCTATCATTAGCAACCTTTGTCCCTTTTCTGACATTCGTGTTTTTCGTTAAGTTATTCATTACTGTTATTAGTTATGGGGAATCAAAACATTTTATCTGTTACATTCATTAGAGTGGTTGTGGGATTCGACTAATTCAGCAGTGGACTTCTTTTGCAACGTAATAATGCATAATCTATGTAGAACCCATTTCTGCTTGATCCACTATCTCCAGCCAGCTGGTTCATGGTTATAAAGATGTGGAGTTCTACTCCCAATGTGGCCTTAATCCATGCTAATTGTGACTGCTGTGTTGCAATCTTACGTTAGCCTCTAGTGATTGCCACTTTGAGACCACAAAGAGAAGAGTGGACAACTTCCAGGCCTGTGACCTTCATACCTACTACAAAGCTGTCTTGTATTCGCAATAGGAGTTTGTGCCCTAACAGACTGTTCACTCTAAATTCCTGTGATCAGGATTAGCTCTATGATCCAACCCACATCAGAAATACTCCCTGTTTCAAACATTATCTTAAGTGACAAACAACATCCACATCCAGTAGAATAACCAGGAGCTTATCCAGCTCATGAACCCAAAAAGCTGTTTTATTTGAGTTGTACATCACTTGCCTAGGAGGACTCCTCAGTAGAGAATCTGTAAATCCTCATGATTTCCCTTTATTTACATCCTTTTATCTGCTGCCCTTCTCTTCTCCTTTCATTTTTTCTCCCTTCGCTCCCTTACCTTCATTTCCCATTTCTGCCCCCCCCCCCCCTTCTCTCTCTCTCTCTCTCTCTCTCACACACACACACAGATATATATATATATATATATATATATATATATATATATATATATATATATATATATATATATATATATATAAACTGGGGCCGCCGACCAATGCTGTATCTCACTCTCAACTCCAGCACTGGGGTGAGGAATTAGTCAAGTTGCGTAATGCTAACAGTGGTCCCAACACGGTGAGGTTCCAGTAGGATTGATCTCCTCAGACCCAGAGCACTACCCCTCTTGGCACCACTAGTGCGCAATGAGAATATATATATATATATATTTTCTCAACATTGATAACAGCTGAACTTCAGCAGGAGCATAATATCCTTAACTCGAGTACTGACCCATCTCAGGTCACACCAAACAATATTTTCCCAAGCTGTTATGGTCAATGTCAGAGTAATTAACCCTTTAAATCCTAAAAAAACAAGTTCCATAATAAATATTGCTCGGTTCATTTGCTAAAGCATTGATTGTTTGGACCAAGAGACCTGGGTTCACTTCCTGCCTGGGTAAGTCGTGGATTTGTATGCCACTTTTGTATGCCATTTGTGTTTGTTTAAAGTGGTAGCCATCATCCGATTAGCTTCAAGGCAAAAAAGTTTGGGTATTGATAAACAAAATACAATAACTTTTTTTAAAATCTGTTAAGACAGAGCCATGTTGGGTTGGGGTGGAACGGACACACACGTGTGCATGCAAAATGCATGTGCATGTACACAAACATACACACTCAGAGGATAAGCGAGGAAAGAAAGCAAAGGAAGGTAAACTTTTAAGCTTTTTACTGCAAAGAAAGTAGGCTAAAAGTTAAAGGCTAGGTAGTGGATTTACCTTACACTATCATTAGTATGCTCAGACAATCTGAACTTTTCAGGTGCCTTTTCTTTTCCATGTAGGTACCGCTACATTGATCCACCTGACCGAAGCCAGGGTTCTGCAATAACCAAGAATGGAACGTTTCCTGGAGTACTGGGACTAATATGGAGAAGAGCAAGTATACCAATAGTAGCAAACATAGTTTGGTAGTTGCGTAGTGGACTTACGCCATACATTTTTGTACAAAGAAAGAAAAGTTTGATGCGTGACGGACTTCAGCGGTTAGTTCCGTCACCGGCCCAAAGTGATTTTGGTTGGACACTAGGCTAGGTGCATCCTTGTGGCATGTGACTTATGCTTGTCCCGTGTACAAAACTGGCCTCATTTGTTGTTGACTGGGAATGAAGTCAGGTTCAGCTAGGACCACTCGGCGGGCATGCTCGTGTGGGTATACCTGGGAAACGTAATCCCTGTAACTGAATTGGTTTTGACTCATCGTGAGATGTACTAGGAGTCGTTTCTGTGGTACGGTTGTTATCAGCTAGTGTGGTTTTTCGTATGTGGGCAGACGAGGTGCTGGGCAGGTTGGGTGCCCCACTGAGTGAGGCAGTGTTCCTTCCATGGATACTGTCAGTGCCGTAGAGAAAGGCTTGACCTACGGGATGTTGCCCTTTAGCTGTCTTGGTTGGAGGCTCAAAGATAGCTGGTATGGCAGCGGTTGAGGTTGGAGCGGTGAGCCGACGGAGTATTGCAGCATACTCTCGTGGACTAAGTAGCTCAAACCCATCAGGAAGGAATTTAAGCCCATTGGGAGATTTAGAGATGACCCTTGCCCATATCACCCTCTTTTGAATACTACTACTGTGGGTAAATGGAATTAGGTACCTATGATCAGACCTGGTCGGAGTGAGGCAGTTGACGTGTAAGCATGTAAACAATGTGGGTGCTGGGGCCGCCGACCAATGCTGTATCTCACTCTCAACTCCAGCACTGGGGTGAGGAATTAGTCAAGTTGCGTAATGCTAACAGTGGTCCCAACACGGTGAGGTTCCAGTAGGATTGATCTCCTCAGACCCAGAGCGCTACCCCTCTTGGCACCACTAGTGCGCAATGAGAAAGGCTTCCTCCGAGCTGACAAGACAATCCTACCAGGAGTGTGGCTCTACCGTTCATTACACTAGGTGCAGAGAAAGGGTGGCCTTCCAACTCTGGTGTGGTAAGTATCCCAGAGGTGCTGGTTCCCCCAGACCCAAGGAAGAACCCTTCTTGGCACTACTAGTGCACGATGAGAAGGGCAAACCCCAGACTAACAGTCCAACCCCTAAGGAAGTGGTATCCTAGTGTTGGGGCTCTACCGTTCACCACACAAGTGCGGTGAATGGGTGGGCATCTAAGATTGTTCTGTAGGTGGTGTGAGGTGTCGCTATGGGGAGAATAAAACCCCAGTATCCTGTCACCCCCGTTTAGGTCTGAGGTCTATGGGGGATGGGTACTAGGATACGGAAGTGATATTCGAAAGTAAGATAATCAACATTTATTTCTTTTGACGGAAATAAACAAGGAGGTTGAAGGTACTATCTCCTATCCCCTAGGGCTTGCAGAAGGTAAAAACACCCTACGTGAAGCAGGTGGAGTCGACCTGTGAAAAGCTAAAGGAAAGGCAGTATTGCAAGTAGCTGTTTAACTGACTAAATTTTCCCTAGCTGCACTCTGCTTGTCTAGAAGGGACCGGTATGTGTCGAGGTGTTACAGGAGACATAAGCTGATGATGTAGGCTCTTCTGTAGTCTGGTGAGAGAGAGGAATCTTGGGCCCTTCGAGAGGCTCGGTGAAGAGTTCAGGAGAGAGGTTAGGCCTTCGGCACCATTAGTGTGCGATGCAGGACCAAGGCAGGAGGCAGACGTCAAATACTTGAAGACTAGTCGCCCAAGCTCTGGGTTTTTCCGCTGTTTATACTGCCCGGCAGGCACCCTCCTTCTTCATCTGTTATAGAGGGTTTTTGTCTTGGAGAGGAGGTAGCACGTACGAGAAGCATGCCATAGATCCTTGATGAATGAGACATCAGTGGCAGGCGCTGGATCTAGGCTCATACTCTGGTGCAGGTACAAGTAGTGGCATCTGGCGGCGCGCTGCTATACTCGGTGAATCTTGATGCATGGCTTTGATGGCTCGGCCGGTGAATAATTGTCTCAGGTGTGGAACTACCGTCCCCTGCTTTAGTAGGTACAACAATCTCTTGACATCTCGCTGGTGGCGGCAGCAAATCAAACTCCATTGCAAGTTCCCCACGTTCATTTGCACTGATGAGAAGAAGTCAATTAATAATAGTTAAAAAGACATCATGTGTCAATTTGCCCCCTCTCCTCATGCTGCATAGACTCGTCTGGTGCGAAAGAAAGAAATTCTTTTGAGGGAATGAAAACTGTTCCCTCAAGAACAATTTTTTCTCTCTATATTGGCTTCTGTAATGGTCCTTGGCCAGTGCTATAATCACTGTTTTCACACTACTTCAACAGCTTTTTGGCAGACTGCTCTTGGCAGGTGGCTGGCTGTGATTCAAGGTGTGGCGGAGTCGGCTAGACGATACTGTCACTCTGGGTTGCATGGCGCTGCCCCCTCCCTTCTCTCTCTCTATCTCTCTCTCTCTCTCAGCTGGGCCAGCTGCGTGAGGATGCCTGGTATCTTTGTTCAGTCTCCTGTGTAGGTCACAAGTGGTTTCCAGTGTCTTTGATAAGCAAGACCTCCAACCTCCTTGATTGTAGTGTGTCAACCTACATCAACAGCCGTAAGGCTTGGTTATGTTCAATATTTTTTGAGATTAAACCTGTGGAAAGAAGCAAGACATATTGGCCAGCACACAGAATGAAATGCATCCCTTGGGGAATGATTGCATTTAAAATATAATATAAAATATAAAATTTGCCCAAAGCCCCTCTCGCAAAGGCGTGGGTTTTTATCTAACTGCTGTAGCCGCCTGGTGTGGACAAAGAAAAATATTGACCACTGCCTCTGGTCTCCCTATCTTAACGCACAGCAGAAAGTTTCACACTACAAAAGCTATGAGCATTGGTCATCCAAGACCTTCTGTCATCTCCTCTGAGCACAAAGCTTGGAGAATGCGAGTGTGTTGGCAAGAAGGGAAATAACTATTTACATAGACATACTTCACCATCATACATCAATATAGAGAACGGAGACACAAAATACACTTCAACATCATCATCATCATCATCATCATCATCATCATCATCACATAATGCACTTAGAACAATTTGATATATTCAGAAAGAAAAGCAAATTTATTTCACAATGTTCTTGATGTCTTGCTAAACTGTCTCTCTCATTTGTGACTTTTGTAAAAAAAATTTGGCATTTTAAACATTATTTACAACAATATGTTTAATCTTTAAAATGTTAATGTACACATAGTTAAGAAGACTTCTACTGATTTCTTATAGGGGCTGGTGTAGGGCAATCAACATCTTCAACTCAGCATTCCCTACTATACTTTTCTTTCTTTCTTTCTTTTCAAACTAGCAGTGGCTTTTATACGATGCACTCACTGTTTTTCTTTTTCACTTTATCGACTTATTGCACATGTTGCCAGTATGCCCACACTGAACGATAGCTTCCTAACGGCTATCAGGAAAAAAAAACACAGGTTGTGCGTAGCACATCACTCACTCGTTTTGTTGTTTCTGCATCTTTGGTGGCCTCCCCCGCTTCCTCAGGGTAGCATGTTGCGGGTAAGGTCAGGTGAACCTGATGGTCGGCCTCAAGGGGGCTACGCGGTATCGGCCTGGCACTGAGCTGGCCTGGCAGGCACGTGGTGGCTGTTATCTCTGGGATGGTTGGGGCTGCCAGAGGATGATCGGCGACTCCATTTTCCGGAACTGTTAGTTGCCAGCTGGATAGCTGCCAGGGGCAGTGGTTCTAATGGTGCTACTGAACCCCTGGCTGACTGGATTGAGTTTGGGGGCTCGATAGGCGCCCCCCTCATTGGTGCGGTGTTGGACATCCTCTTGTTCTGGCTGTTGGCCCCGGGTGTCGGCCTCTGCAGCTTAGTACTACCGTTGTCACCAGAAGTCTTGGCTTGTAGTAGGTGATGAGGTAGTCCTATAGACATGCGCAATGGTTGGTGCAGGGGGTGCATTTGCACCCCCCATTATATTATGTCATTAGGAAGCTAAAAAATAATCTCAATAATTTTGTATTTTCACTAGACAGTGTGTGTGTGTTTCAGTGACCACTGAATTAAAAGTACTTTTAGTGTAGTATAGACTATTTTTGATGAATACTTAAAAATATTTCTTACTTTGTATTTTTAATCCCGTAAATGTGGATCTGTATTTTGTGGTTTGCACCCCCTATTATTTAACTCTGCACACACCTATGGGTAGTCCATCTGTAGGAGTTTAGAAAAGGAGTAAAAATTGACTGATGCAGCCTTGCCATGCGACATGCTGTACAAAATATGTTAGCCATTGTATTCTGAAGTGGTTAATCTAGGCTAAGTCATGGTAATAGCCTTGTGTGAATCCCTTGGCATTCTGTTTTTTTGAGAGGTCCAAGGAAGAGCAAATACAGTATTTTACTTTAACTTTTCTATAAGTGATTGGTAAATATGAACCATTGTTCATATTTCATTAATCTTATTTAATTATGACAATGATAATGGAGGATGGCTATTCAATTCTACCAGGGTTCTGTTTTAAATTTAATATTGTTGATCTCCTTTCTATGTTTGCAACTTAGGTGGGAGGTTGACTGGTACAGTTTGCTTGTTTGGGAGGAGAGACTGAAGATTAATTCAATTTCTCAAAATACCTTGAAAAGAACAGTCTACATTGTGGTCAGAATTGTGGTCACTTCATGCATTACCACTAATATATGAGCCACTCAGAAACCAAACAGACCAAGTTTTTTCTTTCTTTCTTTCTTTCTTTCTTTCTTCTTCCCCAAGTAATGTAAGAAGCCTTCTCTTTTCAGTGGCCAACATGACTAACTCAAAAGTTCATTATTATTCTAAAGGTGGCTGCATTTTAGTTGACCATGGAGAAAAACGAGCTAACTTTCAGAGGGCAAAGTGACTAACTCCATACGTCATATTTTGTCTGTGGTTTGCTTTGTTGTAAACAGTGTTGCCTGTGTGTTGTTGATATCTTGCTTATTTTACTTGCAAAGGTTATTTCTGTTGTTAATTTAAATTTGGAACTCAGTATTAAAGGTATGTATACTGTTTTTAATATCTTAACACATTCAATTGGTTAAAAAATCTAGCCCTTGTTTAACACTGCTTTCTACACAATATTAGGTGAATTAAATTTTTTACTAACCTAACCTGGAAACTTAATCATGAACAAGACACATATGCACAACTTTACAAATATTTGACATGCATATGAAACACAAAGTTTTACAGTTACGAATTTTGTAAATATTCTTATCTGAGTAGGCCCTACATAATATGTAGGTCCTAATCAAGGAAATTTAAATTTAATATTTGCCATTTGTATTTTAGCAATGCAGTACTGTAATCGATAAATACCTACATTGTTTTCAGGTCTGAATCTTGACAACAGATGAACATGAGTGATAGTGACATAGACACGTGTTCAGAATTTGATGACAATGATAAAGATCCTGACTTCACAGTTCCAGATACAGAATCTGATGATCGTTACAGTCTGCCAGTGTGTACAGTAGTTTCCCAACCCAGTACTTCAAAAGACACAACACTTTCCCAATCCACATTGCAAGAAGATTCAGCATGTTCCCAACCTAGTGGCTCGAGAGATACAACAGTTTTCCGATGTACTGTACCAGGAGATGATGAAGTGGTCCATTGTATTGTAAATGGAGATACAGCGTTCTCCCAACCAAGCGTATCTCTACGTGCAGCAGTTGCACATTCTAGTGCTCCAAATAGTATTGCCGTTGTTGAAATGGGACCTAAATGTGCTCGTAATCCAGGAGAATGGGTTAGCAAGAGGGAGACAAAGAAGAGGCTGACCAGCCTTGCTTATATTAACAGAAGTTGTAAATGCATTGAAGAGAAACGGTTTCATGATGTAATATGTGGCTGTGCTTTGAAATGCAATGATAAAATTTCCGCTACACGACAAATTATATTTGAATCCTTCTATTCAATTCCTGACCAAAGTAAGCAGAATATTTTTATAAGGAGTAGTGTACAGGCTAGTGCAATCAATCGACAACGTCCAGTCAACAACTCGAAAGTTCCCAGAACTGTAAGCTTCCATTACTTTCTAAGATGTGGAAAAGGCAATTTAAGGGTGTGCAAGAAATATTTTAGAGCTACATTGCAGGTGTGTGATGGACGTATACATAATGTGTGTTCAAAGGATGAAATCAGTGCTGTGCTGGATGGACAAGGTCGCAAATTACCTGGCAACAAAATAGATACATTTGATGTTGAGTTACATTTGATCGTTCCCTGCCTATACTAGTCACTACACCAGAGCCCATAATCCAAATTGTGAATATTTGGATTCTGATCTAACTATTAAAAAAATGTATGAACTGTATGTGTCTCAGTGCAGTGCCGAAAATAATAAACCAGTCAAAAAAAAGATGTACTACCACGTTTTCTCAACTAAATTCAACCTACATTTTAAAACACCAGCCAAAGATACGTGTCAAGTTTGTGCTGACCTCCAAAGAGAAGAAACAGCTTGAGATAGCCAAGGAACTTCACTTTAGGAAGGCACAGAGGGCAAGGGATTCAATAAAAGCTGACCAAATGCAAGCAGATGAAGACACTTGTGTTTACTCTTGATCTCCAAAAAGCTTTGCCATTTCCAAAATGTTCAAAACCCATTGCGTATTATAAGAGAAATTTGTATGTTCATAATCTTGGATGTCACAGTTTCAATCATGGGAACGGATTCATGTATGTGTAGCCTGAAACAGAGGGATCTCAAGAGGTAGCAACATGTCTCAAGAAACACATAATGTCGAATGCCTGCAACCATAAGCACATTATAACTTATTCAGATTCATGCACCGGGCAGAACATAAACATCAAAATAGTTGTGAGTATGATGAGGTTAGTTCAAAGCCCTGATGTCAAAGCAGATGTAATAGATAAAAAAATTTTGGTACCTGGCCACAGCTACCTACCAAATGACTCTGATTTTGGAGTTATAGAGGGTAAAGCACGAAAAACATAGAACTTATTCTCTCCAGACGATTGGTATGATGATATCCGACACTGTAAATCAAGAAACCCTTTTGTTGTAGTTGAAATGAAACATGATGATTTTTTGTCTACAAAGACTGTTGAAGATTCCATTACAAATCACAAAAAGACAGTTGATGGAATACCCGTTAATTGGCTTGAAATAAAATGGATTCGACTCGAAAAACGTCATCCACAGAAACTTCAGTTCAAAACCACATTTTCTGAAGAATTTCCTTTCATGGAAGTAGATTTGACAAAATCATCTATGGGTCGCCCTTCAGTGTTAGCAAATGTTGAGCAGTGTCCACTGTATCCAAACATCCGCCCAATAGCAAAAGTAAAACAGGCTGATATAATGTCTCTTCTGAAGTATATTCCTCCAGTAAACCACACTTACTACAGAAAACTAGTAACCACTCATGAAGTGAACTTTGTAAATGACGATAGTGATGATATTATTTACAATGGTAAGTAGTACCATCATAGTGGTTAACTTAAGCACGTAGATTTGTTTCTTTTTTTCAGTTGACAATGTGATTAACTCCACCTATATCATGATGTAAATAATTGAAAAATCAAATTTTAAATGTTGTAACACATATTTTGAAAAAATGAAACTAACATCGAATTTAGTAATATCCAGAGAATATTTTAATACATTAAACATTATCATTTGTATAACGCAGAATTTTCATTTGTATGTTAACTTTAACATCAATTTTCTCAGTTTCGTCTTGTATGGAGTTAGTCTGTTGGGCTTCTGAGTGGCACATATAATTGCTTTTGGCAATGACATTTGGATTCTGGGATCAAATTTGTGTATGAAATAGTGTCCCCAGTATATGTTTATTTTTTAGCTTAGTGTGTAATTCTCAATTCTATTCTAGAATGTCAATGCTTGTATTACCTCATGTTTACAATACCAAACTCTAGAACAGAGGAAATAAATAAGAAGCACTGATTTCAGGAGGTGGAGTTTTTCCTGGGAGACGTCACAATGACGTATGAGAGAAGTCAAGTTGTGGAATTCTCATTCTTTACTTTGGCAGACAGTGGTGCCTTTGTCACGAGGGCCCCAGGCCGTCTGAATGAAGCCCTAGCTCTGGTGCGCCCCTTTGAGTGGCAGGTGAGATACTTATGTACAGAACTCTTTAGCTGCTATGGAGTGAAGGAATGTGTGTTACATCATCTTTTGAAATGAGGCATGGGTGGAGATTAAATCAGGTAATACAAAGACTACTGTGGGCAGAACAAAGCCATTACAGTTATTCTTCTGATTTTTAAAGCTAGATTTTCGAACAGACAACAAGGTACCTTAGTAATTGCTTCCATTTGTCAATCACACCATCGTTTGACAATCTAAATAACTTGCCCCCTCCCTTTGGCATACCTTCATGACATTTTGACTCTCTTTGAAAGAGACTGAGCAACAGCTAGTTTAAGTTACTCAACCTGCCACAGAGTGATGTCATGGAGTGATTATAGAGTTCCGTCTTGTTTGGCTAATGAACAAGCTCCAAAGACACAAAGTTTAATTGTAATGGCTTAATTTAATCCACGATATTATTCATAGTCTGTTATATTCTGTAACTAATTTTCTTAGAGTTATACTTTTGTATGGTGTACGAATGCACCACATTATGTTGTGTATTGAAACGTTGTGGATTTTTGATTCTGACGCACAAGGAGTGAGTTTTTACACTTCTCAAGGGACTTGCTTAATATGTGACAAAATGTAGAAAAATGTAAAAAAAGGAAATCTCTGATGTATGAGTGTTTAATTACAACGGAAATGAGAGTTCCGGAAGACCCGAAAAAACTAAAGTTCTTTATCACGATACAATGCCAAGATACTGTCCAGCCGCCATCTTGGAAACAACTAGCTGTTGCATCTTGAAGCTATGTTGCCAATGAAGGCAACACACCAAACACTGTATTCTAAGGTGGAAAATCAGTTCATTCAAATACAAGTCTGTTTTAAGTTAACAATAAAATACTATTTATATATTTACACATCAACAGTGATGTTTACATGGGAACAGAGAAAAAAAGATATGAAATAAGGGAAATTGTAAAATCTGGGAATGCTGAAAAAGGGAACTACTATAGTTTTACATTACTGAAATTCTAGTGGAGTTTCCAAATATATATGTGCCTTCCCAATTTTTCTTTCATTGGTGTTTCAACATTTAGTGAATGTATGTTGCTTATTTTATGCTGACAAATATCACATGAAAGATACAGATATGAAGTGCCATTCAACTGAGTGGTCGCATAAATGTGTTGATCATGAGAAAGGTTGTACAGTGGAACAAATTTTTTACTCATTCAAGATACCCGAGAAATAATATCACAATTTAAGTGTATGTAAAAAAAAGTTACTCTCTATGAGTGTTACATAAGGCAAAGACAATTAATACACATACAGTAAAACCCCTCTATTACGACCCCATTTATTACGACCACCTCTTCTTATGTTACCATATTTTGGCGAGCAAAGCCGTGTCATGTCAGAAGTTTTTGATGAATAATTCGGGATAGTTAATATTTCAAGTAGACCACACTAAATTTTTATATTCCCGTAAACATTGCCGGGTCTCATTGTGCCAGTGCAGAGGCCAACATGCTGCCTACATTTCGTATAAATTCAACACATTGACGTGAATCACATCCATCAGCATGATTTATCAACACCGGGCCAACTGGCCCCCGCCCGCCAGAATAATCTTGTAGCGATTGACTGACAGCTGCCCAGCCCCAAGGATCTAGGACCGATTGACAGATGCGAGTAGTTGCTGCTCCCGGCCATGCCTCAGAGGAACTAGGCGCACGCCCAGCTATGTGTGCATGGCAATGTATTCGCTGCTAGCCCCAGCACACGAGTGATCCAATATCTCTTCATATATATTATCAATAAATAAAGTTCTGTGTTTTGCTTCAAACATAAGGCATCTCCAACAGTGTTTAGTTATATTTTAATAATACATAGTCTAATCTTTTCACACGCTTTCAATGGCCATGTCATACTGTGTTTAGGTCTTCTTTTTTACGACAAAGGGGGGTCCAATATGCCTTTCTTGAGTATCAAATTAATCAGGAGATGTCTAGCTATTAAAATATACATACGTATTTATATTTGATTTAAAAAGTGATTTATTTAATGCGCTAGAGATGATTTAACATGAACTTTGTGCAAAAAATGGCAAGTTTGGGGGCGTATGGGGCTAGGGGTGGGTCAAAATCTTCCCAAAATGTTCCAAATCTTTTGTTAAACCCCCCTCCCCCCCTCTATTACGATCCTATTCTCAGGAATCATGAGGGGTCGTAATAGAGAGGTTCTACTGTATTACATGAAAGTATGAAATCAGAGGATGTAGGAAATTAATTGTACTGTGGCTGGATGCATTATGCAGGTGTGGCCACCAGTGATCACAACTGTGTTCCTGTCAGGACCAATCCTATTTGTCATAGTCGAGGCACCTACTCTGTGGAAGCCAGGGAGACGAGACCCACAGCACAGGAGAAAGTTGTTCTGGGACTGCATGTGGTTTGTTACCACCATCTGTTTCAGGCAGAGTAAGTCAATGACTGCTAGCTACCTGGTTACTTTAAATATCACATCACTTTCAAAGTATAGAAAAATTATTTGTGAAGTTCAACGTAGCTGCCATATATATAAATTAATATTCAGATTTGTCCAAATGGTAAATAGGAGTTATGATAATCTTAAATCAAAGAATCGGGTTGTATATTATGTAAAAAAAATTTGTAATCAGCAACTTTTAGAACACACATGCTTCAAAAGTTTTGAACATGTACAAAATGAGTCAAACAATAAAAAAAAAGACTCAATTTTTCTTCTGTTGGTTTGTGCTCTTCTTAGTTTTACACTATCTGATCAAAAGTATCTGTACACCCATACAAAACTATCCTACAAGTTTCCCTTGGCCTTTATTACAGCTCTAACCTTGTGGAGAAGATTGTCATCCAGGTGTTGGAATGTATACAAGGGAATGGCAGATGTTTCTTCCTGCAGCATTGTAGCAAGTGTAGTAAGTGATGTGGGTCATTGGAGTCTAGCATACAGTTGCCATTTCAGTTCATCCCAGAGGTGTTTGAAGAAATTGTACTGCGTAGTTTCAGCTGTAGGAGTCTTAGCTGCTCCTCGGGTAGATATTCCGTAGGTTCCGGCGGTGAGATGCAGTCCTTGTCTTCGTCAGGCTTCTCCTCTTTGTTCTAGCTCAGTTACCAAGAAAACGTATCTGGAAAGTCGTCGTCCTTGCCAGCGCAGTGTTGAACTTTGAAATCAAATTCGGAAAAAAGGAGATCCCATCTCCCGAGCTTGGCTTTTTTATTGCGCAACTCTCGCAACAACTTGAGCGCTCTGCTATCTGTCCCTAAGAGGAAATGGGTTCCTTCTAAGTAGTAGTGGAATTCCGGATAGCCCAGATTACAGCCAGACATTCCTATTCATTAATGTGATATTTCTGTTCGGTTGCGTTTAGCTGGTGCTGGCATATGTGATCACTAGAGGTTTGCTGTTCTGGTCCTCCTGATACAGTATTGCGCCAAGGCTTGTTTGGCATTCATCTGTCTGCAGGATAAGGGATCCCTCTCCTTGTGGTTGATGCAGATCGTGAATGTATTGGAAGTTGGTCTTGAGGGCTTCGAATGCAGCAATGCTTCGAATGTGTTCCGGCGTCCACCGCCATTGCGCTTCTTTTTCCAATAATGGATGGAGTGGTGTCATTAAGTCTGCGATGTTAGGCAGAAAGTGTTGGAGCCAGTTTCACAGTCCTATAAATTGTTGGAGCTATTTCTTCGTGTGAGGTTCTTCTGCTTCTTGTATTGCTCTAATTGAACGGTCGTTCGGAAAGTTGTTTTTGTAGACACGTCGTGGCTCAGGTACTCTATAGACGTCTTTCCGAAATGGCTCTTGGAAAGCTTGGATGGTGAGTCCGTGGAATTCCAGTTGTTCTAGCACTTGTTAAATGTGTGTCAGATGCTCTTCCCATGACTTGGAGTACACAAATACATTGTCTAGATACGTGAAGCAAAGCTTGAGTATGTAACCCGTCAGTACTTCGGCTGACATGAGTCGTTGAAAAGTGGCGGGGGTATTCTTAAGGCCAAGGGGCACGACTCCAAATTGAAGTCTCCCCCCCTTCTGGTTATGTAAATGCAGTGTATGGGTGACTGTTGGGATGAACTGTGATTTGCCAATAACCGGGACTGCATGTCCAAGGTGCTGAATGTTTTGGCTTCGCCTTTCTCATAGCGTATGTACTAGGTCGAGGGCAGGAGGCGGGATCAGTCACGTGATATCATCCAGAACCTTGTAATTTACATAGAACCTCAAATGTCTGCCCTTTTTGGGTACCAGCTCGACGTCGGAGTTATATGGCGAGTTCGATAGCTCAACGATCCCCTGATGTTTCATATCATCTAGCTGGTCCAATATTAGGCAGTGTCGCCTAGCAGAAACTTTGAATGGCCAGTTGTGTATTGGCGCCATTGTGTTCAACAGTATTTCATGGTGAATTGTGTGGGTCTGATGCATTGTTCCCCAGTTCCAAAGGCTTCAACGTGTTCGTTGAGAACCTCATTTAATTGTTGAAACTATGTGTTCGTAAGCTTGTGGTTGATCTGCCCTTCGCAGAGCGTCGGTGGCTTCTGTTGGTCAGGTCGATGCTCCCAGTGTATGGCGATGCGGTGATTGTCGCCCAGGTATACTTTCCTTTGCCCATGGTCCATTATGCATTGTTGATGCTGAAGCCAAGGGGGGCCTAGTATCAGTTTGTCCTGGATGTCTGGCGATACAAAAAAACTCCATTTGCATCTTGAGTTGCTGAAGTCAATGGTGAGTATGGTACAGCTGTCAACGTGGAGCGTGCACTCACGTTTTGGTGTGAGGTGCAGATCAGCTCTTTCGTCTGTGCTGAGAATTTCCCATTGGACGAAATTTCTGGATGACATGGAGTCAAGAAGTGCTAGTACGTTTCTTCCGTCAACTTGAACTTCATTATGTGGGGCCTCAGGTATTTCCATTTTCTCGTCTGAGAGTTTGATGGTTTGCCCTTCTTGGTTGATGGTTTCACCCCTTTTGACCCGCCGGCAACGGCATTTCACTTTGGTGGTGTGTTCATCTGGTTCGACACAACTGGGGTGGGTTGTCCCGCACGGTTGTCCCGCTCGGGCCTCGGCTCAGGCCACTGTGGGCAATCCTTGTTGTAATGGTACCTGGGACAGTACCAGCACTTCGGCAGACGTGGAGCTGGTGGTGGCGGGCGGTGGCAGCTTACTATGATGTTCAGATAATTTATCTGTTTCCACTGGTTTTGTGAACTAGGGCTGATCTAGGAGCGCCTGGGCTTGGAAATTATTCTCTGCTTCCTGGGCTCGTTCTACTAGCTCATCAACTGTTAGAGGTTTGGGAATGAGCAGGATGTTTCTCAGATGGGGCAGTAGCAGATGGGTTATCTGCTTTACGCAGCTCTCTTCATCTTCGTCAGGCGAAATCCGGTATTACATTTGCACCTTTCTTCGAGCAAAGATTTCTACCTCCTCTCCTGGTGTTTGTGCATGGCTGTAGAATTTGGTCATTAGGCGTGTTAGTACTTCCTTGCCAGCGAAATGCTGCGCAATTCAGCTGCTGAGCTGTTTCCAGTCGGACACAAATTCTCCTTATTTGTTCCACCAGACAAGGGCTTTGCCATTCTGTTTGACTTGGTTGTGAGGTACCCATTAGTAAATGTAAAAGGTGGGCTCTGGCTCACCTCACATTTTCATAAAAAAAATCACACAATTTGAGGTCAACATCAAGGTTTTTTGCTCCAAAATCATGGTTTGAAATTTAAGAACTTATGCATTCTAAAAAACAAGCAAATTTCTGCCAAAATCAAGCAAAAATCAAGTAAATTTACCACTTTTTTTTTCAAAAATGGCATGCAGGCTTTTTGCTACCTTAAAAACATTAAATTTAATTCTAAAATCAAGCAAATTTCTTGCTTTTCAAGCAATTTTTCACGTTTTCTAGAAATATCAATTTTGCAAGCGAGCAATCTAAGTCAAGCAAATTTAAGCTAAATATGCTAGCTAAATAAAGCAAATCAAATGAAAAATATTAAAAAGATTCAAATGAATTGAAATCTATATATATTTTTTTAAGAGAACGCTATATCATGCACAGACTTTCCATTTTTCAGTTCTTTTAAGCCTCTATATACTATAAAAACTTCCTTCTCATTTATTAGTTTTATAGCATTTTTATCAAGTATCTTCACATAGCGCTTTGGTAATGAAATTTTAAACTTGCCATCTAGAATACAATTACTTTTTTTACCAAAATTAGATTCATAAATTTCAAAATCTGTAGCAGTAAACCATTAATTTTTTTCTAGATCTTGTAGTTTAGTCAATTCATATGAATTGTTCAACTTCTTGAGAAGAGATTCCATTTTTTGTTTTGTGTAATTTATAAAGAAACAAATTATTAAAGAAAAATATTTTTTTCATTCTTTTAATAAATTAATTTTCTTAATAAATAAAATGAAAACTATGCTCGAAATGGAAAATAATAGGGCTACCGTAGCTAAGCAATGTAAAAAAATGTGGTGAAGTATTAAACATTGAATATTTTGCATCACATAAGCACAAAAAAGATAAACATATTAACACCTATAAAAAATATTCTGCTGAATATGCCAAAAATCAATATGAGGAGAAAAAAAAACACTCCTTCTATGCGAATGTGGAAAATATGTTTCTAAACTATATCTCAAAAAGCATAACAATAGTAAATCACACAATACCAATGAAATTCGACATGATTATTCAACTAAGACATATTTAGTATGTAATGAGAATTAATCTATGGATTCATTTTATCCTCATAAAACAATTATAGTCAAACATACAACAAAATGTAAAGAATGTTTTATTGAGAAAATATTATGTGAATGTGGAAAATATGTTTGTATTATATACCTCAAAGAGCATAAAAAAACCAAATCACACAATACATCAATAGATATTCTTAATGAAATTCAAAATGCTAATTATTATCCAACAAAAACATGCACACTTTGTAATGAGAATAAATCTATAAAATTATTATTAATAAAAACACTAAAGACAAACATTCAACAATATGCAAAAAATGCTGTATTGAGAAATATTATCACTTGAAGTAGTTAAATAGTTTAAAATTTACTATTAATAATTTAAGCACTTCATTCCAATATTTTCATTATTTTTTGCATTTCGTCATTTCTTTATTTTTTAAATGTTTATAAATTTTTATTTCTTATAAATAAACAAATATGGAGGCTTCTAAGATAACTAGTGTGTTGAGCAGAATGACAGCAAGTTGAGAGATTTTGGTAAAAAATTACAAATTCCTTATTATTATAATCTAAGGAAAGCTGATTAAATTTCATTTATTGTACCAAAAATATTAAACTATCAAAGAATAAAGAATTTTATCAATTTACCCGTTTTCAAAAGTCAAAAAAATATATAAACAAGAGGAAAAGGAATTAAAAGGAATATTCCCATTTTCTACTACTGTTTTTTTTACCTGCCTAGAGAGAAAAGTAAGCGGGTAACAGAATGGATAACAAAGAATAATTTTACAAATTTACCTTTATCTGATGCTGATATCAATAAATTATGTAAAGAAGATAAAAATGAATATAAAGAAATATTTCCTTATTCTACTAAAGAAATAAGGAAATCAATAAAAATTACTTAGTTAATAAAGTTTTTAAAAGTAGGATATCAACATATAACATTGAAAATACCTTTAATTTAGTATAGCCTATTCATTTTTTGACTTCAGTAAAAAAATTAGGTACCATATTTGAGAAAATACACGATCATCTTAGAACATTTAGAGGGTTGAAAACCAGCATTAAATTATATATCAATTGTAAGCAAGAAAATAATCTAGTAGAATTATTTACATTTCAATCACCAAATTATACAATATTGAATGAAGGAGATATTAAAAGGATTTATAAATGTATAATACAAGAAATAATTACACAATTTTCTGAATTTAAAATAAAAGGTTTGGGGTGGACTTAAGATAGAATAATTGGATTACAATTAGTAATAAATAAGCTTAATCCATTAAATGCTGCCTCATATATTGAACTACCTGAATTTATAAAGAATAAGAAAGCATGCATAAATGTTAAAAATAATGATCAAAAATGTTTCCTTTGGGCTGTAAAATCTGCATTGTTTCCAGCAGACAAAAATTTGGACAGAGTAACCAAATATAAAAATGTGGGGCTTGATATCGATAAAGTAGTAGATAAATATGAATATCCTATTAAAATTGATGATATACCAAAAATAGAAAATCAAATTAACGTACCCATAAATGTATACTCTATTGAAGATGAAGGTAAGAAATCCATGTTATATCCAATAAAACTTACGAAAAATAAGCAGGATAAGTACTATATTTCATAAGTGATACAAACTCACATTACTGTTGGATCAAAGATTTATCTAAATTGCTTGCAGCACAAAAATATAATAAGAAAAGTGAAATTTATATCTGCGATATGTGCCTTCAATTCTTTTATTCTCAAGAGAAATTAAGAATGCACACAGAAGAATGTTCAAAAAATGAAGCAGTAAAAATTAAATTACCTTCGAAAGGAGAGCAAATATTTTTCAAAAATTATAAACATACAATGAAGGTTCCATTCACAATATATGCAGATTTAGAATCAATATTAAAGAAAATATCAACAACTAAACCAAATCCATAAGAAATTTATAAATTTAAACTAATCAAAAAATATCCAGTTTTAACAGAAGATGATATTTATAAAGAAATTATTAAAGAAAGATGTAATCTTACTAATGAAGAAATAAATAAAATTGATTTAAAGTTAAATGATGAATCATATACAATGAAATATCAATTACATGAAGCATCTGGTTTTTGTTGTTATATTGTATCTAGTTATGGTGATTATAAGCCACCAGTTGTATATTGAGGTCCAAATGCACATAAAATTTTTATACAATCAATAAAAAGGGTGACGCCGGCTAACAGCCTGCGGCGCTAGAGCCCATGACGGCACTCACCATGCACGTGTCACGTGTCCCGCATGTGCGCAAAGAGGCCAATATTTTTGAACTTTTATATAAATGTTATTTTCAGTGTAAAATGTGTTCTATTGTATTTGCCTATGTTTATGGTGTTTCATTGTAACTTTTGCATTATTACTTCACACAATTTTAAGGGCTTTATTTTTATGTATGTATTTGAGGGTAATTTTTGTGTTTGAATATTTTACGGCAACATCACATATAGCCACATGGCCGACCAACGCCAAGTCTTTGTATACGCTATCATTGCGTTTGAGAGCTTATTTATGTAACATCGTATGTGCAATAATTTATTTCATGATTGTATGTCAATTTAATTCGGGGTTCAGTGTACTTTTCACATAAATTGATGCTTTTTGTACTTGACCACGCTGTCACATTGTTTGATTTTACCGCCATCAGGCATGTTACACCTCTGTAACCACTACAGTCGTAAAGAGAATAATTTTCTCACCATAATATGATTTTGTCTGATTTTAATTTGCTGTTTCCATGCAGAAATATTGCAATTTCACCTGCACCACGTGATCCGCTACGAACTTCATCACACGTGTGTGTTTATTGTGAATATTCATCTCGTGTCTCATCTTGTTTCATGTATCATTTAAGGGTTTATGTAATTTTGTAGTTAGTGTACGGTGCAATTATTCCTGTCCTAGCCGGCTCTGTGTATAAGCTGTCACCACACTACCCATGTGCTGGAGCGCATGCCCAGACGAGTTTGCGTTAGTGATGCCGAGTAATCACACATGTTAATGTGTATTAAGGGTTTTCATTTGTAATTCACCATGTCCTGTCTTCAGGGAAAAACCGTCAGTCCACCCTAGCGGCTGTCTGCCCTTTTCCCTTGTGAAGGCTGTGCTTTCACGCACCTCGGTGAGATCATCCATCTAGGCATGCGCTAGAGTAATTGCGAACTGGGGAGCACTCAAGTGGAATTGGCTAGTCATGACTGAGATAGTCATAATTTCATTGGCACGCTGATGTGCATACATAACAATAAAAACAAGTCTACAGTGAACTTAACTCTTTTATTCAGTAGTGACAATGTCTTAGCCACATATATTTTATTAAGTGTTAATTTCCAGTGATGTTTAGTAAAAAGTTTAGTATTGCCTACGTGTTTGTAAGTAGGCACAGATGAGACGGACACACAGAACACTGAACCTACAGCATCCCTGAGAACCCTGAGTCTCAATAGTACGGTGATTGGGAAGCATTGCTGGTGCCCAAATTACCAATAAGTATTTGTGCCATCGTTCGTCTCATGTCTCACCCGATGGTGTGAAGGGAAGTAAAAGAAATAGGTGAAATATATTCACAAATTGAACCAATGCATCCACTAACAAAAGAAGAAAAAATGTTATATAGTAAATAAAAAAAATGTACTGTTTGCGAATGCGTATATACAGAAGAGAATAAAAAAGTACGCCATCATGATCACGTAAATGGAAAATTCAATAATCCTGTATGTAATAATTGTAATCTACAATTAAGATTGCCCAACTTTGTACCAATTTATTTCCATAATTTAGGTGGATATGATGCTCATTGATTTAATAGAGAGTTAGAATATGACGATAAAAAAATAGATTTAGTAGCAAATAATGATGAAAAGTTTATAACTTTTGGGAAAAACACAGAAAATTAAAAAATGAAAAATATAGACACGTTTAAATTTATGGCTAGCAGTTTAGATAAATTATTATCTAATTTAACTAAAGATTAAATAAAACACACACAAAAACATTTTCCAAAATATCAAGTAGATTTAGTTATAAGAAAGGGTGTTTATCAATATGATTATATGAATAGTTGGCAAAAATTTGAAGAAACTGAACTTCCACCAGAGAGTGAATTTTGTAATAAATTAAACGAATCTGATATAACTGACTATGATTATGAACATGCAAAATGTGTATGGAATCAATTTTTATATTAAAAATCTTGGTGTATATCACAATTTATATTTAAAAAGTGATGTATTATTGTTAGCAGATAAATTCAAAAATTTTTGAAACACATGTATAAATTCATTCATATGATTTAGATCCTGCATGGTATTTTACAGCACCAGGTTTATCGTGGGAAACAATGTTAAAAATGACTAACAAACCATTAGATTTATTATGCAATTATGACATGATTTTAATGATTGAAAACAGAATTAGAGGTGGAATATCACAATGTTGTATGCGATATGTTAAAGCCAATAACAAATATTTAGGTGATTTTAACTCTAAAATCAAGAATCAAATTATTTAGCATATCTCGATGCAAATAATTTATATGGTTGGGTGATGTCTCAATATCCATACGGTGGTTTCGATTGGGTTTATTATACATTAAATGATTTAGATTACTGGATTGAAAAAATATTAGATTTGAAGGATGATTCTGAGTATGGTTTTATATTAAAAGTTGTAGAGTATTCACAAGAACTACATAATTTACATAAAGATCTTCCATTTTGCCCAGAAAATAAGGTAATTCCAAAAACAAATAAATCAAAATTATTAACAACTTTAGATAACAAACAAAAGTATGTAATTCGCTACTGTAATTTAAAACACTGTCTAATTAATGGATTAAAACATACTCAAATACATAGAATATTATCGTTTGATCAGTCTAATTGGCTGAAAAAGTATATAGATTTGAATACAAAGATGAGAACTACAGTAGAACCTCTATTACGACCCCTCACGGTTCCCGAGAATAGGGACATAATAGAAGGGGGGTCGTGATAAAAAATTTGGAAAATATTCGGCTGATTTCGACCCCCCCCCCCCCCCCCCCCCCTACGGCCCTAAATTTGCCATTTTTGACATGAAGTATGTTCAACCGTCTCCAGTGAATAAAAAACCAATTTTTGATTAAATTAAATATAAATATGTATATTTTAATAGCTGGACATCTCCTGATTAATTTGATACCCAAGAAAGGCATATTGGACCACCCCTTGTCCTAAAAAAGAAGGCCATTGAAAGTGTGTGAAAAGAGTAAACTATGTATTATTAAAATATAAAGTTATTAATAAAGATCTATTATGCAAGTCTTGTGGGTCATACATTGTTATGAGGCACATAGCGAACAAACAGTTTAGGTGGCGTTGCGCAATACGTGTGTGCATGCCATGCTCTCGCGTTGGTCTGGCCGTGTACGTAGCTGGGCGAGCGCCTAGATCCTCTGCAGCATGGCCGGGTGCGGGCATGGTGGTTTGCTGCTGAAGCTCGGCCCTAGATCGTCAGTCTGGGCAACAATTGCCCACCATAAAAAATTAACATATTATGTAGACATGGGCGCACATAAACTTGAAAATATTAATTAAAAAAAGGGCATTGAATTAAATTTGAAGTAATCATAAATAAATTGATTAAGAAACTAGTCTGTGTAATGTGCCACTGTTTTTACAGCAAAATAAGAGGGTAAGGCAGAGGTGGCAGCATGTGGCTAGGACAAATAATCCTTACTGACCCGACCTGTAACTCTCCCTCCCCCCTTCTCTCTTCCTGCTTCCACGGACAACACACCAGTGTCCCCTTCTGGCATTACGTAATTTATTGCTTCCTGCAGTTCGGGACAACCAATGTCAAAGTCTATGATCGTAAAGACCATTCATGGTAAAGTGAGCACTTTTGAAAACTCTCTCATTTGGAATAATAGCCAATAAGTATGCTTTACTTTAGCCTTAGACATTAACTTCCGAGTGTGGTGGGATAAACACACTGTGTTTATTACTTACATGGCAATATTTGTTTAAAAAGATGTTTAAAGGATAAAAAATGGATGAAAGGAAAATGTAACTAGGCTGTCAAAAGTGCTCACTTTACCATGAACAGCCTATAGCATGAGAAATGCGTGACCACTAACATCAGTAAGGGCTAGTTTTCCATAGACTGAAAACTGTGGATAATAGAAACTAATACCGCTGTTGGAGAAAATGTCTACAAAATAAATCCACGTAGAACTGAATCCGCTTCAAGATACTGTAGTTGGCGAGGGATTACTGTATCTATATTTACCCGTGCCTCAAATTGTCAACATTTTCGACCCAAACTTTTCACGGTTTCTTGGATTTGGGTCGTAATAGAGAGGTAGTCGTAATAAATGGGGTCGTAATGGAAGGGGTTTTACTGTAATGCAAAAAATGATTTTGAAAAAGATTTTTATATGCTCATGAATAATTCTGTGTTTGGTAAAACTATGGAAAAAATAAGAAACAGAGTAGGTATAATATTAATATCAGATGCAGAAAAATGTGAAAAATTAATATCAAAACTAAATTTCAAAAGTACTATATTTAATGAGAATCTTGCAGCTCTACATATGAATAAAACAACTGTAAAATTTAATAAGCCTATTAATGTGGGCATGTCAATTTTATATATATCGAAAGAATTGATATATGATTTCCATTATAAAGTGATGAAACCAAAATATGGTGATAAAATTGAGTTGTGTTATCAAGATACTTATTCATACATTTGTAACATAAAAACAGAAGATTTTTTCAAAAATATGAAAACAATGATAGATAAATTTGACACAAGTGATTATAAAAAAAAAAAAAAAAAAATATATATATATATATATATATATATAATATGCCACAAATAAATAAGAAAGTTATAGGCAAAATTAAAGACGAATGTAATGGGAAATAATGAAAGAATTTTTTGGTATAAAAGCAAAAATGTATGCATATAGAGTTGATAATAAAGTAAATAAAAGATCAAAAGGTGTAAAGAAGTGTGTTGTTAGTAAGAGAATTACATTTGATGACTATAAAAATTGTTTGTTTAATGATAAGATAGAATATAGAAAAATTAATTTAATGAGTGAGAAACAAAATATATACAGTAGAATTTAATAAAATAGCTCGTAAGTTCTTGTGATAACAAAATAATTGTACTAGAAAATAAAATAGATACACCGCTATATGGGTATCAAAATTTATAATATTAATTCATTTTCTAATATAATATTGTAGCATTTGGTTTCATGTTTGAAACCGTCCCTATGATAGGGGCTGATCTAAGTTCAGTAAAGTTCTTTTTAAACTTCTTTAATCTCCAAAACAATGTCAATTTCAGAACTATCAAAATTAATTAGTTTGCCGTTTTAGTCTCTAATTTCTAAAATATTGTGTTTAAATTGCTCATTATTGATTTTATAAGAAATTGGATATGGAGGCTCATAAATTATATAATCTCCAAAACCAATCATAGTTTTGGTGGAAAACTAGCAATTATATCAGTTTCTAAATGATTAGATTCATTGTACTTTATAAGCATTGCATAAGACAAATTACAGTGAACATTTATTGTTTTAAATAGGGCAAAATTAGGTAATTCAGTACCTATAACAACTTGGCATTTTTTAATAGTTATATTTCTTTAAACCAAGAATATCAGATAATCGATCATCAAATTTAATATGGAACTTATATTCAATATCGTATTACAAAACATCTGTATTATTAATCCAAGAGTTGTGGGAATGATCAAAACCCAACCATTTTACATACATTTTATCGCCTTTTGTTTTTAAAACTTTTTCAACCAAATATTCTTCAGGATAGTTTGTTTTCATAATTTTCTATTCATAAAAACTACCCTTTATCTCTTCTCCGTTGGTGTCTTTCAGTTTGTAAGTTCTCTGTTGACCAATTAGCTGTATAACCTTTTTCAAAAATTCTTATAATTTTACTAACATGGACATCATCTCCGGCTTTGTATTTCGGTTTAGTAATCGTGTCTACAAAATTTGTTTGCTTAAAATTTTTTTCACTGGTCTTATTAAATTCAGTTGGTTTCATACCAAAAGTTGTATGCTTTGTGTTGTATTCTTTCATTAAATCGTGTAATATATTTATCCATTTATAATTGCCATTTAAAGCAAATGTCTTCCACATTTTATTCTTTAAAGTTTAATCAAGTATTTCTACAACACTGGCTTTTAGTTAACTGAATGTAGAGTGATGATTGATGTTATATTTTTGCATAAGTTCTTTAAATATTTTACTATAAAATTCTAAGCCATTATCGCTTTGAATATTTCGTGGTTTGCTTTGCTTCAATATAGATTCTAAAGCATTTTCTACATTTTTTGCTATTTTATCTTTAATAGGTATAGCAAATGCATATTTTGAAAAACATCAATAATTGTCATAATATATTTATGTCCATTATTTTTATGTGATATACCTTTCAAATTACATGTATCCATTTCAATCAATAATTGTCATAATATATTTATATCTATTATTTATATGTGATCTACCTTTAAAATTGCCAGTATCTATTTCAACAAGATTAATTTGCCATAAATCATAGATTCCATATATTACTTTCATTCTGGGGAAATTTCTTCTCGCTGGCTTATATAATCCATTAATTATGCCTTCTTTTACTTCAAGCAACTTTTTTAAATGTCGATTTATTATAATTGCATGTAGAACATTTACTTTTCTAAACTAATTGTTCACTTTTTGTATTTTCAGTTTTTATGTTATTATTTTTGGTGACTTTCTTGCACTTCAAACACCAAGTATTCTCCATTTAATTTTGTGTGTGTATGAGCATGCATGCACATGCACACGTGTTTATGCATGTGTGTGCATGCATGGGTGGGTGGGTGCATGCATGTCTCTGTGTGTGTCTATAGTTAATCATTATATTTCACGAATATTCCTATAATTATATTCACACCATCATCATATTTGGGTTTTTTTTTTTAAATTAAACTATCACCTTTTTTAGCATCAAAAGGTTTACTGTAATCAATTTTTGTAGTTTCCTTAATAATTGTCATAGTATCATCAGGTAAAAAATTATCAGTTAAAGTTATTATTTATATATACTGTTCACTGTAAAGTGAGCACTTTTGAGGTCCTAGTTACTCTTTCCTTTCAGCCATTTTTTATCCTTTAACGACAATTTAAAAATAAATATTGCAATTTAAGTAATAAACACATTGTGTATATTCCACCGCTCTCGGAAGTTAGCAGCAAAGGCTAAAATTAAAAATTTTTATTGACTATTATTCCAAATGTGGGGGCTTTCGAAAGTGCTCACTTTACCGTGAATAGCATATAGACAGTACAATCCTACAAAAAAGTAAAGAAGGGCATATCATTATCTAAGTGAAAAACATTCTTATTTTTAAGCCACTTTACAGAAAAATAAAATATGTATGATTTTTCTTCCATGCATTTTTCAACTGATTGGTTTAAATTTTGTAATTTTACATCTGTTTCTTTATTAACAGCTTCTTTGCTTTTTTAAACTTTCGTGTTAACTTGTGTATCCCAATAACTCACAACTGATTGTTTTAAATTTTGTAATTTAACATCTAACTATTTATCAACAGTTTCTTTAGTTTTTTCAGCTTTTGTGTTAACAAGTGTATCATAGTAATTCAAAACGGATTTGTTAAAATTTTGTAATTTATCACCTATTTCTTTATCAAAATATATTTTGTTGAGCACATCATCTCCATCTATAGGATCAGCCAGACAAGTAATTCTACGATTTTTAATAGAAACATAGTCTGCTGTATAAACAAAAACTTTACTGAGTTGATCTCGTAAAGCAGAAACAATAGTATTGTATTTGGATTCTACATATGTTTTTAAATCAGAAACACTAGTGTTGTATTTTGATTTAACATAATTTTTTAATTCATATTCAGAAACAATAGTTTTATATTTTGAATCTGCATCCTTTTTTAATGTCTGTTTCACATTATTTATTCATTTTATACAATCAGCAATAGTGTTACTGAAGTGTAGATTTATATCTTTTAAGCATAATCAGAAAATATATTACTGTATTTCAAATCGACATCCTTTTTTAGTGCATAATCTGCTATATATATTTTGAAATATCTTTTATTAACAGTTTCTTTATTATTTATAGGTTCACCTATATTAACAATTCTATGTCCTAGAAAAGAAACATACGTTTTTGTGTAATCAAAACAGTTGGATAGTTCGCTTTGTAAAGAAGAAACATTGGAATTGCATTGTGAATCTACATATGATTTTAAATCATAAGCACTAGTGTCAAAAATTTTATTTAAAGGTTTGATTAATGGTTTCCCAGATATATCTGTCATCTAATAACATATAAATTATTTCATTAAACTTAAATTCTTTCGAAAAAAGATATAAAACAATTAAACATAGATGTCCAACAGATAACTGAATTAAAATGTTGAATTCTATCATCATTGTAACATTTCTGTCTTTAAAGTAATTGGTTAAATTAGTAGGAATTTTGCCTCCAAATGAATGAAAATACTAAACATCATTGTTTTCTTTAAAGTAGCAACCAATGAGTGCCAGGATTTGCTGAAATGTTAATATTTACTACAACACATTCATTTTTGTGCATACTTTTAGGTAATTCATCAATCATATAACAACTTCTGAAATGTTTAATATTTAATAGTTTTATGTATTTTTTGATATCAATATTAGATAATGAAGCTAAATTTTTTTTGTCTTCCTCGCTTTGGAACTAACCCATTTCCAGCCTTGTATTTTATGTTATGCTAATTATTTTTTATTTTTACTAACTTGATCAAGAGTACTGTAAATTGCACTACCTGCTTCTATTAAACCACTGAGTGTCCCTAAAGCAGCCAATATAGTTGGTATAATTCCTCCACAATCTAAACCACTTCCATATTTTTCTTTGGCCAACTTTTTGACTGTTTGCACTAGTAAAATTAATTTGAACCTTTTGCCTTCTATCAATTTTTTATTTTTCTCACAATTTGATTAATTGTTAAAAATTGATCTATACCTAAATATTTTAATTCCTGAAAGGGAATTCGGAAAGTTATGGAACATTTTAATTCCCCAACCTATTTTTCTTTTTGTAAACATAGTTAAGGCAACAGCAGCAGAAGCAATTTTTTCTCCAATTGGAGTGTTTTTATCTAACATGATTTCTTTTGCTTCTTTTTGTATAATTTTAACAGTTTCATGTCTCTATAAGCAATATCGTGATGCTTGCATGCTTCATCTAATTTATTTATTCCACTGTCGCATCTTTCCATCATCAAATTTTGTAAATGGGCCACAAAATATTATAACCAGGCAAATGCGTTTAGGGTAAATTTAAATTATGTAATGGCCAATTTATTACACCTTTTTCATGATATTCAGAATTACAAAATGAATGTGGAATTACATTTGAAACTCTTATAAGATAAGGTATTCCTTTTTGATTATTAACAACAAAATCAGAAAAAAATGTATTGTTCCACATATTCATTTGACGCCGTCGGGTGAGAGACAAAATGAAAGATGACACAAATACTTACAGGTAATATGGGCACCAGCAGTGCTTCCGAATTACCGCTCTATTGAGACTCAAGGTTCTCAGGGATGCTGTGGGTTCTGTGTGTCTGTCTCACCCATGCGTACTTTCAAACGTAGGCAATACTAACCTTTTACTAAACATCACTTGAAATAAACACATAATAAATTACATGTGGCTAGGACACTGTCATTACTGAATAAAAGAAGTAAGTTCACTGTAGAGTTGCTTTTATTGTTACTATGCGTACACATCAACGTGCCAATGAAATTATGATAATCTCAGTCATGACTAGCCAATTCCGCTCAGGTGCTCCCCAGCCTGCAATTAATCTAGCGCACGCCTAGATGGATGATCTTACCGAGGTGCATGAAAGCACAGTCTTCACAAGGGAAGAGAGCTGACAGCCGCTAGGGTGGACTGACGGTTTTTCCCTGAAGACGAGACACTGTGAATTACAAATGAAACTCTTGATGTAAACATTAACACATGTGATTGCCTATACACAGAGCTGGCCAGGACGGGAGAAATTGCACCATACATAAATGACAAAATTTCATAAACCCTCAAAAAATACATGAAACAAGATGAAACATGAGATGAGTATTCACAATAAACACGCACATGTGTGAAAACAAGTTTAGGTGGCGCGGATGCTGCTGAATGAGTTCGTAGCGGACCACGTGGTGCAGGTGGAATTGCAATATTTCTTTGTGAAAAGGGCAAATTAAATTCCAACAAAATATTATTCTGAGCGAGAAAATTATTCTCTTTATGATTTAAGTGATTACAGGCTTATAACATGCCTAATGGCGGTAAAATCAAATATTAACATGACCACATGGTTAAGTACAAAAAGCATCAATTTATGTGAAAAATACATTGAATCCTGATTAAAATTGACATAGAAACCTGAATAAAATATTGCACATACGATGTTGCGTAAATAAGCTCTCAAAACGCAATGATGGCGTATACAAATACTTGGCATAGGTTAGCCATGTGGTTACACGTGATGTTGCTGTAAAATATTCAAACATGAAAAATACCCTCAAATACATACATGGAAACAAAGCCCTTAAAATTGCGCGTAGAAATAATGCACAAATTCAAGTTGCGCAGGTCGAGTGACCTCTCCGACATCTTTCTCCTCGATTAAATTGAAAATGCCACACTGTCTAAATAAATTAGTAAAGCGGAAGCATAATGTTGGGGAAATGTTTGGCAAAACGTATGCAAGCAAAGGTTGACCTAAATTGACTATTGAAACCTACATCAGTGAACAAAGTTGTAGTGCGTACGTGACAGTGTCTCACCTCACCAACTCTCCTCAATAGACTGTACAGAGGCAAGCATCGCACAGACCTACCACAGTCGCCTACGATGTTCACATAAGCAGAAATCCTATGCACGCCGGGTAAAATATTTTAATAGTGAAAATAAAATGGCACAAATTAAATTAAATACTATTTTACATTTTATAATGTTCCTGTGTATTTTTCATATTGTTTCAGTGTCTCTTTATGATGGCTTTCACACTGGAAAATTTGTGTTCTTAATCTCGGTGCTGTGGGCACTTTGAATTTCATAACCAAACAATTTTAAAATAGCAACAAACACTTTAAAGCATTTTAAGACATTTTAAACCCTGCAAATACAAATATAAAACATATTTTACACTGAAAAATAATATTTATGTGAAAGTTCAAAATATTTTCGTCTTTGAGCACATGCAGGACACGTGACACGTGCGTGGTGAGCACCGTCATGGGCTCTAGCACCTCTGGCTGTTAGCTGACGTCACATTATTTTTTTTTTTTTCACTATAATAATTGTTATTTCCAGCATTTTATTCACCATGAATAATTTACAATCTATTGATTAAATTTCTAACATCATCCATCCAGACACATTCTTTTGGTAAATTATTGTATTTTTTTATACCTTCTCCAGATCTAGGAGTTTTTGAAAAAATCTTTTTTTCTGGTGTGTTTGGTGTTGTTCTTGAATGTGATTCTTTTATATAGTTATCATAAATTGGTTTAATTATATTTTTGTATTTCCAACTTCTGTTCAAGTTTATTTTCTTTTTTGGAGTACATTCTTGGAATGTAGTATTGGTAACTAAAGCAATTTTTGTGTAGTTTTTATAATCATTATCAGTAAAATTAGCCTCAAGATTTTTTCTTTTTCTTTTGTTAACAAATCAGAAGGTCCTTCCATTAATTTATATTCTTTATTTTTAACGGTTATTTTATTAACGTCTATCTTTACTTGTTTATTACCTATGTAAAAATGTTGGCCTGCAATTTCTTTTCCGAGATTTATAGTAGAATCAGATACGCGCTGCATCAATTTTTTTATGGGTACAGTGTCCGTTTGCTCATCCAAGTTAGGAGATTTTTGTTCTGAGAATAATTCTCTTTCAAACGATGTTTCTTCTGGTGTTGGCTGATAATCTTAAATTATTTGCCACTATTGAAACTAATGTGCTTATTATATTTTTGTTTTCTTCACTTGTATATTCTACTTTTTTTTGCCAATATTTCATAGTTCGTTAATTAATGGCAGCTCTTCTTATTTTTTATTTATTTATTTATTTTTTCTTTTCATATTCTGCTTCATGGTGCTTTTTATAATTTTATATCTTTCGATGAGTTATTTAACTTGAGAAATATCCTTTGTTTCTTTCATTTATGTATAATTTTTTTACTTATAAATGACAAACTTTTCCCCGACTGAACAGACTAGGGGGAATTCCAATGTTTACAATGACGCCAGCGGCGCTAGAGCCCATGATGGCGCTCACGTGTCATGTGTCCCGCGCGTGCGCAAATAGCCGATAATTTGAACTTTCCTATAAATGTTATTTTCAGTGTAAAATGTGTTATATTGTCGTTGTAGTGTTTAATATGTCTAAATGTTTTAAAGTGTTTGTACTAATTTTAATTGTTTGGTTACGAAAATTCAAAGTGTCCGTGGCACCGAGATTAAGAACACTTAATATTCCGGCATGAACGCCATCACAAAAAGACACTAAACTAATATTGAAATTCATAAGAAAATTATAGAAATGTAAAACAATATTTAATTTAATTTGTGGCATTTTATTTTCAATATAAAATATTTCACTCGGCGTGCATAGCACTTCCGCTTACATGAATCCCATAGGCGGCCATGGTAGGTCCGTGCGATGCTTGTATCTGGACAGGAGAGCTGGCGAGGTAAGACGCTGTCACGTATGCACTACAACTTTTGTTCACTGATTTAAGTTTCCATAGTTAATGTAGTTTACCGGTTAACCTTTGCTTGCGTACGTTTTTGCCAGACATTTTTCCAGCATTATGCTTTTGCTTTATTAATTTTCTTGCGCCTAGTTGGCATTTGCAAACTTAATCGAGAAGAATTATGTCAGAGAGGTCACGTGACCCGTGCAACTTGAATCAGGCATCATCTGCCTATGTTTAAGGCAATTTGTTGTAACTTCTGTATTATTGCTACACGCAATTTTAAGAGCTTTATTTTATGTATGTATTTAATGGTAATTTTCGTGTTTGAATATTTTACGGCAACATCACGTATAACCACATGGCCGACCGAAGCCAAGTCTTTGTATATGCCATCATTGTATTTTTCACTTAAAATTATGCTTTTTGTACTTGACCACGTGGTCGCAGTAATGTTTGATTTCACCGCCATCAGGCATGTTATAAGCCTGTAACCACGCTAATTGTCAAGAGAATCACTTGCTCAACACGAATAATATTTTATTTGTATTTAGTTTGCCGTTTCCAAGCAGAAATATTGCGATTTCACCTGCACCATGTGGTCTGCTACGAACTTCATCCAGCGGCATCCGTGCCATCTTAACTTGTTTTCACATGTGTGTGTTTAATGTGAATATTCATCTTGTGTTCCATCTTATTTCATATATCATTCAAGGGTCTATGTAATTTTGTAATTAGTGTACGGGTCAATTATTCCCGTCCTAGCTAGCTCTGTGTATAGGCCGTCACCACACTACCCATGTGCTGGAGGGCAAGCCCCGATGAGTTTGCGTTAGTGATGCCGAGTAATCACACGTGTTAATGTGTATTAAGGGTTTTCATTTGTAATTCACCGTGTCCTGTCTTCAGGGAAAAACCGTCAGTCCACCCTAGCGGCTGTCGGCCCTCTTCCCTTGTGAAGGCTCTGCTTTCACGTACCTCGGTGAGATCATCCATTTAGGCATGCGTTAGATTAATTACGGGCTGGGGAGCACCCAAGCAGAATTGACTAGTCATGACCAAAATAATAATTTCATTGGCACGTCAATGTGTATGAATAATATCAATTAAAACAAATGTACAGCGAACTCAATTCTTTTATTCAGTAGCGACAGTGTCCTAGCCACATATGTTTTATCTGTTATTTAGTTCAAGTGATGTTTATTAAGTTTAGTATTGCCTATAAGTTTGCAAGTACGCACGGGTGAGACGGACACACAGAACCCACAACATGCCTGAGAACCCTGAGTCAAAATAGTGCGGTGATTGGGAAGCACCGCTGGCGGCCAAATTACCAGTAAGTATTTGTGTCATCATTCATCTCGTGTCTCACCCAATGGCATCAACAATAATAGAATTGAATTTGATATTCCTATAGGAGATGGCTTTTCTTTTCCAAATGATGCTTATGTTTATGAACAATTTAGATTACAAAATAGAGATAAAGTTGGAGATGCGGCAAACTATGATAAGTTAGATAATATTGATGTTTGTTCTTACTTTTTTCCTTTTTAGTTTTTTATAGTGGAAATCTCAAAACATGGACATATTGAGGCTATTGATAATCCAGGTATAACTTCGTAATGAATACTTTAAGATCTCCAGGTGAACTAAATTATTTTGAATTATCTTGTGCTGATGATTATTATCAAGTAAAAGCTACTAATAGTGCTAAACAAAATGAAGTAATTTATCCACTGAGATCTCTGTTTGGTTTTATTCGAGATAAAAATGTAATTTATTGGAAAGGTGGCTATAAAATTACTTTTATTAGTAATTCATCTGATAATAACTGTTAATTTGTCTTTGAAAATAAGAAAGCAGATGGTACACTTGATAGAGATTATGCTGATCCATGTAAAATTGTTATTCAAAAATTAGAAATTGTGTGGCCTATTGTTTAATGCGAATCTAACACAGCCATTGCAATTAAAGACAAAAATATACAAAGAACCAAAAATACCTATTAGTTTTGATTATTGGCAATTTTTAGAAAAAGATGTTCCTACTGGAACAACTGTTTTTAACTTTGATATAAAAGATCAATTTAATAATTGACAATTTGACATATCTGATTTTGTAATTGTTGGGTTTCAAACTAATAGAAAAAATTGTGGTGAACAGCATCTGCATGCATGTTTGATCACTGTAATGTAAAAAATATTTGTGTTAAAAATGGTAGAAATGAGATTTTTCCAAAAGAAAATTGGAATCTAGGTATTGGCAATAATTTTTGTGATAAAGCTTATAATAGTGTTAGAACTTCTAAAACAAAACTGGCTGCTGTATATAGAAATAATGAACTTTATTATAAGCTGGTTCTAAACTTTGATGGTAAAACCAATTATTATTTATTTTGGGGTCGAAGACCTTTATATATTATTTATTGCTTATATAGAAAAACAACTGTAGTTAAAGAAAACACAAATATAATAATTAGTGTTGATTTCGATAAAGCTGTTGAAGCATATACAATTTGTAATGTTATTTCAATTAGCCAATGGAATTTAACTTATTATTTGAAAGAATGGATTACTGAAGATATATAAATTTTTAGATTTTATTAAATGAAGGATGTAAACGATTTTACAGAAACAACAAAATGTTTCAATATTTTAAAACAATATTTTAGACTCATAGTTGAGTGGTTGCATTTAAAAGTGGTATGATATTTTAGATATATAGATTAGTTATTTGATCGAATATAAAATCATTTTTCTAATTCAAACTTTCTAGTTTTTTATAAATGTTTAAATATTATAAATGGATCAAATTTTAGAACTTTTTGAACGTGGGATATTGAGTATAAAATTATAAAAACATCAACTTCCATTGATAAAGAATTGGACATTGTTAATTTCAAAATTGTTTTTAAAATCAATAAAAATGATCTAAGATCAGATAAATTTTCTCATTTTAAACACAATGTTTATTATTTGGATTGCTATGATGGTTGGGATTATGGAATTAGTAATGGCTGTGCTTCAGATTTTTCTTTATTTTGAGACTTTAAAAACTCTTATTGGTGTTTTACTTTTGTTGAATAAAATCTATAAATTCTATTGATTTGAATCTTTTTAATATTTTTCATTTGATTTAGCTAGCATACTTAGCTTATATTTGCTTGATTTAGATTACTTGCAAAATTGGCATTTGTATAAAAAAAACTTGAAAATTTGCTTGAAAATCAAGAAATTTGCTTGATTTTAAGGTAGCAAAAAACCTGCAAGCCGTTTTTAAAGAAGTAGTAAATTTACGTGAGTTTTGCATAATTTTGGGGTAAATTTGCATTTTTTGATGAAAATGTGTGGTGGTCCAGGACCTGCTTTTTACATCTACTCCCATTGTTTTTCAGTTATATTGTGTGCTGTGAGTTCTTGCTCACATTCTGACGCAAAAAAAGAGTGGATCCTCATGCGGTCTACACACAAATTTTGGTAGTTGTGGTTCTCCTGTAGTTGTGGTTCTCCTGAGCAGTGTCGCACACTATGGAGTGAGACCAGTCCGGGGTTTGATGGTCTTTACTTGGAGGCTCGCTTGCATACCACGCATTGTTGGACCAAGCCAGGCATATTGATGGGCTCGTCGGCCATCCAATGCAAGCATGATGGTACATTTCTCCACACAGGATGCACCTGACTGTGTGGGTTCCTCGCCCATGGCATGTGACCCAATTACAGAACGTTGTCTGCTTGGTTCTACAATCCTCACATCTGAATTCTAAGCCATCCATGTAACGAGACTCGTCTGCCCAGCCGAGGCAGGGATAGTCATGCCATTGTTGGTAGTGAGTACTGAATCTTGTGAATCCCCGTACCAGGGCAGTTTGGTTGTGAAGAGCAGTCATGTTTGGTTACGGCTATGTTAGAGCACTCAAGCTCGTGCTCGCTTATTCAGACTGTTGATATCTCTTTGATAGTTTGGCATCTCTATGGAGTGTTTATAGGACTCCCCAAAGCCTGTTTGTCTCTTGAATGAGACTAGGCCGATTTGTTCGTAATTTCTCATCAAAACTACTGCAGTTATGCTCCATGTAGGGTGCCAGAAAAGATTTACTCCTCCACCCTCCCCGTGATGCGTGATACCCTATTGACTAGGTGAACACTACGTTGAGTGAGGGTAGGTCTTTGTCGGGTGCTAAATCAGGTACACCTTTTTCTGTCGGGGGTTCTTAATAGTTCAGTCTCTACAAGGTGCGGGGGCTTTCCCAGTGTAGAGAATTGTCCTGGTAGCTTTACAGCAGGGTACGAAGTCTGGTTCTGCCAAAACAATCTTCCATTTCAGGTTCTGAGCTTTGGGCGGTATACCTGGGAGACTGATGTTACTAGTACGGGGTTGGTGGCAAGTAACTGTACGTGTAGGTGCTTGCATGTTTTGTCGTGGGGTAGTTGTTCTGATCAATGGGGACAAAGCATTAGGCGTGAGATATGCAGCAGAGGCTATCAGCTGTGGATCAGGCTGGTTGAGGTACTCTGCGAGCCATGGGTGTACCTCCTGACTCAAGCGGATTGGAGCTGGGAACAGATTCTTCGGTATCTCAGGTGTGACGGGGACGAGTACATGTGGCAGAGCTTGAGTTTGTTCCCTGGGAGCAAGGTGTCCAATGGTGGCAACGAGGACAGGGGTTAACTCTTGTAAACGCCCAGGAAAATTACTACCTGCTTAACTTTTTCCTTGAGCCCTCTACATCTGGAAACCTGCATTTGGAGTTCATAACACCTCTTATGTCCATTAGGCGAAAGGCAGGACTCGTGTCTTTCTACAGTGTTGAGCCACATGAGCGGCTGCCAATGGGTGGATGCCTTATTCCAGCACTCAGCACAAAGGCGCAATGATTACTGCATATCAGGTCTCACCGTCTACAGTCTGTATAAGTGGTGTTTGGTTTCAGCTGCATCTTCCCAATCCAAGGAATGTTTTCTCTGGCACAAAGGTACGGTGGAAAGAACGAGCACTGAACTGGCAAGCTGATCTGAGAACCGTGTACCTGTGATCATGGGGCTCCCCTGTTCTACATACTAGAGTATGTAGAAGGGCTGACTGTATCTAGTGAGTGTGGGTTTAGGGTTTAGCAAAGCGTGTCTTGGCTCAATTGAGTATTGTTCCCAGGATCACCTGCGTTTCTCTAAAGGGTGATGTCAACTAGGAAAGGTGCAAAGTCTACAGGAAAGTGGTACTCAGAGATGTTTATTCCATGTTACTGGAAGTAAACATGTGATGATGCACTACCTCCTACATTTATCAAGAGCTTATGGGGAAGCTGAACTATGCAAGACGGGTAGAGATTACTTGTTTCTAGGTTAAACGGGACAAGGTTGTATACCGCTATGAAAACAACAGAAAAATATGACTGACTCCCTAACGCGTTGTTGCCCAGAAAGGGTCGCAGTTTCTAGCATAGATAGACAACGTCGCGGTGGACAGGTTGGCATGATGTTCGGAATGCTAAGCATGGTGTGATAAGATAAGCCCCAACAATAGGCCTAAGGAAAGATGTTCCTTCTGGCAGAAATGTTCGGTGAAGGAAGGTAGGTATAGCAAGGAATGACGCTGGCAAGATCGTCGGCGGCTAGTGCGGTGAAGACTGTCTGACTGGTCAGTTCTGCCAGCAAGTGCCATGGAAGACTGAAGTGAGGGGTTGCGAAAAGCATAACTCTCTGGCGTGGAGTCACTGTCCAGCTGGGAGAATAAATGACAAGCGACAAAACATACTAGTGGTGCCATCTAGCGGTGGTTAGTAGTACTCACTGCCTTGAGATGCATAGCTTTGGTGGGCCAGTGAATAATACAACCTCCGCTGGCTGGAATATCCTTTCTTGCCAGGGTAGACAGTACAATCTTGCATCTTATGGCCATGTAGAAATTAGATGCACTGCAGGCTATGCTGATGAGCTGAAGTCGTCTAATTACCATTGTTGAAACGCATCATGCATCAGTATTGATTTATTTTTAATGGCATTCATCATTTAATTTAGTACTCCCAATGGAATCATAATTCTTCTCAAGTTTTTTGGCAGACATTTACAGTCGGATCCCTATTTTACAAGGCCTCATGGTTCCTGAAAATGGACTTGCAAAATCGCTGCAGGCAGATTTTGACCCTCTGAAAAACCAAAAAGTGCATTGTATTTGAGTTTTTTGCATTATGTCGAATTTTAATCATCTCTAGTGCAAAAAGAACAAGTTTTTTTAATTAAATGTTGAATTATTTCAGTAGACATATGTCACCCAAATAAAATTACACCCCAAGAACGGAATATACGACCGTCCCTTGTCAAAAAACAAAAGTAAACATTAGGCGCCAAGTTACTTTAAGCGAGAGTGAAGTCCATTTCAAGTAACTTCTTGCAGGAAAATCAGACAATCTTTTAATGAAATATTAATTAATGTCAATAGACAGACTTCTGATGAATACAGTTACACCATAAAACAGTACATACGACCTTCCCTTGTCCCAAAAGAAAAAAAATTGTAATATTTGAAGCAAGTTACTTTAAGCGAGTACTAAGGTCGTTTCCAGTACTTTCCTGCAGAAAAATTAAACAACTTAATAATTAAATATTAATTAATTTCAATAGACACAAGTCTTCCGAATAAAATTACACCCCAGAACATTATGTACGACTTTCCCTTGTCTCCAAAAAAGCGTAAACACAGCGGCGCACACTCATTGTGCATACATTAAGTAGAAAGCACAATATCCATATTTAAACATTTATCACACTGGCACAGTTTTTATTGTACAGGTAGACATGATGTTTACCACAGAAGTGCCGACAGTGTAAAATTTTTGCCGTTGTGATAGGCTGTTATCATTTTCCAGTTAAAAAATAATAATTTTCTAAAAATGTGTAGTAGAAGTGAGCGATGAAATTGAGACAAGATAAGAAATATTTTCGAAAATCGAGACGAAGCCAAGAATTCTGTTAAATTCACATGTGTGACAAGGGTTATTAAAAAAAGGTTTTATCCTGATTCACTAGCTTGTAAATTTTTCAGTAACTTAGTTCTTATTAACAAAATCTGTAGAACATAAAAGTGTAAATTTATTGAATAGACATTTCAGAACTGTCATTGTCACTTATGAGTTTCAATTAAAACAATGTAAATTTGCCTTTTCTTGCACTTAAACCAATATAACGACATTTGGTTTAAGTGTGTGTTACAATTTAATCTTTGATGAAAAAAATTCCTCTCGTGGTCCAATTTTTATGTGAACGTACGTGCAAGCAGTGTCTTATCTTACACACATTGCACACAGTACGGTATCAAGCATTTGTGCTCCGCGTGCTTGTGAGAAGACATATATTTTACCCAGGGTGAGTGGAGAGTGGCGTTGTGGTCAGCGACATTTCCGCTGGGTCGAGAAGGAAAATATGAGTGCAGGAATGCGAGGGGAGAAAGGGATGTGAGTGAGCACTTTGTTTGACTGTCACCACATGCCAGTTGTGGAAGGTCTTTGAACATGATACACAAAAAAATTGTGGTCAGTATTTAGTCCAGGAACATTCGCCACGCACCATGACCGACAGTAAAAATCTACAGAGAAAAGGAAAATTAGAAAGTAAAAAACTTGTTTCATCAAAACGTAGAAAGCTAAAAATTTTCCTTACCCAAACACAGGGGCTGCCGACAATTTAAATGAGTGTCGTGGTACATATAAGTCTGCTTAATCTACTCCCCTCGCCAGACTTAAATTACACTTGTCGGCTGTAAATCATTCCCATATAAAAAAATCCTTTTTTATGGAATGTTTGATCTCATAACTGTTTTCCTTTTATAAGTGTTATAGTATAAGTTATTCTTTTGGAATAAGTGTATCAGACAGCAAAAAGAAAAGTCAAAATCAAGCTTATAAAATTATCACAAATGTATCGGATGGCCAAATATTGCATGTACAGTAACTAACTAAAAAGGTGAAACAATCTCGACATTAAGGTCTGAAGGAGCAAAGGTGGGTGTCAGTAACGCAGGCTGTTATTGGCCAGCCTTGTTGATATGTGTCTGATAGTGGACTGTTGCTGTCTCCAGTCATCACGAGAGATAACCAGGTGGAGATTGTAGCGGAGTGTGGGTGAGGAGGAAGAGGGGTGAGTGGGAGAGGGTAGGTGAAGGACAGAATCCCTTTGTAACATCATGTGACATGCAGCACAGGACAGGCTAACCTTCAGGCGCTGGCGGTGCGCTTGTTTCAAAAAACACATTGTCACATTTTTTAAACTGATTTTCTCAGTTTTTTGTTTGTTTTTTAAATTGCAGCATAAAATTAAGAGTAGTGATATTAAAACCCATATATTTTAGTGGACTGGCAAACATATTTTGAATTAGTTTTCATTGCGATTTTTTACATTTTTTTTCCAGAATTTTTCCGTTTTTTCATCAATTTTCATGATTTTATTTATGGTTCCTGAGAATGGCCTTGTAAAATTGCTGCCTCATTAAATCTTATACTTATAAAATCAGGGTTTAACTGTATATTCAAGCTTATGCTCAGCAGTCAAACTGAGTACTTGGGAAATAATTATAATTTTTTGGTGATGTCTAGAGGAACTGGTAGCTTAACATATCTTTCATGCATATCTGAAAACCTTGCTACTACGTGAAAAAACTGGAGTTGTCATTTTTAGGTTGGAATCCTACCATAATTCAGTAAATGTTAGTAACAATTGTAAAACTTCTTTTTGTAATATTTAACGTATAAAACTGAAAAGTTGGACCATAAGTGTACAAATTAGTGAAATTGAATTCATTGAATTTTTCTGAGAAAGCAAATGGAGTAGCTCATAACATAGATTTCATCAACATTTTGTCTTTCGTTGTTTGCCGCAGTATTCAGCATGTAACCATAAGTACCTTCCCTTTCACAGCTGGTAAAGAAGTTTCCACGACACACAAGGCACGCCTCATTGCCATTCTTCTCACTTTTGCCACAACATACATTATTGGAGACATGTACTCTGCCAACCTGACATCACTGCTGGCTCGTCCTGGGAGAGGTGAGTAAATACTGCTCTATTGGTGACTGTAGAAACATACTTGTAGGTTTTGTGGTTGCATCAGTCACCATGAAGAGCTAGCAAACAATCTTCTAAAAGAACATTCAGGTATTAGCCAACAGAATGCTACCGTATTTTGTTTGCAGAAGCCCCAATCAGTACTCTGGCAAAACTGGAAGAGGCCATGAGGGAAGAGGGCTACCAGCTACTAGTAGAGACGCACAGTTCTTCGTATGGAATACTGGAGGTAGGTTGACATTGCGTGTCTGTGTATACATGTGGATACAAACTAAGCTTAAATTATTCATTACTGTGTGATGTAGAATAGTAACTTACGTAATTTTATGTATAGGTGTAAAGCACACAGGCATTGTATTGAGAAACAAATGTTTTACCATATTTTTGTCTATCCTGCATTGGCTTGAGGTCAAATTACAGAGTTGCTTACTGTAACTGTCAAAGTTGGATCTTGTCATGCTGCTGAAAAGGCACTTATTCTTTCTGTACTGGAATTTATTTTTGGCAGCAACAAGTAAGTGGTGGTTTACGAGTGTGTATGTTTGCAAAAGTGGTGACTCCACTCATATGTCATTCAGTTCACACTGGAATGACATCATAATTAATCAACAATTTTTTTTTATGACAGGTAGATTTGGTACACATTCACAGTTTACCAGTTGTATTTTGAAAATATAGGCTGTAACACTGATGGACATGTATCAAGGAATGAGATTCCTCTTGGATGCAGAGTAAATTGATGCCCACTGGGATTCATGAGATAACCACTGGCAATTGTTATTACGTACCTGCAGAGGAGTATGGAATGACACAGCCCTGTGGATGATTCAGTTGCTTTTTGTCCATACAATAATTCTCAGTTCACTGCACTTGGTAGACCACAATTTGAGTGCTAGCATAAAATGAAACACTGTTCAATGTACATCACATTATTATGATGCTGATACCAAAGTATTTGTGCATCTACATTGCTTTGCTGGGTTACTTCGACTGAGGAAGGGGCATATTTTTCATGGTAGTACCTTCTCTTGAATATTAAAACCTAGTTATTACTTTTTCAGCAACTCATTTGATGGGTTGCCAGTATCATTCAATAACCCTAAAGAAATCATTGCATTTGTTGATATTATCTATACTGTGCCTAGATGTGTATTACTACTATCCTAAATTATTCCTCAAGGATCTGAAGAGAAAGAGTGGTATCCAAGATGCATGCTCAGGCTATCCCTCATACTTAAGGGGCTTCCCTAGTTGGGATTTTTAGCGCACCCGTCTTCTGACCATGTGTAGCGAGCAGCAGATGGACAGAGCTTATAAGCGTTGCCTGCCTGAAAGAGAGGTAGGCACTGCGAAGAAAAAGTGGAGGAAGGTTTGAGAGGAAGTTAGACAGCAGTTGTTCCCCCCCCCCCCTTTTACTCTTACGTCCAGATATCGCACAAAACGGAGAGACAAAAAGACAATTGTATTCTTGGGTGAAGCCTACTCCCCGATTCCTAGCTGATTGAAAACGGCCATAGTACGCCTCGCACTGCTGAAAAATCTTTCAAACTATACCACTCAAAAACTATTCAACCAAATTACTTGAAACTTTTTCTGGCAAATCATCAAACCTTTCTGCAAATGATGACATAATTATCTTTCCAGAATTTTGAATATTTTGATTTTAAAGAATTATAAAGTAATATGTTACTGCTAGTTTCTGAAAATGCGAAGAGGAAAAAGTAGCATCATGGAAACTTTTTTGTTTATAAAGATAGGTGGGGGAACATGGTGTATGAAATGGAGAGAAAGCTTCAAATTTTATTTATATACCTCTCTCAAAGCATTTCTCCTCGTGCTTATCTATTGGCGGCATGTTAAAGTTGAGAAATTTTTCAGTCCCTCAAGACAGCGGCAGTATACATTTCTCCTTAATGTTATTAGTGCGGTTACAGTAAAAACTCAATAAACTTGTGATTATAAATATGTTATGGCAGCCATATTCAAAATTATTCAATTAAATTGTTACCAAAGTGAAATATGTTCCTACTGTAAATTAATACAAAAATAATATAATCCTAACCTAAAACATACTCATGTAATTTCATATAATCACTTCCATCACTTATTTTAAATCAACAATGTGAGGGATAACCTACCACCTAAACTAGCTGGTATGTGCATATATTCAGGCCATTTTGTTCTTTTTGGTGGCCTGTTAAAGTTGGAAAATATTCCAGCGGTTTAAGGCAGCGCAACTACATTTTCTGTTTAGTGATAGTTACAAGGAATTCGTTTTTGTTTGCCGCAAGTCATAGAGTATAAATATGCCTAAAGCATATTTACAATTGCTGATGTTGATCATTCTTATTTATCATTATTTGACTGTTTGAAATCACCTGCAAGATGTCAATTGTATTTACTACTAATAGTCCTTTTGGTTTTGTATTACATTTATTTTTACCAACAATTTTAAATCGACAATTGGCACTTTGTAAAGTGGAGGTAACTAATAGTTTGCAATGATTGTTTTTGTATCGTAAGTACCCTGGTAATGTTAAAGTTTTTTCATTTTGACATTTTCTGACATGGAAAAAGACCTTCAGTCACGTTTTCGGATACATTGCTAACTGAATAATTTTATATGAAACACACATGGTTCATACAAAGAGATAAAAGGCTATTATAAATTATAGATGGTTACTTCATGATTTGTAGCACTCACATAGATCAGTTTAAAGAGTGATGACAAGTTTTAGAAGTGAAATACATGAGAGAGTTATTTGAAGTAAACCTGTACTCATCCGAAAGGCTGCACTCTGCCTAACTGCGTCACATAAATTGATTTATATAATGGTTCCCACAACACCTCATAGTTATACACTGTTCACAGTAGAATGAGCACTTTGGAAAGCCCTGCTTAAGATCTACTTGTATGCACATTCCGTATTCTTCCGCCTTATGCAAAATTAACATTGCCATGGGTCTCATTACTTTATTCATGCTTCGGTCAAGTGAAACCGTAGAGTTATTAGAAAAGTAAATATTTTACAAATCTGCTAATTTTTTACACTTTGATGCATTTAAAAAACAGAAAGTGAAAGAAATCATTTAGATTATTTTCAAATGGTAACCTAACACTATTTATTTTATGTTAAGATATGAGACTGCTTGCCATGCTTCGTTACCAACTTTACTGGGCGCACGTCACTCAGTGCGCCCGTTAAAGTATATGCAGACAGGGTTAGTGACTATTTTCTAAGGTTGATTTCAAAAGTGCTCACATTTAATGTGCACAGCCTTTAGATGAAATCAAAGAGTGCCTATGTAGGTGTATGTGCAGGCCTATAGAGAGATTGATGTTCAGTGATGTAAGTTGGTATTGAACTAACATTTTTATTAATTTAAATGTTTTAAAGTGAGGGTAATATTGTTATGCCATATTTTATAGTGTAGTGAATACACAAAGTAATCATTCACAGGACTGTAATACTTACTTCACAGAAGTAACGTTTATGAAGTTGTGATTTTATTATTTTTATTTATTAATTTTTTTTCTTCAAATTTTAGCACAGTTTATTTCTTTCTCAAGGTTTGTGTTGAAAAAAGACAAATTTTTGTTCTTAATATACTACTGATATCTCTGTAAAGATATTTCTATTGTTTTTATTCACACACAGATAATGCAGCTTGAGAAAGTGCCTAGTTTTCATATATTGTAATTGCCAGTGCATTCAGTATAATGATAAACGATGTGACCTAAATATATCAATATGATACGACATACTGCACTCGTGAGATCAAAATTATATAGTTTAAAGTATAACACAGATCTAATTTTTTAAACACATACATATTTAATTTTAAAGGTGGTTTCGTAAATGTGAATATTGTAATAAGATAACTGTTTGAAATAGCAAACAAATAGACTGCATACGAAAATTCTGATTACTGCTGTGGTTTCTGCAAGTATTAAATAACAAATAATTGTGGAGTTCTCTACTAAGATTATAAATTAAACACTGTATATAATATCGTTACTTCCTCACAGTGCTGCATTTTTCACAACCATGAGTTTTTGTGTGCATGTATGCATTTATGCATCCAGTAATGGTTAATTTGGTAATGAATCTCGACATTTCTGACTTAGGGCCAGTTTCACAATGTCTGGTTTTCTTCTAATTATCGTCTGATTAAATATTAAGTGCTGGTTAAGACCATTTTCTGTTTTGCAATATACGGTTAACATTAATCAGTTGATTATCTGACTGTAACCAATGGTAAGTTAAACACAAGAAGAGGTTCCGATTAGCGGGCTAATCAGAACGTTCATAACAAACATTTGAGGTTATATGGGTACATCAACTCGTATATGTAATTGGGTCTTTACTGCGGTGAGTTCTTCAACAGTAAGAAGCACTTTGTTCTCAAGTACTCTCTTCTATATTATTGTTACATGCAATGATGCCTGCGGGGTGTGTCTGAGTTCGTGAGGGATGGAGGTCATAATAATAAAAAAATAATTAAAAGAGAGAAACTAGATTTCATTTCTAATTTATTCACTCTGCTATTGTATACAACATTTAGTTATCTGTCTCTACTTTTACTCTTTTTTTTTTTTTAAAGTGAGCGCAATATTTAATGTCTATTTCAATTCTAATAACCATCCTTCTTAATTGTGTCTGTTGGTTACAGTCAATTAACTCATACCCATTATTAGTACGTGTTCAGTCTATCTGTTTCCATCATTTATAAAGACTTTCACTCACGCATCTAGTCCAATAGTCCAGCTTGCCAGCCGCGTGCTTCGCTTTTTGATAATAGCATTCGCCAACATCCTTTCCCCACTGCTGGTTCCGCCGCTTGTTCTTCAATTACTCGGAACTCAGCCACTCATTTATTCATCTACTCTAACTCCAACAGCCGGCCCGGGGGCTTGCTGCAAAATTTATAGTCTCGCCCTGACCATCTCAAATGTTCAATACACCCCGAGATATGCTGAGTGAACGAGGTCAGTAATCCAGAGCATTCTTTAGATATCGGGCGAAAGCAATACAACCAGAGTCAGCAGAATGCTCCACTACAGAGATTATCTTGTCGGCCCATTTTTGGTAACTGATACGCGACCGCCACTCGCCTGCCACTATTGCTTAACTTGTGCCCTCTTCGCTCGCCCGCACGGTGCCGACCAGCAACACGCAACATTATTCCTGTCTTCATTATGCAGTTTTTCGAAAAATTCGGTTTTCCTTTGTTCAAATTCTGCTTCAAGTATGTCTTCTTGAATCATTGATTCACCAAAAGCATAATCACATTTTTGTTTGCAATATTTGGGTCTACTGTTCTTTTTCTTTCCTTTAATGTGAAGTTGGCGACAGTTGTGTTTTATCATCCTTTTCTTGCACCTTTCATTAAATCTTTTCATGTGAGAGAATGGACTTTTCTTAATCTAGGTTGTGTGAAAGAGTCTGTGCAAGACTGATTTGACATAATGGAAACAGCCGCTGGATGATATCTTTGTCTGGTAAGACCCACAAAGAGAAAAATTTACTTTTTTTTTCCTCCGAATGTTTTAGCGAAAATTGAATTGAAAAGTTCTGAAACATTGTCGTCAACATCATAGATCAAAATTGAGGTATTATTCGCAACACAATGAACTACACTTTGTAGTTCGTCGAAAGTACATGTTTCTTTCTACAATGGCAAAATATTCACTTCTCCCTGTTTAGAAAAACCATCACAGAAGTATTAATTCTCATTGCAGCTCGAATAATCACCGAAAACGAACACTGTTCAATATCTATTTTTTTTTTAACTTTGCAACTCTCAAGTGTCTGGAAACAGTGATTAGATTGTTCCTGTGCTTAATTGCTGAAACTGTAGCGGTTCTCAGTCTTGGTATTTTGCTGAGAACATTATTTCTTAAGTTCACATCACCCAGTTTGTTCACTTCATGTACTTTGTGTAATTTCATAAAATATGCTTAAGACATTAGATTTTTTAAAATTGAAGTATGGGATAAGGCATACAATCAATTTTCGGTGAACCCTGAAGTCACCATCACCTATTAACTTATGGTGTTTTATACAGTGCATTGTGACACTGCAAGAATTCTTTGACAATTATGCTTTGTTCCATTGCTGGCGAATGGTACAATCCAGTTTTTGGAGCACTAATGTGTTGCGACCTAAGCTGCTTCTTCCGTTTTGCGATCACATACAGAGCAATACTAGTTGCGAACTCGTACGGAAATGACTGTTTTTGTTCTGTAACCGATAACTGCTCCCTAAAACTTAAGGAATTAAATTTTGTAAAAAGTATATTTCTATTTTCAATTTGTAATATTTAACTTAAATAATAAAAGATTAAGAAATTTTAGAACATGTATGTCTATACACATAAATGAATACTAGCAGCCAAGCTTGTCATGACATGTCCTCTACTCAATCAGCCATCCCGAGTGAAAGGGCCGTAATATCGCCTCCCTCCACGGCGAACTGGACTCGCTTCCTAGCGGGCTCACCCTGCATGTGGAGAAAGTGGCACAACAGACGTTTGAGAAAAGTCAAATTACTTGGGAATTAGATCTGTAACACTAGTATATTATTAAACGTGATGAAAGCAAAAGAATTAAACTACAGATTCCACTTTGTGTTTTCCATTTCCATGTAAGGAAACTGCGCAGGCGAACTTAGAATATGCGAGTTTTTACAGTTTTCACAATTTTTTTAAAATCTTTAAAAGATTTTTATACAAAAAAAAGTAACGGCTGTAGATAAATACTTGTTACCTTTTATGAAAAAATATTGTATTCCCAGAACTTTTATTTACCGAAATACAGGTTTTCGCACAAACAGGGATAATACAGGCGAAATCTGACTAGGGCAAGATTATGTAGTGTTATCTTAAGACAAATTTCTTTTTTTAAAATACCAGATTTTGGTGTTATAGTATTTATTATTGAATACTCTTGAATTGAAACTTCATTACTAAAAATTATGTATCATTGGAGCTAAAATATTGCTGATATTTTAACTCAGATTTATTATTAAGAATTGTGGGTTGTGAACAATATTTCATACTTATATGCATATTTGCATAAATTTTTTTTTTTTTAACTTTTATGCAACTGCATAAACAAGAGTATGCATTTTATCTGAACCAATTTAACACAGAGCATTACCATAGGTTAAAAATCACTTTTTATGGTTCTAAGATTTTTCCTGACTCAAGTTAAGGTTCCTAGACAGTTTGGATTCTTTTTGTCGCAGTCCTACATGAATGGCTTGGATATGGTTTTATAGCGAAAAAAACATTTTATCCTGGAAGTGAAACTATTGTTTTTACAATTTTGTTTCTCTCATTAAATTATTATTTTAGTCTTTTCCACACAGTAGGTGTTACTTTCTGCTGTTATTCATTTAGTCTGAATAACAACCTAAAATTTACTTTTTTTCGCACTATATGAAAACTTAAATTATTCATATCATCACTTGGTTTAAAAAATTTTTAGATACAAATTGTTGGTCACAGTTCGGCAGTTGGAAGAGTGTATTTTGGCTAAATTTACTTTATTTCTTCTTTTAACTTAAATTTCAGTGTTATGCAGTGTATTAACTTGCATTTTGGTGTTACTTCAGTTTTATTGCTATTTATTTACCAGACAATATTGTGGTTATACCCATACTAGAACCTATTCGAAGCATCTGTATAGTCCATTTCATATAAGAATTCCATTTTTGACAGCCAGTGTGTGGCAACATATCATAAATGAAATTTACATCATCTTATCTACAAAATCATGTATTAGCTGGTGCATGAATGATTGTAACAGAATTTCATTTTGGCTATTGTGATAGCCCTGCCTTTGCAAAACAGACTTAGGAGAACCATGCGAGCAGGATAGAGTTCTTAGACTAAATGTTTATGTAAATATTATTTTGTGTCTTTACAAAACCGCTATTATTAGCAACGAACTAAACTTTGTTCTAGAATAATGTGTAGGTGTTTCAAACAAAAGTGAACTTAAACTATTTGTGATAGTTTTGTTTCTTTCCTATTCATAGACTGTAGCTACTGCTAACATCGCCACGTGCATGATTGATATTGATTACAGAGGCCACAGGTCTGTTGCAGAGTATTTTAAAAATATTTTTTCATTATTTTGATGCAATATATTTCATAACCCCAGTCATTTTGAGCCCGTACAAGATGAAAACCCCTACATTTAAAAGTATGTAATAAGTTGACGTGGCTTGGGGCTTGCGAGAGGCGTACGATGCCAGATTACCTTGATGATGCTCCAGATCGTCGATGTAGGTGGATTCAGATTGTAGTTTTCCCAGGGCGCCAGCTTTTCTATTACTCGGAAAAGCATGAGGATCTCCTTCTTTCAGGGTCGTTACAGGTTGACAGCTTGTGGAGGCACCTCCTCGCAGCAGACGTCTTACGATATGTTTAAGAAGGTCATTGCAATACTTTACACACACTGAGCACGTGGTCGACAACCACATGGTTACACTACTGGTTAGGGCCAGTTCCAGAGGTGAAGTTCTTTAAGTTGAAATAAGGCACGTGGGTTTCAACAAAAAAATATATTACCAGAGAGGCTGAGTACGGTAATACAAACAATTCCCGTGTCTGAAGCGGGCCTGGTACACGAGGCTTGCCAGGGGCCTATGGCGCGAAAATGGCTTAAATAGGCGGTGAAAATTACGTGAAGAAACTCTCCGGGGTCACGAATCAGCAGAGAGGAAGGTCGGCACATGGGAGAAAGCTAAGAAAAAGATTCTGGTAAAATTAAATGTTTAAACTATTGACACCCTAAATGATCAGCACAACTTTACAATGCTCCCATGGCACGCGGCGCGGAGCAGCGCACGTCCGCCCTCGACCCATTGTACCAGACTAAAGATGGTGGCGTGTAGTTACCTTTAGTAACGGACACCCTCCTGCCAGCATCTCGAGGGAAATGTTTACACAAGACAAAATGCAAAACACTTCTCATAAAAGACTAGTGAGTTCAGGAAAATAATCAATAGATTATTTTACGTGGATTAGAATGTTCACAGTTCTTTTGGACAGTCTCTCATTGTTGCTAAGCATCACTAAAATATGTATAACATGTAACAATGCCAGAACAGGCGAGCAGAAGACATAAAACACTATTCTAAAATTTAACAAAAACAAAACCTACATTTAAACCCTTTTCAAACAGCAAAATTTATCAAAGTGAAAATTAATACATGAGCTGTTCAAAATTTGTCTTGTGAACTTGGCAATATGGCTGCCGGAACTGCAAGTATCTTTGAATGTTTATTTTCCTTAAAATGTGAAATCATTTACCAGCATCTCAAAATAAAATAACATACAACATAGCACTTGGAAAAATAACAGAATAATTAAGAGTGTCTCAGTTCGTGTATGTGTGAACACACGTACACCAAGTGGGTGAGCACTCAACATAAAAATATAAATTAAGGCAGGGATGCAAGGAGGAGGTAACACTTCCTTGGACATGCATTAGACTCTGTGTTAAGGGGGTCACACTTTTACACATATATAAACTGGCTAGGCACCGGTTACTCTTGGCAAGCGGGTCTTCGGATGCAGTGAACAGATCCCTAGTTCGTTCACGCATGAACGACATACGACACTACACATATTGATGCACAACGTGCGGTTGATGCAGCAGCAAGCACTATCGGGCTGCCCCCCGAGTGGCGCACAGAGCGAGGGCAATGTGAAAGTGTACTTTTGTCATATAGCAGCTGAATAGGTGACTTTGCAGCCATCTGTTGGCTAGCATGTGTGGTTCGCTTTAGAAGCCAAACCCCACAAAATGACCCTTTTGTATATTAAAATACAAATATATGCACTAATTCCCACAGTTTTATATTTTGCGCGAGCTCTACAAATTTTTTTAAACTAACATACTTCGATGTACAGCAATTCTGCTTGCTAATAATTTTGACTCTGCCTGTAATCACCAAGACTTTCTGAGGCCGGCTGACCATTTTGTGCATGTTCACTCCTCTCACTGCAGCAAGAAAGTGAAAATCAACTTTAATTAATATTTGCCACAAAAATGATTAAATCGCAAAACAATGTGTTGTTCCAATAAATAAATAAATAAATAAATAAAGTTAATGTGAAGTATTGTCATCCAGGCGCACTCTGTTCTGCGATTAATTTATAAATAGCCTCATTGCATGTACAATCTGTAAACTATGCTATCTGGCCTTTTTTATAAACAGATGCCACTTTTAATTGCAAAAAAAAAATTGTTAAGAATGAAAATATGCTGTCTAAACATTTCTCTGAATTTCTGCTACTTCCAAGGTTTGCACCCAAACTACTACTGCATGAGACCAACAATTAACATATTAAAGATGTTAAACCAAATTTACTGTTTATAACAAACAAAGCTACACAGCTTTATGTCATGATTCATACCTAGCCACACAGCTATATTTGTAGGTACATTCGGCAAAATGGATGCAAGAGTTGCAAACACAAGTTCAGTGTTTTGGTTAGAATAAAATTTCAAGTGTTTCAAATATTGAATTTCAATTGTGACCATGTGAACAGATTTTACAGAAAAATTGTAGTAATATTATGAATTATCCTCGAAAATTAAAATAAGTCTTTCTTATATCTAATATTCCTTGAGTGTTATCATGTATTATTCTGTTTGCTGGGGAACAATGCTGCAACTTTTCAAACGTTTTCAATTGAATAAAGTACAGATCTTAATCAACTTAAGCCCATTGCAGTGATAAAAAATTCTACAGCATAATCAATTATTTATTGCTCATGAGCAATTTGGCAACATGTTTTGAGAGTCAGGTGGAAAACATGGCATTGGCAGGGTAAACAATCTGTTTACTGGTTAGTACTTTTACACAATCTTTCAAAAAATAGAATTGTTATATGTAATAGACTACAGTATACTTAAGCTTACTGGAAAAGGTGTAACAAAGCGAGCAAACAACTGAAATACTCATTCTGAGTAGAGCATATACAATACGAGACGTTAAGCCTAATTACCTACCTACCCTGCCATTGTCCACTGCTGCTGCAAGCGATGGTGTTGAAAGGAATCTAGCCTTAGAGGTGTTATGGATAGTTAACTTGGAATATCAGGGCTGTTACACACTACTGTATATACATTTCATTTCCCTCACTTTTCCAAACAAAAATTTAGCAATATCCAACCTTTAATGAATTTATTACAAAAATTAATGAAAAAACACTGGTTCACAAAATGTGATTAAAATTAAACATCTGGAACTCTTTATTCCTGAAAATAGTCTACAGCTTGAGGAATACAATTATTTACTTGGAAGGTAGTTTCTCTCACAGCATAATTATTTTTTGGTATCCAATAGTTTTTCAATAAATCTATTGGGCTGGTAATAAGAATGTTTTGGCTGTAGAGAAAATCAGTTACCTTAAAGAACTTTCCAGGTTTAAATTTCCATGAACAGTCACCAGTTTCCCTGAGTTTTCCAGATTGTTAAGATTTTCCAGACCTTTTGCAATCATGATTAAATGTATAACCATTTAGCGAAACCTTTCGTGGGTGAATCATTGCATGATGCCACACTACTTTGTACCTATTTACATTCTGCTTTGTACTGCAATTTCATAAAGGTATTAAATTTAAAAAATTCCAACATGACGTAATGTTTTTAAGTTTTGATCACTCGCATATGTATTGTAAGCAATAAATTTATATAGTAATGTAATTTTATTAGTAGATAACAATGTAATGCTGTTGCTTCAGTTAGAAACAAGAAGACAGCTGAGGAATGCATACAATTTATATATTTTTCTTTAAACTGATGTGTGACGTTGGTTTGACTGACAACAACGTCACTGTCAAACAAGGTTCTATTGTGCAGGTCAGAGGCACGGGCTAACTAACTGTGGTGAGGTTTTTACTTATTTGCTGCTGATTGGACCCAGACTGTTGTATAGACTGGGGCACGTCGCCTTGCGGCACGGTACAAATTCAGTTGTGAGTTTTGCGATTCTCCACACTGTTGGTGTAGACACAGACACTGGTTTACCTGTAGGGGCTGGGACCCAGGGTAGCTCCTGGCTCAGTCACTGCTGTTGCTGCTGCTGCTGCTGGCTGAAACTAAGGGCTGGTCCTTGGGCGGTGGTTGTGCTGTGGCTGGCGAAGCTGGTTGGTGCCCACAGTGGGCTGCTGGCTCTCGTGGATCCGAAGCACTGGTTGGCAATGCCCAGAGATACTGGAAGTCCCAGGCAAATGTTCACGACAATTGGTTGCGGCTTGCCGGCTGTCTTGTGAGGTGGCTGTAAGAGGGAACATGGGGGGACTGGGAAGTGAGGCCTCCAGTAGTCGGGTGGCTTGAGCTCGTTCCTGGGGGGATAGACTGCAGAGGACAGTTGGCACTGGGTTGCAGTTCAATTGGCTAAGTTCGGAGGCAGTAGCTGGCCTCTTGGCTCTCCACTTCGCACCACTCCTATGGGTGAAGGTCATATGGGTAGGTACAATGGGCTACCACCTAAAGAAGAGGTGACAAATTCTCTAGCTATGTGTGTAGCCAGTCGTGACTAGTTGACCCACACTCTATCCTATGGCTACAACTGGTGAAAATAACATGGTGGGCTGATTGGAATGTTTATCCTCGTCGTCATGGTGTGTAGTCTAGAAGGGATCAAGCCACCAGCATCAGTCGTTTCACTCCAACCTGCGAAAATAGCAATGTGGTAGATGAAGTGAGGTGGCTGACCTGGGTGTCTAGCCACCTTGTGGATTGAGTTACTAGTGATTGGGGCTCTGCCGTAGGTGTACACCAAGTACCTTTGTGTACCTGGTCCACAGTATGGGTGGCTGTCTAATGGGTATGTTTTGAGATGTACATGCACCCAGCTAAGGGAGCCCACAGTCCTACAGTAATATCGGCAAAGATGTTTCCATGACGCAGTCTCCTGCTTTTCTCTAGTAGGTTGACGTCTACTGGGATGCAAGTCACAGTCACCCTAGAAAAGTACTCAGAGGTTAGGTAAGATCACGTGTTCATTCCCCAGAGGAATAAGAAATGATGACCCATACTAACTTCTAACTATCATTGAACTGTAATGGAAGTAAACTACAGTAATCCAGGTTAAGGAAACCTGGGTCTAAACTAAACAAGAGTGGATGTGGCTAGGCAGCTATAATGACTGACCCTAACTAACTCTATGCTGTTGTCCAGAAGGTACTCGGTAGTCACTATCAAAGTGGTAGTGCGTGTAAAGAGGGCTGAAGACTTTGGGGGTTACTAGGAGTAGGTCTGGAAGATGTCTTGAAGGTAGCAGTGGTCCTTCGTGAGGAAGGCGATATAAGCAGAGAACTCCAATACACGAGGTGGTGGAGTGAGCCCTGAGTTTCAACTGGCGTTTCGGGGGCTGTGTGATCGCCTATATGGATAGCCGGCTGTGGGTCCTTTGGCTCCCTTCGACAGGTCAGGTATCTTCGGCTGGAGCTCCTCCCTTTGAGGCGGCCGCATTCTCACTGAGAGACTGGAAGTGAAGTTTTCCTCATATTCGGGTTGAATCGCTCCTGAGAACTTAGGGGCAGCACTGGGCTGCTTGGCTGCCTTCATTCGCATGCGGAGAATGATAACCTACACGTTGACGTCTGACATACAGGGGTAGACAGCCTTGACTGCTGTGTTCTTGCATCCCCCTTGCCTAGAGGTGTGCTGGTGGGCTCTGGTAGCAAGTTGTCGTGGGTTCAAACCCCGCTCAAGGTGATGTGGTGTCACATGAAGATGAGGCAAACTTATATATATTAATGTGTCTGTAGGCATCACACATCAAAAATGATGATACTGACTGTAGCTATAGATCATGCATATTTCTTATAATACAGGTATGTCTCAAAGCAAATTATAATATATGCTATTTTGTGAAACATGTACATATTTTTTATACAATTTTGTAATTAAGTTTACTGCCACTTTTAACCTGTCCACAATAATTCTGCTGATAGTGTTTATTGTAATTTAGAATGGCACTGGAATATACAAAAGACTGTGGAGGATGATGTCTGACCAGCCATATTCCTTGATCACATCAGTGCAAAGTGGGATGCAGCTAGTGAGAGACAACAAGAAGTTTGTATTGCTTGGAGGACGAGAGACACTGTACTTTGATGCCCACCGATTTGGTAAGCAAGTAGTTTCACATGTGCATCATGACCCAGAAATCATGAAATCAATTTACTTTCTGGCATCTTTTTATGTTACATGCAAACACACCAAAACAAAAGACTTTGTCCTTAATACTAGGAGCTCAACATTTCCATCTGAGTGAAAAACTATACACACGCTACTCTGCTATAGCACTGCAAATTGGATGTCCGTTCCTTGAAAATGTTAACCAAATGTAAGTATAGCCACATCTCTTCTTTGCATTATACTCATACTTAGGTTAATGCTGAAGTATAAAATATCAGCTATATTTGGTTCATGGCAACAGATCACTTTTGAAAGACGTGTAAAGTTTTATTCTTTTTTGGGAACATTGTGTATCCTTTACTCACATATAAAAGTCAACATTTCTGTTGACCTTAACATTTGCATGCATACTTCAATCAGGTTACATTATGAAATTGTTAAAACACAACGTTTCTCATCCTAATGTGTATAAAAGGAAAATAAACAGAAACCAATGTCAGTTTTCACTAATTTAGAGTAACACTTTTAATAAGAAAGTATGATTGACTTTCTCTTACAGTGGTTTCTTGGGGTTGAAGAGTTTTAAGCCTCTTGGTCACTTGTACGTGAAAGGGACGTGAACTCTGGACTGAATGAATTAATAACAGAATCAATTTTTAATTGATTTATATTAGAGTTGTTCCGATACCGATACTAAGTATCGGTATCGGCAGATACTTCGCCTTTTCCCGATGTATCGGTATTGCGTATGGTATCAGGCAGATACATTAGTATCAGTTGTAGACAATTAAGTCAGGTTATTATTTTCTTTAGAGACAAAAATTACCTTATTTCGGTAAATTTCGGTATACAGTAAAACCTTGTTAATTCTAAGTAGATTAATTCAAAATCGTATATAATTCGAAGTGTGTATTCGCCCCTAATGGAAGAATAGGATTTTATATGATCGTGCTAGAGTTTTCACGTTTGTTGACTGGTTTTTGTCGCCTCTACCACCCGCTGAAGAGGTGAAAAGTTGCGAAAGTGCCACGCACTGCGTGAAGTTTGGGAGAGTAGGACAAAGAAGATTCTGGGCTGCCTGTTGTGACAGTTGGAGGAAGGAAGGAAACTTGGGCCATGTTCCGTTCCCTGCACTGATGCAACCAACTGCATAGCCGCCAGTTGTTGTTCCGTAACTCCATGCACTTAATACTGGGCTGGGGAACAGAACAACTTCCATGCGCTATTTTCGGTGCGTAATTTGAGCATTTTGTTTATGAATGACAAGACATTTACATATACGGCGATGGTAAACCCGTGATCCTGTCGTACGATTTGACAGGATAACTTGTTTACAATTCTCTTATATGTAAATGGGGCATAATAAAATTATTTGAATATTAAATATTTAATAGTCACCATGAGTACATATTAACCTCAAAGTCGTACACACAGCAGATTAACATGTCAAAGGTTGGCATTCCAACCTGCTTTATTTTCGCCTAGTTGCATTTGCTTAGGTTCTGTTTACTTTATTTCAATGGAGAAAGCAGATTTGGAGGGGGTCTTCAGATTAATGTCTTTTATGAGACTGATTTGTGTTTTGATGCAACAGTAGAAAATTTTGCTTGTAATGAAATAACTCTCAAATTATTGTAACTTCGAACATTTTAACTTCAATGAAAAAACAAAATGTAATATATACGTAATTTGTATTCGTACAGATGCAGCAATACACACACTCACTTTGGCATAAGTTAACCTTACACTTGTAGAATTCACAATATAGGCAAAGAAACAAATATTATTTACACACTACGAAAGTGTTGAACGTGCGACTTTTTAGGCCACGTGCATTTCAATAATTATAGTAACAGTTTACAAATGCATTATTTACAAAACACGCAAACTTACTGTTAGTTAAATTTGCAACATCTTAAAAATGTGTTTTCGTATACAAATCCTTTCAAGTTTACTTCACCAAAATACGTTTGTTCGTCATTAACATTATATAATTTAGTTGCAGAATCATTCAGTACAATAAACACTGTGCACGTTTCCTACAACCAACAAACTTGCTCTTGGTCGCCGCAGATGATAACCTCCAAATACACACATTCTGGCATTTTCCACCACTGTGATGTCAGCGCATGAAGCATTTGTGCTTTTTCCTCGTACAGGTTATGCATGAGATTGGCCAGAAGTAGAATGACGTAGGTGCGACGATGCGAAGGGATCGGAACTATTTCGCTGTGCATATTGTGCAGGTAACGGAACACGGCCTTGGTGCGGTGTGGGTGTGGCTTGATGATGGAGAGAGAAAAAGAGTGTAGCAGTGTGGGCGTGGCTGGAGGATGGAAGGAGGAAGGAAGCAGTGTAGGCGGCATGGCTAATGGGAGGGATGATGGACAGCCGGTGGAGGGTAGACTGTAAAAGAAGGGGGGGGGGGGGGAGCAAAGAAGACAAGGGTGCAAGCAACCTTTTCAAAGTCCAGACCCAGCTTAGTGAGGGGCTGCTTGATACAAAAAGGCACCAGGTAGCACATGGGATTGAGACAACATTCGCTGGAAGTTTAGTCATAATAGAGGGGGCAAGAGGGTTCTGGCTACCACAGCTGCAGTTTTAAACCAAACTTTACTGGTTTTTTTTTTTTTTTTTGGCATAGCAATTAGGCCTAAAGACAACAATTACACCTATATTTTACTGCACTGCGCGGTTATTGAATGACAGAGTACCGATTGTTTAAGTATATAAACTGTCTGAAGTCGCGCGGAAGTTCGGTACTGGTACACCTTTGTTAAACGTCCAAAATGCAGTTGGAAAATTCATTTAGACTAGTAAAACTGGTGAATGAAAACAACTGGAGTGTGTGAAAATTTCAGTTGGTTGTTATCTTGAAATCAAGAGAGTTATACGGGGTTGTGTCGGGCAGTGAGGTTAAACCATGCAAGACAGACAATATTTCTGATGCCTAGTTTCAAGCATACTTGAAGTTGTGGAATGGCCGTGATAGGAAAGCACAAGAGGTTATTGTAACATGGTTGGAAGAAGGCTCGATGATGCACCAGTTAACATGTGATTCAGCCAGTAAAATGTGGGTGAGATTGTTGTCTATTTATGAGTAACAATCTGAGGCAAGTCTGAATCAGTTGCAGCAAAAGTTTTTCAACACAAGATATAAGGGTGAAGGAATAGCAATCGTTATTTCAAAGTTGCAAGAGTTAATAGCTCACCTTAAACAGCATGGGGAAAAGATTTCCGAGCAGATGCTTATGACTAAAATTAATGTGTCTTTGCCAGATAAGTATAAGCATTTTGTGTTGGCATGGGAGTCTTGTCGGTTAATAATCAGAAGCTAACGGAACTGACATCTAGGTTATTAATTTAAGAAGAACGGATAGGAGATAAGTCCTCAGTGGAAGGGGCTTTGATGTCTAGAAGATTTGTTAGGCCTAACCCTAACTGCCACATATGAGGCAAGCTAGGTCACGTTAAAGCAAACTGTTTCCAAAACAAAGATAGAGTAGACAGGGATAAAGGCAAATTAATGTGCTTCTACTGTAAAAGGGCAGGCCACTTCATAAAAGACTGCAAATTAAGGATTGCAAAAGACGGAAAAAGGAACAGTAGTGGCACTCAGAACAAGACCTGCGCGAATTTGCAGCGTTGTTTGGAGAAAGTTTGAATTCAGAGAACTAATATGTCAATAGTGGAGCCTCTGAGCATATGAAGAAATTTGTTTTCAGAACTTAAGTGCTTAGGGGAAACAAGAAATATTGTGATAGGCAACAGTTCGAGGTTAGTGACTGAAGGGATTGGAATGATGAAGGTAGAGGCATTTAATGGTGATTCTTGGGTGAGTTCAGAGCTACAAGATGTATTGTTCATCCCAGACATTAAGTTCAATCTGTTTTTGGTAGGTGCTGCTCTGAGAAAGGGCTATGAAATGATGTGGAATGAAGAAAAATGTAAGTTTGTTAAAAATCATAATGTTTGTGCCATTGGACTGCAGCAAAGGAAATTGTACAAAATGGAATTTAAGCATAGTACATTAGTGTCAGCTGTACCATGTTTAGGTTCTGAGGAGAATGTACACTGTGTACCTGGCATGAGAAGCTGGTACACGCAAATCTGTAACAAGTAAAATCTGTTCTTGAAAAGCATCACATAGCGGTTACAATCCTGAACAACTTTTTCTGTGAACCTTATATTAAAGGGAAGCAACACAGACAGCCTTTTCCCTCAAGCAGAACCAAGACTACAGATATCTGCAAAATCGTCCATGCGGACATTTGTGGGCCAATGGAATTGACGTCCTTAGGAGGGGCAAGGTACTTTCTGCTGTTAGTTCATGGCTTTAGTAAATACAGGTTCGTGTATTTTCCAAAACACAAATCAGAAGCTGTAGAGAAATTGAAAGTGTTTCTGCAGTAAGCCAAAACATACAGAAAATGAAGTAAAAGTACAGTGGAAGCCTGAAATACCATGGGGTAATATATGTCCCCCGGCCTGAATAAATAAATAAAGAAATAAATATGTGGAAAGTGTGCAGTCAGGTAAGCCTGTGGTCTGTCAGCGGGTGATCGTGAGTAGGGTATGTTGATGGCCAAGGCGGAGGGAGCGGGCACGTGTTCTCCCTTCTTTCAGCGCAGAGATACATTTTACTGATTCATTACATCCAATATTGTATGGTTTTCCGTATATGCAAATAAAATGTGTTCATATATTTACCATATTGGTGAGTAAGGCCATGTGGGTGTATATGCCACATCAGAAGTTTTTGATGAAAAATTTTGGATAATTTATATTTCAAGTATACAGAACTAAATTTTTATATTCCCGTAAACATTGCCAGGCCTCATTGTTCCAGTGCAGAGGCCAACATGTCGGCTAAATTTCATACAAATTCAACTCATTGACGTGAATCGCATTAATCAGCATGCTTTCCCAATACCAGGCCACTGTTACGAATTGAACTGGCCCTGTAACGACGGCAGTGACGGTGGCTGTCAGGCCGCTGCCCGCCAGAATAATCTTGTAGCGACCGATCAACAGCTGCCCAGCCCTGATGATCTAGGCACGAGCGATAACAGCAAGCTGCCGTGTCAATCTCCTACGGGGTATAGCTCTACATAATCATTATAATTATGGTGTAGACTTTGATTATAATGTTATATATACCGGCTATAAGGTATGTTCCGACTTTCGAAAGAAAAATTCAGAGTGGACAAGCTATTGTGGACAAGGCTTAATGCAGAAAAGCAATCATTCTTTGCATGCCACAAATAATTAGCTTTTTTTTTTGTTTTAGTTTTCCTTTGTAAAATGCAAATCAGACAAGCAAGCGACATGTTTCGCAACACGTGAGGTACTGATAGATCCCATCTGCAGTGCAAGTGTACATTCGTCCTTTGGACGTGAGCTTCCTCTCTAATTCTCACTTCCTGTCATGCCTGCCTGGCTGGTGGGGGGGGGGGAGGGGGGGGGGGTGGTGAACCCCCTTCTTCAACCTGCGTGACAAACAACTCACAGCAAACATCGCCCTTGGTGGAATAAGTACATCCTTTGCCTGGAAAATGCAGTATTTTTTAGTTATTCGTGCTTGAATGCATGTGGCCCTTCATCATAGCGCGTTTCTCTTCTGTTTCTCTCCCTTGGGTGCTGTCAAGTCCAGTGATACAGATAAAAAAAATAAAGTTCTGATAGCAAGGGGCTAAACGTTTCATGAGTTACGGCAGTAAAGAAAAACACTTGCTCCATGTTTGACAGATAGGTGCTACGCCACATTAGGACACTGGCTTTTTTTGCTACTGTACTCGGTCACTCCCAGAATAGCGCGGAAAGCTATAACGCGGGTCTGAGTTATGTCCCCCTACAACCGCGTCATATCTGGCTTTTACTGTACTAAGAACAGGCAATGACACAGAGTTGGTGAGTCAGGAAAATAAGGGTGACTGAAACCTTGGGCGTTCGGAACCAAAAAGCTGCTCTGTATTTCCTAGAACAAAATGGTGAGGTAGAGGGTGAGATGCGAACCATAGTTGAAGTGGCTAGAACAATTCTACAGGCCAAAAATCTGGAAAAACACTTGTGGGTTGAAGCAGTAAACACTGCGGTGTATGTAATTAACAGGACAGGCAGAAGCTCTGTAAAAGGTAAGAGTCTGTATGAAGTGTGGTTCGACTCGGAGACAGACATAAAAGAGCTTCATGTATTTGGTTCATAAATCTATACCCATGTGCCCAAGGAGAAAAGGAAGAAGTGGGATCCTAAGTGTGTTAAGGGAATCTTTGTGGGCTACCAAGAAAACTATAAAGCCTTCACGGTTTATATTCCTGGCCAAAGGAAAATAGAGATCTTGAGAAACATTGTCTGCAGGCAGGAACCAAGCTACATAAAAGAAGTGGTACCATCTGTTTACGTTACTGAAAGTGATATAAATATTAGTGACACTGAAGAGAGAGGAAATGCACACACTCAAGAAGACCCCGCTCTGTCAGAAGAGGAGGAGAAATACTTTAAAGGTTTTGAGCCAAGGGGAGAAACCGTTGTAGCTAGTGGGTATAGTGAACCACCCCTGCACACTAGGGCGGCAGCCACTACAATGGCTAAAGATACAAATCATATTACAGGGGAAGAACAACTAGTCATAGAAAATAATCACTAAAGAGATTGCCTGAGGGACTGCACATGTTTAAAGAAACCTCAAAGACTCTGTGCATATGAAACAGAGTCTTGTGCTTTAGAAGAACCCCTTAGTTACCAGGATGCCAGGGAGAGTGAGGACAGTGCAATGTGGAAACTGGTTATCGACACTGAATTGAAATCTATTGAAGAAAACAATACATGGAATGAAGTGGTAGCCCCGGATAATTGTCACATAACAGAATCTAAGTGGGTGTTTAAAATAAAACATGATCAGAATGGAAAACCAACGCAGTACAAAGCAAAGGGCTTTGAGCAAAAGAATGTCTCGGATCTGGGGGAAATCTATGCACCAGTTGCAAAATTGGGAACAATGAGAATCTTGCTATCTGTTGCAAAAAATCAAATAGACCAACCAGTTTACCAGATGGACGTTAAAAGCGCCTTCCTTTATGGAAACATTGAAGAGGAAGTTTTCTTGGCCAAACCTCAAGGAGTAAAATGTGATGGAAAAACTGTGTATCGACTAAACAAATCCATCTATGGTTTAAAAATACCTCCAAAACATTGGAATAACAAATTAAATCAGGTGATGAACAAGAGGGTTTCCAGAGATCTAAACACGACTATTGCTTGTATGTAAAAACCTTATTAATATTCAAAGTATATGTGCTTTTGTACATAGATGATCTACCAATAGTAGCAGATAGTGAGAAGGAAATTGAAACGCTGAAGGCAAAATTACAGGTAAACTTCAAAATGAAAGATCTCGAGGAAGCTTCAAATTACTTGGGAATATGCATCTCTCAAGACAGAAAATCAGACATTCTAAAGATAAACCAAACCCATTTCTTGAAATCAGTCTTAGCAACGTATGGAATGGAAAATTGTAGACATGTAGCGATCCCGTGGACCCTTCCTTCAAAATGTCGAAAACTGACCAAATGTCTGAAGACAAGAAATTTGAAACAAGATTTAGCCAGCTGATTGGGAGTCTTATGTACAGTGCAAGTGATCAGTTGTGGACAGCCTTGAAATGTGTCTTGCGTTACATCAGAGCAACTCTAGAACTGTCACTAGTGTACAAACATCAGGAGACAACTCCAGGGGTACAGGAATATGTCGATGCTGACTGGGGAGGCGACCTAGACGACAGGGAATCAACATCAGGGTTTGTGTTTCAAGTTCGCGGTTGTACGGTGACATGGGCATCAAAGAAACAACCAACAGTGGCGCTCTAATCAACAGAGGCTGAGTATATGGCCCTCAGCTCAGCTGCATCTGAGACTTGTTGGTTAAGAGGAGTTCTTGGTGACCTCGTTGTTCTTCAGTCAGGTGAGTGTGTGCATATCTACGAGGACAACCAGGCATCCATCAGAGTCAAAGAATCCTGAAAACCACAAAAGGCTGAAGCATGTGGGCATTCGCCACCACTTTATAACGGAAAAAATCATTGAGTGCATAATTGAGGTACAGTATGTTAGTACTCATGACCAAGTGGCTGATGGACTTACAAAATCATGTAACAGGCCCCTATTTCTCAAGTTTATGAAAGGTCTTGGACTTGCAGGCTGTGAGCCAAACACTGAATTGTAACCTCTGTATTTCTTGTCTTGTTTTTGTTTGCCTAGTCTGTTTGTTATGAGTAAATAATTTGTGAATGAATTCAATTCTGTTAAGTGTGTGTTGTTTAACAGCATAGTCTTTTTAAGTTAAAGGTTAACTGGCAGTTTATTGATGTATAATTTTATTGAGGGGTGGGGGTTGGAGACAATAAAATTTAAGAGTTTTTTTTTTAAGGTTGGCTATACTGAGTGTAGAGAACAGTATGATGGACGAATAAAAGAGCTGTGTGTGGTTATGTTGTTATAGGCCTGTTTTATTTATTTCAACAATACCGGTATTGGAAAACATGATATCGGAACAACTCCAATTTATATTTGAGGCTTGAAACCTCGTTACCCAGAGTCAGCCCATTATAAAGAGTCTAGGGTTAGTCATAATGTCGACGGAGGTTGAACACAACCCCTTCTGTTCGCTCCGGCGGGTCACACCATGTTGAAAGGTAACAGGGTTACTGTTTGGAATAGTTGGGGCTATTCTTCCTGGTCGGCGAATTGGGGGCTACAACCTCTACAGCTAGCTTCACATTCAAAAGACAGCTGTAGGCAGATTTAGTTTTAGTTACTGAGGAGGCCTTCAAATAATTCGAGGTCAGTGTCACTGAGATCATACCCAAGGGTTAACTCTTGCTTAGGAAGTACACTGGAGTAGAGAATGGGTCTGATTGACTTACGAAAGGGAACAAAGTCGAAAGAGACAGGGAGCACCAATTTGTGATGCGTTATCTGCTGTTCACGAGATTGCGGCACTCTCCTCTCCGGCTGGCTCAATGATGCGGTTAGCAGTGGTAGCGGAGCAGTAGTGCTTGAACTGCTTATAGACTCCTGGGGTGTGTGTGTGGAGGGATTGAGGTGTAACACGTGATGCAAGACCAATAGTCTACAAGTAGGTTCCTACTTATTGTGTCAAAAGGGAGTCTTTTTGTTCAAGAACTAGAACGAGCACTGCTGGGTGGATGGTGGGTTCCGATTCTGTCGGGTTGCTGGGATTTTCCTGTTTTACAGAATAGGCTGAGTTGGCTGTCTGCAGGGCACGAAGTCTGCATCTTTCAACATGATGGGGCGTTTTGGAGTTAACACTGGCTTTTGGAAACCTGGGTGATGGACCACTGGAAATGGTCGTGCAACAATAGGTCGTACTGTTGGCTGCTTCGTGTTCTTAGGTGGTTGAGATGTGTAGATAGGTCACAGGATATTGGGAACCCTGAATGCTACAACAGATGGCTGTGAAGCTGATGAGAGTTGGACTAGCTCCACAATCCAGTGGGGTAACTCTGATGGTCATGTTCATATAGAGTTGCTGAAAAGGTGCTTTGATATTTCTGGCATCATTGGATCCTGCAGCGGTCAAAGTGCCTGTGCTTGCTCTCTGGATGGGAGACCGGTGATGGGCGTCACCAAAGCCGGGGAGTATTTGTGTCTGCGTCCAGAAGCAAGTAGGATCAACTTTGTCTTCTCCTTGAGACCCCATCTGTTGGAGTAGGGCACGAGGACACAAAATACCACCACCCCCGTCAAGGAATGGAAAGCAGGCTTCTTGTTTCTTTCTCTCCCCCCCCCCCTTACCATGTTACATGTCGAACCACAGACGGGCGATAACGCAGTGGTCACCCCACTTCAGGCACCTGGCACAGACTGCAGTGGGTGCTGGAGGTAGGGCTGCACTGGTTAAACTCAGTCACATGGGTGTTGCTTCGGTTCAGTCTTCCCTACTCCGTGAACCACTCTCTCTCTCTTGGTGGGGCCACAGTGGAGAGGCTTATGGACACTAGTGTTAAAAACTGTTCCGAAGTCAGTGTACTTGTGTGGCACCCTCATTCCACTCGTTAGAGGGAAAGTTTAGCCAAACTAGGTGAATGTAGGTTACAAAAAAAAGGTAGAGAGTGTAAAGCACTTGAGAAAACTTCCCGAGATTACTTGCATTCCCTTCCCTTAGAGGAGACAATTGGGGGCTAGGTACTATGTTTACAGGAATGGTATGTCTCAAGGTTTAAAGCTCAGTTCACGTTTTATTCCAGTTATTGAAAGAATGTGGTGACGTACTCACAACTGTGCACTGGCATGAATAATCGGCCGGAAGTTGGAATATGATGGTGCGGGCCTGTAGAGGCAACCAGTGCTACATTGAGGTGTATAATGAGCAAAACGCAGCATGGCCTGACTTGCAAATTCTTCTCGCCTATTGTTGCCACAGTTCCCTATGCTGATGACAGTATGAGGTGCTGTATGCGATGCAGGGGTAAACTAAGCAAAGGTGTGGAGGGAATAGTCCTGAGAAGAACTGAAGGAAGAAGTTTCCCTTTCTCGAACACGTCTGTGCCAAGGACATGGGGTGGGCGGCAGCAGGGAGCTTCTCAGGGAGTTGCTTGACTAACGTCGCTGAGTGGGCACACAACTATGACTAAACGGGACTTAACTGATTCCGAGCAACAGATGCTGGAATAAATGAAGGTTTGCTCTTAGCAGCGAGTGCTAGAGACAAGATGAGTGAATAAGTCTGAGCAACGAGTGTTGGTGCAAACGGTACCTCCTTTTATACTAACTCAGGCCGCTGCCCTTTGTAGATTGGCTGGCATCATGAGGGCGAGTGGATGGCCAAAATTAAGGGGGTAGCAAAGGCATGGTTTACAGCTGTGACGTCACTGGCCAGCTGGAGTATAGGAAACAAAAGACAAATGATAACATAACTAATGCTATTTAGCGGTGAGAAAAGGAACTCATTGTCCTGCATGCTGGTGAATAAAACAAGCTAAGAAGTAGACAGAACAATCTCAACTTACATCGGGCAGAAACAGTACAATGAATTCCTTTTTCCAACAATGCTAAAGAGTACTAAATACTGAAGATGCATCAGACAGGTGCAGCAAGGTGGGATATAGTCCCAGGACTGTGGTGTTGAAGTGTACAATTAGTAAATGTGCTAGTGGTGACTGATTTGATACTATGGTAGGCGGTGTAAATAACAGTGGCGTTTCCTCACTCTATGGAGGAGGCATGTTAGCAAGTTCTTCCTCCAGATGTTTCAGTATTAGTTTTAATTTAAATTTCCTTCTGCTCTTTCACTGATATGGCATAAGGCCAACGTAGAAAACCTTACGGTGAAGCCCGTTAAAGACAGCAGTCTTAGCGTGTACTTCTAAGAGCACGGTCTCGCAATGCAATATCCGCCTTGTCATGCCACGTCTGGCTCTTCTCCAGCTCTGGATGGAACTACAGAGTGTAGGCTATTCAATTCACATTAGCAGCTAGTGTCTCCTAGATGTTGTTTCCACCAAGGGTCTAGTACAACTGATAGATCGCTCTCCGATTTAGCTTTTCTCCAGCGGGGCAGAGTAGAATGCTATCACACACACTTGATTCCATGAATGGAAGGGTGTACCTAGTGCTTTGGGGGCTCCCGAAGATTTACCAGAGAGATACACTGCATTTTGCCGGTAGATCTCAGTTTGTCTCTTAATGGTGTAATGTACATGCCTTTGTGGCAATTTCTATGTGGTAGCCGGCTTCAACTTAAAGTAAGAGCAGTGCAAGTTCTAACACAATAAAAACCTTAAGGGTCAAGGGCACATAAACTATGAGAGTGAGAAAACAGAAAATTTAATTCAAAATTAAAATACGTGTATTGCATTACGTATTTAGAAAATATCCTTAATTAAAATAATAGAAAATTCTAATATTGAAACTTTCGAATTTAGCGGAAGTTGTCACGTTAAAACCAGGCAAAGGCGACCGGATAAAAATTACAATGACGTAGAATGGTTTGTGGTATCAATGATGCGAGATAATTATATCAATTTAGCCAGATTATAAAAATTCTATGTTAAATGAAGAGGATTGTACTGTTAAATCAAATGAACTAGGTCTTCACCCAAGTGGTGAAGAAGTGGTTTGGCTAGGACCTTGAGGGGTGTCCAGAAGGGATGTCGTCGCTGTGACATTCCATTACCTGGGCAGGAAATGGTAGAGGATGATGTCGGCAGGACCCTGTCATAGTCGTTGACGGCCCTCAGGAGCTACTGTTGGAGGCCAAAGCAGTTAAAGGCTTTTCGATGGTGGCGTCCTTCAGGGGCTACTGGAGGTGGCTGAAGAAGTTGAAGGCTTCTGGTAGGTGGTGGTCCTCCGGAGCTGCTGGAGTCGTCAATGGTCACTGGTTCTTCTGCAGGCACCGGCACGTGTGAGGGACTCTTACCAAAAAAAATGGCCCCAATGCTTTTTTTTTCTAACTATTGTTGAGAAGCTTAAACACCAGAACTATCACATTTGCTTGTAACTGTATCACAAAACTTTACCCTGTGTGCTAAATATGATATTCTGTTAACGTATTGTATTTTTTCCATTCCAAGCTCCACATTTTTTTCTAAAAATATTTTTGAAAAACAAGGGTGAAGAATAGAATTAAGTACTGCTAATATTTTGGCCAGAAAATTTTTTTTTGTGTAACTGTACCATTTATTTCAATATGTATTTATATTTTGTATATATATATATTTTAATTCATTAAAATATTAATTTTCCGATTTTCAAAATAACAAAGGTAACTTTTAAAAAAATTCCCAGAAGGTCCCTATTGAAAAGGTTTGAGTAAGTTGTATATAGTTTATACTAAAATTTATCATAGAAGTTAAGAGTTTTAGAGATAGAGTTGTATACAAAACATGAAATATTGCTTTTCGCAATAACTTGTAACAAAACATATTGCACTCGTGCTCCGTAACATGAAAAACATCCTCCACAAAATTTCTGTGGTAGACAATCGGGCGGATGCATCTTTGCAAAAACAGGATCTAGGGCGATGCACTGTATCTTTACCAGTAATGAACAATGCTGCTATCTAGCAGGAGGCCTAGCAACTGCATGTGAAATAACAGTGCAGCTATCTAGCAGCAAGCACAGCATTTGCACATATAGTGGATCATACGGCTACTACATCCTGACAACCGCATGGCCGTCCATTGCGTTATAATGTTTCACAAGATATAATCATGGTTTCTTGAAAATAGTTTACAGATTATTTTTAAACAAAAGTACTCCGCAAATGGTGTAACTCAAAAATTGTGATTACAGTTGCAATATTCCAATTTATTTTAGAATGTGTAACAATGTGATATATTGATTATATGTATTAATTGATAATAATTAAATGGGACTTTTGGTTAATTTCCTTTTTCTTTTCCAAGTGAGTGTAATATTTTACTTTTTTTTGATGCCACGTGGAAGGGGTGTATCTTGTCAGTGTGAAATTTGAGCGATGTTCGAGTGTTTATCTATAATGCGCTGGCTTTTTTCTTGAAGTCGTAGTGAGGTTTTGTCAGCTTTGTAGATAAAAGCTATTTCTAGGTTGGAAGCCGTTTTTGTTCTAAAAGTTCGATCTGGCCAATGGAAGGAGTTTGTGCCACACGTCGATATTTGGTGTGAGGAGTTAGGAGGCATGTGCCTAGTTGAGTGCCTTTGTCCACTAAAAAATAATGACAAGATTTTGAAGAGGAAATATTGTAAGATGGTTAAACTTTTATGTGGAATTTAAAAATAAAAAGGAAATACTGTTAGACTAGAACTTGATTATATAACATACAAAACTAGAATAACTATATGGCCGCCATTTATTAATAAGTGCCCAACATACCTAAAGCATATCAGTTATCACCTACTGCGGTACTACTTGTTTGCCATATTTGGTAGGAATCTGTCAATTGTTAACGGAGATATTAAGCAAAACTTGATTAATTTATGTAGTGTTATCTTACATGTTACTTGTAATATATACTGTCACCACATGGAATTTGGTTGAAACTGGTCAAACAGTGTGGTACCTATTTCAAATAAACCTAAAATATTTGCATGGCCGTCATTTTGAAAATAAGTGCCTAATGAAGTTCAGTTACTTATATTTACATAATATTACTTACGTGCCAAGTTTGACAAAAAGTGGTTGAGTAGTTTTCGAGATATAACATAAAAGCTTTATTTTTTCATGTGGTGCTATTTTCCAAAATGGCAGACCTACAACAGAATTAACAACTGAATTCAATCCTTACACTTTGTAGTGTCAGCATACAAAATTTGTTTTAAATTGGTTGAATGGTTTCCGAGATATGATACATCATCCTAAATTTTAAATTGGCCGCAATTTGGAAAATAAGTACCCGGCATGGTCAAAAACTATAAAAGTCATGTTTCCTTACTTAGTACTATATATGTATTGAGTTTAGTGAAATTCAGTTCACGCGTTAAAAAATATGGTAATGAAATCATAAGGGTTGATGAAACAATTTGGTTGGACCATGGCAGATTGTAACAGATACCGATGTTGGGTTAATCGACCGATGTATTGGTATCTGTCCAGTACTAATTAAAACGTAGTGCTTCATTTATAGTGGCAGGAAAACATGTACTCTATTATTATTTTCTTTTTTACTAACATGATAATTTTTGCGTGTATGATAGAAATACAACGGCTGGTAAACTATTTGAAATATATTAATTGAACTTGAGCCACTAGATAGAAGTAGGCACTGCTGTTTGCTATAAAAGCATCATATTATCATTTTACGTAGTGAAATATATTTGTTTTGATGGAATACCATTTCTATCGAAGGCAAAATCAAAATTCAAACTTCCTTCAGAAATTAAATTCTTACTGAAGTGGTGCTTTTAACGTGTTGCCTCATATGTATACCAGTAATTTTTCCCAGGATGTTCTCCAAATAAGGTACGGCTTAAAATAAATGTCTTCTTAGATTTGAGTAAACATGGTACTTGACCATACTAATGGTATAATATTATTATTACATTATTTCTTTGCAAGTAAATTTTTGCAATGCAGTCTGGTGTTAAATTGACCACACAGCCTATCAAAATGAAAATTGTCAACCATTTGTCACTGTATTTCCATTATCACATTGTCAAACTATTATTAATAATGTATTACATACTTTCACTTGGTAAACAATAAAACACACATTTATACATTTGATTAATTAACATTTTGATGTAATCAGGTACGACACGAGACAAACGATGACACAAGTTACTTACTGATGATATGGGCGTAAGCGGTGCTTCACATTCACCGAACTGTTGAGACTCGGGGTTCTAAGGTATGTGTAGGTTCTGTGTGTCCGTCTCACCCGAGCGTACTTACGATACACTTTGCAATTCTAAATTTTTACTAAACATTTAACACTTGAAAAAACACATGTGGCTAGGACACTGTCACTACAAATAAAAGAGTGGAATACTGTGATACTTGCTTTTAATGATGAAACTCGGTCGTGCCTATCTAACTCCGTTTGGGTGCTCCCCAGCCCGCAATTACTCTAGTGCACGCCTATATGAACGACTTCACCATGGTGCTTGAAAACACAATCTTCACGAGGAAAGGGAGTAGACAGCTGCTAGGGTGGACTGACGATTTTTCCCTGAAGACAGGACATGGAGAATTACAAGATGAATCAACAGATGATACATAAACACATCTGATTATTTGGCATCACTAGCACAGACTCGTCAGGGCTAGCCCTCCAGCATTTGGTTATTGTGGTGACAGCCTATACACATAGCCGGCTAGAACGGAAATAATATCACTATACACAAATTACAAAATTACATAAAACACAATGGGTTACGAGATGAGTAGTGACAATAAACAAGCACATGCGTAAAAGTAAGTTTAGATGGTGTGTATGCCGCTGGATAAAGTTTGTAGCAGACCACATGGTGCAGGTGAAATTGCAATATTTCTTCGTAGAGATGGCAAATTAAATTCAGACAAATTGTTACAGTAAAACTCTGTTAAGATGCTTTTGAAGGGGCTGAGAAAATTAAGCTTATTAACCTGAAAGATTTCTTACAAGGGACAAATTACACATTTGCAGCTAGACAAGGTGCAAAATTATTTAACTTATTAAGCAGGAAAACTTAAGTGGGAACTTCTTAACAGGATTTCACCATATTTCTGTTGGAAAATTATTCCCTTTACGACTAAAGCATTTACAGGCATGTAGCACGTCCGATGGCGGAAAAACCAAAACGTGAAAGTGACTGCGTGGTTGTACACAAAAAGCATAAATTTACGTGAAAATTGCATGGAACCCTAAATAAAATTGACATAGAACCCTGGATAAAATTATGGCACACATGGTTTTACACAACTAAGCCCTTACAATGCATTGATAGCGCATATACGTACTTGGCGATATCTGACTGTGTGGTCATATGTGATGTGGCCGTAAAATGATCAAACATGATAAATACCCTTAAATACATACATGAAATTAAAGCCCTTAAAATTGCATGCAGCAATAATACAGAAATTACAATGGAACGCCTTTAGCAGTAGCAGATAGTCGCATGACCTCTCCGACATCTTTCTCCTCGATTAAGTTTTGAAAAAGCCGCAAGGGCACAAATTATTATTTAAGCGGAAGCATAATGCTGGGGAATGTCTGGCAAAACGTACGCAAAGCAAAGGTTAACCGGTATACTAAAAGTGCTATGGAAATCTACATCGGTGTTCAAAAGTTGTAGTGAATATGTGACAGTGTCTTACCTCGCCAGCTCTCCTAGACAGACTGCCCAGAGGCAAGTGTCGCACGGACCTACCATGGCTGCCTACGGAGTTCACATAAGCGGAAGTGCTATGCACGCAGAGTAAAATATTTTAATATTGAAAAATAAAAAGGCACTTTAGAAATAAAAATATTAATTGACATTATACATATTAATTTGTAATTTCTCATCTTCTGTGAATGTCTTTTACTACGCATTCTGGCCGAAGTAGAACTATTCTTAATCTCCGCGTGGTTTGAATTTATAACCAAACATTTTCCAATATCGACAAACATACATTTTAAAACACTTTGACATTTTAGACCCTGAAAAATAAAGGAGACACATTTTACACTGCAAATAATATTCCGTTAGAGGAAAGTTCAAATTGGAGCCTCCTTGCGCACGTGCATGTACACGTGCATGGTGAGTGCCGACATGGCCTTTAGCGCTGCTGGCTGTTAGCCGCATCAAACGACCCCCTTCCTCGAAGGCCAAGGCGGTGCGAGCAACATAACACTGCTCTGTCGGGCTCTGCCCGGCTGTGAACCGGGACCACCGGTCGAGAGCAAAGAAAACATGTCCTCGGAGGTCTTCTGGTTCTGTGGCGTTTGCAGGGGGTAGGGATGTAAGCAGGAACAACGTTGCAGGGACGTGGTGGTGACTCGCCTCTTGTGAGTGCTGTGTTGTGGTTTGTTGACACTTAACATCACACTCGCTGCCCTACTAACCTCCCCAAACTCTTTTGCCCTACTAGGTTCACCTCTGCGGGAGCTGAAACACCTCGGAAAGCATCTCGCCTTCACGTGTGATCTAAAAATTTACACTTTCACTGTTGTTAAAACCAAATTCAGCTGTGCCTTGGGGAAACCCCTTAAAACTTACTTCACTGGCACTGGTTGTGTTTAAATTTGTGTGTGCACTCTTGCTACCACTTTCTTTGTGTACACACGGAAATCCCTTGAAACTCATTTGACCTGATGTGTTATTACTAGCCGTAACAGAAAACCCAGAAATTGTGTTTCACTACTACTTGCTTCCTCTACTTGTGTGTGGGTAATCTCGTTGCTTACTTCCTCACCGTTAGGCGTGGAGTATTCTGTCGGCATAAAACCCCTAAATGACATTTTGTTTTCCGGGCTGGGTGTTCCCGTGTTACTTTTGTTGTTTACATTGGTGCACGTGTTGATATTTCCCTGTGCAGTCCCTGGTATACTGCACCGCGCTCGCCGAGGTACTGAGCGTAATGGCGTCTCCTTGCATCTCTTCCTTACAGGTGGCTGGGTTATACGCAGGTCATCACGGTGCCATTTTGTGACACGTCTTGGTCCCAACTTTACAAAATACATGGAATTCCCCATCTTCTCTACCACTCTTACTGGCCCTGTCCATCTAGGTACCAGCCCAGCACAGTACTTCATCCCGGCCGATAACAGGTTCTCCCACACGTACATATACATACTTGACTGTAGTTCCGGCTGTTTTTTCTGCTCTCTGGTACCCACATGGTACAGTACCTTTCTTGATTCTCCCTCGCCTGGGTATGAATTTTTGTTGGTGTGCTACCACTTCTTCAGGGGTGTGGGGTTTTCTCTGTGTTCTCCTGCCCATGAAACTCGTGGCCCTGGATCATCTCTGCTGAGGTTTTCCTTGTGGATGCGTTTACCTGGTTTCTAATACAAAACATTATTTCAGGAATTAGCGTGGCCCACGTGGTGTGATCTCCGCTTAGCCGAATTCTCAACTGAACTTTTGTATCTTGGTTCTGGCACTTGGTCAGATTCGTGCAGGGGTGGTACTCTCTCCACTTTATTCCTACAAATTGGATCCTGCAATCGGTTAACAAAAATTCCAGATAACACCATCTCAGAAAAAAATTCCGTCTGCATGATCTGGGTGGCCGTGTGTGCACGTACATTACTCACGGTAAATGCTTCGGTCCATCTGGTAAATAGATCTGTGAGAACAATCAAAAATCTCTTTCCATTGGTGGTGCAGGGATATGGGCCCATTATATCTAGCGCTACGGTCTTAAATGGCTCGGTTGGCAGTCTTGGTTGTTGTGGAGCATCGCCGTCTGTTCTCCGTGGCTTCCTAGTGTTGCAAGTGATACAGCTTTGTACATATTTACGTACATCCCCTTGAATTCCCAGTTAATGAAAGAATTTTTGCACGTGTCTGCACAGTTGCTCGGTACCTGGGTGCCCATGTTCAAGACTGTTATGTGCATACATGAGTACAATATCCCATTTTTCCTTCGGTGCGTAAGTTCACCATCTTGCGCAATTACCGGGGGGCGGGGGGGGGTGGTTTCACCTGAATCTCCTGATCTACCACTCTCCAATGCTCGGAATACCGAGTAGCACAGTGTTGCCGATGTTGTGCAGCATCTGGGGAATTAAAATTTTCCTGCACGGTGTGTACTTCTTTGACTACGTCACAGACATTCAATGAAACAAGTTCGCGGAGTGGTGTGGCAACAATGTTTTGTAAAACAAGAGCTTGTGTGTCTGTTTGTGTAGTACAGCAAGGTGGTAATGCCTCTTCCAATTCCGCATAATTGGTTACAGTTAGGTTCGGAAAGGGATTCCTGGACAAGGCATCCGTGAGCTCGTTGGTTTTTCCTGCCACGTATTCTACTTTGAAGTAAAAACTCCTGGAGCAATAGCGCTCAGCGGGCAAGTTTACTTTTCCTGTTATGCATGGCCTCTAACCACACAAGACAACAGTTGTTAGTTTTTATAGTAAACTGCCTCCCTAATAAGTACGGCCGGTACTTACGCAGTGCACGTACAATCGCCAAACACTCTTGTTCATTGACATGATACTTGCGTTCTGTTTCACCAAACTTCGCGCTGTAGTAGTTTATTATGTGCTTTTCCCTGTGTGCTTCCTCCTGGTACAACATGGCCCCGATGCCTTCATGACTAGCATCTGTTTGCACTACAATGGGTAAATCTGGGTTGAATCTGGCTAGCGGATTACAATTCTGAAAAGCAAGTTTAATTTTTTTAAATGCTTGATAGGCTTGAGGTGTCCATACAAATTTACATTTCTCACACAGCAAAGTTTGAGACTAACATGCCAATTAATGAAACCAAAAAATTTTCTGACTTGTTAACGTGATCTGGATGTGGGTTTGTTTTGAATTTCCTGCATGTGTTGTTGTTGTTCTGGTTTGTGTCTGTTCCCTGTTACATAGTGTCCCAGAAACTCCATCTTACTCATACCCAACTGTCAACTTTGCACGTAAGCTTGTTACGTTCGAGCCGTTCAAACACAAGGCTTAGATGGTGCAAATGCTCTTCCCAGCTGTTAGACCAAACAAGTACATCATCTAAATACACCATCGCAAAGTCTCCTATGTATCCATCTTGTACACTAACCATTAAGTTTTGAAACGTTGCAGGGGCACACTTTAAACCAAATGGCATGGCAACAAACTGGGATCTATGCCCGTCTGGTGTGGTAAAAGCTGTTTTCTTTCTGTCTTGGGGGTGGATAGGCACTTGTCAATATCCGAACTTCCAATCTAGTGAGGTGAAAACAGTAGCTGGCCCTAATGTTGACAAAGTGTCCATATTAATTGCTGGAGATGGCATGTTTACAGTGATCTTGTTCAAAGGGTGGAAATCCACACAAAATCGCCATTCACCATCCTTTTTCGGAGCAAGTGTGAGACCTGAGTTGTAGAGACGCTGCATAGATTCAATCACATTGTCATTAAGCATTTCACATACCTGCTGGTTAATCACGCAACGAAAGAAAATACCTGGATATCATGGTTTGGAGTACACCAGGTCCTCGCATGCTCCGTGACGTCTGTGCACTTCAACTTCCCCTCAGTGTGGAGCACACTGGCATAATGGTCCAGCAGATGTTGCAGACATTATTGATGTGTGATAGGCACTTCATGCTCAAAGTAGGCAAGTGGCACAGCAGTTGTTGTCGGCACCATTACTCCCACTGCGTATAGGGTCCACCAGCCACGTGTCCCAGTCCAGCCGATCTAGATGTGATTCTATCATTGCTTGGTTGTCAATAAGCCATGGCAGTTCCAGAATCATCTCCTCGCATAAGTCCGGCATAATGTAAACATCACACTTGGTACACAGCACTCAGATCCCTACCGTTACGTGCATGGCACTTCTTGCCTCTCCTTGTTGATGTGTGGTGGCGAATTGCAGCGGCACTCTAGTTGTTATCGCCTGGATTAGACCTTCGTGTACAAAGTTATGGCTCGCAGCAGTGTCAATAACAGCGATCACATTCTTATCTTAGAGTTCAACACAGATCTTTAAAGCTTTCACAGTACTGTCAGTCACTCGTAGCACTCTTGCACACGTAGCGGGCGGGTTTTCCTGCTTTGGCGGCGACTGTGTAATCTGCCCGACAGGTGGCGGCGGTCGCGTGACATCTATAGCTAGGCGGGGGGGTACAGGCGGCGGGGATTCACGATGTCGGTCCGGCACTTGTTCTCTTCGTTCCGCCTGCTTGTCTTGTTCGTAGGTACATGCCTCCCGGGTAAACAGTTCCACGCTCTCCCAGCTCGCTCCGTGCAACAGCCTAATGTCCAGTTTTGACAGAGTGACAATGATTTCTAACACTTCGCGTGTCGGCTGCCCTGGGTTCACACACTTGAACAAGCCTAACTTATGCTGTATGAACTCTTCTATATCTTCATGATCACGTTGTTGTTCATGGTGCAACCGCGCTTGGGTCCTCCATCTGTGTCAAACCTTCCCAATAGCCGATTACAAACCACATCACACGATAGTCTCCAACTAGATTCCACCACGTGGCTGCATTTCCTCTCAGTCGGTTGGCGGCGATTTCCATCCAGTCTTCTCTATGTACGCAGTGTCTGTTCAACTTTTCCTCACACACTGCTAGAAATGTACCCAGTTCTTCGGAGTCATGGCCCGCAAAAGTTTGCAATAATAAATTGCAATCTGGCCTGTTTAAACCCTGTGGCGTGGGTTTCACCTCTGGTGTTTGCGGTGACGCAATCTCCGCACAGTTCGTCTTGCAGTACTCGTCACAGTTTATAACACCATCGCAGAAGGTGTTAAATTCCACAGACTCTATGCATTGTAAATGCGAGTCCTCCTTGCACTATAGGCACTGCACCCACTTTACTCATGCTCCCTCACATCCGGTACCCATGCACAGGCGTTGCTCTGATGGTGTAGATGTGGTAGCGGACATACAATGGCATAGCTGTTGATCCCATGAATATTCTGCAAATAAATTAATTTTTCACTATTTCTGCCACAATGTACACTGCGTTTGACCGGCACGTTCATATCATTCGCAATCGCGGGTGTTGAGGTTGCCGACGCGGAAGTCTTCAGGCCTTCTTGCGTATGATCTAGCGTGGTGTCCGTCATTTTCTCGTGGTTGACGTGGATGAATACACTGGCCCCACTTGGAAACGCCAATTGAGGCACTTTAGAAATTAAAATATGAATTGACATTATACATATTAATTTTTAATTTCTCATCTTCTCTGAATGTCTTACTACGGCATTCTGGCCAGAGTAGAACTGTTCTTAATCTTCAATATTGACAAAAACACATTTTAAAACACTAAGATTTTAGACCCTGAAAAATAAAGAAGACACATTTTATACTGCAAATAATATTCCATTAGAGGAAAGTTCAAATTGGAGCCTCCTTGCGCACGTGCGTGTACACGTGTCATGTGCGTGGTGAGCGCCATAATGGGCTTTAGCACCGCTGTTAGTCGGCATCAATTTATGAATCACTGAAAAATATTCACTGCCTAAAATTTTTATTATTTAAGGTACATGGCATGTGGCTGTCTTGTGAACTAAATCAGACAATGAGGGTATCTGCTATGTATGCTAAGAGAGCAAGGAAGTGCCCAGAACTGTCCTAAGATCCTGTTGCACATGGTAAAGCAGCAGAGTCAGTAATGAGGTGATGTGTGCTGTTACCAGCATCATGCAGCTGTTTGAGGCAGGTATAGTGAGCAGGATCACGGAGAAGGAGTATGGGAAGCTGGGGGAGAAGCTGCGTGCCGCTCAGGGGAATGGTGCCTCCTTGCCTGACAGCGGCCAGCAGGAGCTGGCAGGGGGAGCAGCAGGTGGCAAGGCCAGCCAGCAGGACGGGGACCGCTCTAAGGCCTCCAGCACGGTGGAGGAGCAAGTGCTGCAACCCATGAGCATGACCATGTTGCAGGGTGCCTTCCTTGTACTTCTCATGGGCTACACACTGTCTGGTGAGTAACTTGCTGCCTGCATCCCCTTCCAGCCAACCTAAAAACTTCAGCCTTTCTATAGTGCATATGCTTACCATGAAATATCAAGTCTTTGTATAACAGAAACAATTCTCTGAGAGCACTCGGGCATTAGCATTTTTAAGCACCTTACACCACCTACGTATAGATTTTCAACTGCACCATCACCACATTCAAGTGCTTTGATAAGTACAATGAAATCACATTTCCACTTCCTGTCTGTGGTTCCATCGCAGAAAATGCAAATTTGCTTTTCTTTGACTGCCTCCTTCATCCTCTCTTTCTTATTCATTAACTGGGGTACATATGCTTCATGCAGTCTACTTGCTGTTGGTAAATCTCCAGCACCTTGGGGAAAGTGACTAGAAAGTTGGCGAGAGTAAAACAAGTGCATACTGAACACTTTAGTTGGAATTTGGTTATTTTAAAGCATAAGAGGAAGAAGTGGGATTCTTCTACAATCTTGTCATTTAATTTTTATAATCGTGTACCAAGCAAAAAATATTTTTGGTATTTTTTTTTTTAAATACTGTATTTAAGCGATTGTAGAGTGGACACCAACATATATGCTTATTGCAATAAAAAAATTTTTTTCTGTAATTTCATACCAAAATATTTGTTTAAAAATAATAAAAGGCTTGTGTTAGTTTTAATTATGTTAAATTCCACACATTTCTCAAGCAAAAAGTTGGAACATTACCTCCAAATGACAAAATCGTAGCATGTGTGTCTGCAATTGATTCCTTTCCTTCAGCAGGGTTTTTTTTTTTCGGACAAAAATATTTGCAAAAATAAATTATATTCCAGGACTGAAATTAAGAGTGTGAACATTTGTACAAATTTATCTTCAGTAGTTAGGTGTATAAAAGTGAAACAAGTCAAATAAGGCAGTGGGGAATCTTGTAGGCCTAGGCCCAGTAGAGGTGAGTTACAAGGTAGCTTTTAATATGAAAACAATTTTAGAGGTTAGGCAATACCAAACTGGTCAGTGGGTCAGGATTTATTCTAAGTAAGGGTTTATACAAACATTTTTAATACCTGCAATGCACTTATTCATCCACTCCCATAACTTCGGGTGATAAACTTTTTACAATGGAAGGTTATCTTCCATGAAAGCATGGGTTATTGACAAAACAAATTCATTCTTTTTCTCAGCTTTTGCATTTTCCGACTGGGTAACATAATTGGTAAGAGAAATTTGATGTCTCACACTAGACGTTGATGCACCCTGAACTTGTTTCACTTCCATTGCTAAAGCTTTGTTTTTCTTATGAGTAGCACTACCCTGAATGTGCTGTAGCCAAGTATCCTTTCTAGCCCATTATATTCGTACATTATAAAATTAGCACATTGAGTATTTTATTGACTTAGTCAAATATGTAAAACCCCTCGAGAAAATTCTTTTTCGCCATAAAAATACTGTCCCAACCATTATCATTACACACGTCTAGTGTCTTGTTCAGCATCATGTTACTGTTTATCGGGCAATATTGTGATTATATATATATGTGCAATATATATCCTAATGCTCACGATATTTATAGCACAAATGTAAGGTAATCGATTCTATTAATACATTGATTATGTGGAGAAATAAGATATTTACGGGAATTAGTCAATATTGTGGAAATAAATGGATTTCAGTGAAAACTTTGTAATTTCGCACACCACGAAGAACAGATGACTACTGATGTCACAACTAGTTTCATTTTGTGAAAATACCACTACTCCAAGCACCATGCACATTTACATTTAATTGAGATAAGACCAAAAACTATCCTGATAGTAAGAGGAAAATGCCAGCATCATTGTAAAAACAGAATCTACACTTTACAACTTACCTTTTTTTTTGAAATTATTAACAAAATTTTATAATATCCTTCTGTTCCCAAGAACAGTGATCTACTTTGTCAGGTAGGTGATGAATGTTTTTTTATTTCACCTCAAATTCAGAGTAAAAGTAAATTTTATCTAACTTCAGTTCAGAACGTATATAGTTCAAGCCTCATACTGCGCACAAAATTTGCTCAGCTTATGCTGTAAAATTAATCACAATTTTCTTGTATTTTAACAGTGAAATCCATAAGCTGGTTTTTTTATACTTTGATGTTTTTCAAGCCTAAGTCAGTAGGTCTTGTTAATTATACTATACAAAATTGTGTAATGGTGCAGTTAAAACTGATATTGAGGGAACAATTAATCTTCTTTTCATTGTTTGCAATGGAATGCAATTTTTTTTCCAGTATTTCAGACTTTCATCAATAGTATTAGAATGTGTATTTGTCATGAGTTTGTTTTTTCTCATGTCATAGTTGAAGTTGCAAGGGCCATTAAGATGTTCGCTGGTGGTTTTTCTTTTTGAGTACATTCTGAAAACACAGTTGTCTGTTTTTTTCAATACAGTTCAGCTCCCATGAAGAAGTGGTTGCGACAAGGTCCACAACAGATTCCAAAGGGAATTTGTACCACGTGATGCCCTTATTTGAGTATGTTTATGGTGCAGTGGATATGAGAAGTGGGGGTGGAGTGCTCACTGCAAGAAAAACCTTCAGAGAGAACGTTTCGAGTATGACAAATGTAAACCACACGGGCAAGCACCTGCAAACATTTTTTTTTAAGCCAAACATTTCTGCAAAATTTGTTACACCTGTGTTTGGGTGCCAGGAAGGAAACATACCTCCTACTTTCTGAAGTTTCTCGTGAAGCAAGTTTATTAGCAACTTAAATTAAAAATTTATATCAAGCTGTTTTCATAATCTGCCTGGTTCATTGTATCACAAGCGGTTCCGAATGTGAACTGCATAAACTTCAGTGAATCTTAGAAGAAATTAATGCTTCAGAGGACCAGCCATCTTCCAGAGGCCCACAACCTCTTCAGCAGCAGCCATCAATGACCTGGGGTAGCTCCAGAGGCCTTCCACCTCTTCAGGCCTCTGCCAGCAGTTTTGGAGGGTCGTCAATGTTATCCCAAGGGTCCTGCCAACATCGTACATCCAACCTTCCTCAGTCTCTTCCTACCACTTTACCCCTCCAAGTATTTTGGGTCACGACTACAACGTCCCCTTCTTGGAACCCCTGAGGTGCTAGTCAGGCCACTTTCTTTACCTTTCTGGTAGAGACCCTATAGTTTTATTACTAGGTCCCTTCAAGGACACGTTCCACTTAATTTCAATTAGGATTAAATAAATTTTTTTGGTTTGTTCAAAATGAATTCTCTTTAGCCTCATTAACTACAATTACATTTTATGGTTTCCCAGACCGTCTTTCACCTGGCGCAACGTAATTAACATATGAAATAAAATTATTAAAATTATTTCAACTGTAATTTATTTTAAATCAAGAGAGAGTGGAGATCACGTGTTTACTTTTTATGTTTAATGAAACGTATTATTTTTCAATTTAATTTTCTTTGGATAATTCTTTTAATAATTCTAACGTTGGTAAACCCCGTATGTTAAACCAGTAAGATTTTTTCTACAAAGAATTTTTATCAGTGATCTGAAGTGCTCAATTTATATAGTAAGGTAGACCTGGTGTTACATATCATGGTGACTAAGGCAGGTACAACACTTTCTACCTCTGGAAATTGAGTGTCTTTGACATTTCCTTACTCTGGGTTTGCTGGAGAACAGCCTGTTTCAGAGATGCGATTGTCTTAGTCACTGAGCCCACAGTAGAAAAACTCACCAATTTCTATTTGATCTGAGCAACGTGTAAAATCCGTAGCTCTGTTTCACCGCTGGCGACTGCTGAGGATTCCAACCACCTCACTCGGCCGGACGTAGAATACCAAGGTGTGATTGCACGTTGTGTACTCAACTGAACTAGTACACATGGCCAGGACCTTTTCTTCCCTTTTTTTTTTTTACCTCTCTGTATCCCTTCCACCCTTCCCACCATCCTGTCCTCTCTCCCATACCATCATTGCTCACCTTTTTCATTGCTTCCTTTCAATCCTCCCTTTCCTTCATTCTCTTTCTTCCATTCCCAGACCTTGCTTCCCCTATTCCCTTTCCCTCCCCACAATTCCTTTCCCCCAATTCCCACTAATCCTCCACCCTTATCCCCTTCATACCTTACCTTCCCTCCCTTTCTCTTCTATATTTCTCTCTGTTCTTTCTTCCTTTCCTCCCCTCTTCCCTCTAACATAAATACTTTCCTTACTCACCTTCTCTCCCTTCCCCTTCTTTCCTTTTCTCTCCTATCTGCCTTGCCTCTTAGCTTCCTTTTCTTCCATTCTCCCTTTCCACACACACCCATCCATTTTCTTTTCCCATCCCTTCCACTTCCCTCCCTTCAATTTCCACAATTTATTTCCTTTCTTCCCCTTTCTGTTTCTTCTTTGCTTCTTCCCTTTCTCCTTTTCCTTCCTTCCTCCCATGCCTTGCTTCCCTTTGCCTTCTTTTCACCCCATTGTTGCCCATCACCCTCAACCTGCTGCTAAGGAAAGAAGCACACTGGCGATGGGGCAGCAAACACCAAGAACCTTTCAGGAACCTGAGGAATAGCTTCCAGAAGATCAACCTCCTCCAAAGACCCAAGCAGAGAAAACCCTCATCCTCTAAACTAATGTGTGTCAAGACTGTTTGGGTGCAGTCTTGTACCAGGAAAATCCGGCATGAATAACCACAGATAAACACTTACGCCAGCACTTGGCTAAACAACACAGAACAGAAGTACCACATTGAGCAAGAGTGCCTCACAGTGACACGGCGGTACGGAAGTATCGCTACCATTTGGAATACCATGTTTCATTTTCAAAACCCAACAGCAAAGCCCTTCAATGTCACCACCAATCTTGCAATACCAAGGCCAAACTAGGCAGCTGGGCAATGCTCTTCACTGAATTTTATTTTGGGGTTCAACACTGCCCTGGGAAATCAAATGACCTACCCAAAGCCCTATCCCACCAGACATCCAGCGAGGAATGAAGGAAGATAAGTGAGAACATGTGATCCCTTCACTTTGATGCACGACGTCTTTTATAGTTATTAATAAACATCTACTATTCATCAGTGCACCTACACCACTAGCAGTTGTCAATGGAGTTGAGTAACCACCACTGTCTAAAAGTTTGTTGTATCTACTGGGTAAGGATATACGTCCCAATAATGGAAATTATTATGCCCAATGAGCCATCAGGACCATGCAAAAAGTCTGGGGTTAGTACAGCAGTGTGCCACGGGATGCCGTCACAAGTATGATGCCTAGATCCTCACAACTCACCTGTATGCCGCTCGCACTGAGGATCTAAGCGCTAGGCTTACACCTGTTAACCCTTTCTCCAGATGCCCTATGCCAGTGAAGGAAGGGATGGCCAAGGAGTATATAAGGCAAAGAGCTCCCGGCCTCCGGATGATCAGTTCTGCTTCAGTTCTTGACCTGTCATCTCCTGGGCTCTTATCGCACAAGCAAGTGGTGCAGAGGCCCACACCAATCCTAAATGCTTCACTGCTACCATACGGGGCCAAAGATAGTCTCCAACCATCTACAAAAGGAAGCACCAGCGGCATCATCAGCACCTTCTACTGATACATATCGGTCCCTAATGGATAAAAGAGAGTATCACTAGCCCAGAGGAGAATCTACATTGACACGCACTAGTTTTTGCCTACTCCATTTAGCTTTGCACAGGGGTGCCTTCCCCTCTTTTACGCTAGGGTGTGTACCTTTCGCCAAGCCTGAATAGATAGGAGGTAGTACTTCCACCATACCTGTTCATTTTCCTTAACTGCAAAATAAACATTGATTTTGCCTAACTTCTTGAGTATGACTCAGATCTCCTACTCTTCACACTCATCAGACCTGACAGGGACAGCAGGAGACTAGGTTTTGCTGTTTTTGAATTCACACCCATTCTCTGTCTCATGCAGTGAACGGTAGAGCCACAACACTAGGATACCATCCACTGGAAAGTTGCTTGCTGGCTTGAAGTCTCCCCTACCTCACCACACACTCAGCGGTGCCGAGGGAAACTACTTCAGGCCTGGAGAGACCAGTGACCTCTGGACACTCACCACTGTTGGAAGGTCACCCATTCCTTGCACCCAGGTGGAGAGAACGGTAGAGCCACAACACTAGGTACGTTCCATGTGGGTACTGTTTACTGGCTATGGTGAACTACTCGTATCGCTCACTTAGCGATGCAGAAGAGACCAACCCCATTGGGAAAGCACAGTGCAGTTCCTGCAGCCAACGCTTTCCAGCTTGTAACTCACTGACCTACGGTGAGGGAATTTGAGTGGGATGCAGTGTTGGCGGTAGCAATTTGCACCTACACATATAGGCTGTTCACTGTAACGTGAGCACTTTTGAGACCCTAGTTACTTTTTTTCTTTCAGCCACGGTTTATCCTTTAACACCTTTTAAATTAAATATTTCCATCTAAGTAATCAACTGTGTGTGTAATTCACCGCACTTATAAGCTAACGTCCAAGGCTAAAATAAAATATGTTTATCGACTTATTCCAAATGAGTGGGGTTTCGAAAGTGCTCACTTTACAGTGAACAGCATATACTAGATACAGATACCTATTATAATACCTAATGTGGAAGAATTCAAACTAAAGTTGCCATTTATAAATAAAGCAATACTAAGTGTAGAAAATAAAATTTACTGTAGGTCTACTTACAATTGTGATGTTTTTAAGATTTGGACAGTTTTAAACAACACTGAGATGTACAATTAAAGTACCTACAAAAATACACGTAAAAGTAAAACAAATAGTTATAATTTGCATTAATTTTTAGAGAGAAAATAAGTCATGAGTAAGGAACTGAAAGACTTCTACTAGCACTAAAAGTATTTTGGAAAGGTAATGGAAATGTGTGTTAAGACAGTGTCACACTATGTACTATTTGATGCTATAAGTAAACATACAAAACAATAGGTAAATTAATTTCACATAAAATCTTCAAAATATGAGAATAAAAGAATCACTCAAAAAATACTTTAGTAATATATTTTTAATCTTAAGTTGAGGCAACTTAAAAAAATTTATGTTTTAAACTTATCAAATAGAAAATATTAAATCTACAAGGTTGTGTACCACATTTCTCAGCATTCAACTTTGTTTATATTCATAAAATTAAGAATTGTTAATATGTATAGTTTTTAAAATCAGCACACCCATATCTTACTGGGAGTACACTTGAAGCACTGCCAGTTGTCAGGTAATTAATGTCAAAAAATTTGAAATACTGAAATGATAAGGTGGAGCTGCAGTGTGATGTCCGCAACACATGTTGTAGTAGATTATCTCCTACAGCACCTGTCACAGTAGGCCACAGTGGGGTGGGTGTGGCATCTCATCCTTACTTTCCATAGATGATTATCCTCTCAGCAGGGTAACTTCCCCCCTACCTTAAGTGACAGTGTCAGTTTAGTTCTTAGAATAAGGAAGGCAACTGCTGCCTCAAAACTGCAGCATTTGAGCCTATCTTACTCCAAAGTCACCACCCTATTTATTATTGTCTGGTGTTATGGCCAAGCACGCTGCAATCTGAGGTATCTCTGCTGAGTATCTAAAATTACTTTACGAAATTCTTATGATACCGATACTATAAATATCGGCCCAGCACTAGTTCAGACAAAGGTTTTAACACTTCTTTTGTTTTGTAGATTATAACATACCAATTAACAATAGCAGCACACCTATTTTATATTGTTTGTTGCATTCTAACAAAAAGTTCTTAATGGCCTTTGTTGGATATTTATTCATTTTTTCGTTCAGTTTATTTTTCAAGTTTTTGCGATTCTTTGATGTTTGCTGAGAATGCTGTAAAATCGCAGTTTACTGTACATTACTAACTATTAAGAAAATTTATTATATTTTTCATTTCCTTTCAGTTACTAATACACATTAAACATTACAGGGATTTCTCTGTGGTGGGAGACGTGGGCATGGAAGTTCTGGTCATGCCCTTGGAATTGCAAGGTGAAGCCGCCACGTTTTAGCCCAGAAACACGCGACAGGTGCTTGGTAGTTTGCACATCTGCATGGGAACAGCTTGTGCCCCCCTCATCTTCCCGAAGCAGCACAGCAACCTCGCTTCATCTACCGTACCTTGACTAGTTACACTAGACTAAATAACACTAACATGATGCACAAAAGTGATGTTGCTAAACAATTTTGACTTTTAAGAAAACAAACTCTAGACTCACTTTCATTTTTTTTTTCTTATGTATATGCATGGTGAAGTCAAGCAAACAACTAATATCGAATACAAACCTCACACTGCTACTATTGAAATTCTTAAAAGTAAACATTCAAATTAATGCATCTTGTCCAGGATGAGCCAAAAATATGTACCCAAATTCAAACATTTATGCTGCAATAATGGTAAAGGCTATTCACGATAGTGAGCACTTTTGAAATTAACCTTAAGAAAAAGTCACTGCTCCTACCTTCATATATTTTAACGGGTGCACTGAGTGACATGCAACCAGTAAAGTTGGTAACGATGGAAGTAAAATAGTTACACATATTAACGTTGAATAAAAAGCGTTAGGTAACCATTTGTTATAACTTAAAACCTCTGTTTTTTTATGCCACTAAGTGTAAAAATAAGAATATTTGTAAAATATTACATTTCTAATAATTTCACAGTTTCACTTGACCGACACATGAATAAAATGACAAGGCCCTTGGCAATGTGTTAATGTTACGTAAGGCGGAAGAATACACATTGTGCATACAAGTACATCTTAAGCAGGGCTTTCAAAAGTGTTCACTTCACCGTGAACAGCCTATAACAGTTAGAAAACATTTACTTATATTGCAGGAAAGAGAAACTCTAAAAGTTTTTTTCCAGTGGGTTTTAAAGATTTTATCTTCAAGGTGGCAGCCATCATTTGTGACAAACTCTGAGAGACAATTTCAGAATGCTTCCATTGCATGTCAAGGAACATGCCAGCTGATAAGCAGGAAACGTTGTCCGATGTTTGTTGAGCTGCAGAGAACCTGTAGCAGTCGCTGGGTGTGGATCCATCCTTGAATGGAACGGCATTGCGCCAGCACTCTTCTAGGTAGATGGACTTCCTGCCTGTGTTACACTCTGGAACTAGGTATCTGTACAGCACAAGGCCTACAGTAAATACATAGGATAGGTTGAACATGGCAGCAAATATCATTGGCAGAACACATCAGACAGTAGTTGATTATCTGGAACCTTCCCCACAAGCCCAGTTCCTTCAGTGCCTTATCCACGTTCACGTTGTGCTCAGAGCCAGGAGCTCCATCGTTTAGCAAGTACAAGTACTGTCCCAGCAGTCCCACCGCACAGACAACTGTCAGAGTACGCAAAACTGGAAATGGATTATTTGTCTTCTACACCGAAGTAAATATCAGCATGAGACACAATACTTACACTACATTATATCTATGTAGATATTTTTTTCTGTAACAGTTAAATATATATTTTTTGCATAAAGTTTGATTTTCACTTGAGGTGGTGATATGAAAACCTTAGGAAATTAATTTCTTTTATATCCTTTATTTATTTGCACAATGGTGTTTCAGCACACAGGTGACAGGCTGGAAGCTTTCCCAACCTCAACTTGCCCAGATAACATACCTGGGCAAGACATTGTGAGCATGTACGAAAGGTGGTTGACGGCATTAAAATAGTGGCATCTACGTTTAATAATATTTGCTCCCATTGTGTGGCCTGTACAAATGTCACCAGCACTACACTCATTGACAAATTGCCATAACAGACTGATTCATAGTATCAAACCAGAATTTCAGACACTTCCTAAGAAATTATTTGCTTTATTGGCAGTATGTAATAAATTAGTGCATAAACCCTTTTTTATAATATTCTTTATGAGAGACAAAATAACCAACACAAAGTGCATTTTGTAAACATTTTTATTAATAATAGTAATAATACTTAGAATTTGGTAACAGTTCCAGACCAACAAAATTTCATCATATCACTGCTATTCACAATCTCAATATCATACACTTGCAAAACATGAACAACACAGACAATCCATATGTTTAAGTACCATCACACACAATTTATATACAAACTTCTTAAAATATTAACTCACTGCATCAGACTGGTATGGAAATATTTAAACGAGCACACAAAAAACCCATAAGATACTGTACCCTGAGAAACCTATGCATTCTACACACATAATGCAGTAACATTTAAAATTAGTAAAATGTTTAACAAGCTGTTCCTAATGTGTGTAAAAAAAATCTAAATTTTACTATGTGCAAAGTGTTCAAGTAACTCAGTTGCAAAATAACATACCATAGATACACAGAAATTGGCCATCTCTAGTTATCTCTGTAAAATTACCATATTTTGGTGTATAGGCTGCACCAGAAGTTTTATGAAAAATTATTCAAGTATAAGCCGCACTGAATTGTTGTATTCCTGTAGATATTGCCGGGCCTCATCATGCCAGTGCTCAGGCCAACCGGCGCAACAACTCAACAGCAACGTCAAACTAATTAGTTTGCCAATTATTTTGAAGTTGGGTGTCTCCTTGCTGTGCATTCGGCCAGAGAGAGACAAATAAGAGAGAGGGTGAAGATGCATTCAAAAATACCCCCAACCTCTGCAAAGTGGCTGTCTGGCTAGTGTGAGGAGAAAAAGGTGAACGAGACATATGGGGGGGTGGGTGGGGGAGCAAAGAATCTGTCATGGAAGACGGGGGTAGGGGGCAAGTGGAAGGGGGGGGGGGGGGGGAATAAATGGGAGCCAGCAAGGTTTGTTGAACGCGGGGGAGGTGGAAAAGGACACGAGGGAGAAGAAAAATTAAGAGAAGCGACCCATTTTAAACACAAGTGATTTGTTCGTTTTTTTTTTTTACTTCCTTGAAAACTAAGTTAAAACATTAAAATATACTGTATGATGATAAATTTCTGAACATGTTTTGGGGGGAAATATTTTTAATGACAATTTTTCATAATTAAGCAGAACCCCATGTTTTTGTAGTTTTTTTTTTTAATGTGCAGCCTATACATACCAAAATGTAGTTTCCAACAAGACTAATGAGGTAGATAATTTTTCAATGCATCATGTATTAAATTTACATGTTAACAAGAGTTCCATGTTGTATGAATTTCTGCAAGTACACAAAATTCAATAGCATGGTGCAGTCACGTACACATTCTGTATTTACATATTAACATATGCATACATATACCTGCCAACTTCAGACAGTCTAAGAGAGGGAGATTTCCCATCACTGAATGAAATACACCAAATGATTTGGGGGGGGGGGGGGGGGATGATTAGAAGTACATCATAAAACTCTCATTTAAAACGTGCTGTTTTTCAAGATTTTGTTACATTTTTTCATACTCTTTGTCCTTTCTTACCTTTAGTACAGAATAATCACATAAAATGTAATCTCAAAAAAAAAAAAAACATTTTGTAACTAAATTTAACCATTTTCTGCAGCCAATAACAAACATATTATAAATCTTAAATGAGTACCTACACCACTCTTTCTTCCCACTAATATAACTGTAGCATAGTTGGTCCTAAATGCTATGCATTCTGTGATTTTAACCAAGGCAAAACAAATGTAGCAATTTTCAAGCCTAGAGAATCACCATACAATATAGGAATTGCAGGATACAGTTTGGCACTGCTATTACTGCTACCCTCAATTGAAAGTACAGTACCTTGCTGCAGCATCAACATAATTTTTTCTTCTTCTAATTTTATTTGTCACATCAGCAGACGTTTTTGTGCGAAAACAACCATGTTTCTTGGCAATTTCTATGTCTATAAACATTTTATTGAACATGTAAGCAGCATGATGAGCACAACTAATGGGAAAGTTGTGTTCTAAAATGAAATAAATGTCCAAAAACACTTGGCTTTTTTGTTACTTTCTTTTTTGCAATTTGTGTCCCAGAAAACATCCAACTCATATTTTCTACATGTTTGTTTGTATTTATTTGCGTCACATCTCCCTTCCTGTCACTGGAGACAGAAAAATCACAACACAATGAGCACAATGCAAAATTTTCTCTTTTCCTTGAAGGTAAAATGTATGTTAATTCTCCATTGAATGTCTTCTCACATGTTGCAAAATACTTCAATGTAGGTGCCATTTCCATAAGAAAGGACATACTCCATACAAGTAAATACAGTGAACTTAAAATTAATATTGTGCACCGTTTTCACATAATTACGTACTTTCTGAACCCTGGACTAAATTTTGCAACTTTACCTAAATCAGGAGGGTTGGCAAGTATGTATGCCACAAGACCATAACAGGGGAAAAAATTTACAGTCAATGTCTGGGTAGAAATAATCTCCTTTGTTTACATAACTGCTTGTAAACTAAAATAAAATGAACAAATATACTTTAAATGTAAAATAGGTAATTTCCTGAAATCCAAGATCCTACTCTAACATAATGATATAATCCATATATACATATTGCAATAAAAATAACTACTACATATTATCAGCTCTCAAATAAGTAAGGTTGTAGTGTATACTGTGTTACAGTCAATTCTTTATAATCTAATCCTTCATTCAAATGGAATTTTAAAAGCTTGAAAACCGCAACAATTCAAGTTATTCATTCACTCAATATAAAATACTGATAAAAAAAAATCAAAACAGCAAATTCCAATTTAAAATTTATGTTTTTGCTATAAACTGTATTAATACAAAATAAAATTATTTAAGTTACTAATTTTAAAGAAAACTCGTATATCACAAATTCCAAAAAAGTAAACGAGTTTTGCTAACTGCTGCTTTTTTTTTTTAAATACAAGTTTCTATGTGAAACAAAAAATATGGGCAAATAATTATCCTTACACCAACACACCCTTGCAAATGTTAAGATTTTAGTTAACACTGAACACACTTCAGCAAATTCTGAATAATTGCACGACTGCCTGAAAAATAGCTTGTTTATAATCGCACAGTTCCTGCCCAACTTCACTTAGTCTTTTTTTTTTATAAATATTTTCACTCAATTGCTGTTATTTGGGTAGTAATTTTTCTTGTGTGACTCCACTGCCTCCCTTATAGATGCATTGAGCATACACAATAATGCCCATGGTTGAACCCTGATTTTGTTATTCTCTTTCACTTATTCAAGGGGTATTCTGCAAAATTTCCTGTAGAACATAACTATGACTTATTATTTTGGATTTGGGTAATGGCCCCTTTTGATTCTGGTCCCCAATATTTACTTTTATTGAACTTTGCTATGTTGATGTTTCCCCACGTCAACAGTGAACTAATATTCACTTCCGAGTGTAGTTCTTTATTTGTCCATGAATTGTGATGAATTTTTCATAATATCAACCCAAGTTATCTTTTAAGGCCTTTGGCCCATGTTCCATTCATGTATGCTCCAAATATTTCATTTTTCTTTTTCTGTGACTTTTCCTTAACACTAGCCAAATGTGATTTTGATTTTGTGAACTATAAATTGATTTATAGTGTGCCTAAATTTTTTTTTTATAAAGAATTTGTTTCTTTAGAGAGAAAAATAACACAGCTTCAGAAATTAACAAGGGCTTTTACTATGTAAGATTTTCCAGCCTTTATAATACTTTCCTTATTTCTCTTAATTAACACCAGTGTAATATACATAGTTACAATACAACAAAAACATAAAATTAAAGCAGTAATTTCATTTCCAGTTTTAACTTCCACATAAGTTCACAAAAACTATGGACATAGTACATATCTGATAAAATTAAAATTTAAACTGAAAACAAAATGTACCACTAACCATGGCTGATACCTACTTATGCATGAATAAGCTTTTATGAGCCTTTAAATACTGTAGTTAAAATTACCTTCACAAACTTTTATTATTCTAGAAAATGCTTGAATACAAAACTATTCGCTTTATGCTCCAGATTTTTAAACATTTTCATTCTTTTTACACTTTCTTAGCTCAAGATTGCCCTTTCTTACAACACTGAGAAGTATTACCAACATAATTTCCAAAAATTAAATTAGGCTTATTTTTCAATTAAGATGACAGAAAATATTCAATACTAACTTCTATCCGTTAATATTTTAATAATTGTTAATAGTTGCTGACAATACCACATATCAAGAGTAATTATATCAGCACCTGAAAATCTTAAGCACAGTGCAAAATGTGTAACATTTAACTTGCAAATATGTACTACAGCAAGGCCAAAAACCCTTTAAGAGTGCGAGTACTGCTGAAATTTTCTGGTAGGTGGTAAACAACTGCTTGCAGAATGGTATCAATTAATAAAAATTTCTGTGTAAATTCATCAGTAGGCAAACATTTTAAAACATTAATAAAAAAATATATCCTCAACCATAACCAATTATAGATTATGTGCATACACTGAAGATACAGTTGTCTTAAAATTGTGCTTGACAAGCAATAAAACATTATGTTTGAATTATGTCAAAAGTGCAAAGAAATTTTTCCAAGTTTAAATTTTAGTGGCCACAAATTAACTAACTAACTTTGAGATTATGAAACAGTATAATTTATGCCTCTTGGCTAAAAAAAAGGAAGCAGAAGCGTTTCATTTTTTTCTGAAATCACAGAAAAAAACTTTTTGCAGACAACTTAGTAACATAAAAGGTTTTTAAATATATAACATGGAAATATTCAACAGATGCCTGTGTGCTTATGACACATGCAAGTGAAACAGTAAATAACCTTAAGCCCACAATACGCTATGTGTACGCTACAAAATGCTTCAGCTCGTGATCTGCTGAGCAGTGTACAGAAGTTCCTCCAGGATATCAGTACACATTGATGATCGACTCTCTGCCTTTTCCAACTCCCACCCATTTCACTGCAAGAGAACAGAGTAGAGTGAGCGCATGAGATAAAAAAATCTAAATTTCGTGTATGTATTTGTGTGTGTGTGTGTGTGTGGACACACGCACACTTACATATATGCACATATAGGTTATTCACGGAAAATAAGCACTTTTGAAAGCCCTTCCTAAAATATACTTTTACACACATTGTGTATTCTTCTGCCTTATGTAAGATTATTTGTGCGTTGGCCAAGTGAAATTATTTTAAAAGTAAATATCTAACAAATCTCCTCCATTTTACACTTCAATGATTTAAAAAATAAACAGAAAGCTAAAGAAATAATTTATGTTATCAGAAATGGTTACCTAACACATTTTATTTGAAATTAAGATACAGAACTACTACCCATATATCGTTACCAACTTTACTTGGCACCTGTCTCTCAGGGCGCCCGTTGAAATATATGCAGGTAGGGGCAGTGACTTTTTTCTAAGGTTGATTTCAAAAGTGCTCACTTTATCGTGAACAGTCTTTATGTGTGTGCACACGCATACACACACACACACAGAATTTTATATATGTATCTGAAGCACTGCTGAAGTCCTACTTTCAGGATATTCCTCTGCCTCATGCAAACAAAGCTTAATTAAGTACAGAAAATTACACCAAAGACCCCACACAGTGCATTCATGTGCACTCAGTTTAATTATATATTGCATGGGAACTATTTCTTACTAGGCATTATCAACACACCTTTACTCTTGTTTTATTCTTTTTAATTATAAATTAAATTTACAGATAAAAGTAAAATATAAGCATAAATTCAATCTAACAAAAAAAAAATACTTTTCATTTTTACAGAAGTATAAAACATTTGCGACAACACATTTAGAAAACAACCAAAAATGTCATACATGAAGTGTTTTTAAAATGATTTGTATTAATGAGGTTTCACTAACACTGACAATAGTCATCAAAACGATGCCATATTTTATAGTGCTATAAGTTCTAACATTAAAAATAGTTAGTACTTTGTAAAATTACATTTATACGCAAATGGCACTAGAGATAGTGCCATTACAGAATCATGACTTCATCCCATCCGAGATGGTTGATTGTATGGTCAAGTCTGTTCCAAGTAATGGACACTGAAAACAACTACTCAACGTTGACAGAGACTCAACAGGCTTCACACCCGTGCTCCTAGCTTGTACTGCTCTCCTGCATAAGCAGAAAATGGTCATGTCATCATCCTGCCCATACCGAAGTTATTGACTTCAGCGCGCTCGCCAGGAGAAGAGCGCAGCAGTTTGAATTTGGAACTGCCGGAGACGCGGCCAAATCACAGTACGTCACAGCCTACACGAGCACCCTTAGTTTGGAAGTTCTGCACCCCAGGCACCAAGCGAAGAGAAGGCATTCACTGATCCATGCACATGGCGTTACAAGCTCCACACCTAGGAGGCAGGGTTAAGCCCCCCCCCACACCTGTTGCAGCATCCAAAATCTACAGAGATCAGTATAAAAGTTGTGCCAACCCATCCCTGAGAAGTTGCTCGGGATGGCTCGCGAAAGTCACTAGTCCTCTCCAGTGAGGCTGTGAAGGCCGAAGTTGGATACCACGGTGGAAAATTAGTCTTTTAGTATCTCTTGGCCAAGAAGGCTAAGGGTAACATAACTTATGACCAGCCGTCCTGTGCCACACCGCTTCAACGACTACGGCGCATTCCTAGAGACCAGCTTCACCAGAAGGATGCCAGCAGAAGAGTCTTCAGTCGTCTTCAACCTCAAGCACCTCCAATGTCGACCTACCCTCTCCTTAACCCGGCTTAGACCAGGTAACCCCAAGGTCATGGTGACGTAGCCCCTTAAGGCCCTAACCAGGCCTCTCTACCACTCGAGTAGAGAAAACTCAGTCTAGAGTGAGGTCCCTTCTGGACATCCCCAGAGTAAGTCAGATAGATCCATGGTTAGTTAATTAGTTTGTTAATTAAATTTCATTAGATTTCATTAAAACACAGACACTTCAAACGTAAAGTAAATGTAACAGGTAGTCTTCACCTGATTTGCTTTGACTTGAAAACACTAACTTTTTGTCTCTCTCAGCAGCGCACCTTCCATCCTCCCCTTCCATGTGTACCTCCCGAGAGGGGAAGTTGTTGTCAAGCAAAAGATGAAGCATGTCCTCTATCTCGGCTACACCCACTTCGCTTGCCTTCCAGCAGCAGAGCAGATACTGTGCCGACTAATGTAATTTTATCATGATTATGGGTCAAAATAGTTGCACCTAACATCAGTTGTATTTCAAAACAAATGGTTTCACTTGAAAATGTTACGCAAATCATTGTAACAGGGAATTATTATTTTAAAAGATTTTTTCTTCTGTGATTAAAGGTGGTTTTCCCCCCGTAAGGTTGGCGTTTTATTGTATCTGGCCTAAAATTAACATTATATTTAAATGTAATATTTATTTAACTCAAGGGGCAGCATCATCATGAATAAAATTATATGCCCAGAAGCATGTACTAACTCCTCTTGTCACCAAAAATTGTTTAAACATTGAGCGACTTGTATTGTAAGTGTCAAATTAATTTTCAATAACTTCTGCAGGGAAATTTGAAGATTTATATTAATTTATTTCAATGGACGTGTTTTGAATAAACTGATAAAAGATAAGGACCTATTCGACACCTTTTGCCGTCTAATAATGAGTAGGTACACACCGAGCAGAGTGCAGTGTAACTTACCACATGGAAAATCAGAGGTCGTGGTTTTGAATGATTAATTATTTGACAGTGAAGAAATCAATTTTAATTGCCTTATTTATTTTTGTCTCAAAACAAAGTTTTCTTTGCAGCAAAATATAATTAATTACTTTAAAAGGCAGACATTTGTCACAAGCGCAAGGTGCCAGCACTCTGCAACAAGTATAGGCGTGGAACGGTAATCCTCCTGCCGCCGCCCCTCTACCCAACCTCAGCCACCGTGTACTCACTGCCCAATTGGATAACTTCTCCACGCGCTCTTAGATGAACGAGTGCATGCAGCACATTCAAATTTGACTTGCTTTTGTATCACATTATTTTCATTTTTATTGTGTTTGAAAGTTTTAGGTCAGCTTGCACTTGGTGTTAGATTACAAAAAATTATATACAGTGAAATCCCATACCTACGAGTACGGCCTATTACGAGAATTCCGTACTTACAGCAGTTTTTTAAAACACCGTCAAGTTACCACCAAGTTTGGTTACAGCGAGTGTATTTTGTATTTCTGCTTTTACGAGCGATTAAAATGCATTTCAAAAGATTGTATTTGCCTTTTCTAACAATTGTGGTGAATTGAAATTGCTTAAATTGTGCATTTAGTATAATTAATCTTGTAAAACGTGTACAAGTCACACTCCATGAGAAGTAGCAACGTTGCAGTGCAGTAGATGTTGCAATGCCGCACACTTTGACCCACGCTCGCATCCTTTGTCAAGGCATTTAGTTAGAACAGCGACACAGAATCAATAACAGTGTGAGCAGATGATTGGTTGAAAATATGTGGAAGAAGCTGCGGCGTGCAGTTTAGGTTTCACAAGATGGGCGATATAATATGGGCACTGGCATTTAGTTAGAACAGAGGCACTGGATCAATACGAGCGCAAGCAGAGATTGGTTGAACATTCGTGGAACATTCTGCGCGTGCGGTTCAGGTTTCGTTATCAATAAAAGTTTATAAATTGCTGGTTTACGTGTGGAGTTAAATTTGCTAACAATGTTTACATAAACACCGACCTATTTATCATATTTTGGTCTTGCGGGATGTTTTGAAATGCACATGGCTTAAATAGTTTTGTTTTTTCCTACTAAGTCGCTATGTTGAAAACAGTTGCATTGCCATTACAGATGTTTACACATGCCTTTTTCTACATTTAGCTGCACTGTAAAATAAAAATGTGCAGCAATACTAACAATTGCCCTTTATTTTGTTCCTGTAATTATTTCAACTGACGATGTAGAGGAAGCAACTAGCAATCTGCCACAACATGCAAGTACAGTAGACCTCATTTTAATGTTTACATGCACATGTCTTGGCAATTTCTTGTATAATTCACGCACCATAACTTTTTGCACTAAAAAATTCTATAAAAAAGGTGCGAGAATAATGCTAGTAAATATGGTATGCAGTAGTAACTTTTTGCAAATAATTTTTGCCGCTATAATGACGTCCCCCGCTATCACATCTAAATATAAATTTCATACGTACGTATTTTACTTTAAAATCATGTTTTAACTATGGATCATGAATTCAGACACCGTTATTTATTACTACATAAGTGATAGCGCACATAACCTAGCTATATATATATAATTACCGCAATGTTTATATCAGTCGAGTTACCCAAGTTTTCCATAAAATTAATACTTAATTTTTTGTGATGAATCTGATGTTACGAGTACTCCTAATTAAGTTAGTTTTTCACACTTTATTGACCTCTTGTAGGTACGGGATTTCACTGTACTGTAATTTGAGACTTTTTTTTTATTTAAACGAGTTTAGGTGAAATTGTTTTTAATGAATTATTTACAATTTTTTTTCCCTAAAATTCCCATTTTTATTGTGTGTATTAGTTAAACTGTATTCACAGATAATGTACAGCTCTTATTATACTCACCATAAAGTTTTATAATGTTAAAAGTTGTATTTTATTGATGTACATGTCAGAAATCACATCTACTGCAATCCTGCATGTATGGACATTTTTTGACAGTCCCCTGAATAATGATAGATTGAGAGTCTAGTATCTACATATCCCACGGAAGGGTCTAACCCAGTACGTTATTCACAAGTGCCCACAGGATTGCTCCAACCCTAGTGGGCGATCCGAGCACATGAAACAAGCATTGTTCCAAGTGGCCGCATAACATGTCGGCCTCCCCGAAGCACCTGCTAGACAGTGCGTCGCTTAGCTCTCCAAAGACCAAAGATGGCCGAGAGCCTGAGGCCATATAGCCGAGTGCAAGGGTATTTCTCCCACCCCGCTCGCACTAAGGCAGACATCATGCCTCCCACTCCAGCCCAAGCATGGACCAGCCGAGTGCACAATATAGACAGTGCACAGCCGAAGATGCCAGTTGATTCTCCAGTAGCTCGGCTCAACACTTCCGTGCTGGGGCTCTCTACTAACTAGGCCCTCATGGTCCTCTCCAAGAGCTTCCAGTTCTTCAGCTGCCACCACCGACCAGGAGCTCCAGAGGATTCATCAATCATCAACTTCCAGAAGCTCAACCTCTCTAGAAGCCTGCTCGACTTCACTCCACACTTCCGATGTTGATCCTCCTGGTTCAACAGCCACCGCTACTTGCTGGTAAGTGGCAACTACACCCGTTGCCCTTTTCGTAGCAGTCCCAAGTGCAAGGTCTAGTCTACACAACCCCAGGTTAGAGTAACTGCATCAAGAGTTGTTTTCATAGCCGTCGAGTTTATTCTATAATTGAATAGTCTAGGTGCAGGTCACCACCTATTAAAGTGTAGCTTACTTCTGTATGCACTCTACTTAGTAGCTAGTATGAGTCACCACTATTTATTATTTATGATCAATATCATTTTAACCTATCCTGAGAGTAAATATTTTTAGAGGTAAATCCTGCTCGATACTAGGATCTCTACTTCTAGATGGAGCGAGTAAGTGACGGTGTGATAATATTATGAACCATAGTATAGGACTATAGATCCCCTTCAGGAATCTGCACGTTAGCAAACACACATCACCTTTAACGGCTATCCGTTCTGTGCACACCAGTGTACAGAAAGGCAGAGTCAAGTACACATCCATCAGGAGCAAGACAGCTACCTCAGGTTGTATTGCCAACCAGAGTGCCAAGGGTGCTGGCAGGGGTATTTGCCTGGGACTGGAGACCCGACTGTTGCTGGACCTCACCCTGACAGTAGCAGAAAGACGGCCCATATGACCTACTGCTCTAGGTTTGTGCGCCAAGGTGCAGAACCGTAGGAGCACAAGGTTCGCTCCGTCAACTGCTGTTAGGCTCTACACTTAGGATTCTGTCTATCTGCTCTCACCAACTGGAAGTACGTTAAGTGTCAATACTGCCTCTATGCCCTTCAGGGAAAGGCACGGTACTATAAGGTAGGAGTTCTTTACTGCTAAGCAAGTGTGCTCCAACAACCCCTCCACACTTGGAGGAAAAACTCCACGGGAACATGCTCAGTCTGCCCGTCACCTGGAGAGGCAGTCTTCTTCAGAGAGCACCCCAGTTTATTTCCTCTTGCACACTAGGCTTGGCATCCACATCCTGCAGTACGAGCACCAGTCACTGGACGTGAGATGAGGTTGGGTATTGCCAACTCATTTTATGGAAGCAGTGCAGCAGCATCATCTGGAGCCAGAGATACCTGACCTCTCCGTACGACACATCAACTAGCACCACCCAGGCAACTGCCGGGCCCAGCCAGCCTACCACTACACCGGAACCCAGACGATTGGTGAGTGAGTACCCTGGTAAGTCAGCCCTGCTTCAACGGGCTAAGGTAGTAGTAAGAAATATTGCGTTACTGTACAAACTTCGTACCAAGCCACCAGTCTAGTAGAAAGCAAATTCAGTCACAGTAATTGAGTAGCCGAGCACACCTGATCTAGCGCTCACCAAAAGTAACATTGACTAGGCTAAGCGACACATGTTAAACTAATACCGTAAATCTAGGAACTTCTACTGAAATACCACAGAACCCGCCTAGTAGTATTGAACACACTAGTGAGTCACGTAAAGAACCACCCCTCAGAAACTAAGGTTGTAGTTCCTACATGGAGCACCTGTTTGGGATATATTGTCCTTGGTATGATTAAGAATATTACACTCAGAGTTGATCCAAGCCTAGCCCTCCACCTCGGCCATGCACATTCTCAAGCGAACCGGCAATTGCTTGATAAGTTTGCACAACTGCCGGTAAACTTATAATTATTCACGTACCTCCAAAACCAGCAGTTTCACATAGGGTAGTGACCATTACCCCTAACTTCGTACCCGCGAGGAAGCCAACTAGGCCAGCTCCTTACAAGCAGAGGGGAAGCTCATGAGAAACTGAATAGTTGGTAACTGGGAGGATTCATTTCATTATCATTCATAGTCTTATTTTTATTATCCCCCTTACCCTGTGACAGCTGGCGTCGTACATTTTGACAATCTTCATGGTAAGCCGGACCAAACTCCCTGGGAGGGCGGTTTTTTTGTGGTCAAGCTCGCCCTGGAGTTTGATTCCCCACCTCCGGTTAAAACTCCTCTGCCTAGACAGTGTCACCCCAGAACTTCCAATGTGGGCAGATCTGCGACCCCGCCAGGCAACCCAAATAAGTCTGACGACTCTTCCAGAGCAAACTCACTTAACTAGTAGTAGAGGAGGGAATCAGCGCTCATATGTACTAGTTATCTTCTGTGAAGCAGGACAAATTAGGAGAAACCTACGGATTATAATTAATAAGTTTATAACAAATTTATAATTTTTTTAAATTAAATTTTATTCTTTTTATATTTTATTCCCAACCACTCCTTCCCTGAGGAAGGAGGAGAAGAACATGTCACAGTTATATTACAGGTGAACTAGTTTGTGTGTGTAAAATAGGCTAAAATCACAAAATATGGAAATTTGTAAATCATATAAATTGACGCGTGCCGCTTATACATATATACCAAACACGGCTACGACTCATCCAAACATGCTTCAACAACCTAAGGAAACGACTCCACGACGTTAACAGGATGTGATCCTGTGAAGGGACATTGATGCTATTTGGTTTCAGGACTATTCCTAACATGCCCTTTCTCTACAAAGGAGTCTTAAAACCAGAGGAAGTTTTTACGAGTGTAAAGAGAATAGTTTCACCTCAAACGGACTATTCCTGCAAGTAAAACTAAGGGTATTCAAAGCAGCTACGTGACACGAAGCTCAATTTTAACGTAAACTGGACGCTGCATTTCTCCAAAAACCTACAGTACTTTAAAGAAAATTTCTTCCATGCAGGCCTATTTTCTTACATGTTAATTTATCATTTTAACCCTAAATTACAAAATTAATACGAATACGAAGTAGAAGTAAAATATTCTTATGGTCAAGATTTCTTTAAACTTTCAGAAAATGCAGTTTTCACAATTATAGGTTAACTCTGTGAGAATGGACGTATGCCAACCTGAAGTTTAAAGGAAATTTCTTTGCAAGAAAGTGAAAAATTTTAGAATTGTTTGCTAAACTAGGCCTAGGCCCACTTATTAATCATATGTTTTCTTTTAATTTAAAAAAAATATCTGCAGCTTAGTATACAATGAGAAGTAATACTAACTGTAAACATTAACACATTATTATCACTACAGCAATTTAAATTTTAATTCTAATTAATACTATTGACTGGTCATCATATTCTTTGACACTTCCGAATCAGTAAACGTCTTTTTGAACATATGCCCGGCATGGTATGCTATACTTATTGGAATGTTCTGTTCAACTAGAAAAGACGTGAAATAGCATTCCGCTCGTGTAACGTTATCTACATCAGAACTTTTGACAAAGAACTATCCAATTTCAAATTATTAAAACCGCCTTTCACATTTTAAATGTTACTTCATGTGGCTGAAAACATATTTTCTGCCACCTTGTGCAATGTTTACATTGCACCTACAAACACAGCAAAACGTGAACTTCTCTCCTTTGTTAGACTAATACACATGGAAATTCTTTGGTGTACTCTTTCCAAAATAATCAGAAAATAGGTTTTCTTATGTCTTCCACTCATTTTGCCAATTACTATTGTCCATTTCATGTACGTGGGGTAAATTTTGACAGTTCTAGAAAAGTAGCATGGCGACAGTGTATCCTTCCACCACAGCTGTTTGCAAACAAATGTTTTGAGTCCAATGCACACTTGCACTTTCCTCCTTCCTCTTGTTCCCCATCACGGCACGCACTGAAAGCTGACGTTAGCTAACTTCCGTCCAGTAATTAATGTAGGATATTATAGACAGGGTGGCATTCAAACCTGTTTTATTTTTTAATTACAGAGTTAAATTTTTTAGGGGTCTGTTTATTTTATTTTGAGGAAAAAAGGAAAAGGAGGGAGTCTTTAGATTAACATCATTGGTGAGACTGGATTATTTTGATGTTCTTGTGTGTGTATGACATTTTGAGTTGCATATGGTATTAATGGAGGAGTGGAAAATTTTGCTCCTATGGAAATAAAATTTAAATTATTTAACTTAGAAAATTATAACTTTAATAAAAACACAAAACGCGATACATACACCGCTGTTTGTATTCGTACAGATGCAGCAATATACACACGCACACACTTTGACTGAAGTTAACCTTACACTCGAATTTACGATGTAGACAAACAAATATTATTCACTCACTACAAAAGTTTGGAAAGTGCAACTTTTTCAGGCCATGTGCACATCAATAATTACATTAACGGTTTACAAATACATTTACAAAACACGCAAACTTACCGTTTGTAATATTTGCAACCTCTTGAACACGTGTTTTTCTATGGCAATCCTTGAGAGTTTACTTCACTAAAATCACGATTGTTCACTAGCATTAAATAATTTATGTGCAAAATCGTTCAGTAAAATCAACACTGTGCACGTTTCCTGATACAACACTTCATTATGGAAGGTGGTAAGGAAAATGGCGGAACGAGCAGTTTTAACGACGTGCCGCTTAATATTACATTTCACTCAAGAAAACACACTATAACGGTACCTACAACCAACTGTTTGAAAAAGCAAATACAAAAATTATTAGTTACCGATTAAATATTCAGACAATACCAATAAGATATTCATATAATGAACACGATGAGAAAAAAACTACACGCACAACGGCCTTCATCGGACTGGAAACATAAACATGGCTAGCCATTGGCTGGAAACGTTTACTGTTCGTATGTGTCTACATACTCTGTCATAAATGCTAAACATGTTTTTAATGTCCAGTTACTAATAGCCAAGAAAATTTAATATTCCTTTACAAACATATTTTAAACAATAAATGCTGTAAGTATAATTAAGATTTTAAATTATAACTTTCAGTTCCGAGTACTATTTTCTTGCAAAGTCATCATCAAAATAACCAACCTAACAACACGGATCCCGCAGCAGTTTATCAGCTGATACAATATTGTACAAGCGAGAGTATTTACTGTTTAGATTTTGTGTAGGTTAGTCACATTGTCTGTCAGATTTTACCCCACTTATATGAAATGGACAATACATGACACGACGACGTAAAAAATATGCAATTACAACACGAACATGGCCGACCAGTAAACACTAGCACACTGTGTGAGGCAAAGATGGCGAGATTAGTCTCATGAACACTTCATAAAAATACGACTTCAGCGCTGTATACATCAGGCGGGAGTGGCTATGACTCTCTTAAGGTGCCAATTTCAGATGCCGGATACCAGGGGACAGGCCCCGGGGGGGGGGTTTAAGGTGTCCCAACAACCTGTGGGGGCTCTGATTGCTTTCAGGTGGCAGGCGCTCCCTCCCTGGTGGAAGGTACAGGAAGGGAGAAGATACGGTGGCCACCATATTGGATCCTGAAAGGTCTTGGTCTGGTTGAGAAACCAGCCTGTAATGGGTGTAAGGCTATGCATGATAAGCCAGGAGGCCTCACGACTATGCCCAGTGATTCAGTATTGACAGGTGAAAGAAGGAATGACAGAGTCCTTTCGAGTGGCACAGACGCTGGATAGCACAGCGCAAACCGGCCTTTAAAGGGCATAAGGCGAGATATCATGATGGGCTCATGCCCGGTGGGAAAGTCCCAGACTAAGGAAAGGACTTCCCTACACTGACACAAAAACAGTATTCCACCCTTTAGAGAGAGCTAATGGACAATGAAATGTCGGGGCTACTGTCAAGCCCTAGTATTGGAGCCCATAAGCAACATAGCTGCAGCAATAGTCAGTCATGCGCAAGTCTATAGCATCTGCTGACTTTGGGACCCACACCACCTTGTGGTACCGCTGGGTGACTCTTGAGAGCCGGCAAACGTGGGCTACCCATGATGTTCCCTATACCAAGCATTATTGCTAAAAGGGGTATCTGCCTCTCAGAAGGGTGCAGTCACGGCAGATAGTGATGACTTGGAAGGGAGGCGGGCCGATTGACTCCTTTACGGTCAGACAGTTGGGGCCCTAAAGTTTCGGTCTTAGTGAAGGACCCAAAGACTTTATGGTAATGGACAAAAGTTTAGTGAGCCGGAGAGGATGTGGGCCAGTCTTATGCACAGGATTTGGTGCGCATCTTCCCGATAAACTAAGCCTCAGGGAAAACCCACAAGTGTCATGAAAAGGAAGAATGGGGAGACCTCCAAGCCTGTGTCAAGGGTTTTCCTTGGCAACTGGTCACGGTGGGAAAGGACTAATGCGGGTGGTGGTTGGAAGAACGCTCCGGCGTGATTATGTCATTGACATAACCAGCGGATAGGCAGATAGTGGACTTTACTTTGCTTAAAAACCACGAGGCTGAGTCACATTATATGTAATTGAGAATTATTATCGCAGGGGCTAGTGATGGCGCACAGCTGAGGACTGGTGAAATAATAATCCGTGTTATGTTATGTCTACAACATCAATCAGCCAATAACATTCCGCGATTAGCTACCAGATTTTTTTACAGTGACGCATCTCTATCGTGCTATCTATGGTGATCATAAGAGAAATACGTAAACAAACAAAGAAAATATTATGCTGAACCAAAAAAACATACAACTTTAGCCTTTTCCCATAAACCCGTAAACACACTATAAAATCCATACATTTTACGGACAAACCGTAAAAGTTTGCAGGTATGCAGTGGTCACCCAGTAAGCTAGTGCCCCTTCTAGCTTCTAGGCAACCCCATAGGAGGTATAGTTTCTAAGTTATAGTCTAATTATCCACTTGCATCTTAAGTACTCTTAGGAGCAGGTCACCTCCACCCGTTATTTGCGTAGCATTACTTCTGCCACATAAACCTGCCTAATTTACGTATGAGTCACCTAGTATTTATTACTTCAATAAATACTAATTATTTATCGTTGTACTTCTATGCCATTCCACGTCAGGCACGGGGTTTAGAGAACTGAGTTTAGTGTTGCTAAGCAGGTGTATGCAGCTAACCTCGTTGCTCCGGGTATCAAGACCCCACGGGATCAAGTCCAAGCCGCTCGACACGCAGGGAGACCAGCTTCTCCCATCGAGAATTTTGTATTCCACTCCAACCCGACTATGACAGGCAATGGGTATCATCCAATGGTCTGGGCCCTGGTTACCTGGAGAGACATCAGGCTCAGGCGCGCTAACCCTCATTACGGCTGCTGGGAAGGTGCCCAGTGGAATCACCGGCACCTGGCAGAACAGAACAGCAGCTCCACAACCGCCAAGGCCAGAAAGACAACGGAGACCACCCGGCCATCCTGCAGCGTCACTACTGCCTCGCCGAAGCCCCAGAGGGCCAGTGTTTCAGGGCCGACATATCGCCCGACCGACAGAACCGGACTTTGTGCCTAGCTGACAGCCCACGCGGGCAACCCTAATGACCAGAATAAGACCGAACTAAGTTTCTTAGTGCACGACTGACCTAGCGCAATCCCAAAAGCCACTTCCACAGACAGTTCAAGTGACACGCGTCAAGATTATAGGAAAAAAATTTCACAAATCTTTGAAGTTTTTGGTTATGCCCAAATTTGAAGACAAAGGAAAGAAGTGTCTGCATTCAACTTCAAATTTTTGAAGCTTCGCATGCCCATATTAAATATAAGTTGAGTGGAAGTACATGTATCAGATAAAATTAAAGTGGATGGTTTTTTAATGTACATTGAAGACTGAGTATGGGTCTGACAAATAAAATAAAGTGAGAACATTTGAATAACATAAAATTTGAACAGTAGTTTTTTCTGTGAGACAGCTTAGTGTCCGTTTACTATGAGCAGGATAGGTAGTTATTAAATACAAAGAGTATTATTTTCTTAAATTTAATAGTGGATTTTCAAGCACCTGTTTACAACTAGACGTGTGTGCTACGGGGTGCGACTACCCTAGATGGTAGTGTGGTGACGACTGATCTACCAAGCCCAGTTTGGCCTACCACGACAAATACTATATATTAATTTATGCCTAGGAGGCATAAGGGGGTAAGAAGTAGTATTCCACCACCTGGGGGTAGGTTTGCTATGGGTTGGAGGGGAAACAAACCCCAGAGTGAGTCAGTTAGGGGTGGCTTCCGCCCAGGGGGCGTGATCTTCCTCACTATTAAGGTCGCCAATATAAGGGATGCCAACTGTCCCAAATGGGTGAAATGGTGAGAGGTCTAATCTGACATGGTGATGGGGGTGTGTGTGGTCTGGGATAGGAAATTTTAAGTGGGCGAGTAGGTTGATGGGTCGGTATAAAATCTACCAAGGGGAGTGTTGTACAAGGGCGTGTGTCTGGTTGTGCTGGGAGTCACACCCGGATCACATTTCCCGTTGTAAGTTTAATATCACAATATTTAGGGAGTATTGTACCTGCAGGATGTTTTACTCTGATACATCGTACAGACTTTAGTTGGACATTACTAGTGGTTTTCGGTAGCTGACTAACGAGGGTGTCACGAGTAATAGCCTTGTCCTCCTGAGTTAATAATTTCTCCTGTTCCTCGTACTCCACTGTCTGATACCCTGGCCACTGGCTACCAAGCAAATGATCTAGCGGGGTAGAAATATCCAAGGGAATAAATGGAGAAATGGCCCAAGAAGTTTGGTCGTGACACCTGACTGGAGGTTCGCCCTCAGACGTGGGGCTGGCGTTTGCCCATTCAAGGGTGCGACGTTCTCTACATCTTTGTTTACTAGGAGCTCCTCGTTCTTGCAGTACATCTGATTATTAGGGTTTACACAATACCACATAAGATAGGAAATAAGGGTTCTCTTAACTACTAGTAATGGAACACAAGAATTTAACCTGACGTTTATTGCGGGGAATGTCCCTGCGGAGTACACGCAATAATTATAACTAATACAAAAATGAACAATTATATAAATTGAATTGGCAAAACACTGGAGACAAATATGGTACGAGAATAACATAAACCAACGGGCAAAGGCGAGCCAGAGAGAGAGAGCAAATATAGCTACGCAACTTTACAAGGGCTACTATAAATGAAAATGTATAGCAATCCAACTTGTTGACGGGGGTAAGGATTACCTGTTTCAGGTGGGGGGGAGAGGGGAGAGAGAGGGAGAGAGGGAGAGATAGATAGAGATATAGAAAGAGAGAGATAAATACAGACCGAGGGGGGAGAGGGAGAGAGACACTTCACAGACTTGTAGAGTGTTTAAGGTGCATGTTATGAATGGAGGGTTGCGTCGGGAATAGAGTAGTCCTTGGTCAGACTCGAAGGAGAGCCTTCTGCAAGCTGGGTGTAGCAGTCCTCTGCAGACTGGAGTGGTGAGCAGACTTACCTTTCTCCAGTCCAAAAGGACTGGAGAAAGGTAAGTCCTTTCAGACAGAGGAAGATGAGTTCTTGCAGACAGGGTGTTGGGCTCGTGTCCTCTTTGGTCACCGAGCCCACCCCACACTCTGGTCCTGGCAGCCGGGGCTGTATTTATACAAAATTTCCTCCAATCATAAGTTTTTCGGGATGTGGGGGGTAGTGTAGCCTTCCACCACAAGGGGGCATTTATCGGGGGTGCAGACGCACTGACTTTCTTATCGCCCCGTGTGGAGGCGACGACAAATTAAAAACCCCTGCCTCTGAGGTGGGCCGGTTGTGACATCACAAGGTCACAGGGGTGCTGCCATCTCTCGTGATTGCAGGAACTTCTTCCAGGACTAGCCACGAGTAGTAGTATTCTCAATAATAATAATTCCAATTGCAGGGGTGCCTTTTGCATGCATAATTTTGGACGGGCAATGGGATTGTAATTACGAACATAATATACAATGATGTGATCGGCTACCCGGGCTTCTTAGCTCGATACATTCATTCTGGTTTGCCACTTACATATTCCGCCCAAGCGCATGTGGCTTGTAGATGGGGCAAAGTCGTCCGTAAAATGTGCATTCGCACTGCACAGCATTCTGGCATGCATCAATTGGCCACCCCCTGAGCGACGAAGACCAATCTCCGGTTCTACTACTGTGCTGCAGGTCTGGAAGGTAGATGCCTCAATCAATTAACATCTGATGGGTTTCTAGACGAACACCTCTTCTGTGCATGCATTGCCTTGAGTGAGTTGGGCTTCTGGGTGAAGGCCTGCTCTGTGCACGCTGCCCTTGAATGAATAGCAGGCGCCCATATCTGGGTCGCACGCCATCTGGTTCCAATCTCTGCGGCGGGTAAAAAGCCTTCCCCTTCTTTCCCTCTTTGCTCTCTCCCCCTCCTCTTGGCAGCGGTCGGGTGTCGGGACGTGATGTCATCTGCTTCTCAGCACCAAGCAGGGCAGTCCCGTTGCGTTTTCGTTTCTCTTGCTTACCAAGGGAGGAAGAAGTTGGACGGAGTTGGGGATCAAGCCATTTTAATACTAGGCCTTCCTTGTTCTAAAACAGAACTACACTGGCATAATAAAGTGAAAGAATAATTTATACAGTGGGTGTACAATTATGGTTTAAAAAGTATATATATTTTTACGTTAATATTTATTTTTCTGTTTTCGAAAAATTAAAGTGCGATCTTAACGAGCAAGTTCTCATGTGGGAGTGGTGTACTGTGGTGCTGGGGTAGTAAATTTACTTACTCTTGGGTGGTCGCACAGTATCCGGCATGTAGTAAAATTTACAATTTTAATTAATTGCTTAAAAAATTATTTATTATACATATGGCATTAAGGTTACTCCCCTACATTGCTAAGTGAGCATTGCATCATGGGAACAAAACACTGAAAACAATCAAGTAAAACAAAATATTTTCTTTTCGTTGTCTTGAGATGAAATTGTATAGCACAATTTGTGCGTGACAAAACATACTCTTCTTTAAACATTTTCGCAAAACATTGGACACTGAACACTATCTCTTACGAACTAGGTTACGTACTAATGGGTAAACTAACGCTCCCTTATATAGAGGGATTGTTGACAGTGATTATTATACATAGGTACTTGCTTGAAAGTTATTTTCTGTACAGGGTTTTCATCTGCTCAGAGTGCACAAACGTTTAGGGGTCTGCTCTGGGCAGAGAGTTCATGAATTTAGACAGGAGTGGATCTCCATTTAACATTACATGAAGGGGGCTCAGACAAGTGAGCGTAATGAGTGTGAAATGGTGCACCACAACTCTGTTTGGGGTTTTCACACAGGCATGAAATAAGTTGTTTGTGCACTCTGGGGGCGAAACAGTTTCTTAACACACATTATAATCCTTTACATGCTAATATGGTTATACTTATGCACGTATCGTACCTGAGAAATTATACAAGGGTCAGGTTTAACCTATAAGATAATATTTATCCCATTGTGGGGTGATTATAGTAGGACACAAAATGCTTACATCTAAACACCCTACTGCGGCGTACCGTAACAAGAGGTTATGTACAATATTCTGGCTAGACGCACTATACTGGCATGTTTTACTAAGGAGGTCAATATGCAAATTAGCATTAAATCATAATTTCCCATGTTACCCTCCTAATAAGGTTACCAGCCGGGTAAACTCTTAAAGTTTACTTTTGTACAGGGTTGTGAGTTGACTATTCCGATACAAGGATCAGTTTGCTTGTTACAATTATGTATAAAGGTGTCAGCATGACTGGCTGGGGGCGAGATTGCATTTCTCGTGGTTGTCAGCATAAGGGCATGTCTAACTCTTACTGAGTAGAGATTACGCTTGCCGTTCTGGCGGTGGAACATTTAAATGCATAATTCTCAAGGCTTTCTAAACTAAGACACTGGGGAAAACAAAATGCTACATCAACTCACTTGAATTCTACTATATGATAGGGGATTCCTTCAAAGGAAAATACTAGGCTAATACTCTATGTGACTTATTTACATAAAAATTTCTAGCTTGAAGCTTGTTAAGGGGTGTGTAATGTTACGTTAATTTTATGTAACAATGGGTACACAAAATATTGGAAGTTATGACCTCGGTTCAACTTAGCTTTTAACACAGCTTACAATGTTACGGGGTTTACACAGGTTACAATGAGAAATTTAACGAAGCTTTCGAATTTCTGGGTGACGGGTTACGGCGTACTATCAGCAAGTTCTCACCTCATGCTCTTAAGCAGGTTTACAAGAATAATTAAAGCAACATCACCCAGTCGCATTGTGAGGAACGGAGAGGGTTTCATTAATGTTGTGTTTATGGGCCCGCTGATGGGCTTCGGTTTCGCATGTTCACTTCCTGACAGTGCTCACGGAATTCTTGGATTCTACGTTAATTGTGTTGTTCTATTTTCTTTTAAATACAAATAAAATAATCATTATTAAATTCTGGTCTAGTGCTGACTTTACAGGAGCACTAACGGGGTTTACGGGGAAATGCAAACACAAATTTTTTCAGCTTGCTTACTAGGTTTGAAGTTATGTTAACTTAGCCTTGGTAAACAATTTTTTTTTTGTAGGCAAACTAGGGAAAACAAATGCCAAATTTTTTAAAACATTTAAAAATTTACTTTACTTAGACACTTTCTCTTTTTTCTGCGGGGTTTCATTTCATGACAATGCGGGTTTTGTTGTAAATTCTCCACCTTAAAAATGAAGTTAAGGTTACAAATAAATTTACATGTTAATAAAACTGACTTCTTGAAGTGGGTGGGGAGGGGGACACTTCCTAACAGGCTAGGATTTTGTAGGTACTTTTAAAGAGACGTCTAGCCATCCCTACTACGCGAACTATCACACACTCGCATTCTCTTCGGGATGCTGTTTCCTAGCTTGATCACAATCTTACTAGTAGCTAAGGGGGTATACAGGGTTGACTAGTTCAACTATCTGGCCACTGCCAGGTACTCACTCAGAACTAGAAGCTAATGCAGGAGGCAGGCGAGGATGTTTACCAGTGGTTTCAGTGGGCGCCCGCGCTTCCGAGATGCCATAGTGGAGAAGGCTGGCCAGCAGAATGAGGCTGGGGCCCATCAGGCTGTCTCTCGATACCGGCAAGGTATGTGACACATGCACCTGGCACACAGCGGGGCCTCTATGGCGGTGGTAGACATTTTGGGGCCAGCGTCCCGGGCATTGCTCGCATCTGCTTCAGTGCTGGTAGTGGCACTGCTGGGCTACTTTTTGTCACTCACATTAGACAGGCAGTGAGTGACATCTGTTGTAGGCTCCATCTCTGCGTCTTGCTACAGTTTCCAGGCGGCAGCAGCGCGGGTAACCGGCGTACGGTACCAACTACTGACCAATCCCGTCGTGGGAGAGACCTCACGTTCACTCGCATTTACCAACTGGCCGGGCTCTCTCTCTCTCTCATATATATATATATATATATATATATATATATATATATGACCTTTCTTCCGAACAGGTGGGAACAGTCACCAAGTTGACTGTGGTTTCCTTAGATGTTAGCATGGTTGACTCAAGGTTTTCGTTCTCTGCCTGTCCACTTTCTCCATGCTTGTCCAGGAATAGGGAGGGTAGAGTAAAGTGTCGTACATCCCGGATTCCCTATCCTCATTACGCTCCGCCGACTCGGGAGGAGATGTAGGCGGTACCGAGCCTGGAGGGAAGAGGTATGCCGCTGCGTCCAGTTCAGTTCCCAGGGAGGGCAGCCCTTCGCGGGAGGAGGCCGGCGAGGCTCGTGCAACGCACGCTAACGAGTCCTCGTGAGGGGGCTGACACTGTAGCCCAAGGAGCAAGCAGAGGAGCAGGGGAGATTCACAACCTTGTACTAACACTCATTGAGGGGGGGGGGGGTGGAAGGGGGGTTACCCTTCACTGTCTCTCTTCTCTGGCCAGAATGGTCACGGGTGAGGCGGTCCGCGAGATCACGCCAGGGTGATTCGTGAGGTGGTCTGAATACTACGAGGGTCAACTCGAGGGGGGGGAGGGCGATACTGGGGGTGAAAAACGAACAGTGGTGGGTTGTCGTTCCCTGAAGGAATGCACCCGAGGAGGGGGTTGGTATGGTGAGGAAGGGGGGCTGTCTGGTCTCCCTTCTTCAAGCGAGGATGGTCTACTGTGTGGAGGAAGAGGGGGACGCTTCGTCCGCTTTGTGGGTGTCCATGGTTCGGTTTCCACAGGAGGGTCCGGGGTGAATGTGCCCTTGTTCTTGCTCATTATTGGCTATCGACGATCTTGGGTTGGAATTTGCTTGGGTTACTGGTTGTACTCGCATCCTGCATAAGTACAAGGGTTGGGCATTAGTGGAACACCTTTCAGTGTAATAAGATCCCTGTGTGGAATCGCGTGTCTTTCCAGAGTGCAGCTGTGCACTTGGAGGGTGAGGTGGGGAGTCGTGTGCCACCTGGGACAGGCGCAGGGGACAATCCCCGTTAAAGTGTCTTCCCAGGCAGTGCCAGCAGCTTGTCGAGGAGGTGTAGGGGGTTGCAAGGTCGCGCTGCGCCCTACAGTCTGCCTAGGAAATGGGTTTGGGCCATTAACCCTGACACACGCTGCCTGCTCTCTTCCCTTGGAAGGGCGCTCATGCTCTTCGAGCTCCCGCGCTCTCTCTACTAGTCCCTTGACCGTCTGTGATCGGGAGGTGTTAAAACCATTTTCACAACAAGGGGCGGAGGGTGCAGGTAAATTGCTCTAACCCGTAGGGCATCGCTCTGCTCTGGGTACACACGTTTGTGTAGGCACTCTTTTTGCCTAATGAACAATTCTGCTTCCTTGTCTGATCACTGTACCCGTGAATGCAGGTCTGTTATGATCTCACTTAGGAGTTCACCTCCTTGAAAAATGGGAGGTGAGTTGGGCCCTAAATTGGAGCCAACTTTCTACAAACTCGCCATAGCATTCTCACCAGAGCTTGGCAGTGCCTGTTAGTTGGGGGTGAGTACGGCTCACCCATTGCCTCTGCGGGATGTGTTCGCGGTACTCTCTCTCACAGGTATTGAGAAATTTGGTGGGGTCCGCGTAGTTTCTCCCATTAAATTCGGGCAATGTCATTTCGCTGGGTAGTCCCTGGATACTAGGGCTACATCTGAGAGTGGGATTGCATGGGTGGTAAGTATGCTCTCTGGGGCACACTTCACATTGATACACTACGCTGAGTATATTATCCCGCTCGTTCAGTCACCCAATACAGAGGTGGTGGAATTCTCGCTAGCAGAGGATACATCGGACAAAGTATCTCCCGTGCCTTTCACATTCCGGCCACTGACATTGCTGTGACTCGTGGCAGCACAGCGGTACTAGAGGTGTGTGTGTGTAGCAGGGGGGTCTCATCCCACCCGATACAGCTATAGTGGTAGGTCCGGTGATAGTATGTGCACTGGATTCTATAGCGTCCAGTGCATTTCTTACACTAACTTACATGACTAATGTACCTACTAGAATTTCCACAAAAACATCAGTAACTTTGACGCATGCCACCCTACTGCGTAGCGAGCATGCGCACTCTACTATTGATCTTGTCCAATCATCAAGCGCTAAGAGTAGTTAGAGGCAAGTCGTACGCTGGCGGACATCAATCTCGTTGCTACAGGGTTGATCCACGCATTTTGGACAACTACAGACACGTGGATAATTAGGAAGACTGTACTGCCCACCCAGAAAATTACATGCGGTCGCCACTCCAGTATATAAAACTTGCCTTACCCACTGAACCACCGACATGGCAGAATGAGATAAGATAGTTAACAGGGAGGCCATAAATATGTCAGCAGCCTCAGCCAGGGCATTACGAAATACATGGTGCAGCCCACTGGCCTGTAATAACTAACCCTTTGATAGAAGCCTAAAAACCCCCGCACCCCTGCGACAGCTACCAAGAAGACATTTTGGGTATATAAGGAGAGGCGAAATTGCTCTCGCCAGTTGTCGTTGGCCCGTCGACATGTATAAGGTTGGAGGGCTCTCCAAGGTCTGCAGAAGACTCTCCAGCCTGAAGAAGGCCCTCCAGCTTGAAAAGGCTCTTCCTCTCCAGCAGCACGGAACACAGACACCTCAACCAACTCCAAAAGCTCCGACAAATCCCGCAGCCCACGGAGCAAACCCCTGGGAAAGCTCCAAAATGTATCCCAATATCCTTACCCCCTGCACCCCCTCCCCAAGTCAATCCTTGCACTCTCCAGTATCAAGTTATAGACACTGTCCTTTCTGCACAAAACCACTCCTCGTTACTCACTGTTGATTGTGAATACATAACAATTTTGGAGTTAGTTTGGTTTCCAATAATTTTCACAGGTTAGCTTTCACCTGCCATTACGTAACTCAAAGTATTAAATCCTTTTTAATATTTTATTAGATACTTGGTACAGAATCGCACATCCCCTTTGTTTTCATAAAGTGGAAATTAATACGCTGCAGTAAACGTAAGTTTTGTGAGGTAGTCATTTTACTTCCCTTTCATATCTTTTGGCTAAATTACTTGTGAATTAATTACTTATAGTTTGGTGGCTCATTATTAAACTAGCAACCTATGTGGATTTTAACACAAGTGGGGTTTCCTGGAGCCTGAATAAGATTTTAGTCTTAACAAGACCAGGAGCTCCTGAGGCGTGTCAGGTACACCCAAGCATACCTGCCAAAATGTATCTAGTTGGTCCATTGTCACGCTCGTTACCTCGGCAGGTCTGCACAAGACTACACCCAGGAGGGCTTGAGCACCGGTTACGAACATGTCTTCCTAACCAATAGACTAAATGCGAGCCAATTCAGAAGTTTAATTGCTTTATTTTATTTTACTCGGTAATCAGATGCATAAGGAGGTGGGTATAATAGCCGGCTTAGACGGCTAGCCTGACAGGCACCACAATGACAGTTAGATAAGCCAGTCAGCACCACACCTGTCTAGCTCTCAAGTGAATCTACGCTACTCTCTCCTCAACCAGTAGTGAGACCAGTCGAACCAATCAGAGAAGTACCTCCAATCACTGAAAATTGCAATTCTTACCTTGACCCACCGTTAAGCATTTGTTGGCCATGGCCGGATCTAGATCATGCGAGTTATTTAGTACCCCCAGCGCCCCAGCCAGTAGTGAAGCCTCCTCCACAGCAGGGTCCTGTTACTAAAACTCCTACCACTTGTCAAATTCATACCGCTGCAGGGAAGGTTCTTATTATAGTTATTCCTCCTAAACCCGCATGTAGTTACAAGATAGTATCCACATTATAGACTGTTCATAGTAAAATGAGCACTTTTGAAAACTCTGCTGAAGATCTACTTGAATGCACGTTGTGTATTCTTCCAAACTTAGTTAACACTAACATTGCCATGGGTCTCATCCCTTTATTCAAGCATCGGTCAACTGAAACTGTGAAATTATTAGAAAACCGAGTATAAATATTTTAAAATCTGTTCATTTTTACACTTTGATGCATTAAGGAAAAACAGAAAGCGAAAAAAATAATTTAACGTCTCACAAATGTTTACCTAACACTTTTTATTCTATGTAAAGATATGTAATTACTTTCCCTCCATTGTTACTAACTTAACTGGGTGCATGTCATTCAGTGCGCCCGTTAAAATATATGCAAGCATAGGTAGTGACTTTTTTTAAAGATTGATTTCAAAAGTGCTCATTTTATCGTGAACAGCCTTTAACCGATTTTGTCCCAACATGTAGACCTACCCGACCAGCCCCGTACAAACACCCTGGTAGCATGGAACAAGTTGACTACGTTGCTACATAGGGCAGTAATTGGTACACCCCCTCCCCATTTCATTATAAACAAACGTTATTTTCTAAATTATTTTCATCCCCTCATTTGTGATAACTTGTGTCACGTTTTTTGACGGCCTTCATGGAGAGTAACTTACCCTGAGATTTGATTGCCCTCCATCTACTCTTAACCCTTTTACTTGGTTCCCAACGTGGGCCGATCGTCGACCTGCCAGACAAAATACCATTCAAATTTCTTCACACCGCAGAAGGGCCACATAGTCACACTCCAGAGGAAATCTCCCTCCCCCCCTTCTCATTTCGAAAGTATAAGAGTGAGCATGAAGCAGAATGCGTCAACTTTGATTTTTGTTTCCGATTGATTTACAATTCAAATTTCAAATCCACATCCACTGAATATCTGCAGATAAGGAAATACTTTGTAAGTCCTCTGAAAAACTATTTATAGATACCGTAAAACTCTGTCAAGAAGTTTCTGAAGGGACTGAAAAAACAATACTTATTAACCAGGTAAACTTCTTAAAAGGGTCAAATTACACATGCACAACTAGACAAGGTGCACAATTATCCAACTTATTAAGCAGGAAAACTTCTTAAGTGGGAACTTCTTAACAGGGTTTCTCTGTATACAGTGAAATAACATTTTTTTTTTGTATCTTGTATGATGGTGCTACACCCTGAAGCTTTAAAATGTGTTCAAAGCAAATGTTCTGTAACTTTACAGTTCAATTTGATTTTGAATTTACTAAACTTTGAATTCTCCTACTGTACCTTCGTATGTGTATAGTAGTTGCAAATATGTTTAAGACAGCTACTTGGTGTTCAGATTTTTGCATGTGGAAATCTTGCCAGATAATCATGTCGGTAAGTGGGTTTTCTCAGGGATCTCCAGTTTCCCCTGCCTTTGCATTCAGCACCACTCCACACCACTTTCCACTCCTAAAATTTCTAATGTAAAATACTACTTAGCAGGTTATAAGAACTGTATTTTAATCAAAAACTTTATCTATCAAATGGTTTGGATTACATAACACATACGTCCATTATTTGTCCATTCTATGCAAAAAAAACCCAATATGTTGACAAAATTTTTTTTACTGTTGCACTGTTTTAAACATTTACTTACCAGGTATTTCTAGAAGTTCCTCTATTCTCTCTATGTACTTCCTGGCATTCTCTGGTAGTTTGTCATACTCTCTGACATCTTCAATATTGCTCTTCCATCCTGGAAGTGTTTCGTACTCCACCTGCAGCCACAACCTCGCATTAACATTTTATCAAGATGTACAAACAGGACACAGAACACATTTTCTTAGCTGATCCCCAGATTGTGGTGAAAGAGTGTCTTCCCACATGTTTAATTGTTCACATCTGAACTGAGTCAGTATATCTTAATTTTATCACATTTGTTTTGTTTAATTATTTTAAATTTACTTTTGGTTGGTCTTTGAATTGTATCTTTAGGAAGTTTTTTTAAATTTATTTATAATTTTATTTTTTTAGGTATTGCGATTTTACTAATGAGTACAGTTATATTCAATGGTAGAAGTAAATGTAATTTTATTTTCTCTTTGCAGCAGCCTATTAAAAGAAGTATGTAAGTTTATTTCCACCTCAGAGAAACAAACTTTCACTATTTTTGACCCAAGCTTGTGATAACAGGGAATTATGTTATCTTAGGTTCTTTTCTGGGTAAATGGCTTTTCGTGTGAACCCAAAGACTCTCAAACCAGACATGATGGAAGGCAGTCAATCATAATTTCTGTCTGGCGATTTTTCTGTTAAATTTTTCCACAACTGCCCATAGTAAGACTAGGAGAGGTTTACAGAGGCACCTCAAAATTCTGTAAATGTGCGTGGACAAGCAAAAGTCCTGAAATGCCAGATTTTTAGATTTTGAGTGGTTTCTATTCAACCGACACTGCCGCCTCCACTTCAGAAGGATAAGTATTTTCAAAGGCTTACATTAATATCTTATCATCAGTAAATTAATTTTCTAGTTCTTATCAAAAGTTAATTATTTTCTGTAACTTATTACTAATAATTTTATTTTGAAGATTTACCATTTTCACCTACCTAGGACTTTCCACAGGTATGAGAACTTGTAATTATATCATGCATGCTAGCTGAGGTGTAATAATTGTCTGCATATTAACCTGAGACTGATAAATTCTATTCCATTCAGAAACTCAAGTATCAATGCTCACAAAAGAGAGGTGATAGGTAAATTTATTTAAAAGGCCTGAATTTCCCTTAGATTCAGTTTGCACTGACATGGTGCATTCCTGCGCATCTGACATGCACGCTCTACGTTTAAACTTCACCCCACCTTTAAAGTTGCTACACTCGTGTGAAAGTTATTTTCCGACAGATCAATTAAAAATGTGCCTACAGGATCACTCCCAGCCTAGTAATTACAGACACGTGATATAAAGGGATAAATTGTACTGTCTACCGAAGCCGCCATGCTGTCACCCATATTTCTCTCTCAAGATTTTATTATTCAACGGAGTCATAGACACAAGTCAGTCAGAGATGCAAGTTCCAAGGGATGATGCAAGATCGCAGTACCTCTGCTACTAGGACACCGCAGCTGTCAGATCCTCGTGCAGAGGTGATAAAAACGTTAATAGCCTCTAACGGGGGAGATAAGGAAAGGGGACGCTGATGCCCAGAAGTCCGAATAAGCCAACCCCAGCGAAGAGAGGCTAGCACCCCCCTGCACCCCTTCGACAGCCCACGAGCTGAAGATTTTGGTATATATGAGTTGCAAGTTCCCAGTCGGCCTTCCAGCCTGAGCAAGGCTTAGCAAACCAGCATATAAAGCCTGAGTAAGGCTTAGTCTAGTCAAGGGTAAGTGGTTCAGATTCTGATTTCAATAGTCTGCACAATACTCAAACTGGTCTACTTCAGGATCCTGACCCCTAGGTCAAGAGTGTCAGCAGTACCGAGTCAAGTCTCCGGGAGAAAGCTATGCTGCTTGAACTCTCACCTGCTGCCAAGCTCGCCGACAAAGGAAAGCCACATTATGCAATTGGCCAGAATGCAACGACCAAGGCAGATACATGATACAATGTATCAATTATGTTCAGTTGAGTATCACCACAAGTGCATACGCTGGCCGAATGAGAGGAACACTCGCCCAGGCCAGGTATATCTATGCAATGTGTGTCAAAGGAATTTGACACACCACCCTTCAAACTCAAGACCAAAGTTAAGCCTTGCCACTTCCCTACACACAACTGAAACACAACTTCGAGTTTAGTGGCCGACCTCATGAAGACTCCATAATTTTCTTAAATGAATGTTAAAAACAACTGAGGGAACAGATCCCTCAAAAACTACGAGTAAGCTGAACCCATCCCCAACTACTGGGTAAAGCCATACAGTGGTGGGAAAGTACGGGGAATTTATGTTATAACAGAGCCAGCTACTAGACCGACTCACAGTGCACATTACACGGGACAAGGTGGTTTCCATTCCGATAACAGATTTCCACACTCGAACCCAGAACACCGAGGAAGAGGCAGAGATATTTATCCGGCGTAAGGAACAAATCCATAAACGGATTTACCCTGCCACAGGCGAGCAACAAAGAGTACTGGGAATTAACCGCACCCTCTCCCCCCCTATTCACAAACTCTTACTGATCCCTCGGCTGCAGACGGTCGACGAATTAGTAGATACAGAGCGAGGGAACTGGAAATAACTGAGCGCCGGAAACACCTCAGCCAAGGATCGCCCAAGGACACGCGCTCCACCCAGAGAAGGGTCAATTAATCTTAGGTAATTACGCCTAGCCCTGGCTCACCAGATGCACTTTCCCAGGAACAGCTTTCCATAAGCTTTCACGACAAGAGAGGTCCTCACACACCCTGCAGGAACGGAGGTCAAACTCCCATATCCTCCTGAAGGTATCCAGAACACCACAACCTACCTAATGCAACTCCGACCAGGTATCACCGAGACCAACTCAGCAGGACTGACGTCAGGTGATCCCAGTACCCAAAACAATAGAGAACGAGGTGGAAGCACTGCCTCCCCTCCAATTAGGACGTATGTATTACACCTCCCCGTTCAATGAGGAATGTCCCATCGGACATTCCCCTCTACCCCATCATATTGCCCGCATTCTCTCTGGCGACTGACCATGCGAGGTAGCCCCAAGGTCTCCTGGTGCAGCCCAGTAGATAGAACTCTTGGTCAGAGGTGTCTCGCCAGTAGTAACATTACGGAGATTAGTGAACCACTGGTAACCTCTGTCGTAGAAGCTCCCATACAGCCTGCTCCCATAGCCCCTCTCCTTGCCAGGGCATAGGACGATGACAGCCAAATAAGAGAAGAGACCACATCACCGGATGGCGTAACCGTCTCCTCCATCTTCTCTCCCCCAGCGGAAGAAGCATGCACTAAGGAATCAGAACTTGATGTGGCACAGTATTCCTTGCCACCGGGTTCAGTTCCATCCACGCCACCTCCTGAGGACATGGAAATCTCCAAGAAACAGGACATGTGGTCACACTACACGCTACCCCTGCTTTCCTCTCCTCACTTCACTTCCCCGGCATGGAAAACGCAGCAACTACGGCAGGAGAATTGTCCAAGGCATCAGACAACATCATCCCTGACCTCAACGGGGAAATGATCAAGTCAGCAGAGATGCCCACAGAAGCAAGAAGTTCTTCTGTAAAGCTAAAGATCTTTCATTTTAATTATTCAATGTTATTTCATTCATTTGACTTCAATAATGCTACAAAAGGTTTTTCTATGTCCCATTTAATCAATCTGAATGTAGACTAAATTTACAGCTGCTTAGTAAATAGTACTTGTAGTTCAAAAGTAAACTTTTATACTGAATACAGATGCCGAAACTATTACACCCATAAATGTTAAACGTCTCAAGAAAATGTATAAATCTAAACATGTAATGCAAATAGAGATTAGACTTTCGTGTGTTAGCTGCTTTGACTAAAATAACTCTGGGGGAAAAAAAAAAAAACAGTTATGAGAATTCTTATAAAAATTCAATGCAGTATTTCTCATCACAGGTTTCATCTTTAGTACCAGCTAAAAGAGTGCTTTCAGTGAGGTTTTGATATTAATTTATTTCAGTAAATATGAATTTTTTTGACATTACGTAAGTAGGCCTCAACATTCAATTCTGATCAACCCAAAAATCTTGTATTGTGCACCTATGCATACATTAGGAAATGTGCTAAGTTACCATTAAGTTACCCTAGAATAAATTTTTTAATATTAAATGTTGGGCTATTTAATGGAATTCAGGTAAGAATCAGTGGAACAGAAAAATCAATAATCAAATAGTCCCATCACTACTTTTTAACAATGTCTGCATTAATAATAACTCTTATGGTTATAATTTTCCATATTATTAACATATTTGTGTTATACACAATATAGCAAATTACACATAATAATAAATGTTAATATTTTGCCACAAATGTGTTTAACCTTGTTAAACTATGGGGGAAAGAACTGTAGTTATTAACCTCTTGTTATTGGTATGCTTTGGGTAGTTTCGTTAAAAGGATGGCCTCAGTTGGAATAAATATTTAAATGAAGGAGCAACCAGACCAAAGAAAAAGTTGGCAAATTCAAGTATATAATTTGTTTTGTTATTTTTTGTAAATAGCAATGACAAACTTAAAAGATAGTGGTGAATATGCACACAAATGGGCCTAACGTAACTTTTATTCTGCTCATATTCCTTTGCATAGGTACATACTTTTTAATAAGTTTATTTAATTACTTATTTGAAATTTTCTGGCTGGGCTCTGTAATTTATTGGGATTGTGGTAAAATTTCAAATGACAGAAATGTAACCACATTACACAATTGTGTTTCAAACACCTAGGGCAAAGTTATAATCAATAACAGAAGTGACTTTCAAATAATTTACTTATAAACACAGTTAACAGTTAAAACATATAAATTTCACACCTTCAATATTTGCAATCACACACACAGGCACAGCGTAGAAAGCATGGCACAGATACAACAATACCCTTTCACTCACAACAAACAATACAGTAAATTTAATCCAGCTGTGAAAATTCAGATTTATCGCACCATCATAACTGCCTAAGTAGGTTTAAAAAACACAATGTGTGTATACTTTATGAGGTAATTTTAAGTATTTTTTGAAGGAAGAAAATTTAACACTTTGTTCAGCAAAGGAGCAACACACCTTGTCATGTCGCCACTTTTACTAACTTTTGATATGTAACCGTCCCTCTAACATCTAAATATATAAAGTATTCAAACATAAAAATTTTGATTAAATTTTGCAAATTCAAAAATCATTATTTTTGCGGTAATAAGTATGAAATATGCTGGAATTGAAAACTTGTATAATTATCTGTTACTACTGGCACCATGAAACTTTTAGAGAACAAGGGCAAAAGAGACGACTAGCGTAAAAAAGATGGCGAGCGCAAAAGAGACAACAAAAGAGAACAAAAGAAAGTGAAAAGAGAACAAGAAAGTGAAAAGAGAACAAGAAAGAGAATGAGAAAGGGAGAACAAGAGAATGAAGAACATACGAGAGCAAGAGAATGATAATGAGAATGAGTGAAAGAGAATGAGAGAATGATGAGAAAGAATGTGAGAGACAGAAAGAGAATGAGAGTAGAAAAGAGACAGAACAAAAGAGAGAAAGAGATAGAACAAGGGAACAAAAGGAAGAAAGAGATAAAGCTAAAAGCTCCATTCCGCCTCTTAAAATTTTTCCCTAGGATGAAAAAATACTTCTAAGGCTTAAGCATAGTATTTTGCATTGATATTTCTACCAGTAACAATTAAATTTGTTTCCATCTGTGCTACCTAAGAATTTTAATACAGTATTTCAATAGGCAATGCTTAATTCTCAAATATCGTACCAAACAACTAGGTATTGAAAAAATATTTAACTGCAAACTATTTCTTACTAGCCGTTGCCAAAACATCACTGCTCTCACTATTTTTAATTAATATCGAGTATTAAATTAATATTACAAGTTATAGTAGACACTAAGTTAAAGTTTCATTTAATTAAGTACAATCGCAGAGTTATATATTTCTGATATACAATGAGAGAAGAGATTTAGGCGGCTGTTAACACTGAGATCTAGAGAGCCAATATTGTGTCGTACAAGACATTAAAAATAAACATGCTGACATATTTTCAAATGTTTCAAAACGTCTGAAGAAATTATGAATGGACTATAAATTATTTTAAATGTTTATCATTTACAGTAAAACCCTCTTAAGAAGTTTTCTGTTACGAAGTTTTCCTGTTTAATAAGCTTCAAAAAGTTTGCACTTTGCATATTATAAATACATACATAATTTTACCCCTTTAAGAAGTTTTCCTACTTAATAGGCAGAAATTTTTCAAGTATTTCCCTGAAAACGTCTTAACTGGGTTTCACTGTGTTTAAAAGTATTCTTTGCTTTGTATAATTTTATCAAAATATTTTTACATAAAAATAATGAAAAAAAAAAATTATGAAACTTATTTTATCTTGGCAATTTTTTAACATTAAAGTGACTTTGGACATTCTGTTTTAAATTTGAAATGCCTGTACATAAAACTGAGCCACTTGAAACATTTGTTGCCTGGGAGAATTAAAAGAAATTTGCCCAAATCTGTGCTGTTATGGTCAAGTTGTTACACTTGGAAACACTGCAGTTTCTTTCTTGTGAAAGCAGTAGGTGATGCAGTGATGGCACAAATAATTTAGTGAAACAAGTGTTATATAAGTGGTAAAAGGTTGCATTCTTAGTGGTAAAAATGTTGAAAATATTAGGTCATACAAAAGTAATTGTTAACCAGGCTGCTGGAAAAAATATGTTGAACAGTGTATAGGACACTTGCGGAAAAACAAAGATCAACTACATACTTTTGACAGTGTTGACTAATACCAATGTCATTCTCACCTCTACACTGCCCACTTCAGCAGCATTTGCAGGGAAATGATCCAGCAAATTTCCTTTCTTCTTATATGCTACGGCCATCTTCAGCTCTGGCAGTGTATCCAGTATGTCAAGTTTGGTCAAACACAACCTGCAGACAACACGCACAAATTTTCACCAACCTTAATACCTTCAGTATAATAGTAACATGACACTTAGATTTTGGAATGTTGAAAATTACACAGATCAGTTTACTCACGCTGTGTAACCATTCACCATGGAAGTGTACTGAAGCAAAGGTATGTCAAGCCAGCCACATCGCCGTTTTCTCTTGGTAGTCACACCAATCTCACTGCCTCGTATCTGCAGCAGCTCACCAATTTCCTGGAACCAACAGCAGCCTGTAACGATTCATGTGCTCCATTTAGCAGCACACTGCTGCCAGCCATGACCAAAACCCATTCTGCATTTTACATGTTTGTGAAGTTTTCAATGTCCTTCCATGCTGTGATTTACATCACACTTTATTTTTTCTGGAGTCTCATGTAATTAGTTATGCAATAGTGATATGTAGCTATATTCTAAACTGCATACACTTCGTAATTGTGTATAGAAATATCTGAAAAACTGTTTGGAGCCATCATGACTAATTTGTTATACGAGCTAGTTTTATAAGTTACCGGTATCATTTTACGAGTTATCATAAGTTAAAAGCTCCCAGTTCACAAGGAACACACACAAGTGGCAGGGTAGACTTACAAGTCTCAACACTTCCAAAGTGAAGTTTTATTGTAAAAGAATGCTATTATTCTGTTTTGACTGCATTTGAGCTAATAAAGAATTATTAGAAGGTAGTATTGCCAGTGATAAAACTGCCTATGTTCAAAGGAGATCCCAAGGCCTTGTTAAACTACTCCAATTTACTTGCAGCATTGGTGCTCAACCTTAAGACTCACAGGGGCCATGTACCTCATGTACTTTTAAGTATGCCATTGCAGGAAGTATTTTCAGCAATTCAGTCACTTCCTGTTACTGGGAGTCAGGGAGGGGTGAGGAGGGTGAAGCAAAGTGGATATTGAGCAGCATGAAAATGCAATGGCAGGAGAAATGGGAGATTCTTGGGAAACCCCACAATCCAGCACAATTCCCTTGTGCAGAAATCCAGGAGCGAACCCATCGGAAACCTAATCAGGTTTGTCTTAGTGAGAAGTGAGCAACTTAGCTGTTGTGTCAACTGTGACACCTTTCCTGTTGCTGGGAAAACAACTTATGGTCCCTGCCAAACAAAAAGTATGACAAAATAATTATATTTTGATCTGGATGCATTACTTGATGTGTACATTACTAGTTAACAATGCCGCCACTCTCTAAACATTCTTTTCAACCATCACTGAACATGTGTTCAACCAGATTGAGGATCTGAAGTAACTGACGGAACAATGGAATTTAGTTTATTAAAAGGTAATTCTCAAAAGTCAACTTTTACCCTAAGTAAAACATTTTCATTCATTTACCAGCCACACCAGTCCAGAAACCATCAACATGCACCCAACTCTTACTAGGCATAGGGACAAGTTGCACAGTTTCTGGCCTAGAGAAATTAATTGATAATTAGTTTATTGGCCCAAGTTAAATTCCTTTCTACTGAAACATTTGGCCGAATTCTTTAACAAATGCTTACCTTCATTTACATGGCCAACAAATACCTCCGACTTGAGTCTGTGGGACTGGCACAAATTGAGATGGAAGTATTCATCTCCCCCATTACTGTCACAATCATGCTTATCAGGGACAGTAGAAAGTGTCATCTTACACATACCTCAATAGAATCAAAACAGTGACAAGCCAAACACAGAACACAGGACTTCCAACCAATGGACTGAAAAATAGAGGCATTTCTGGGGTTGGAAAAATTGTCAACAAAGCAAACAACACAATTAACCTAAGGGAACATCTTCAGGGTGAGGGACCTGTAATGCACAGACCTAGTCAGGAAGTATAAAGTTCAGACCATTAAACTCAATCCATTGACAATCAAGAGAGATTGTCACTGGTAACTGGCTGAAATGGAAAAATGGAATTGTACCTTACAGTCCAATAAAAGAACTGGCAATTTCAAGGTAAGACAAAGTGTTCTGCAACTACTGTCTAGGGGAGAGGCACTAGCCCACCTACATTAATCAAAATGGAAAACAGGACAGAAACCCAGTCTGGTAGAATTCCATCAAACCAAATGCAGACTCTAGGCAATTAAGAGAGAGTACAGAATGTGGAGTGAGAATGAGAGTGTGAGCATAGTAAGGTAGGGGGAGGAGGGGAGGAAGAGCACGAACATAAGGAGGTAGGGGGGAGGAAGATCACAAACCTAGGGAGGTAGGGGGGAGGAAGAGCACAAACCTAGGGAGGTAGGGGGAGGAAGAGCACGAACATAGGGAGGTAGGGGGAGGAAGAGCACGAACATAGGGAGGTAGGGAGAGGAAGAGCACGAACATAGGGAGGTAGGGAGAGGAAGAGCACGAACATAGGGAGGTAGGGGGGAGGAAGAGCACAAACACAGAGAAGTAGGGGGGAGGAAGAGCATGAAAATAGTGCAGAAGGGGGAGGGAGAGCATGAACATAGATAGGGGGAGGCAGAGCACACGAACATAGTTGGGAGGGGGAGGAAGAGCACACAAGCATAGTCAGGGATGGGAAGGAAGTGCACACGAGCATAGTCAGGGATGGGAAGGAAGTGCACACGAGCATAAGCAGGGAGGGGAAGGAAGAGCATAAGCAGGGAGGGGAAGGAAGTGCACACGAGCATAGTCAGGGAGGGGAAGGAAGTGCACATGAGCAGTCAGGGAGGGAAGGAAGTGCACACGAGCATAGTCAGGGAGGGGAAGGAAGTGCACACGAGCATAGTCAGGGAGGGGAAGGAAGTGCACATGAGCATAGTCAGGGAGGGGAAGGAAGTGCACACAAGCATAGTCAGGGAGGGGAAGGAAGTGCACACGAGCAGTCAGGGAGGGGAAGGAAGAGCACACGAACATAAGCAAGGAGGGGGAGGGAGCAGGAGCATAGACAGGAAGGGGGAAGGAACAGGAGTATAGTGTGAAAGGGAGAGGGGGCATGAGAATATGCAGGGAGCGGAAGGGAGAGTGAAAGAAGAATTAATTTTTCACATGTGTGTAAATGCTCACTAAGCTGGGAACAACCCTGTAGGCATGGAATTTATTGCGATGTAGTGCGACTCTCCCAATGGAGTTTAATGGCTCAATGGGGTGAAGTTTACCAGTAGTGTGTGCATGTCCAATGCAGGAAAGTGACATTATATATATATATATTTATTTATTGGGGATGGGCCGAGTCGATCCATTGATCCATCGATACCATCAATTCTTATGTAATAATCTGAATTATTAATCTAAATTTGGAGCATCGATTATCGATTCAGTGGGTTTACATTGCATCATATAGCCTATGCTCCTATAAAAGATTTGTTTTGACTGGTGGAAAATATGATGCTGCAAATTAGATCTGCCAAGTATTATGGATTTTCCGTAATTATTTCTTAGTTTAACGTCAAGTTAACGAGTTACAGAGGCAGGCTTGTTTATTACGGAAATTGATAGCCTTGACAATGTGTCGGAACATTTTCGTATTTTTTTGTTCATATATATTTACGGTATGATGTATTGTCTGCTGTACAGTAAATACTGTACTTTTACCAGAAGCTTGCATGCATGTCGATAATTTCTGTATTCTTTGCAAACAGCATGATAAATTTTGTATCACGAGCCATAAGAATTGTGGCAACACTGGAAAGAGAAAACAGCACTGTTGTCAGTAGTGATGCAGTATCGCCATTGTGTATTCATTCTGTGTTCGTCGTCTTTTATTATACAGTTTAAGTTTGTTGGTTTCAGGAAATGTGCGCAGTGTTGATTTTACTGACTTATTCTGCAAATAAATTATTTAATGCTAGTGAAGAACAGACGCGATTTTAGTGAAGTAAACTTTCCAGGATTACCCCATTGACAAACATGTTCGAAAGGTTGCGAATTTTACAAACAGTAAGTTTGCATGTTTTGTAAGTAATATATTTGTAAACCGTTATTATAATTATTGAAATGACCATAGCCTGAAAAAGCTACACTTTCACACACTTTTAGAACGTGAATAATATAAATTTTTATCTATATCGCAAATTCAACGAGTGTAAGATTAACTTTGGTCAAAGTGTGTGCGTGTATATATTGCTGCATCTGCACGAATATGAACAGAGACATATGTATAGTGTTTTGTTTTTTCATTGAAGTTAAAGTTTTTCAAGTTACAATAATTTAAATGTTGTTTTCATACCAACAAAATTTTCCACTGCTCCATCAAAACATCATAGAACTCAAAATGGCACACACTCATAAGAACATCAAAACATTGCCGTCTCACGAAAGACAAACTAAAGCACCCAACCCATCACCGTTTCCTTCGTTTTTCCTTCAGAATAAAAAAAAAAAAACAGAATACCAACAAAGTTAACTTGGCAATTACAAAAATAAAACAATTTGGAATGCCAACCTAGCAATTCTTCAACAGAGAGAATTTTCAGCATTGTCCGCCCCAATCAAACGGAATTTGAGCATCTCTGTTAATGGAAAATTTAGGCTCTCTTACGATTGAGAAAGTAAAAAGTAATATAATCAATGAGGTGTGCTACTAAAAGAACCAAACCACCAAAGAGCTTCAAAATGCTAAACATCCTAATATTTAAATGTTTTGTCTTAAATGTATATATCTATTTTCTTTTGGATTATTTTTCACTGCACATAATTTAATCTGCAGAACTGAATTTAATAACATGACACTTGTATTTTTTTGTAATAGTAAGTATGTTGTAAAAAGATCCATCAGGAATTGAACCATACTACTTTCTTCAATATTACGCTATGCTTAAAAACAATAAACAATACTGTAACATACATGTTATATACGAGAATCTGAATCGGGATTGGAATCTAGAAAAACTGGACCCGACCCATATATATATATATATATATATATATATATATATATATATATATATATATATATAAGGCACAGTCATACTAAGAAATGTACTACTAACAGGTTTTTGACCAGTACAGTGGACAATGAACTGCAATTAATCATATTTATAAGCATTTTTTAATGTGGAAATAGTGTTTCAGCCTTAATTTGGAAGGCATGAACATAAAGTGTTTTTTTCTGTATGGTGTGGACTGTAAATAATGATATCTTGATAAAAGTTCTGACCTATAGCAGCTATAAATGTTGCCAAATAATTTGAAACTCACATTCAGTTGTTCAGTAGGGAACGGTCCATCTCCTACCCTGGTAGTGTATGCTTTTACAACGCCAATAACATCTCCTATATGGCAGGGAGGCAGGCCCAAGCCAGTGCAGACACCTCCAATACTGCAGTTAGATGATGTAACGTAAGGATACGTGCCTGCAACAAGACCACTGCTACATGAAATACAACCCATACTTACAAATAAACAAAACCACCTAGTAACTTAATAAATTATTTAAATTAAAAAATATATATATATATATATTACACACTTACAAACTTGAGAGAAATGAGATGCTGAATCATTTATATTTCCGTTCGTTACAGAACAAAATACACTAAAAGTAAAAACCTCCAAGTTAAACTCATAATTTGTAGTTGTATACCACAAAATGTAGTCATTGTTATTTCCTATATTTGAAACAAGTAACTTGGAAAAGAAAAATCGCAAAATTGAGCTGATAAATTATGCCCTGAAGTTGCAGTCTCTTTCTTAAATATAAGATAAAGGAATAAAAATTTCTAAAAAAAAAAAAAAAGTTACTTACCTGCACCAAACAAATCACGTAAAGAAAAACAAACACTTCCTAACTGCAAGCACCATGTAGTGTCATTAGTACAATATATTTTCTAACTTTTTGACATCCCTGACTGGATGTTAGTGGTATAACCTTACTAATTCATGACAATAAGGGTCCTTAACTCTTCCTGACCTAAAGCCAGAATTTGGAAAGCTCCTACAGTTTATATGTTTTTTTCTTAATTATTCTGTTTCTGAACGAATTGCTCTCCAAGACCTACCAAAATCAATGTCTAACATGGCTGCATTTGCCCCTTCAACCAGCACCTTCTGCCCACGCTTCAGAGCAGAGTGCAGGTAAGACACTGTATCGACCACGTATGGCCGTATTCGTTCGGCAAATGCTTTGTAGCGCACTAGTTCAGCTTCGACGTTAACGTGGAGGGCAGGGAACATTCTCTGGTACACAGAGGCGAGGCTTTGGAACCTTGCAACAGACAAAAGAAACATCGCTGCAACCCCCCAAAACACACCGAAAGAAAATTTCAACTTATATGACTCAGCAAACCAGTATCGTGCAGCAAGGTATGTGAGTGCAGCATAAATAACCACCAGGTATAAAAATTCAACAGATCTTTCCATCAGTCTTACAATTTTCAAAAAGTGTAAAGACTTGCTTCGTTATAAAAAGTATCGGCAAATATATGTTATAGTTAACCATTAGTTGAAAGGGCATTAAATATTTATGTTAAAGTATGTAATATAAGGTAATAAGGTATAATACATACCTTTTAATATACATACATATACCTCACTGCATTGATTTAAAGCAAAATTAATTCCACAGTAGTTATTTGCAAAGACTAAAATCACAAACACCAAACTTACTTTTCTGTAAATTGGCTGTAGTCGCCCAACAGGTCAGCAATACGAATTCCATTGCGATTGGCTTTTGAGGAGTAAGTAGGGCCAATGCCTTTTTTTGTCGTACCAAGAGGCTTCTGTCCTTTCTCAAGCTCTTGGAGACCATCGACTTGCTGCAAGCATTCAAAATGTTTTATGTTACACAAAAATACATTACCTAATGGATAGCCCACCATTCACCGTCTACAGCTGGAATTACATCATAACAAACATTCAGAATAAACAACCTTGAGGATGGACACCCACTAGTTGCATATTTCCGCTTAATGTGCGCGAATATGCACAGATGTGCACAGTGGTGCATATACATGCACAAGGGTGTGTATACATAGAGGGGGTAACAAGCTAAGAAAATGAAGTGTACAAAATGGAAAATAATCACTCAAAAATCACTAGAAACCATTCAAAATCACAGAAAATCACTTAGAATCCTTGCAAATTGCTAGAAAATCACTAATATAAAATCTCTGTAAATCTCAAACACTGTAAAATACAAAAAACCCTGGTAAATCAAAAAAAAAATTCAGAATATCCCTGGAAACATTGGAAAATCAGTAGAAATCTCGACAATTCTACAGAAAAACTTAAAAAACATAAAACTAGCAATGATTTCTAAAAAAACTGGTTTAAATTATCAACAAAAAATTAATACTGGAAAGAAACTTAAAATATTGCAAAACATTAAAATTCTATTAATGTAACAAAAGCACATAGATGGAATTTTGCAAAATTTTAAATGTGAACAAAAATCTTTGTGTAACACAGAAATAAGAATTAATAAGAATTACAAAAAGTACATTACCGCAACTTTCGAATAGAGTCCGCAGACTGATCACAATTTTTGTATACTACACAAGATATTCCTGTTTGTTGCCAAACTATAGGAGTTGTAGAAGCTGCATTTATTCCCCTACATTTTTAGCCTACCTTCCCAAGGAAATAAATGCTATTATTATTACTTTGCAGTGAATGGCCTTGAACATTTAGCCAGAACAACGTAAGGTCCAATCCAGGAAGTGTCGAAAATTTGTAGTAATTCATTTAAAATTCAAGACAAACACAAAAGACACTGGTGCCTTACCCAAGATTTACACGAAATTCCTTGCGCCATAAGTTGGTGTGTAGCCAACTACACTACAGAAGTCTGAAAAGATACGCTTGTGTGATAACCTTTCAGCTTGTGTGTGTATTTTGATTAAGATTATGTATGTGTTTGCGAGTGGTATGTGTGTGCACACGTACTTACCTGAAACATTTGAAACTATTCACTGAATTATACCAGACTCAATAAATTTATAAAACATAGTGAGGATAGCTTACTTTCGTATTTAGTTCCATATGGGATATTTTTTTTCAAAATGGAAGTAATTAAATATTGATGCAATGATATTTCTAAATAACTGTTCTGCCGATTTGAACCAAATATTGTACGTTCAATATTCACAATGTCAGGACGGAATTTGTTGCGTTGAATCCCCAATGGTCTCCCATTTTGGGACATCTTAACTAAAAAAATAATACTTTTACATAATATTTATAGAATATCTCAAACAATTACTGTCAAATTTGCCATATGTATTGAGGTCACTTAAAATTACATGATTTTGTTGTATCAGGCACTTTCAAAATGGCTTGTTTATAAATATTTATGACAAGTGTGCCACATTTGCCAAACCAACTATTTATACCAAAATTGGTATGCCGATAATACCTAAAGTCAACATTAATTTTTATGCTACAACATATCTTTATGTAGACTATTTCGTAAGATAGTGTTGCCTAAAACAAACTAAATCATATATATAGATGCTCAACCGATTCCCACCAACTTCGACATAAAATACATAATTTCATTGATAGGTCACCTAACATAAGAAAAATTACACACACAGAGTGAGGTGGAATCAGATAGTTTCCCGCACAGGGAGTTCTATCTTCCACACTACTACGGTTGCCAATAATCGGGATGCCAGTTCCCCCGGGGTATATGAGGTGGCGATGCAGTTTAAGCTATGTGTGGGTGGGGGTGAATGATCTGGCTGGGGGAATTGGGAGTTCTTGGATGGGCCAAGTGGGTTGACTTGTAGGAATGTAATTTGCGTGGGGTGATGCAGCACGTGGTTTGGGGACTACCTTTGGCGGGAATCGAACCAGGATGAGTTTTCCAGATCCCAACTTTATTAGACAGGAGTTTGTTAGGTCCTTATCGGAGACTACCTGGGGAGCAGTTACTCTTGCTACCTGTGGAGGAGTCTAGTTGATTTGGACGTCGTGGTTCTGACTCACTTTGTGACCAACACCTAATAAGTGATTGTATGGGGATGCTTGGGTAGGAGGTAGAATAAATGAGTAATCCAGGGGTAAGCTCTCTGATTTAGGTGTTGGAGGTTCTACCTTACTTGTGATTTCAGTAGTGGTGTTGGCTTTGAGTGCCCTTTCTAAAGCCCGGCAATCCCTACGTCGCTGATGACACTGGACTCCACCCTTTTTACTATGTATGGATTCAGTCCCGTGACCTTCCTGCAAACGTGCAGTCCTGGGGACGTGGCTTATGCAGGCACACCCAAGGCCCTGGCGTGTAAAAGAGCAGTCCGGTATTGGGACGTCACTGAAGGTAGGTGCAGATCAATGCCAATCAATTACAAGCAAAATAACTAACTAGCTAAACGTGTATGAAAATATTTAACGTACTCTAACAGGCGAAGGTGAGCCTGGGAAGGAAAATAATTTGAAATATGCAGAAAAATTATGTACTGTAAAATAAACAGTAAAGTATGCAATTCACAGCGTAACCTGATTTACAAGAGTTTATCAAGGAGGTAGATTAAGGCACGACGACCTGCTACCGCGGAGTCACGGAAGTTGACTAGGGTGCACGGTGCAGGAGTGGGATTACCTCTGGAGTGGTTGCTGCCATCACGTCAGCGGGTGCAGTGGTGGACGACCCTTACACAAGCTGCACAGTGGTGCAGCCTCCGCAGTCTGCGGATGTAGAGTGAAGTCTTCTTGCAGGCTTCTGGGTGCTGAGCCGTGTTGCAGGCTGGGGAGAGGAGAGAGGTCTTGCAGACCAGAAAGAGCTCACTGACCTACACGGCCGGTGGGCCCAACGTCTCTGCTGGAGAGTGGTTCTGGACTTCCTTATATATGGAAAAATCCAGTGATCAGCGATCTTGTGAGGGTGTGGGAAAGAGTAGCCTTCTAACACGGGTAGGTTTATCAGGGGTTACGGTAGCACCACTCATTTCTTATTTCCCACTTGGAGGCGATGACAAATTTAAACACCTCTACCTGAGGCTGGCGGGTTCTGACGTCACAAGGTTGCAGGGGTGCTGCCATCTCGTGGATTTGTTGGAACTCTTCCACAGCTAAATAGTAGGGCAGGGTTTAGTCAAAAATATTTTATTTAATCGTTGGGGGTGGCGCTTGCATGCGGTATTGTGGGCGGGCTGTATATTTTGTAATTGAGCACATCAATTACTTATATGTAAGCGGCTGTCCAGCACGTGGAGTCTCCTTGCTCGCTAGCTGGAATTACTTTGCTACTGTTACTGACTTGCCACGAGCTCTGGCCACTCGTAGATGGGGTGAAGTCGCCCGTAGAGTGCATATCTGCACTGCGCAGCATGTTGGCATCCATCAAAGAAAAACCCTTGGCCAGCTAGGTCATGAATACTGTGTTCTAGGATGCACAAGGTCTGCTTCATCTTAAGTTTCTGCAGCGTGGAGAAACAACCATGGCTAAAAGGTACTGCATAACATTATAATGAATATGAACAGCCATATGCAGGAAGAGACCAGGTTATCTACCCAGAGGCATTGCACTTTTTCACTTTAATACCACACATCATACCCATGGGCAATATAGGAACTTGAGAAGTCTTCTTTACAGTCCCCATTTAGCACCATCCAATTTAAATTTGTTTGGACTATTTAAGATGGAAAGCATTTGTGGGACGATGCAAGTGTACAAAATGCTGTTTGAAATTATTTAACATCAAGAGCTTGATTTACACAAAGGAATCTGCAAGCTAGTGTCACATGTGTGTATGAATGATCTATGGAACTATGAACAAAAGTAGGAACAGGAGTGCTGTTCAAAATTGTAAATGTAACTTCTCCACAGGAACGTTGTTTACCATCCATGATACATTAATTTAATTTTTAAACAATTCTGTCAGCAGTGAACTCCCAAGTGCTTACCCTGGTACTGTATTGATAAAATTGTTGAATGAGAGAACATCATGGCTAATGTGGTTTCCATGCAGACTGGTTTCCAATGCAGAATAGCTTTTTCTGAAATCTGTCACGGGGTGTGATAAAAACAAAGAAAGGAATTTATTTTTACATCACTGTTTAGAACTGTATTAATTTTACACCACTTTTCTGTAGTTTCATGCAATACTCCTACAGGTTAAAATCCCCCTCATCTTACTAGTTATTTATTTTTTATTTTTTCTTAAATATTGCATTGACATTTTATTACAAAAATTTATTTGTTCCCACTAGAAGCGAGACTCACCTGATGAAAATCAAATACAATGTGTGCTCTATCGGATATAAGTAATCTGTCTTCCCAGTTTGCCAACCCTTTTGCTTCATTCTTCTCCAGCTCATCAAACAGGCCTGGTAAGTGAATCACCACACCATTACCTGCAACCATGAAAAAAATCACAAAACTGAAACGTTACTCTGTTACAAACTGGTAGGACCACCAGATGCAAGTTACTGAAGTTAGAATACTGCAGTATCCAACAACTACACTAACGTTTGTGAAAAATGTAACACCAAGGAGGATACATGTGATTGAAATTAACTTTATACCAAGAGTAGGTACATGACAACACACAATTGATTAGGATTACAGAACTGTACATGATCTCTGTTCTTGAGAATTCAGTATGGTGTGAAGTTCCCACATGCTGCAATCAGAGCTCCTAAACGTGATGGCATGGAATTAAAGAGGACCTAGATATGTTCCTTGGGAACCTCCCTCCATGCGGCCTGTATGTGAGTCTACAAAGCATCAATAGTGGTTGCTGGAGGACCACGACGAACAAGTCACCAATCACCATATCCCAGACATATTCGATAGGCGACATGTCAGGCAAAGATGTAGACCAGGGAAACAGTAGTAACCATAGTTCATTGAAGAAAGCTTGCACATGCCTCGTCACATGTGGCCAGGCATTGCCCTGCTAAAATATGGTATGTGGAGATGCCTGGAGGGATAGTACCTCGGGCTCTAAATCTTCCCTGACGTAGCGGTTGCTGTTCATATTGCCCTCAATATGTAGGAGTCATAATCGCAAGTGGTATTCAATGGCGCCCCAAACCATCACACTTGACATTTGTCCGCTATGCCGCATCACAATGCAGGCTGCCAGATTGCTGTCACCATGGTAGCATCTAGCACATATGCGGCCATCACTGTAGGACAGGTTGAAGCAGTACTTGTCCAAAAACTACATTTTGCCAATTAGCATGTCAGCAACTGCATTCCTGTGCCCATCGCAGTCTGAGGTGCCCGCAGCACACTGCGTTGAACCACTGACTCACACAAGTCGACACCCATTGCAGTGCCCCAGTGTCGAGCCAAGGACGAGGCTCTACGGTCTGTCATGGCCATGCGGACAAGATGGTAGTAATTCTATGCTATGGTCACATTACGTGATCCAGTACCCACTTGTCGCTGCATACGATCCTCTTCTATCCACTGGTTCCACACACGCATCACTGTTGTAGCATCATACCCTGTAAGAGCTGAAATGCCAGGGTATGACAAAACCTTTTCCCAAAGACCGAACATTCTGCCCCATTCGAACTCACATACTGATAAGGCACCCTTTGGTGTCAACGAGGCATACTGGCACTTGCTTTAACTTCATTTGACCGCTCTTTGCTGAATGAGCTTGGGTTAACACTGACCGTTTCAGTCAAACAAGACTACTGCTAGGCCTACATGTATGCCATCTCTCTGCAATCTTAATCATTTATTGCTGGTACACTGTTCTACACGTCAGAGTTTAGATTCATTTGGGCCATTCTTTCCAGTTGTTGCAATTTTCACAAACACTCGTGTATATACACAGCATCTTAGAAACATTTCTACGTAAACTTAATGCCCAAAACCAAATCAACACAACTGATAAAATAATTAAGTTTGTAACAGTGGTTGATATCCGGTTGCCATAGGATGTGCAGGTAAAGAAAACATAATATCCTTGTTTTACTTTAACTTGTGTTTAAGAGCAAAAAAAAATCTCTTTCTATGCAGCTATTTGGCACTACATGTAACTAAACGAGAGCAACCATGATTTTTCTACATCAAACAAATTTACTGACTTTGGAGAGTTATGTGTATATACTAAAAATAACTAAATTACATATGTTGTTTTCTCCTGTACTTTTGAATAGTATATCTGCTATTGGTATAGAAATTGCTGTTTAATGCAACACTCAATTTTAGGTACACTTTTTTGGAAAGAAGAACACAACAAGCCATAGCCAAATGATTTGGATGATACTTTATTCTATGTGCAAAGGATTTCATCATAATTTCTGATGGGCAAAATTTTGCATTATCCCTGCAATTGAAGGAAACTTTATGAAGTGCAGTTTGGTTACAAAGACTTGTTTTACAATACCTTTGGCATCATGTTGTACAACTTTCGTCAAATTTAATATGGAATCACACAAGCCTCTTCACTAAGGTAAATTTATCTGAAATTTCCATTACTTTATTTTATTTGAGAATCAAAGATTTTAGGGGAAAAAATGACGGCCATAATCTTAAAACATAAAAATATTTAAAAATTAGGCAAACCATTCTGAAAATGATTACCACTTTCCGACCAGTGAATTTCTTTCAAAATTACGATACTGGGGAGGAAAAAGAAGCCTTTGGAAGAGAGATTGAAATTTAACTTTATTTCCCCCCTCCCTCTTACACCCCTCACCAAAATGTATGGTATTTAATGTATATTGTCAGTACCTACGTAGAGACTGATCCCTGTGTATCTATTGCAGCACAAGAGTACCAGAAAAAACATTTGTCGCAGCATTTTGATGAGTGCTGGCGCACATTGACGGATCTCGTGCAGTCGATGGTATTTCCCATCTGCCTCAACGCTGACAACGACCCGTGGACAACCTCTAAGACTACAAGATTTTACACAGCTTTTACATTTACGAAACAAACCCGTTCATATGGATGTATACAGTTTGTACAAGAATAGGGGCTATTTTGTCTTTGCTCCTTGCCAGACATTCCAAGCATCCTTACCCCATGTGGTATCACCTTTAAAACGTAGATATCTTACACTGTCAACTGTACATAGTACATTTCCTGTGTTGGATCACTTTTGGGAGATAACCAATAGTTGCCATGACTTCTGAATCAGCCCTCATATGTATAATAGTGTCTCCATATTGAAGCATTGTGTGGTTTATAAAAGAAACTACTTTGCTAAACTATAACATCTGTACAGAGTCTCGATTTGTTCACGGGACCTGAGATGTTTGTCAGAGTGCTGACAGTTACAGAAGAACAGCAAAGGAAAGAAAGTTTCCTGAAATTTTACAACTAGAATTACTTACATTTTAAATGCTATTTGCAGTATTTATGGATGTGAAATGCAATTTTTTTTGGACGAGTGTTACCACATTGCACATAATTACTTAATTTAGTGACTCAGATAATAGATGTTTTTACATTAATGTTAAAATACAAGTTATAAATTAGTAAGAATAATGTACGCCAACTCTTTTTCTGTAACATTTAAGAATCTGTGCCTTACATACAATGGCTACCCATCATCTTTTCACTCTAATTTTTGTATTAGAATTCCACATATTTTATAGGGATCAATATTACTTATATACACTATACATTTAGATGTTACAAATTATTGATAACAAGAAGAATTAAAACCTATTCTTGTAGTAAATCAATTTAGACTTTAAGTATCATAAATTGTATTTCCTCTTACTCTTTCAGATTATTCAGTATAATAATAATAACAACAACAACAATAATTCATGAATTGCCAAGCGAGTATGTTGAAGTAGTATGTGCAGGCTGATCCTCGACTTTTCTGTTTTCAGATTTTTTGTGTTTTTAACTTGTTTTAAGGTATGTATCTCTGTGTTGTATTAATGGTTTAATTTATATTTGCATATTACATAATTTTTTATGATTGTTAACAGCTTTTATTATGTATTTTTCTGATTTTATCCTGACATGTATCACAGGTGCATTCACTCTTCTGGTTATTACCAGAGGAAGGCATATTGTAATATTTTGTCTTTTGCAAAGGATGTTAATAAAGGCGATAGATCCTGGACAGTTAAGGTCTTAAAGTAGAAGACAGTTACATTTTGTCTTTTTGTATTGTTTTGGTCTTCAAGGAATAACTGCTAAAGCAGGTAGTGGTTTGTTGGAATTGTGTTTCTTCAGAAAGTCTCGTATTGAGAAGGAACCTGCACCTAAGGAAATTGGTGATATTGATGTTCATGATATAATGTGCTGGAAGAATTTTCCTATTCATGAGGGGAAGGTTAATAATACTGCTGAAATTAGTGTATTTGGTAATGCGTCTGTTTTCGCTTAAGAAGATGAAAATGGAACTTGGTGATCAGATTTGGATGTATCGGAAATTAGTTGGTAATACTGGTGAAATACATATTCTCGGCCATATGGAGCTGTTTTTCAATCACATAACATTAAAAATAAAATGTAGAAACAGGCAAAGAATTATCCTTCACAACAATCATCATCTAACTACATGATCTTCCTTCTACCTCACATGCTGACAAAAGGCTAGACGTCTTTACCTACTTCCGTCACAACAGTGGATATAATTATAGATAGAATTATAATCACAGCAAAAAGTTCAAAACAAATAAGAAGTAATTCCAGCCTATGTTTACAAAATCGTATACTTAACAACCTATCAACATAGCTCTAGCACCAAGCATCATTGCTGTTTGTAGCAGAAGGAATCTTGTATATTTGTTTACAGTGGGGCTGGGGTACAAGAGAAAACACCATAGCAAATGCAAGACACCATATTACACAAAGTAATTTCTCTCACCGATGATAGACTTGCACTTGGGGTTGATGATGCCACTGGGTAACAGGTGGAAGTCGTACTCCGTGTGATCCACGACAACAGTATGACCAGCATTGTTGCCACCCTGAAATGGAAACACCAATAAATGCCAGCAACACTAATACATTGGATGCATATTTGACTTGTGAATCATAAGCATTTAATGGCAACATAATTTCCATTCAGTAATTCATGTCTAAAAACTATAAACACACAAATGTCATCACTACTGAGAGTTAAATAAAACCAGCTGTATATATTACAAATTTTTTCTCATCCAAAATCAAATGTTCACACTATGATAACCAATATATAATGGTTCTTCTCCAAGTGACAATAATGAGAATGTCTATGATGAGAAATACTGTTGATCTAGTTGCTTGCAATATGGAATTTCAAGTGTCTCTAAGCTGTACAAAACTCTTCACTTCAAGAGTAAAAGAGAATTCCTTTCTAAAGTTGTGGCTGTGAATGTCCTACCTTCCACACACAGTGGGTAGCTTTTGTTCCATTAAAGATACCAAGCAGTCCAAATCGGCAGCCTTTTGTTCCATCTCATGCTTCTGCATTTCTATACATACTTTCACTAGTCGATGTGGCTGGAAGTTGTACATCTAATACTTTGGATATCTTGTCTGCTATCACTGATGACAGTACATGCATTTTACGTTTCCCATGACTTTCTTTTGCATGTTGTGCTACAGCATGCCGTTTTATTGGTGACTGTTGCAAAAATTCCAAACTTTTGTCAAGTAAAATACCACTCTTCTTTTAATACTTTAGCCTCTAAAACCTTAATGAGATCATTTTCAGATGATTCTGAAGATATCTGGTCAGCTATATGTTGAATATTATATACTTTATTCCTACACAAGGAGCACATTATTTTCCCACGGATCAAATGAAGTCCTTTGTCTGCTGCTTTTCTGTAACACTGCATAGTTATCTTATGCAAAGAACCCTTAACTGGAACGCTATGCACTTTCATAAGATCACAGCAAGATGTCTGAAATATTTAGTACTTTTTGAAATAAATTGATTCGTGATGAAAACATATGGTGTGAAGATGTTTAGAAATACCTGTCCTCAGCTAAAGAAAAGTTTGATTTTCTTGAGAAAATGATTCCAAACTTTTGGTTCCCTCTGTTTTAGTATTACTCTCTTTATGGTGGTCTTCATGTCTATTCTTGCCAACAGAACAAGATTCCAGTTTGGTAGTACTAATAGTCATAGTTCTCCTACAAACATATTAACACCGGCTAACAGCCAGCGGCGCTAAGTCCGTGACTGCGCTCACGCATGTGTCACGTATGCATGCACGTGCGCAAAGAGGCTCCAATTTAAACTTTCCTACAACAAAATATTATTTGTAGTGTAAAATGTGTCTTCTTTATTTTTTCAGGGTTAAAATGTCAAAGTGTTTGTCAATATTGAAAAATGTTTGATTATGAATTAAAAGTGTGCGCTGTGCGGAAATTAATAACAGTAATATTCCAGCATGAATGCCGTCATAAAGAGGCACTAAAATAATACAGAAAATTCATAAGAAAAATCTAAAATGTAAAACAATATTTAAATTATTTTGTGCCACTTTATTTTCATATATAAAAGTTTTACTCTGCGTGCATAGCACTTCCGCTTATGTGAACCCCGTAAGCAGCCATGGTAGGTCCGTGCTACGCTAGCCTCTGTGCAGTTGTAGGAGGTCTGGCGAGGTAAGACACTGTAACATATGCACTACAAACTTTTTGAACTGATGTAGATTACCATTGCTTTTTATTACTATACCAGTTAACCTTCGCTCGGGTACGTTTTTGCCAGATAATTTCCCCAGCATTATGCTTCCACTTAAATAATTAGTGCCCTTGCGGCTTTTTGAAACTTAAACGAGGAGAAAGGGAGGAAAGATGTCAAGAGGCCATGCAGCCCGCACAACTTGAATCAGGCGCCATCAGCCTATGCTGAAGGCGTTTCATTGTAATTTCTGTATTATTTGTGTGCAATTTTAAGGAATTTGTTTTTATGAATGTATTCAAAGGTATTTTTCATGTTTAATTATTTTATGGCCACATCTTTTGCGACCACGTGGTTCATAGCCGCCAAGTCGATATCTGTGCCATTCATGCAGTTTGAGGGTTTATTTGTGTAATATCATGTGCACCACAATTTTATTCTGCCGTGCTCCATCATTTATACGATTGTATATAATTTTTTACAGTGACATTATTTCCATCCTAGCCGGCTATGTGTAAAGGCCATCACCTCACTGAACACATGCTGCAAGATGAGCCCCGACGAGTCTGCGTTAGTGACGCCAAATAATCACACGTGTTTATGTAACTTTTTCATTTTTGTCTCATTTCATTATTCTCTGTGCCCTATCTTCAGGGAAAATCATTAGCCCACCCTAGCGGCTGGCGACCCCCTTCCTTTGTAAGATTGTGTTTTCAAACACCACAGAGAAGTCATCCACTTAGAAAGTGCGCTAGAGTAATTGCGAGCTGGGGAGCACCCAATCGGAATTGGCTAGACACGACCGAGAGTAATTCACTAATAAAATTCTGGCAAATTTTCTTTGTACGAGTGGTAATAATAAAAGGAAGTAGTGCAGTGCAACAAGTGTTTCTCTTTTTGTAATGACTGTTATCTTTTGCCATTGTTTTCTAAAAGTTTAGTAATGATGTTTATTAATGCAAAGTGTATCATAAGTACGCTCGGGTGAGACTGACACACAGAACCCACAGCATCCCTGAGAACCCTGAGTCTCAACAGTGCAGTGACTGGTAAACACCGCTGGCACCCTCATCAGTAAGTAATTTGCGTCATCGTTAGGGCTCGTGTCTCACCCGACGGCGGTGCCAATATAATGAACACACAAACACTTTCTACTAACATTGCACATAAAAATCAACAAGCCAACAGCAGGAGCAGTGCAGTAAGACTGGCCTGCACAGTGTAGTCTGCATGGTGGCCCATACATATCTCTGATACCCACTTCATTTCTATTGCTTCCATCCCCTCTACCTCCTGCTGTGACAGCTAAGATATTATCTCCTTGCTACTCATCTCCACAGAACAAAATAAAAATACGAAAACAGTCAAGGAGAGCAGAGTAAGAGTTGCCAAACACTCCTCCCTCAGCCCGCAGGTTGACTCAGCGCAGAAACTATGTATGTACTATCACATAAGACGGCTCTGCAGCTAAATCGGGGAGGTAATAAGATGCTTCGAAACTTCCATAAAATTCTACTGTCTTATACTGGAAAATACGATACACACACACCTTATCTTTGTCCCTCCTGCTTCCATACCCCGGCCTGTTGGGAGGGGCCCCCCCATCTACTTAGCCAACTCATTTACATTTAGTTTCCCAATACTCCAGCAAAAAGCCACTACTTTTTTTCCATGTATCTTATAGGAAATTTGCTCCTTTTTAAAATAGTGCAAACCTCATTTTTTTGCGATGTCTACCTTTTAAGATACAATTTATTTTGTGATCAAGGATGCAGATGACATTTAAACATCAGTCATGTAAGTTTTTCTGTTATAGCTTCGAAACCAGTTCTGTGACGAAATTTAAATTCCGTAGAAAATTTCACATAAGGAACAGTGTTCTTTTTCTAATATCTTGGTAGCACAGGGAAATGCTGTTACAACTGTCACAACCTGTTTTAACAAGAAAATGGTTACAATTTCGCATTCAATATCTCAGGAAGTACTTGATATAAAAATATGAAATTTTGCATTTTTAGTGACCTGTGGCCAACAAAAAATGAACCAATTTTTATCAAAATGAAAAAACCTGGGTCACATGGAATGACCCATATCTTATTCTGATATGGGTGCTGCATCATAGGACTAAGATTATCAAACAGAATTTATCAAGGAACATATGAGACACTGTACTGATACTCTTTCACTGCACCAAGTGCAGTGCCACTTACATTGGCAGCAGACAGTTTTAAATGATATGTGAACTCCAGCATGCTCTTTTCATTGTTGGGTTTCCTCTCTTTGTTACCTTCTTGGCTCCCTCCCTTCCCCGATTCTCCCTCCCCTTCTCTTCCACATCTGCAATGTGCTGTGTCACCTGCTAGAATTTGGTGTTAGGGCTTGCTGCAGCTGCAGCGGAGGTTGTAGCTTTTACACCTATTACTATTACTATGACTGCTGCCAACTACTCTTGCTTCAGTGCAGCGCTGCTTTTCTTGGTCACAGCTTTCTTCCTTCTAGGCTTTTACAGAATAATCATGATGCACAATTAGCTCAGCCAGCAATGTTATAAAAAGGTGGGTCATGGCATGTGATAGCCATTGGTTTTGTAAATAGTTTGTTCATATATCTGTGTAGCAAAGAATAATGGTAGGAATAGATATATTTATGGTGCTCTCATATTCTAAATTCTGTTTGGTAGCCATTCAAAATTTTTAGCTTTCGTAATATGTACCACTATAGATTGCCTTGTCCCCATCATTTTACTTAACTTGATGGTTAAGCTGAGAATATACTTTTTTTTTTAGCAGTATGAAAGGCATGTGTGCACCACTGTAGATGTTGTTGATGTATGTTAAGTTGTCAAGTGCACCCAAGTTTTAATAGTTGGCAAAGTCTTAATTTTTTTCTCTTGTGCCATGCCATGCACTCCTTTGTAATTTGCTTATTTATTGAGTACAAAATATTTCATTACAGTTTGTACTGTGTAACATGAGTTTTAAGTGTGTAGTTTTATCGGTGCTGGCTCTGATAGGGCCATTATGTAAACTTTTAAGGCTGCCCAGCACAAAGGTAAAGTTTGGTATTTTTAATTGATGTTGGCTTTGGAAGAGCTTTTATTCAATTTTTCGATGATTGCTACCAGACGTATAACTTTTATCTTATATTTTAAATGTGGTAATTTTTTCATGGTATTCTCAATTGTAAAATGTACCTCAATCTTTTATACTTGTAAAAATATTGAGATTGCAATTATATTACGTTGTTGAAAGAATTTTACTTGTTCTGTTTGTATGCAATAATTTGTGACCCATCACATCACAATACTGAGAGAGGTTCAACATTCACTGTCAATTATTCTTACTGATTCCAAGAAAAAATGTTAGAGGATACAGTAATAATGTAGCAATGTCTGTTGAATCATTCTTCTACATAATTTCATGTATATTTAAAAGTTTTTGAAAATTTGTATTTTTTAATTTCAGGAATAGTTGAAATTTGGGAATTTTGTTTAGGAATTCTACAAGGATTTTGTATAGGGTTTGTGAATGCTGAGAAATTATACATTTTTTTGGAATATTTGGAGTTTTTTTATTTTAGGATTCAACAAAGAGTTGTAAAGTTAAGTTCCTGCCTATTCCCTTTTCAAAAACCTGTCAACCTTACACTGGAGCAGATTTAAACTTTCAATTTGGGGTGGAGGAGACACATTATCATATTATGCAAGTGCAGTTATAGACTTTCCATTTATGGCATGTCTCAATTTTAGAAAATAATATAAAATTAATTAAATATCATTAGTGCCAATATCTGAAACAAATTTGATATTTTATTTCAGTATTAAAACATTCATACAACAGTTTCATGCCACTGTGACTACAGCACCAATATGAATGGGTTAATTTTACTAATTAAGAAATTTCTATTTTAGATTTAGTATTAACCTCTGTTTACACAGTTTACATCAACAAATCTGGACCTCACCATTCTTATGTAAATCTACTTGCAGGCAACAGCATGGGCACATGGCGCACAGACACCTTCCACTACCAAAACTTAAAAAATGCAAACAATAACACTAAGTTGTACACACAACAATTTTATTTCTGAAGTAAGGTATTATTCTGATTGTCCCAAATACACTAGACAAAACTGTATAGTTTATGGACATCTGGAAGTAATTTGCCTTTATGTCAATGTGTTAGTCGTGATGTTTTTGTTTACAGGATAACAAGATTTCATGTTTAAAAAAATCATGTAACTTAGAAAATTACGTTATTAAATGAGGCTATACACTTAAAAGTATTAATATAAGCATAACTTTAGAATTAACACATACGCCTACCTTTCCAAATCAGCAAAGCAGCAACTAAAGTAACAATTCCTTATATTTTAACCTGACCCTCACATTGCATAAATGGAACATTTAATTTATATCTCAAAACTAAGATACATGGACACTTTCTACATTAATTAGCAGCATGTGAAAACTAGGTATAAACTAATTTAAATTTGAAATAGATAAAATATAATCTAATGATTTTTTGTTTCAACTTCAGACAAAATGCTTAGCTTTAACTAATCTGCACTTAACCTAAATAAAATGTTCTGTAAAACATTTACATGTCAACACATGACGGTGATCTTTGAAATCGTGAGTGTCAAAGCATGGCACAGAAATGGAACTGATGGCCAATTATACCAGTGACAGACGTCTGGGAGCTGGCCTTGATGCAATGCCAACGACTCTAGGAAGGCAGGCATGTGCAAACAGCACTCACAAACACGCAAACAAGCTCTAGTGGCAGTGTTACCTGGCATTCTACCATTCCTGTGCTCTAAGTTGTGATTAGCAGATACCCAATATCTTTACACCATATCTCCACTGTTGTAAACTGATTGTAGCCAGATAAGAACAACATCCCTATGCCTTATATCATGAAGAATGAAAGGAAACTTGGGCTATGCACATGTTACAGTGCCAACTTTAACAAAAACTTATTAAATAAAATTAATGGGCAGATAAAAAGCAACACACTAAATGCAGCAGAACTAAGAATAGAGAGTTAAAATTATCACTCATGTATCGCAGAAACAAAATACCAAGCTTGCATGGCACAGTACTTTCAAAACCCTCTTCATTATATTGTTACATGAATGCTGAGGGACATATCCAAATTCGTGAGGGATGGCCGTCTTTATAAAAACAAAAGAACTAAATTTGATTTCTAATTTACTAAAACAGCTATTATTTACAGCATTAAACACTCTACCTCCACTATTACTCGTTTTTATTTCTCAGTTAGCACAATATTTAATGTCTATTATAACTCTAATTAACATCCTGCTTAATGTCTCTGGTTATAGACAATTAACTCATACTCATCATTAACACATTTTCAGTTTGTCTGTTGCCATCATTTGTAATGTCTTTCACTCACACACCCAGTACACTAGTCAAGCCTTCCAGTCTTATTATTCGCTGCGCCAATGCTCGCAGTCGCAGATTTTTCCTCCTAGTAGTCGCTTCTCTCGCCACTCATTCCTCTTGATGCATGCCACACAACTGCACACACTACGGGTTGACTTTGCCCCATCAGCGAGCACTGAGAGCCTCAGGGCAAGTCATAAGCGGCATACACAATCCCAAGTGGCTACAGGATTGATCCAGGTGATGGACAATTACAGACGCTGAAGATAATTAATGTGCTTAATTATTTATATTGTACTGCCCGCACAAACTTCGACATGCGGTCGCCACCCCCTCGACAGAAATTGTTTCACCCAATAAGCCACGGACCCACTGATAGCAGAGAAGAAAGTTATAAGAGACACCACAGGATCGCAACACCCCTACCCCCAGTGACATCACAGCAGCAGAGCCTCGAGCGAAAGTAGTAAACATGTCGTCAGCCTCAACCCAGGGTGATAAGGAATACGCAGTGCCACCGCTACCCTGAGATAATCAGCCCCTGAGAAGAAAGGCTAGCATCCCCTGCACCCCCAAGAGAGCCCTAAAGCAAACAATTGTGAACTATATAAGGAGACTCAGAATCTCCTCTAGCCAGAGTTCGTTGGTTTGCCGACCGCATAGGTCAGCAAGCTCTCCCTGGTTTGGGCAAGACCTCATCCTCTCCCAGATTGCAAAAGCTCTACCAGCTCCAACTACCTATGCCAGCTCGTCCAGCAGCTCCTGCAACGTGTAGAAGACTCTCCAGAGGTAACTTCAACATCCTTACTGTGCACCCATTTACCCACGTCTTTTCCTTGAATCTGCAGTAGCAGGTCGTCGCGACATCCCCTCGGGAAAACCACCCCTCTGGAAGTAAATAGCTGTAAAATACAATCTTTCAAAGATTAGCTAATGTCCAGGTTCACCTTCACCTGAGTTAACGTAACCAACTAATTTAATTTAAGCACTTAGATTGTATGATTGAACCGGGATTCCTCAGTGTCTTCCTAGACATCAAATATTACGTCAAAGTTTACTTGGTTGACTCCATCATTTATTTAACCCTCTCATTTTTAACTGAAAGCATTTTCAAGCGAGTATTTAACTTTCTCCCTGTGAAATAGGTGTGAGTGGGCTGAACCCTCAGGAGACGGGGCTTGAAGGCTTTAGTCCGAAAGGACATACCGAAACTCCTGGAAGCGTCTGGTATGCCTTCGCTTGTCCACAGACACACTCCAACTCTCACCTGCTAATTCCTTCTTTCAGTGCCTCGGACGTGTCTGAAAAGACATTCCCCAATACGACTGAACTCTGGCAGAAAAGGGAAAGAGTACTAGCTCTAATATAGAACCTTGTGTTGAGAGGCTGTAAATATTTTAAAACACTACATAATATTTCTTTTTAACTTCAGATGAATAGGAAAGGAGGCGGATTATCCAGCAGAATTAGACGTAAAGAGCAACGAGCTTTGCAATGAGAATTATTGAAATCAAATATTGCAGTGCTAGTGGACTCCACTTGTGATATCGCACTCCCATCCCCAGTACCCGAGGTCACCCCGAGTCCCATTTCGCCGATAGTTGTGTTACCATGAATTGGGACTAGATTCATACCTGGGTATTTGTTGGCCGTGGCCTGACTATGAGCATGTGCGTTATTACCAGCTGACTAAGCTCACACCCGTCGTAACCGTGCCAACCCCTAGCCTAGTAAAGGACATAACCACGTAACACGTGCACAATCTGTACAGCAACAGGGAAGGTGAGATTATTTTACCCCCCAAAACCACCCCTAAAACCTGAATAGTTTCCACTCCACTTAACTTTATTCCCTGCCGGAAACCAACAAGACCAAATTCTTGGGGACAACCAGGTAGTGAACGTTGGTCCGAGTTAGAACGACCGGTCAGATCACAATACCCCTCCATTGTAACTTCGCTACCATCCACTGTAACCAATAACTCCTACACGACTTAGAACAGCTGGTGTCCCATTTATTGGCAGCCTTCTTGGTGAGTAAAGTTTCACTCCCTGCGTGAGAGAGGTTTGCAATCCAATTCACCTTGGGGTTTGATTCCCCTCCGCTCCTATATAACCCTTCACTAGGCGACATCCACCAAACCATCACATGGGCAAACCATGACCTGCCAGGCAGAAAGAAATCCTACGAGAAGAAAATACACTGCCAAAGGGTTGTAATGAGGGCTTAGGAGGGTAATCAGCATTCTCAGTAATCCATGTCTGACGAAGGAACCTGCTCCGCCACAACCAATCAGATCCTCCATAAGTCAATCGAACTAAGGAGAGATTAAGATAAAAGGGAGCTCGTGTCACTATTCTTACTCATACTTTGCTTGATGCTCCAACCACTCGCTCCACTCGCCAACTCCCGACTCTGAGACCTGTCACTTTTATATCTGTAGCCCTGACTATCTGGAAGTTTCAAAACACCCCAAGTCACACTGACAGAACGAGGTTGGTAATCCAGAGCATTCTTCAGAGAAATGCAGAAATCCTATCAGCCAAAGGTCAGGAACAGTGAGTCACCAAAGGTTTATCGTGGCAGAATGCCTTCACAACTAAAAATTCTGGTAGGATTATTGCTCGCTTGTCATTCAAAACATTCCATTGACTTACCGCCTCACTATCGTATCACTACTCTGTCCCATTCCACCGGCTTGTGTGGGGCGGGCCAAGGCCAGCAGCACAGACCAGCAACACACAATATAAAGTGCTTCGTAAAAACAAGTAAATCCAAGGTTGAATTACAACTTTGCTTCACCCAAATACAAAAAAAAAAAAAAAAAAAAATTTAAAAAATTTAAAAAATATTAGCTTTGAGAACTAATTTCAGCAAGTTTCTTTATGAAATTTTAAATAAATGTGCAAATGGCTACAAAAATACATAATTAATAAAAATCTGAATTGAGAACTTCTCAAATATTAATTCTGTAAGCTGAAGCATTTAACAAAACATTCAACATTATTCACCTCCGGTGTAGTGGTTATAGTTGGACAAGAAACAAAAAACCTTCTCAGTTTTCCGGCTGCGCAGCAGCAGCAGCCTTCCCCTACCTCGGTACGGCTTGAGGGGTGGAAAACCGCTTCTCTGCATTAGAGTCCGTATTACACGAGCAAAAACTGAACTTACCAATTATATTTCATTATGCTTTCATCATCAGATTTTGAAACACGTTAATCTGTTCGAAGATAGCCGGCATATCAAACTGTTTTTCCTATACTTATAGTGGTAATAGTAGTCTGAACAAGTGGTGATAAATGTTATTGTCTTGATTCAATGTTTGTGCCACAAATCGGTATATAAAAGTCTTTCAGGCAAATATAAAAATGTATAAGCAACTGTAAGTTTATGTAACTAATCGGTGATTTTTCAGAGCCCAGTTTATGGGAAACTATCCAAAACAAAAGCAAAAGTGTCGAGATGATACTCTTAGGGCTCATGAACCTACTAAAATAGCAAACCACGAAGTAACATAAAAAATTTTAAGAAAAAGATTCACACCACTCATAAAATTTTGCCACAACCAATAATTGACAAATATGAACATACACTGTAAAACTTTAAAGGTTTTCCTCATCACGTAAGATTTGTGATTTTCCTGCACACAGCACCGCATGAAAAATCATCTACTTCAATTAATTTCTTGTGCCGTTTTCTTATATTTAGGTATTGAAAAGTCATACTGGTTTTCCTGTTTACCCTCTGCGACTGTTGATTCCGAATGTCCTGTGGTGACATTTGTTGCTTCAATGATTTACATAAATTTAAACTACTTTTTTTTTGGTTCACTGAATTACGCTGCAGTATTGTACACAATCTCCCATGCTTGTATCTGCAATAAGGATATAGAAAGCTTATTTATATAGTAAAGGTTTGTCTTTGAATTATGTTTATTTTTACCACAGCAACTCTGTTTCTATGTACACGACCATTAGAAAGCGAAGGTCTTGGTTGACGAGCTTCTATTTCAGATGTATTAAATTTATTTGTTAGGAACAATAAATGTTATCAATTACGAAATAATAATGCTAGACCACTGTTTATTTCCATAAAACCTTTAGAAGCTGACTGGTGTAAGTTAAACATTATCGCCTCTATGTGTATACCTCTGAACTAGCACAGAGTGGTTTCGGCGTAATCACAGAACTTCAGAAATTTAAGCGGCAACCCTATAATTTTATTGGCCGCACCTCTGTAGCAAAGTTCAATGCATGCCTCTGTCGTAGCTTCCATATATCCAGTTCGCATATTGTGAGATACAGCAGTCTGAATAAGCGGTTGTTAGCTATTTGAGGCCATGAAAATAATCTTTCCAATGTGCACAATATATTGGTTGTATCATTCAGTCACCGTTTGGAATGTGCTTTCTTTTTGTGCCTCAAAATACACATTATTCAAATACGCTACAACGGATACACATACACGCTACAACAAATACACCAGGTATATGGCCGCCTTAAAAAAACATTGTTTTTGAGTTACACTTTATAAAGTTGTTTTGAAAATGATGTAGTTCAAAAACATTTATGCTACGCTAGTTAAACAACTTTTTATCACATTATTTTTTTAAGTGAACCTACAAATTTAACTAAGTATTATTTTCTTCATGCCAAACAAAATTTAAGGGGCATTACTCTACATTAAAAATAATAAACCTATCTTTTGTATGCTATCACCTTTTGTTTGTGATCGTGTTCATAGACAGGAAAATGTTTATAACTTTCCATAGTATACTCATACCCTCCAATTTCTTGTGGTTCTTGCCACACCCCAAATGCAAATCTCAAAATATGTCTGATAGCGAAGTATAAGAACAAACTGAACGGAACTATTAATGAGACGGTCCAGAAGTTACAATAAATAAGGAATTTCGGTTTAAGTATGTTTCGGGGGTCCAGGGGGTTCATCGTGAATCCAATGGGGATCTTTAAGCTGGAGTAACAATAACCCGACGAACACTATACGACACACTGAAACTACATCAGAGCTAGACGGAATTTCACATTATATTTTATTCAGTGTTCACAATACCAAGACGAAATCTGCCTGACAAGTGTGTTAATTGGCTGTTGGAAAATCCTATAATGGCAAGTTATCCTATTAATATATTTATTTTCCTTTTTGAAACTCACGATAAAGCAAATTATTTTGCTTTTGAAAATATTTGAATTTATTCAAGATAAAAAAGTATTTAAAAACAAACCGGAACGTTATTTCGGTGGCAGTAGGGAAATGTGCACAAAATGTTTTATACTGTTGTATTTACATCTTTTGCATGCTTCGACAAGCCCAACACGACGAAAAGTAGAAATAGAACCTACTAGTTTGAGCTGTCTGGCCGCAATTTCCTTGGGCTGACATCACCGTGACCTTGCTTTTCATTCACTGCTACTAAAATTACGTCGTGTTGGGGATGTCATAACAGATTCAGTGGGGGGTTCGGAACTACATGTCCCCCATGGCCTCTATACCCATGCCCTGCAGTGATGTACCAAACTTTACATGCAACATAGATGCCATGGAAGTTAGTCATACCGTGTAACTCGGGCCGCCCAACAACCATGCTGGACCGTTCCTGCAGGGCCACAAGCTGCTGAGTGGCTAATCCCCTCCATGCAATTGCCTGCTGACAATGCGATCTGCACATGTTGTTTTGTCCCTTGTCCCACTATAGCACAGTTGCCCACCACCCAGAGTTCTTGGGTTCAATTCTTAATACTTCTTTAATTCTTTTCAAAACAGGGATGGAATAGGTATGAGATGGGCCCAACCTCATAGGGACAACTCTGAAAAAGCCTGAATAAGGAGAAGTAGCTGTCTCTGTCCAGGATGCCAGCGCTACCCACTGAAGTGTGTTATTCTGGCCATACGTTTCTCCTGTACTATACCAGCAGGACTCTGCAGCAGCTGTCCAGTACACAATATCATCTCAGTCAAGTATGCCATCACATTTTTCTATTAAAATTTGAGGCTAGTATTCCAGTTTTCACTTGGCGGTCTTGCAAAAACTGCAACTCATGGGGAATCCTTTAGTAAACAATATTAAACATCTCAGGGCAACACCAGGATATAAGGAAGCACACTGACTGCAATGGAAAATAGCATACACAAGCTTTGCATGTATTCTATTTTCCTCAGAATTTTAAGCAGTGCCTATGGGGTTTTAATAAAGAATTCTGTTCAGAAAATATATAACACTGTTGCTATAATTTAAAACACTATTATAGAAAAATAAATATTATAAACAGAGGGCTAATTACAACAATTTTCGCTGACTGACACTTTCCAATGATGCATTTGTGTTTCAAAACACAAATTCATGAAATGGGGGACAAAATATTGAATTTTGTGTCCTGAAAAATGATTTACATTGAAATATTCCATAGTTATTTAAAAATTAGAATAGATATCTGCGTATAATTGAGACCCACAGCAACGAAGGAAGCCCCACAAACTCTCTACAGGCTTTCCAAATTTGAAGTGCAAGAAACGTTTGTTATAATTTTCTTTTGCTGCACACTCTGAAAGTTGATGTTCACACGGAAAGATCATTAAGCATTTTATACCTGATTATTATTCATTGTGTAAGGATTACTTGGTGTCACTGCTCTAGTAATTTCAGTACAGATGAAAAAGTGTCTTTCGTGCTATTTTTTATATAGGCACTGGAAAACACTAGGTGTTTTTTCACATATTTATAATGGATGGTTTCAGGAAGTGTGTACTACTAAGACTACAATTTCTCCACCTTCTCCCCAGCCACTAAAAGTTACCATAAATTAGCCATCATCACATTATACCCTACAAATTATGGCATGGTTCTCAATTATGATTGGTTTATACATATAATATAAATCTCAACTCCAATACCAATCGGAGCCTCTGAGGCTGAGCAGTTAGCCTGCTCGCCTCCCTCAAGGCAAACCAGGTTCAATCCCCAACCGGGTCACTGGATTTTCGAGAATCATGCTGGACGATGCCATTGGTTGGCAGGTTTTCTAGGGGATCTACCATTTCCCCTCCCTTTCATTCTGGCACAGCTCCATTCTCAGCTCAATCACCCTCATCAGCTCTCAAGACCTTGCTGTTAAGAGCCATCCAAATCTTTTCACTCTCACTCCAGTACCAATCAATGTGAATAAGATCATTAATTAATACGGATTTCTAGAAATAGTAATTTCAACTAAACGGTTTAATAAACTATAAACACACTAAATTAATTGTCCATATTGCATACAAAATAAGGTAAAGTGACCCATTTGCTTAAAAGTTCCAGTTTGAAAACAGCTCCTGGAGCTACTTAACTCATCTGAGGTAAAGAAGCATAGGATCAATGTCAAACATATGAACTGCACCATCACTACTAAGCTCAAGGCTCTGAACTGGAGTGAAGTGTTATCATGCTGCATGTACCTACGAGACCTTGAGCTGCGACCATATAATTTTATTTGTGGAAAGTCTGGAACAATGTTCTTAGCAGTACTCTGGCATTTCTTTTATGTATCTGATGCATATATTTTGAGATACCGGGAAGAAAAAAAACTCTTCAGCTGTGTTGAAGTGCTCTGAAATAGTGATTCTATTTTTGTGTGATGTCTTGAAAGTACTCAACAAGCCTCGTCCAAAGTGAGTGTTTTTTTTTTTATATAATAACATGTATTTCAAAAACACTGCAACACAATTCAAGTACCAGGTGAGCTGTCCCTTTAATGTTCTAAAATACATTCAATATTTATGTTCAATGACCGGTATGATAATGAAATTGATACGACAAACAATTCTATACTTTTGTTTTTAAGTTTTAATGAATTGACAGCTTAGTTTTGTGCAAAAACTGAGGCCTATGATATGGTTTGGGATCTCTAGCATTTTTACAACAATTCTTCGAAAAAATTTGTTTGTCTAAATATATTTTCAATATACAAAGTGATGAACATTGCATAATGTTGGTATCAAAAAGGAAAAAAAAAAAAATAATAGTTCTACGACTTTACACCTATTGAAAGTGTAATATTTAAATTCGTAGTCCCTGGAAATATATTTAAATGTCTTGTAAACATGGGATCACTGATCTTAGGTAACTGCAATAAAATTATCAAGTTTTCGAAATGGTGCAAAAATTAAAAACCAATGAATGACCTAATTTATTTGCTGAATGATAAAAACAACAATGAACACTTAATAAAGTGAGCCTTGACCTGTCATGGTATAGTAAGGAGACTTTCGGCAACTAAAAATTAGTAATGATGGAAGTAAAAAAAATAAACCTTACCAAACAAGTATGTTAACAAGGAAAGTGGCTATGCAGTCACCATCCAAGAAGCTCTGAATTGATTCCAAGCAGCATAAGTCGTATCAGCAATTATCATAGTACAAATGTTTTATTAAGTGAGCACAATATAGGGGGAAAGGGGGCCATTTCAATTGTTATCACACATTTTTGTACACTTACAGGATACTGTAGCTTCTTTAACGTTATTTGGCAAACTGATAGTGTGTATGTACGTGTGTGTGTATGTTTTAATACACATGTAAAACAATTTTCATAGGATCAAGAGGTAGATTGACAATTGACAAAGAACAAAACTGATACGAATGGATAAAGGAATGTAAACATAATAAACCTGAAAGCTGGTATAATGAACTAACCACCTAAAATTTCCCCATTAAATTTAACAGGAAACTGAGAATGCATATCTGTAGTTCCCTGTTACAGGCTAGGCATATATAGAAGTTTACTAAATTCTTCTCAATGTTTCACATATACATACACAAATTACGAAGCTTCAATTTATAGCTACATGAACCAATTTCAAAAAATGGCCCAACTTTAATTTTTTCACCTATAACAATTTGTGGCACAATTCCTCCATCAACACAATGTGGGTCACGTTATGTTACGTTTGTTCACTGGCCCTGTGCCACAAGATGGTGCCTACAAAAATAACTCCCATACTGCAAGCCACGTGGAAGAAGGAGCCAAGCAACAAACACCAAAGCTATAAAGAACGCACAGCCCTGATTGTGCCCACTTGCACCACTTTAGTGGTGGGTGGCCTGGGACCTGAGGAGAGTCTGCCAGAGTAGGTAACAATGGCTCAGTTGAGAGAGGCGCGAAGATGAAGCTGTCACCATCCACCCACAGTTTACTAACACTCCTCAGGTGGCACACACAGCACAGCACCACATCATGTTTACACTTCAAATGAATTAAGAAATGTCAATAATTGTGAAATTGCTGCTCAACAGGCAATTAAACACTGCTATAGGCTGCTCACAGTAAAGTGAGCACTTTTGAGGTCTTAGTTACTTTTTTATCAGCCTTTTTTATCCTTCCACCACTTCTTTAAATAAATATTGCCCTATGCGTAATAAATATACTGTATATATTTCCCAGACTTGAAATTTAAAGTCTAAGGGTACAATAAAATATATTTATTGACTACTAGCTGTTCCCGCAACTTCGTTCGCGTGATCTTTAGGATTTGTTTACATATTTTCAAAATTGAAATACAGCTGTCAATCAAAATGTATACATAATCATTTCTATAATCAAAACAAAAAATAAATTTTAAAGTTTTAAATATTTATAAAATAGAATTTTTAAATGTCTTTTTATGTTTAGATGGAAATTAATGCAGTGCCTTCGACTTCATTCACGTTTACTTGGGCATTATTTGTTTACATATATTTAAAGTAGAAATTTTTTTTTGGAGTTATTAAAATGCAGCCTACCAGCGCTTCGCTTATGTTTTAAATTCCTACAATCAAAAATAAAAAATAAATTTTACAGTTTTAAATACTAATTAAATGGAATTTACAAATCTATTTTTATGTTTATATGGAAATTAATACAGTGCCTGCTACTTCATTCACGTGGACTTTAGGATTTGTTTGAATATTTTTTAAATAGAAATTTTGTTTTGCTTAGGTTTTATGAAGTTATTACAATAAAGCCCACATCGCATTACTCAGATTTTATGTTAAAAATAGAAATATTGCTTCGTTAATGTTTTAATGTACATTTTAAAGAATTCAGAATAGAAAAATGCCTTAATTTTGATTTAAAATAGTTTTCTTTAAAAGCTTAAAAAAATTAATTCTATAAAAATGTTAGTGTTATATCTTCTTTCATACAGAATTTAAATGTGTACTTTTCTGATGATTTTGGTACTGTGTGTACTACTTTTTAATGAATTCTGCATGTTGTAATGTTGTGTGCAGTGCTCTACTGGAAGTCAGTCTATCAGCTGAGTGAAAAAAAGTAATATCAATTATGCGGTAAAAACATGCGGGGTGTAATTTTCTTCAGTTTTAATAGATCACAAATCTGCTAACCCATGAATCTAAACTTGTAGTGTTCAAATAATTTTTATTGAAAAACTAAAATACACAATGGTTTTTGTTTGTTTTCCAATACCAAACATTCAGTAAAAATTTGAAAACTAATGTAAAATGTTTTATATTATTTGGTTGAGCACAGTCACTAAGATGACAGGATCTAGATTACAATGGGCTCCAAACCAATTGGCACAAACTAGGTGCTTAGTGTGAAAAAATAGTACCATTTGTGCGGTAAAGACTTAAGAGGTTTTTTGTACATTACAAAATGTCTACCCACTAAAAAACAAAATGCCTTTTTTTATTATTATAATACATTACCACAATTTAAAAACTTCACATGAAAAATACTGAACACTAAATAAACTAAACAATAAAAAATAATATTTATGAAGCCTGTATTAAATATCCTAACAATAAGCAAGCCAGAATAATATTCTACTATGCGTGGTTGAACTACTACTAACAAAGCCCATGTGCTTAAAATGCATCAAATATTGGTAGTATATAATAAATTAATGTAATTGAATAGTATACAGTATCTAATATATAATTACTGTTATAAACATGCCAGAAATTGTTTTGAACATATACCATATATCAGTTTATAGCACTACTAACAACATTCTTCTTCTGAGTAATCATTGTGGCTGTAGTAGCCGCCATCATTGCCATTACCATTTAGGCACCCTTCATATTCTGTAGCCATTTGTTGTACATCACACAAGTACCTGGAGAGATCAGTGCATTGGAGGTTGACGTCCGAGCACGGACATGATCCTTGTTGACATGTTTTGCATTTGGTGCAAGATACCATCTGCAATACCATCTCAGGAGCTGGTAGACTTCCAAGTCATGTAATATCAATGTGGCAGTTGACACCACAGCCATGTGCTTATGGTGTGCAGTGACGGCTGCTGAGGGAGGGCTGCGAGGCGCAGCCCTCCTAATAAAATCTCAGAACGCATAACTCTACTTATCTGCTACTCAGCAAATAAACTGCGTACTAATACGGAGGTTATTTCGCAGCTAATGTTTTTGAAATGGATGAGACACTTGTCACGAGAGAAATGTTTTTGCAAATGTCGAGTGGCGGGGCTGCAGATTCTTAGCCCTGAAGTGGATGGAGCAAGTAGAGAGAGAAGAACATAAAGACTAGGTGTGCTATGGGAGGGAGGGAATACTTTGTGGGCTTGTCCCTTTTCAGCCAATCACATGCTGTAAATCGGCGAGAGTCGGGCGCACCCCTGTTCCAACAAAAAAAAAGTTTCCTGGAACTCGACAAAGCTACCAAAAGTATATGTTTTGTAAGGACACATTCCTGCGCCGCTCTTTTGCAGTTGTTAAACACATTTCTTAACAATGCTTGTATTTATTTCGAACAATTTTTATTTATAGATATTGCTCAAACTCGCGTGAGCTTCAATTATAGTGTGTAATATTCTGAATAAGTTTGTTGTTAATGATGAGCCATGAGTTTCAGTCAGAAGCAATGGTTGAATTGTTGTTAATGTTGTGTTGTATAAACTTGTAAATAATTGCCAATTCCGTAACATTTTAAATATTATTATGACAAAGATTTTCAATTACAAAAATCTACTATAGCTACAGAATTTGGGACCAGCAAGGTCACAGTTAAATATAACTGAACAACAAAGCCAAGATGGTAAATGCAGTGGTTCATATATGCAAAAATTCTACGTAGTTCCATACAATTCCGCGGACTGGCTATGCGGGTAGAAATGAGTTGGTTTGTTAAATTTTTTTTGCTAGTGATACCTAATGATCTTGCGTGGACTGTCAATGGGGTAAAATATTTCAAATATTTGGGAGACAAAGTTAAAAGACGTACATCACGTTCACAACATATAAAATATGCCATAAAATTTTCATTGACTGGTAAGGTGAATATTCATTGCCAGTAAGATAGTGCGTACAGGTTGAAGAATGGATCTCGTTTACAAATATATAAATTAAGATATGTCACTTTCATCCTCTAATTTAAATTTGACATGTATTTTGTATGTACTGTAGGCTATGTAAATTAGTATATGGTTTCAGAAATATTTGTTTTAGTATATTTAAGTTGTTATCATTAGTGTTGTAGAATTGTTATTGTTACGTTATCTCTCATCTCGTGTAATGTACCACACCATGTAGGTACTGATTGGGAGGCATATAATCTACACAAACTTAAAATAAATACATACAGTGGTATTGATTAGATCTGAACCAGTGGCCACAGTGTGTTGACCATTACAAATCGAGCGATGATACATTTTTCTTCAAACAACCACACTTAAGTTTTGTATTTAGCTACAAAAGCTAAACTTATATAAGCCTGTCAGCAGCCATTTATTTATCAATATCTCTGTTTAAAAAATTATATTTGTAACAATATGATTTAGGATCGCCACAGCCCTCCAAGTTTCAAAAGTCACCAGCCGCCAATGATGGTGTGGGAGCTATCTCCACCAAATAGCAGCCTGATAGTTGGCTCTTCTGACATAAATAGGATGCCCACAGGGGCGGATCATAGCATAAGTGTTGCACATTGAGAATTTGGGGAGGGAAGGGGGGCAAATTTTTCAGGAATAACATTTTAAATCCAACACTGATGGAAATTTTTACCATATTTGTGCAAAGAACAAAGCTATTAGTGGGAGAAAAAAAATGCACATATTCATGATTGTTTTAATGAGCTGGCAGCATAAATGTCACTCCAGTACTACTAGAAGCAAATTTCCTTTTGGAATTTGAAAAACTGGCCCTGGTAGCCTGCAACAACATTGTGTGAATGAGTCAGAGGATCCATGAATATAAATCGTAAATGTAAAAATGTGTGCATGCTAAGCATGTAGATCTGAGGGCAGTGGAAAAAAGAGGGCAGTGGAGAAAAGAGGGCAGTGGAGAAAAGAGGGCAGGTCCTCAGGTCCCACCACTGGTCCGACTAGCCGCGCATGCCGGCAGTCTGCCAGTGAGTTTTACTCTGTAGTGCAGTGCTTTGTGTGAGTTAGAGTTGGAATGTAATCAAGTGTTTCATGTTGTGCCAAAATGCAAAAAACATTCAAAAATTGTGCAAGTCTATAGTTATGTGTAACACAACTCATCGAAAAGGGAAGTGGTTAGAACACTGTAAGAAGAAACACTTCTATAAATTTAGACATAACCTAAACATTAGTTTTAAAGTGGTCGACCAGTCAAAATCATACTTTTAGGTTACAAGTATGGAAAAAAAGAATTATTCTTGTAATGTTTAGTAGTTGGGTACTGTCTGTATAGGTCAAAATAGAAATTACATATAATAAATTGCTTTACTGCATGATTTTTACTTGGGCTATAGCATTTTTGTAATACTGGTAACATTTTATTATATTTTTTGTTCTGTTATGCAACACAAAAATGCTGACCACAAATAATTAAAATGCAGGGCGAGTATAAAAGAATACCCCAACTCTGAAGGTCTATAATATCAAAAACAAACCACCTACAACCTTGGTTGACCAATCAAATGAACCGTGGTACCGTGAAGTTTGTTTACTATATTGTCAAATATTCAATGTGACCACCACGAGCGGCCCGCATATCTACGCAATACTCAAACTCGTTCCACACTCTTGTCAACATGTCCGGTGTTACGGTTTGGATGGCATCTGTAACTCTAATTTTGAGGTGGTGAGGGGAAGCGAGCTTGCATTCAATACGTCAATGGGTATGGACAGTGTTGCGAAAGCGATTTCTATACAAACTATACAGGTTAGAGCTTGTACAGGCTCTTATCGAAAGGGATAAAGAACTGAGAAGTGATTTCTGCACGTTCATTCTGCCCAGAACGAGGTAGACTATGCTTTCATGTCTAAGCTGGTTTTTTTAGCAATGAAACGACGTTCCATACAAATGGGAAGGTAAACCGGCATAACATACGGATATGGGATCAGGAGCATCCACATGAAACCACCGAACACGAGCATGCTTCCCCCAAAGTGAATATGTTTTGCACTGTATCCAAAGACACTTTTTCATGAGCCCACTATTACTGGAATCCCTTATTTGGACATGCTTGCAAAGGAGTGGTTGTTTCCTCAGTTGGATGAGGCGGCGGGGGACTTAATTTTCCAGCAGGATGGTTCTGGTATCTGCGAACAGCTATGTGCCAATGGGGTGGTGCACCACCCTGTGTGTATAGGAATGTGAAACAATGGCAACAGGCTAGAGTACTATATGTAGGGTATAAAATTAAAACTTTCCCAAGGTCTTATATGATACAGGCAGGTGATAAGATACTAAGGAGAAATAGTTATGACCTTAAAAAATTTTATAACAGAATAAGTAGTACAAAGGGTTATGAGTTTGTTTAGCGGTAAAGTGGAAGACAATCAAGAGGTAAATCAAGAAGAATGCAGCAACACTGGATTGGTCGAGGAGCAGCTGGTGACCAGGCTCTTCATCACTGGACCCAACCTATAGAAGTTTGAATCTTGCCCCATGCAATTTCTTTCTATGGGAGTACTAAAGGATCAAATATTTCATTCACCATTGCCAGCTACCATTGACAACCTCAAAATAAGAATTACGGACGTTATCCAAACCGTAACACCAGACATGCTGACAAGAGTGTGGAACGAGTTTGAGTATCATGTAGATGTCATTTGGGGCGTTCGTGGTGGACACATTGAACACTTATGAAGATATCGTAAACAAACTTCACGGTTCCATGGTTCTTTTGATTGGTCAACCAAGGTTGGTGTTTGGTTTTGATATAATAGACCTTCAAAGTTCGGGTATTATTTTATACTCATCCTGTATTGTGAGTGTGAAAACTATAAGGCTTAGTGCAATGGAGTTAAGATATTTTTGCAAGACGCATATACGCGCATCCAAGTTCATGAGAAATTGAGGCCTTAATAAAGACAAATTAACTAAATTTAATTTTTTAGTTTATTTACACAGCTATTATTTACAATATTAAATTGTTTATCTCCCGCTATTACTCCTTTCATTTCTCAATGACCACAATATTTAATGACTATATAAATTCTACAGTAATTCCTTCTCAATCTCTCTATATTGGTTATAGTCACTTAATTCACACTCATTAACACATGTTCAGCCCATTTGTTGCCATCATTTGAAATGCCTTACTCGCACATCCAGTTCGTTGTCCCCAGATTTAACTCGCGTTGGTAATTTCCGTCGCCACTCATTGCTCTACTGGCTCGTCACCTATCGCTTAAGGTAGCACAATTGCCCAAACTAGTAAATCTCAAACTCAAGCTTGAAGGCTGTTTTGGCTTAAATAATCTTGGTAGCCAAGATATGGAACGTTCCCCGCACCCCAAGTCTCACTGAGCGAGGCAGAGATGATAAACCAGAAAATTCTTTCACATAAATAGAGAAATTCACTCCACCCAAGTTCTGGAGTGCATGCGTTGCAAAAGACTTATCGTGGTGGCAAGCAGCAACTGGCCTCCGTAATCGCCACCCACTGTTCTTAGATGATGGACCAGAAAATTCCTTCACATAACTGCAGAATTTAAATCTTCTACAGGTCAGGAACACACAAAATATGATAGGCTTTTCAAATGTAGCTGATTTCTCAAGTTACTACTCTCCTCCACACAATCCTTCGCTCGCTCGCATGGGTCAAGGGCAAAGATGAAAAGCAACAACTGCATAAAGCCTTTTAACATAAAGGATTTCTGAATGGACTTTACATTTGAAAAATTTGTTTGCTCCCAAAACCCCTATTTTAGGGAGTTTAGCGCGAGTACTCTGTCATGCTCTTGAAAATCATCCCTTCTCTTGTATGTATTATTATACTCCTTACTCTTCTCATTTTTCTTCCTCAATATATTCCTAGCTACTGAAATGTGTTTTTTCTGACTCTGTACTACAAGCAACTTAGCTTTTAATGTTCTACCAAATAATAACTGAGCAGGGATCTTTTTAATTCTGGAATTTGAATGTTCCTATATTCCATAAAGGCCAAACTGAGATCATTTGAATTTCCTTAAATATTTTTTGCTGTCTGGACAAACATTTCAGCTAAACCATTCGAACTTGGATACTCTGGACTGGTCGTTTTAAATCCGCAATGAAACTCCTTAGCAAACATCCTACATTCCCAAAATGCAAATGGCATATTATCAGATATAATCACATCAGGGACTCCATAGTTTGCAAAAAACTGTTTAAAAGCATTAATATCATCCCAATTCTGTTTATTCTTAAGTGGTATTATTTCCAGCCACTTCGTTAAATAATCGACTACTACTACTACTACTAAATAGTTTTTAATATTAATTTCTGAAATATATGCACCTAATTTCTGAAATGGCAACTTGGGGATCTCATGAGGGATTAAAGGTTCTTTGACATTACCTACCCTAAAACGCTCACAAATTGAACATTATCTTACCACTCTTTCAATGTCAGCCGAAATTCCTGGCCAAAACAGAAGTTCATGTACCCTTTCTTTTTTTCTAGTTACATCAAAATGACCCTCGTGTATTATTTTTAACATTAATTCATGCAAACATTTAAGCACCACCCCTCTGTCCTGAAAAAATACCATATCATTAAACTCATGAATGTCCCCTCTCAATTGATAAAATACCTTAAGTTCACCTTCATATTTTTTTTAATTTCCCACCCACCCGTACATGCAATTATGCATCACTATTTTCAATATTTCATCTTTTACCGACTTCTCCCTAAACTCTTTCTTTTTTTCTGCACGCATTCTTAAATATTTAGCTACTGAATGTACTGCTTCTATCACATCTTCACCCTGTTCTATTTGTTCACCAATATAATTCCTAGAGAGACAATCAGAAATATATAAATATTTAATTGGTAAATACTCACATTTTAAATCATACTTCAGTAATTTTATTCTAAAATTATGCAATCTAGGTTAATGTTCTTGGCTTACATTTTTATTCAAAACACTTATTCTGGGTTTGTGGTCAGTACTTATTTTTACAGGGCATCCATAAATTAAATTATGAAATTATTTAGTAGAAAATATATTCAAAAATTCTTTTCCAATGATTGCATAACTTTTTCCAGTTTTATATCGCCCCCTCAAAGCATATGCTAATGTTTACCTTCTTGCATAAGACAACACTCTAATCCATTTTTGAAGCATCTTGAGTTGTGATTTCCTTTGTAGGATCAAAGTTTTGCAAAATAATATTTTTATTAATTTCATTTTTAATCTTATTTACTGCATTTTTATGAATATCTAACCATTGAAATTCATTATCTATTTTTAATAGGTCACATAATGGACCAGCCATTTCACTTAATTGCGGAATAAACATCCCCAGAAGACTTTGCAATTCCTTCCTTGAACCTGGAGCTGACAATTCATTAATAGACTTAATCCTATTGTCATCAACCCTCATTCCATCTCCACTAAATAGTATATGCCTCAAGTACCTCACCTCCGTTTGACAAATTGTAATTTATTATTATTAAATTTCACACATTTATCCCTAGCTCTTTCAATCATCTTATATACAGTATTCCCTTATAATGCTCTTCTAAACTGTTTGTAGCCACTAATAAATCATCCAAATATAGTTACATTTTCTATATAAGTAAAAAATTCTTTATTCTTCTTTTGGAAATATTCAGGACCTGCTTTGATGCCAAATGGTAACCTTAAAAATTTAAAACATCCAAATGTGTTGAAAAAGTACAAAAATTACTGGACTCTTCATCCAACTTGACTTGGCAATAACCATCCTTTAAATCAAACACAATAAAATATTTTTTCCTGTTAATTCACTACTTATTTCTTCAATTGTACACAATTCATAATATTCCCTCTCTATACACTTATTAAGCTCTCATGGATCTAACCACAACTGCAATGACTTATCAATTACTACTAAATTACTAACCCATTGTGTGGGCCCATTAACCATACTTATAATATTCAAGTTTTCTAATTCCTTTAATTTCTCTTTAATAACTAGTGGCAACTGTCTAGCTGGTTTGGCAACTGGTATACTATCTTTTTTAAGTACAACTATACAATGCTCATTAAATGTACCCACACCTTCAAACACATCCCCATTTCTCAAAATTAATTTCTCCTTCTCATTAACCACAACACTATGTGTTTGCACATTTAACCAACCTAATACACAACATGTATCCAACCCTATAATAGGTTGAACATTCATATTAACTACAAAAAATTCCAATAAATTTATTACTAGTTTCACATTGTAATTCTACTTTTCCCAAAGGTTTAATTTGTGTACTTCTATAAGCTTCTAATATAACATTTGTTTGTCATTAAATTCTCTCCACCTTTAATATTTTGTTTACCACATTTCTTGGTATAATATTTTCTTCTGAACCTGTGTCCACCTTAAATTTAACCTTTTCATTAACTATTTTTAATATTTCCATCCATGGACAGGTGACCTTACATTTTACCTCACTAACATATGCAATACTACTAACAAATAATTGGTCCTCCTTGCCATTTCTACTGGTTTCACATAATTCCTTAACACTCTTAACCCTAAATACAATACTGAAGTGATTTTCTTTCCCACACTTAAAACACTGCTTCCCATACTCTGAACACTTTCCAAATGCATGTTTACTTTTGTATTGACTACACTTTGCAGTTTTCACATTTTCTTCACTCTTAAAGCAGTGTTCCTTTTCCTTCTCCATACCCTCATATTTTCTATTTCTCTTACTCTTCTTACTGAAATCATGTGCATTCTTAATTGCATCGACATTACTAACCTCAGCTTTACTGCAAACGGTTTGCAATTGTTTCTTCATTACTTCAGCTACACTGCACATTTATATTACACTCTACATCTTTACTGCACGACAGTTTTTCTTGTACAGTAGTTTTAAATCAGTCACACCTAATTTCATTCTATCTATTAGGATGGAATCCTTTTGATCAACATATTCACAAGACTTTATAAGTTTCTTTAAATCATTGACAAACTGGTCCAATGACTCATCACTTTCTTGACATTGACTATTAAATACAAAAGGTTCATAAGTTCTATTTGTATAAGGTGAACAATATTTTTTAAATTCTGCTTTAACACTATCATATTTACCTTTTTCTTTCTCGTCAAGTTTGAACGTGTGAAACACATCCACTCCTTCACTTCCTATTAAGTTAAGCAATAATGCAATTTTTACATTATCTGCTTTCTTATCTTTTTCTGGTGCAATTAAATACGTTTCAAAACTTTGAATAAATTTTTCAAAATTGTTGCTGATATTTCCTTGAAAGGATAACTGGTCTGGTAGCCGACCCTCCGTTTTCCACGATTCTCCACAATACACAAACTGTTGAATGTTACTAATACCAGTTTTTTTTTTCTTCATTTGTGTTCTTCCTCAACTGCACCATTTGTTTGATAAGAAATAGCACACTGAATTGTCTTATACGTTTATTATTTATTAATACAGATACACGTTACAACATGTTCCATAGACAGGTTACTACTCAACTAGTTTTACATGCATCACTGCCTTCTCTATCTACAACCATTGCCTACAACACTACACCAAACACAATTTAGAGAGAGGCTTCCACAAGGTGCAAAAAAAATCCTGCAAATATTTGTGGTTTATTAAATGGCCTACAAAATATTACTGATAGTACAGTAAAAAAAGTTCATAAATCTTTATCACAAAATCAAGCGAATTGGTAAATTACCAGGCAAGGGTTTTGTTTGCCCCAGGATGTGAGAAACCTCTGGGCCGGTATAGAGAGCAAAGACTGGAAACAATGTAAAATATGTCATACTGATGCTACAGGAGATTATCTTGTCCAGAAAGATGTTTAAACAGCCTATCTTAAGAAAGAAAATAATTTAATAACCAACAATAAGATGCATGGAATTTTGCAGAGTGAGATAAAGCAATCAATATTTTAGAATTTGGTGCAAAATGTGTGGTTATGTGTATTTTATTTTACATAACATTCCTGTGCATTAATTTCAAATTAAATTGTGAGGTCTATGTATCAGGTAGATACCTACAGCATAACAGCAAGTTAAGAAAATTTAATGTTGTAATTATTTAAAAGATAATGGTGAACAATAGAGTTTTAAAAAAATTTAAATAAAAGCTAAAGTTTGACGAATCACAAAAATAATCTACAGCACAACAAAATTAATTATTTTTCTAGGTATTAATACTGCAAAGTGTTAACACTCTTGCACTTGTACACAGCACAAAAGTAGAACACAAGAGAGTTCCATTACATGCAGCACAAGTGTGCCAAGGTCACTAGTGTGTTGCCAGGTCAGGGCCACCAGATGTAGGGCGGAGATTCGTTTCAAGTCAAACCGATTATACATTGTCGCAGTACATTCTACACGACAAGACTAATTGCAAGGCTGGGGATAGAATACAACTCTGGGATATCGCTACCCACGACTGCAGTACCAGGCTGGGCAAATTAACCTCCTATTATATTGATTAACTAACTTTTATAAGTTCAGTCATGCAATTCAGACTACACACAGAGACATCCCCAGCAACTTCGTAGAAATAATCAGATCATATCAGCCATGCAACCATGACAAATCACAGAACATTCAACTTCAAAACAACTAAAAGAATGAAAACAGACTTTTACAAACACGACATCAGAGAAAATACATTAACTTCCATATCTGCTCAAACTGTATTCAGCAATGCTATGGTACGACAATTTAAACTATAGGTATAACCTAGTGATAAGTCACTTATTAAAGTTACGACTCATTGTGTACTGTGCATTTTAGAAATAAAAATTGGAGTTTTACTAATAACCCCATGTTTTCAATGATTTAAGAACACAAAAATTTACTCACTAGCTTACCAGAGATGAAGTGTGTGCATAATATATCTACTCTTTATGTAAGGCTAGTGTCTTACCAAAGGAAAGAAAAAAAAAAAGGGGGGGGGGGGAACTCAACTTTATAAAGCCATTAAAAAACATTACCAAACCAAAACCTTACCAGAGACAAAACAGCTGCTTGTGGGTCTGAATCACAGTATGGGAGCTTATTTATTTTTATGTTAAATGGGATTGAGGATCTTAACTGTTACAGGGCTCATCATTGTATAATTTATAACACTCAAAATGCCAATAACATTTTTTTTTTAAACTAAAATTTGGAAACTGCTTAAGGTCTAAAGGATTTTATTTCCAAACACAATAAATTGTAGATAAATGTGCTGGAAATGTATATTAATTGTAATTTTCATACAGCATTTATAATTTACAGACGCTTTAAACAACCAATATTTTTTCAATACCTCCTTGTAAAAATGTAATTTGAAATCCTTCCAAGCACAGCATACAATTAAAACAATAATAAATTGCTGTAACAAGGAAAAAGTTTTCAGATTGAGCAATATGTGTTGGTAATCCTCTGGCGAGAAAAACAGTTTGTTTAATTTACTTTTTTTCCCCTTAAAGATCAAGAACATTGGAAGATAATTGTATAGTAATAATAAGAGTAATAATAGTTTCAAACTTGCAAACTGTGTTACTGCCCGGTGGCAGGTGCTTCCTTCCCTCATCCCTTTTCACTCTCCAGTCCATTTCCTAAATTGCCCAACCTTCACAATTACCAACTCATCCTGCAAAACTTTCAACTCCCTCACTGTTCTCGCCAACATGCACTGCTTCCCTTCTCCATCTGCCACCATAATCTCTGAATCTTTCTAATGTTTGTACTTAAATTCCCCCATCCACCCACTCCATTCACCATATTGGCCAGGCTCTCCATTCTGAATCTGTCCTTAGGGAGCACCATCCCAACTCCATCATTAAGGATGGCCTAAAATTCCTTTAATCCTCACCTTAACACATCTGCCTTCACCATTACCCTTAACCCACCTTGCTGCCCTTCTTTGCACCTACTTCAGCTGCCATACTCCTTTTCTACATATCGGTGCCATACTGCCACTGCATATTCAAATATTCTATTATCAGCCTAATCATAGCTTTATAAGCCTTCTCCACCTCCCCACTAAAACCCTTCCAAGACCTTTACCAGCATTCCCAAAGCCCTTCTTCCTTTTGATTCTACATTCAGTAATTACTTTTCCCACCCAAGATCACTCTGAATAACAACTCCCATGTACTTACACTCTGAAGCTTCCCCTATCACCGGATCTTGCCATTTATAAAGCATCTTCATACCTTCCCCCCTTCCTAGTGCACCTTATGGTCTTTGTTTTTAAAATATTAATCTTCATTTTATTCCTTCCTGTCCACCTCATTTGTTTTATGTCCTCCTGCCACTTATTCTGCATACAGCACACAATTGTCTGCAAACAGCCTTACTTTGCACCACCCCTTCTTCCACTTTCCTCCGGTCATTTATCAAGTTGAATAACAAGGAACCCAACATACTACCCTGTGGAACACCACCTTTCTCTGACAAGGACTCCCACACTTTCACCCTCTCAAGAAGTCCCCTATCTAATTCACTTATTATTAGGTAGCACAAACTTTTTTGGATCACAATCCTGTGGAGCACCTTATCAAAGGACTTCTCAAAGTCTATGAATGAAGAATTCACCTGATTCCCCTCATCTACTGCCTACACCAAATCCTCCAGCAGTTCAGCGAGTTGCATCTCACATGAGTAACCTGCCCAAAAACCATGTTGTTACTCCTGCTGTCAGTTATTTTCATTCTTAAACTCTACCACATACTGTTCTACAAGCCTCTCTGTCATCCTTCCTGTTCTCTATGAGACTGCCAGAATTTTTCCTTTCCTCTCCTTGCTTGTAAACAGGAACCACAAATGCTTCCTTCCAGCCCTATGGCAACTTGCCTTCCTCTAAAGATCATCTAAACAACATTTGACGATATCTACACAGCTCTCTCACAACATACTTTAGAGCTCCATTCCCTACACCATTTGGACCTATTACATTGCTACTTTTCAATCCCCCTAAAACCTTGGTTATAGCCTTTTCCCTTATCCTGAACTTTCTGTACATCCTACTTTCCACCTAACCTTCCATTCCCCAAACATCTTGCTCTTCAGGCACTGACAAGTAATGGGTTTGCAGCAACTCAGCTCTTTCCTTGTCATTTGTACTCAAACCCTCCTTACTATTCAACACTGGGATACCCCTCTCACCTAACTTCTTTAACCTTCCTAGTATACCCCCCTACAACTTTCTCCATTCCTTTCCCTTTCGCTATCATGCTGCCTTTAGATATTCATTCTTTGTCTGCTTAACCAACCTTCCTAATTCCCTCCCCAACTGTTTCATACAATCCCTTGTAATATTGTATCCAATTCTATGTTATTTCCACCATGCAGGCATTTGTCTACACTTTCTCTTCATCTTTATCTCTCATCCATAGTACAGAGGCTCACCCTCAGCATTTATTATTTGTTTGGGACAAATGTCTCCAACATTCTCTATACAATTCTTCTCAATTCATTCCATGAGCCATCTAAACTTTCTACATTGGAACACTACACAAAACTATCCCTGAAGAGATTGCATGCCCCTTTTTTGTTTTATCTACCATACTACCATATTACGTGTAACCTTAAGATCCTCTTTCCTCAGCCTTCCAATCCCGATTTCTACATGATCACAGATGCCACCTACAATTACTGAACTAATTATGGCTTTCTTGGGCCTAACACCACATCCAGTACTGCCCCAACACCTTCTCCATTACTTATTGTGGGTGTTTTTAATGCCTGAACCATCCCTCTGTTCACTAATTGTGATGCCATCCCCTCAGCTCCCTCTAACCACTCCACATACTGCATGTTCCGGTCTACTGCTACTACTTTCTACTGCCTGTCCCTCAGTTTATCAATCCAGGGTGTCCAGCAAAGCTGTCATTTTGATTTCCAGTACATGTCCCACCTTTTGTGACAAACTCCAGTAGTGTTTTACAGATAAGCATCTGTGATCAGATGAACAATTCAACCAGCATTACAATAATGCTAAAAATGTAGGTATGTTTTGCCTGACATGCAAAAAACCAATTATGCGTATACCCAGAAAAAGACACATTAGAAATTTTATCCTTAAATCAATTCAAAACTTATGAGAAATTAATTCCATTGCAAGCATACATAATGTACCGATACAATAGCAACACACAAAAAAAGGAAACGGAATAAAATAAATTTAATTATACCTTAGAAACACACACTTCTATGTTATGATAAAGAAATAAATTTAACGTATGGCACATATGTAATTACAAATTTTCCACAGAAAGGGGACATTTCCTGCATGATCCCACACACAATAAAAACTTGTACAATTCCCGTACTTCCCGGGATTTCCTTATCGCTGGGCACTCTGCAAACCCTTTCCCTGACATAATTTCCACCAACTCAGACACATCATAAACACATTACACAGACCCCTCCAAGCCCTCTCTTAAGAATACCATTACACTCCCTCCTATCCTGTCTCTTTTTTAGAGCATAAATTTGTCATGTTGGCTTTCACTATCTAACACTTATTCGCTAAGCCATGTATCCACTGCTATGATTACATCTGCACCATACCTCTTTCACCATTCCCCAGAAGCTATCCTACTTGTATAAGCTTCTACAATTAACCACCACAACTTAATGCAATCCTGACACAGATTTCCCTTCCATCTCCTTTGAGCACCCAGACCTTCTCCTAATCTACTTCAGTGGTCAAAATTGCTCCGATATGTTTCATTTCTAAGCCCCTTTTCATCCCCTTGCTTGTTTGCTATTCCTATCCTCTCTGAACCATACTGCCCCTCTCCAAACAGTAAGCTATCTCCCTGTCTAGCAGATCCCCTAATATTCTCTTTCCCTGGTCCATCAAATGCACATAGTCCCTCCCCTGGCCTTAGGGAACTTCACCTTAACCTGTTTCAGAAACCCCCATGAGTCCTGCTCCACTTCAATTACTACTTTACGAGATATTCCCTGCCCCCTTCCCATATATTGCTATTACCTTAACTCTCACTTTCCCATAAGCTTCCAACTCTTTCATTCAGCTCCTTTATTTCCACTCCTCCAAACATTGCCTTATTGATGATCCCTCTCCTAACACACCTCAATTCCACATCCTGAATGATAGAACTGCCTATAAACACCATTTCTGGTTCCTCACCTATGTTCCTTCCCTCTACGGTCTCCCTTCCAGTTCCATACCTCTCCCAACCTTCAATACACTATCTATATTCTTTTTTTCCCCACCTCCTGCTCACCCTTGTACACACACTATCACTTGTTGGTACCCTCTGGTCCCTTCCCACCTTGCTCTGACTAGCTCTCTCTGCTTGCTTCCCTCCACTGAGTATTTCCCCACTATCATCCCCATATAGTTTGTTGCCACCTACCTCAACTCTCTTTGTACTATTTCCTCAAGCTTCTGTATCCTACTTATCAACTTCACTTCAACCTCTGCCTCCCTTCTCTTCTACCTCTCCTTTTATAGATCCACCTGTACCTTGACTCAGAGTGTACCCATATCTCCCTTAGCCACAGTTCCTTCTCTTATTTCTCCATCCTCCAAGCTAAGTTATTCATGTCCACATCATTACTAACAACTTCCTCAATCCTATGTTTCATATCATATTCACAACAGTACATTACATTAGGCCTATATTTATATCCACAAGAAAACTGGTTCAATAACCAAAGATTCTGAAGCCAAACACAGACAATTCACAACATGTACAAGAATCAGGTCTACACTTGATGGATGTGTATCTGTCTAAATGTTAACTTGTTCAAAAGAAACTACAAATAATGAATACTTGCTGACAAAATGACTCAGAATATCTGTTACGACAACTAATTTTAACTTGGAACTAGGAAATTGGTCTGAAGTAACTGGTACAATTATGACTAAGCACACTTGTAATTTTAAAATTGAAGTAATGGCAAAATTAATAAGTGATAAAATCTATTATTATAAATAATTAACAAAGTGTGTTTAGAGGTTACCATTTCTTTTTGTTTCTACTTAATTACAGAGGTGAAAATATATGATGATGTTCACTTTGAAGAAGTTAAAATATGGGAGCGGTAACATTCAAATTTAACAAGTTCAGCCATTAATGTAAACATGCCTTATAATTAATTATTCAACTGCAGCCTGTGACAATGAGAAAGTGAAATGGAAGGCAAATATGAGAATTTACAATTATTTTCTCCATTTTGTTGTGATCACAACATTCTTTTTATAATGAATTTTGTATTTTGTAAAGTTTTGTAGTTTCAAAAGGCTTCCACAAAACTTCAAAGATGACTTTCACAGAATTTCAAATGTGCAAGACTTTCAAAGCTCTGGTGATCTCGTAAAATTTTTTATGACTCAAAAAGAATATTTTACATTGTTTTCTATGTATTTTTGTAATATTCAAAACACTTCTATAATTTAACATATATTATGTAATTTTCAGGTTTACTGTAGCAATTCTTACTGAGTACCAATTAAAGACTTAAGTACATTTTCCTTTTGGTGATTTTGAGAAACTATTTCCTAAAGTAATTAATATTTAATTTTTTTCAATTCATTAAAAGCTTTAATGTTTTAATTTTAAATTATTTCTGATTAATGCAAAATTTGAATAAACCAAATTTGTTTTACTTGCAAACACATTTTTCCTGAATCTGAATCTATATATTAGAAAATTTACCTAAATTCAAATTCCTGGTGTGCTGATTTTGGAACATGCGATTGACAGACATAATTTAAAACATTCAAATACCTATATGTGCACATTACAGAAAAAGTGTTTTAAATTACGTTATTATTTTGATCCATATCAATGTTACAATCTGACACACTGGTTCTTACCTAAGCAAAATCTAATTTTATAATTTAATTAAAATACTACTACTATTGCAAAACCTATCACACTACTCAGGACAATAATTAACTTGGGTATCATTATGGTACACTTCAAAGTTACATTTAATTCTCACAGAATCATGTTAAATAATATCTCAATTTTCAAAAGACCTGTAAATTTATAGGTACTTGCTTAGTTCATTTTTCATTTGCTGGACATAATTGTAAGCCCTATCAGTTTTTCTTCTTTTCTTTAACTAATTTTCAATCAATTTCTAAATGCAACGTTTTTTTACAGTATTTCTTCTCTATTTTCTTCTACATACCATATAAAGATACCTATACATGGACTATCATAATTTTGTATTCTTTTGGAAAAAAAATCTAGCTGTGGAAAGGTTGCCACTAGTCACTGAGCCCAGGAGGAAAATTAAAGTGAAATATGCTTCCAATGTTTGCTATACATTTAGGACATTGTAAGAAATGAAACTGTTTATGGCATAATTTAAAATACTACTTACTTACTGTAACCTGTAACCACAAGCTTTTTAATAAATTTAGCCAATGGTGAATTGCTTTTGAACTTTCCTGTAACATAATCTATAGACAATTATTCTACACAATTATATCTACACTATGCAACAAAATCAAACGTAGCCCCAGATGGAGGTGATAAAGAGCACACTGGTGTTCAAAATGCAAGAGAGTCAGTAATAGCCGGGAAAGATGCATGGTTTACTTTAAGACAAAAGCACAGTATCTACATTATTGTCGAATATAACATATAGGAACCATTTCATTTCTTGACTAGCTGTTCCTGCGACTTTGTGTGCACTTAAGAATTTGTTTACATATTTTTAAAATATGGATTTTGCTATGCTTAGGTTTTATGGAGTTATTAAAATACAGCCCACCATCGCTTCGCTCAGATTTTATGTTTAAAATAGAAATATTGCTTCGTTCATGTTTTATGCAGTTATTAAAATACAACCCTCCATCACTTCGCCCAGGCTTTATGGAGTTATTGAAATACATACCTATATAATTGGTTTGAAAGATTGTTACTTTATTATCAAAAATAGTTTTATCATTGCGTTAATGTTAGTTGTTTGATAATATGTAATTTTACTATGTATTCCAAAAATCTAACATATATTTTTCTATCTGTATTTTATCAATGATTAAAAAAAAAAAAAAACCAATGTTTCAACAATGCTGCTTGACAATTATTTTGCAAAAAAATTTGAAATGAAACAAAGAAAATTATATGGAAAAATTAATTTACTTCATAACCATTTGAGATATTGAGATGAAATGAGCAGATTTTAAATAGATATAAACTCTATGATCTCAAAGTTTGATCAAAATCTATTCAGCTGTTTCGGAGCCGTAACGTCACTGTCACTTCCGCTTCTGCTACTGATACTACTTTAAATGTTCAAAATAACTTGAGGAATCTCCTCCTCCTTCAACCTGTCATTTACCCAATAATAGTTTTCTAGTTTTTTTCCATTAGTGCATTGTTTTTTCCAATCTGCTGGTGAAATACTGTCTGTGGCTGAATGAGTCAATTGCAGAATGTCAGAGTTCGCAACATTAACATTTTTGTTAGCAACACAGGATTTTATCATGTTCCAGATGTACTTTATTGGGTTTAGATCACAATGGTATGGCTGTAATCCAATAATTGTGCGTCTTTGGGATGTAAACAGTTTATCAATGGTGTAAATGGGAGGTTGCTGATATAACCAATCCTTTACAAGCAGCTCAGCTTTTCTGTTGTTGGCAGAAAAAAATCAATGTTATTCAATTCCTTATGTTGGTAATAGGAGATATAGTTTAGGGGCTTGTTCCGACACACACTATGGTATGGAGAATTATCAAGAACAATAATGCTTTGAGATGGAATGTTGGGAAGTAGTTTTATTTCACACCATTTCATGAAAGTGTTGCTATTTACTTCATCATGGTATTCTCCACTTTTAGTTTTGGCTTTAAAAATTAACTTGGTTCCTTAAATGTAACCATTTTCACTACCTGTGTGAGCAATAATTCATCGCTGGCCTGGATGATTGTTTTTGTACACCCCTGCTATGCCATAATACTGTTAACACTTGTTTAGAATTTAATTAAGATAATACCATGTCTCATTGAGGTATATACAGGTAATTTACTTTCACCTTGGTCATCAATTTCCTTTATAGTTCTCAGGTATTTTGCTCGCCAAACGATGATCTCAGTTTCTTTCCAATACAAATACTTAACAGATTATTTTTACATTTTTTGAACTTGCAACCCATTCCTTTGATTACTTTTCACAAAGTTTCCCTACCTCTCAAATTAATTTCTTTTGTCAACACTGCCCACAAGTTTTTTACGGTGGGAATAGTTTTTTCACCACTCAAAACTTTTGCACTTTTCATCGCACCACTCCAGCATTAAATGAATCGAACTGGCTGCTGATTTAGCAAAGACAAATGTGTGTGTGTGTGTATTTACACATGCACACGCACGCACACACACGTGCGCACACACCCACACACACACACACACACTGCATGTCACATTATGACATACAATGGCAGTAATACTTATAACTTGCAGGTAAACGAGTGTGACACAAAACTGGATGGAAAACAACACAAGTTGCCACAACAGTTTAACACCATTTTACAACTGACGTGACTGTAAGCACAGGTTGTAGATAAGGCCGCTTGCTCGCTATTAGCTGGAAGGAGACAATGCAAATTGCAGTGCACGATGGGATGGGGGGGGGGGGGCGAGAGAGAGCGAGAGGGGGGGGGGGGGGAGAATGTTAGTTTACTTTTTTTCCTGGGGTTTAATTAAAGTTTATCGTGCAGTATATACATATGTGTATAGTGCGCACACACGCACACACACCACTTTACTTAGTCTTATTCACTTAACTTTTAAATATGCATAACCTTGAAAACTGTTGCGTACTCAGGAAATACTGTGTTTTAATTATAAGCGTAATGATATAATTTGTCAATGTAAATTCATTCCAATCACTTTAACAATATAGCAGATTAATTATTATGAATAAGGGCTTAGACATGAGCTATATAAATATTGTAAACTTGGCCTTTGCAAATCTTACAATGAAATTTCCTGGTAGCTTAAGATAATTGTTTGTGGTTTGAGTAGCAAAAATTTTATATAACTTAAAGTGTAAATATCTACTGTTTACATTATTTGCCATGCTCTTTTACATCCTATAGTAACAAACTGGCTGAATGAATGTGTGTGTTTTGCATTGCTTTGGTTCACAGCATTTTGTTACATATTTCCATTTGTATAGCAGCAGATTTTAGGAAGCGGTGTCCAGTGAATGGAGTGGTGTGTGTGTGGTTCTTTCCGAATAAGACAAAGTTAACAGTTATATCTGAATGGAACGTGGAACTTTCAGTGGTTCAAATCTTCTGTGGAAATGTTTGGCCTTGTCTTTTTGATTATTTAGTACCGGTACATCACAATATTATGGTAACTGAACTGGCAGCAGGCAGCTATTTTTTTTTATTGAGGTAATGGTCTGTTAGGACACGTGGGTGGTTATAATGCCACTCACTCCTTGGTTAACCAAGGCGGGCAGTTCCCAAGGGTTTGAGGTGTTGGGTCAGTACCGTGTCCTAGTATCCAAACATGGTAAATTTAAGTGGCATTAGAAGGGTGTGGATGGGATGAACCTTGAGTCCTACATAGCCTCCACCACCTAGCACCGAGATGACCCCAGCCTCCGAGAGTGCTTCGACACCTCTGACTTTTAGCCAATTGGGCTCCGCTGTGGACATCCCAGTCCATCCTGTACCTCACGTATGGGGAATGGGGTATCCAACGATAGATGGACCAATAGTCAACATCTAGGATCGTCCACTAGCTGGGACATTGGACAAATTAGCATTCAGGCCATTGGGCTACAGAACCCAAATATTTCAATTTCATCGTGAAATTTCATTCATGATGGCAGTGGTTGAAACTTTGCAAACTGAAGGAGGCCTGGAGGGTACTCTCCCCTGAGAAGAGTCAACTCTGTGAGCTGCATCACAGCTCCAGCACTGACTTGGAGAGACAGACGTTGGGTAGTGCCTCGGCCAGACCACGGGTTCCACTGGGTGTGAGGGTCCCAGATGCAAATGGAAGGGGAATGGACAGCACACCACGGTATCAGTTCGGAGCTTAGAACTGGTCAAACGGGATGTTAACTGAATGCACCTTTGTGCTGACTGAGGTATCTCAATCCTTGTCCACAGGGGGACTCATCAGCATGTTGCTGTTTTACTCCACTTGAAGGTCAGGAACAGCTGTTTGAAAGCAGTTATGCCAGAGTGTCAATGAAAGTTATGACTCGTACTGGTACTAAGAAATATATAAGGATGCAATGTAGTGTTAAATATTTTTAGCAAGGCACATGGTTAAAAATAAGTATCCATGCAAGTATTTCTGTGAAATGCGCCATATTTCTCTGCACAATGTCATTTATTTTTTGTTGCTTTCTGAAGCAACGCAAATACTTTTAGTGTTTTACTTACAAAATATGGTTATAATAATACAATTATTTTTCACCAAGGTTGTGAATTCACACAACTCTGCACAACTATGCTTTCTGGAGTGCGAGCAAAGCAAGTGCAAAAGGCCACACCTATTTACCTGCTTCATGTGTCTTCCAAGTATGTACAAAGGAGATAAATCATACAGCCTAACATTCCGTACTTGCTTCGCTCATGCTCCATGAAGAAGGGTGGTAGAGAATGGCACAAATTCACTTTCTCGAGCTATTTGTGGGCATATTTTTACACTTTTGAGCCGCTTGGCATTTATAATTTCATTTTACAATTTTTACCCAAGGATGTTTTTCAGCCTCTTTACTCTCCTACTATTATATTCCTTAATATCTATTTATTATTAGAGGATCTGGATTAGGCTACCTCCCGGTGGCAAGCTCTCTCACCTCTCCTTCACCCAACTCCTTTTCCTCTCCATTCCTGAACTTACCAACACCTCTCACAGATACCAATTCCTCCCTCAACACATTCCACTCACTCACAGACATCGCAAGCATGGACTGCCTAACCCGCTCCGTTCTCCTCCACACCCTCTGAAACTTCTCACTGTTGTTTCTTCTTCCTCGAAACACCTCCTTACTTAGCTCGGAGTGTAATCCTCAACATCCTCCCTCTTCATTCACCATCATGTACATCCTGACTAACCGTTCAACTTTCCTCCTGTCCTTCAATGAGCTCCACCCCATTTCTTTCATCATCACTGATGGCCTATAGTTCCCTTCTTCCTCATCATCCTGCCCTTGCCTTCTCCACCTACCCTTCACCCATCTTGCTGCCTTTCTCTGCACCTTTCCCAGTTCTTGCACCTCCACCTCCACATACGGGTCCCATACTGCTGCAGCATATTCTAACATTGGCCGTACCATTGTGCCATACGCCTTCTCCTTCACCTCACAGCTGACTCCATTCAGCACCCTTCCCAGAATACCCAGAGCCCTTCTTCCCATTGCTATCACACTCTCTACCTGTTTTCTCCACCTGAGGTCTCCCTGCAGTAAAATCCCTAGATACTTATATTCTGCTGCTTCGTCTATCTCTTGTCCCTCCCATCTGTCCATCTTCTTCCTTGTGAACCTCACTACCTTGGTTTTTCTTACATTTATCTTCATTTTATTGTTCTGGTCCACAACCATATCTTATCAATGTCCGCCTGCAAATTTCCACCCCCCTCTCCCACCTCAGCATATACAACACAATCATCTGCAAACAATCTGATTTTTCCTCTAATCCCCAAACCCATGTCATTAACCATTATGGTAAATAACCAAGGACCCAGCACACTTCCCTGTGGTACCCCTGACGTAACCTCCTTTTCCTCCGATATTGCCTCCTCCACTTTCACACTCTGCCTTCGCCCCCTGAGAAAGTCCCCTATCCATTCCACTACCCTCCTGTCTGGTATCAGCGCCTCCACTTTCCTCATCAATGTTTCAAGGGCACCTTAACGAATGCCTTCTCAAAATCTATGAAGCAGGCATCCACCTGCTTCCCCTCATCAACTATCTGCACCAGATCCTCTAATAACCAAGACAGCTGAGTCTCACATGAGTAACCCCTCCTGAAACCATGCTGGGACTCCTCCAACCAATTCCTATTGTTCATTACACTCACCACATACTGCACCACCCGCCCTCAATTACGTTTCCTGTACTTGATGCGACTCACCGGTCTGTAGCTGCCAGGCCTCTCCCTATCCTCTCCCTTCTTGTGTATAGGTACCACCATAGCATCCTTCCAATCTTGTGGTAACTGACCCTCTCCTAACGACTTTTTAAACAGCACTTCTAAATATTTCGCCAACTCCTTGCCACCAAACTTGAGTGCTGCGTTTCCTATCCCATCTAGTCCCCCTGCCATACTGCTCTCCAAACCCCTAATAACCTTTTCTATCCCCCACTCTCTAATCTTAAACTCACTAAACACTCCCCGAACCCTGTTTGTCCCCCTATTCCAACCCTCCTTTACCTCAAACACTGACAAGTACTGTCCTTGCAGCGTCTCTGATTTTTCTTGGTCATTTGTCGCATGCCTACCATCCCTTCCTGTTAGCACAGGGATCCCTTCCTCTCCTCCCCTTAACCTCCTAACATACCTAAACAATTTCCCCCATTCCTTGCCTTTTCCTTCTTCCACCATGTTCCCCAAAAATACATTATTTGCCTGTTTGATCTTCCTTCCAAGCTCCCTACCCAATTGTTTCATCAATTCTTTAGATCGTATCATCCCTTCATTTCTCCACTGGGCATGTAATTTTCTGCACTTCATTTTCAAAATCTCCTGTCCATAACATGGGGGATCTCCCCCAGTCCGTAACTTTTTCATTGGCACAAATTTCTCCAACATAACCTCCATTATTGTTCTAAAATCCCTCCACAACCCCTCTACACCCTCCTCCATAGACCACTTTTTAAACCTGTCTCTCAGGAATATTTCTGCCCCCTTCTTGTCTCCTCTCCCAAAATGCCACACCAACCTTTCTGCCATTTGCACTTCCCCCATCCTGCCAATCCCAATTTCCATAATCGGGATATGATGGTCGCTTACACCATCCAATACTATTGCACCAACTACAGCATTCCTAGTTCTGACCAACACCACATCCAGTACTGACCCAACACCCTCCTCATTCCATCTCGTAGGTGTTTCTACTATCTGGACTTATCCTCTGTTGACTAACTGTGCTGCCATTCTCTGCATTATGCCACCCATTCCTTCTGCACCCTCTACCCATTTCACCCCTGGCATATTCAAATCCCCTGCTACAACAACCCACTGCCTGTCCTTTAGTCTATCGACCCTCTCCTTGATCATCTCAATTGCCTGCCATCCCTATCCTGGTGGTCTATAAGCTGCCAGCAAAGTAATACTCCTATTTCTACTACCACTCAATTTAATTTCCATTACCTCGACATCCTCACTAACCCATTCTACTGCCCCTTTTAGCCCTTTCCTTACACACACCATTATTCCTCCTACTCTCCCATCCCTGTCTCTTCTGAAGATGGTGAACTCATCCTGCCTACACTATGTCCAGTACTTCCTCAGTTAACCAAGTCTCCACAGCTACCACTATAACCGCCCCATATCCTTCAACCTTTCCCCAGAAGCCCTCCAGCTTGTTGTACACGCTCCTACAGTTCACCACCATTATCTTTATACTAGTACTCTGCTTTACCATCCTACATTGCTTACCTCCTATCTCCACCGCTGCAGCCTCATCAATCCTATCCTCTCCATTTCTCCCCCCTTCCGTTTCCTTGCTTCTAACTGATTGCTCTTTCAATAACTGCTGCTCTGCCCTGACCCTCTCCATGCAGCCAGCTACTTCTCTACCTAGCAGGTCACCTAGAATCCTCTTTCCCTGTTCAGTCAGGTGAACCTGGTCCCTCCCTACACTTTCCCACTATCTAAAAATGTAGTCCCCAAATCCCTACATACCCTCTCATATACCTCACTCGCAGCCACTGCCTTCCTATAGGATACTCCTTTCCTAACCAGCACGCCACTGACTACTGCCCTAGCTCTAGGAAACTTCTCCCGCACTTTCCTCAGCAATCCCCTGAGGTCCCGCTCTACCTCCTGGCCCACCTCCCTATGAGCCAGGTCATTTCCCCCTACATGAATGAGAACGACCTTTGCCACCCTGCTACCTTTCATCCCACTAACCCTTTCCTCCAAATCCCTGGTATTTGCCCCCCCAAAGCTGCTTTATGTCATTTCTTTCCTGATATTCCTCAGCTCTACCCCCTTTACAATAGAGCTGCCTAGAAAAACTACCTCTGGCTCCCTTCCTACAAACTTTTCCTGCTTTGTGGCTCTTTCAACCACCTGCCTATCCTTGTCTCCGGCCTCCTGCAGAACCCTTGTTTCCCTCCCTTTGGCCAGCCCTCCTCTTTCCCCTATGGCCCTGAACTGTCTACTTTGTCCTGCTTGCTGGCATTTGCTAATCACACACTTGCAAGCCTCAGCATACTGCTTCCTACCTTCTACCAATGCCTGTTCCCTGCTTTCTGATTCCCGTTCCTCTATTCCTGATTGCTTCCTGCCTACTACTATCACCTTATCCCTTGCTACTATTTCTTGCTCCTCTAACCTTATTTGCTGTCTTATGTCTCCTACTGTCTTATCCCTTTCTACTGCCTCCAACTCATCTATCCTCCTCCTTAATCTTACCACCTCTATCTCTGCCTCCCTCCTCCTCTGCCTTTCCTCCTGCAGTTCCTTCTGCAGCCCTATTGTATTCTGCCTAACTCTTCCTCTCTACTCAGCTTTTCCTCCTGTGGACTGGCTTTCATTTGCCTTAGCACCCCTTTTACATCTTCCAACTCCTCCTCTAACTTATCCACCCTCACTTCTACTCTACTCTTACCTATATCATTCCTGACCTTTTCCTCCATCCTCTCAATCCTATGCATCATTTCCCTCTCTTTCCTGCTCATCAAATCTACCATCTCCCCTTTCCACCTCTCCTCCTTAGCCCCTTCCATTGGCACTGGCACATCCTCTACAAAGCTTCCCTTCAGCATATCCCAAATCCAGTTTCCACCTTCTCCACTTATTTGTGTTTCCTTCTCTACCCTCAATTTGTTCCCTACCACTGCCACTAAACCCTTTCCCTCAGCACATTCCTCACACTTCCACTGATGTTCCTGTAGTGATTCCAGTTCCTGATCCCTATACAGCCAACATGGTACCAGCCGCCACACTGGTCACACTGCACACCGCTATCTAACCTTCTCCACACCTTTCTACAGCCCCTACACTTACACCTCCCTGCCATTTTTGTTTCCTTTTTTTCCCCTTTCTTCCTTTTTTTTCTTTTACCCTTTCTCTTAAAAAAACAAAGGTTTAACTAACTTAAAACTAAAACTACTCTCCCTTATAACATACACCAAATATCTACGTATGCACACACTTTCTTAACTAGCATAACTTACACCGTACACACTTTACCCTCTTACAATAACAAAGGCCTCGGACTCGTGCACACAATCAGACACTACTCCCTCCTTATAACTAATTACCACATAAAACACTAATCTTAACTCTTAAAACTAATTATACCTCAAACTACTACTCCACCTATATTTAAACCTATTGCTAGAACTAATCACAAGCCAAAACAACCTTAAATACGGAACAACACAACCTGTAGTCCGTCTGTGGCGGCAATATTCCCTCATCCTCAAGAATTGCGAGCGCCGATAGGCACAAGTGAGTAATTTGAGTAGTTATTGTACACTCAATCCACAGTTATATGCTGCACCAAAATTTTCATTTAATTTTATCCCATTAATCACTTTTATGGTATATATTTCAGGTACTAAAAGCAGGTAGGGAGTTGCAGCAGAGCACCGATAGGCACGAGCGAGTAAATATAGTAGTTATTGTACATCCCACACATACCATAATTATTTAATGCAAATGCATTATTAAACATTCACTCAAAAATACCATGATTATGAAACATGGTTCTATAGAATCAAAGGAGACTGCGTTGATTTATCATTGGTTAAGGAAGTTTGGGTTACAGGCCATCCACCATTTGTTTCAATGACACTAGTAAAATGAGCAATTATCTTGGCCAAGTTGTTTTGTGTTCATGACAATTTTAATATGGTATCGAGAAAAGTATCAAGTATCATGAGAATGTTTTAGTATTGAAACGAGTGTCGAGTATCGAGAAAGTGTAGTATCGACCCATCTCTAGTTCATACACTAAAATACTCACAAAATGTACAAGATTGTTTAAATAAAGTATACATAAATACTTTTTTCAATAAAATATCCTATAAAAACCAATAAATGTAAACAAATGTATGTTACAAACTTGGAACATAGTGATGACCATTCTTGGTCCTCATGAACTAAAAACTACATTTATGTAAAAGACTGCACCATCCATAGAAATTTTGCAAAGTGGTTTCCTTGCATAAATTAAAATGTCTATTGATGTATATTGTACACTAATCTTCATTCAAAAAATGACTTACTGGGGCTGCACAATGTGAATCTATTATTAGAAACAATTTGTTTACGATACAAGTTATTTGCTACCAACTCTTGTTGACGACGTGCCAAACTCCAAACGTGCAATATAAACATTGTTAGGGTTTCTGCCCCCTCATAACTGGGAAGAAGGGTTTTGGGTATGTTGAGAAGGGTGCTGAAGGTAGTCAGCTGTGAGGTGAAGGAGAAGGTGTTTGCACAATGATAAGGTCAATGTTGCAATGGACGGCAGAAGTATAGGACATGTCAAAGTGGAGGTACGGGAGCTGGAGAAGGTACAAAGAACAAGATGGGTGTAAGGTAAGAAGAGAATGCAGGGCAGGGCAAGGCAGAATGGCGAAGATGAAGGGAACTATAGGTCATCAGTGATGAAAGAAATAGGATACGAGCTTATTGAAGTACAGGAGAGATAAAAAGACTGGTCAGGACATACAGGATGATGAATGGAGAGGTGAGAGTCGGGAAGGTTACACAGCCAGCTAAGAGGAAACAACAGTGAGAAGATTAAGAGTCAAGGAAGAAAGGAGCAAGGTAAGCAGTCAATGCTTGTGAGAGAATAGAATGTGTTACAGGAGGAATTGGTATATGCGAGACGGTTTGTAAGTTCAGGAAGGGTGTGGAAAGGGAGTTTAGTTGGAGAGAGGTGAATGAGATCGCCACCGAGTGATAGTCCAATCACGGGTGATTGTTATATATTTTAGTCACACTGTGCTTGCGAGATCGGTGAGGGAGCAGAATGTATTATAGGAAGAGTTAGCACGACACGAGTCTCAGTTCAGAAAGGGACAGGGATGTGCTAGTCACTAGGCAACAGACCAACTGCAAGTAATATTATTATTACCTTATTACTATAAACCAAAATAAAGGACTAATTGAGTCCCTCGTCGAACAAGCTGTCACATGACACCACTCTTACAGGGCGCCAAGATTAAATGAACGTCACGCTACAAGTGCATTATGTAAATATCAAATATACATGATGATTTGAAATACATACACTGACGAAAATTATTTTACCTGGCACCGGCAGACGATATCAGCTTCTGTCGCCAGCATATCTACAACTTTTCCCTTTCCTTCGTCGCCCCATTGCGCACCTAATATTACTGTCGCTTTAGCTACACTGTCCCGACGGACTTTTTTACGCGGAGACGTTACAGCTTGTCCATTCATTTTAATTCCACCTCCTGCCATGCCCTTTATCGCAGTCGCCAGCAGAACTTTCCACTTCCAAACATTCAAAAGGCAATATGCACAATGGAATCAAAGATGATACAATTCGGTCTTGAAAATTGCGAAATGCAAAGTTTGAGCAATTTTTATGTCAGGAGTACCAACAGCATTGAATTCCTCAAGCAAACACTAATTTATGGTCCATAGAATTAAAATTCATTTTAAGTTTCATAATTTTCCTTGAGAATTTCTTCGGAATTTACATTTTTATGTATATTAAATGTACCTCAACGCTAAATATTAAACACTTTAGTTCCACGGTTAGTGAAATTTTCCTACATTATGAAGTTATTGTCATTATTATCAAACGAAGTTTTCCTTTGTTTTCAAATAATTAGCATAATTACTTTTTTAAGTCATACAGATTTATTTTAACCAGCGCTCCATTTACAGTTCCATTAATATAGGTGAAATGAAGTGTTTCGTGGGAAAAACGTTCAAATTAAATGGCGTCCATGTCTCCATGATGAATCAGCTGATCGCAGTCGGGCCGTGGCGTGGGTTAACATTACATGTAAATAATAACATAACGCGAGATAACCATAACCTACGCAAAAAAAAATTGATCTGGATGTGAGCCACGGTCCAACAAGTGGAAGTGTGAAGGAGCTAATGGATAAGAGGCGCAGCATCGAAAAATAAATTGGTGAAATGAGACAAATACTGCATTCTGTGAAATTCCTGTATACTAAAAACAAAAATATATATATTTTATTTTAATGGCCGCAGTTATGAAAAAATAAACTTGATGTTCAAATTACCTTTGTATATTTTGGAATACTTGAAAATTATGGGAAGCCCCAAAAAATTTCTTTATTATAGTATAATTATTAATGACCATTATAAAACTTTTGCAGCTACCTATCAAGGCCTGTCTATAATTGGCCGTACCTGTGGACGCAGTCCGTCCGAATATGGAATTAAAAAAAACACAAATGCGTTGTCCGAAGTGAGCTTTCAGAACCTGACACAAGTTCGCAGAAAATTCTTCACATATGTTGTAAACAATAAATTTGCCGAATTATTATCTAATGTTTACGAAATGCACCAATTTGTACTTAGGCTGGCATTTTGTTTAGGGATGGGATCCTTGATACCCTTGATCCTTTATAGAATTGAGTAATGTATGAGAATATCCAAAAGTATCCAATTTTAGCACCAATTTTCTTGTGTTATAATTATGGCATAAGCATACCATAACTTTCGGAATGTGTACAATCATTTCGAAAAGCATACTATAACTTAATTTGTATTCTTCTGACAATTCAACGCAGACATAAAATTTTACCTAGTTCCAATGGTTTGCATGATATTAACAGGAACTTTTAAATGCTACAATATTTATCTCGGCAGCGAGCATTTCAAAGCTTCCCACAAGCATTCCAAAAAGCCTTTGCGGTTTGAGATGGGACGAAGAGTACAAGTTATTAAATTTTAAATGTACGAGTGTACCATAGTAGGCCTATACGATTTTATTCACAGCATAATATTCGCACAGCTGCAGGCACCTAGATGTGTTTTTAGGCAATTCATAATACCGCAATTATGGTTTTTGACATTACTTTTATGGTACATAATTGAGGTACGATAAAAATGGGTCGAGTGTTATGAGCGAGCGCGGATAGGCAGGACTGAGCAGCTTGAGTAGTTATTGTACACCTAATACATTCCACAATTATATGATATATAATTCAAGTACAATAAAGCAGGTATAGAGAGTTGTGAGTGAGTGCCAACAGGCATGAGCATGCAAATTGAGAAGGCCCTAGTTATTGTACATATACCATAATTATCTGATAAACCCATCATGGCCTAGCCCATGGATCCCGTGGGCTATGAAGCAAGTGCATTATTAAATATTTAAAAAAAAAATACCATAATTACCTGATACAACAGTCATGGCCTAGCCCGTGTATTCGGTGGGCTAGGTCATGGCAGGTGTATCAGATAATTACAATATTTGTTTAACATTACAGTAATTTCCATGAAATAGCAAAATAAAATTTAAAAACTGTGAAATCCCAAAATAAGTATATACTGTGCTATCATTTTCCTCAAAAGGTTGATTACAGCTTTTACTAGGTAAACGTGATTATAAAAAATCGAAGGAGACTGTGTTAGTTTATCATTGGTTAAGGACGTTTGGTTTACAGGCCTGTCCACCATTTGTTTCCAGTGTATGTGGGGTTTAATATAGTTTGAGTCTATCAATGACACTAGTAAAATGAGCAATTTTCTTGACAAAATTGTTTTGTGTTCATAAATTGCAAAAATACCTAACATATCACACATAGCACGAACCTATGTTAAATTGCATATCACACATTAGTTTTCAGTAAAAACAGGCAGTGCTTAAAAATAGTTTCTGGGGAACCTCCAAGCTTTGCTGATGCATGATTGCTTTGCGGTCACTACCTAAAAAAGAAAGTGGGTGCCTTGAATCACTGTTTTGGGAATTTACTCCCATGCTGGCGCTCGGACAAATACTAGGGATTTGGAGGAAAGGGTCAGTGGTATGAGAGGTAGCAGGGTGGCAAAGGTTGTTCTCATTCATGTAGGGGGAAATGACCTGACTCATAGGGAGGTGGGGTAGGAGGTAGAGCGGTACCTCAGGGGATTGCTGAGGAAAGTGCGGGAAAAGTTTCCTAGAGCTAGGGCAGTAGTCAGTGGCGTGCTGGTTAGGAAAGGAGTATCCTGTAGGAAGGCATTGGCTGTTCACCATCTTCAGAAGAGACAGGGATGGGAGAGGAGGAGGAATAATGGTGTGTGTAAGGAAAGGGCTAAAAGGGGCGGTAGAATGAGTTAGTGAGGATGTCGAGGTAATGGAAATTAAATTGAGTGGTAGTAGTAATAGGAGTATTACTTCGCTGGTGGCGTATAGACCACCAGGACAGTGATGGCAGGCAATTGAGATGATCAAGGAGAGGGTCGATAGACTAAAGGACAGGCAGTGGGTTGTTGTAACAGCGGATTTGAATATGCCAGGGGTGAAATGGGTAGAAAGTGCAGAAGGAATGGGTAGCATGATGCAGAGAATGGCAGCACAGTTAGTCAACAGAGGATTAGTCCAGGTAGTAGAAACACCTACGAGATGTAATGAGGAGGGTGTTGGGTCAGTGCTGGATGTAGTTGTGCATTAGTATTGGATGGTATAAGCGACCATCATATCCCGATTATGGAAATTGGGATTGGCAGGATGGGGGAAGTGCAAATGGCAGAAAGGTTGGTGTGGCATTTTGGGAGAGGAGACAAGAAGGGGGCAGAAATATTCCTGAGAGACAGGTTTAAAAAATGGTCTATGGAGTAGTGTGTAGAGGGGTTGTGGAGGGAGTTTAGAGGATTAATGGAGGTTATGAAGGAGAAATTTGTGCCAATGAAAAGGTTACGGACTGGGGGAGATCCGCCATATTATGGACAGGAGATTTTGAAAATGAAGAAGTGGTGCAGAAAATTACATGCCAAGTGGAGAAATGAAGGGATTATAAGATCTAAAGAAATGATGAAACAAATGGGTAGGAAGCTTGGAAGGAAGATCAAACAGGCAAAGAAAGTATTTATGGGGAACATGGTGGAAGAAGGAAAAGGCAAGGAATGGAGGAAATTGTTTAGGTATGTTAGGAGGTTAAGGGGAGGAGAGGAAGGGATCTCTCTGCTAACAGGAAGGAATGGTAGGCATGCAACAAATGACCAAGAAAAATCGGAGATGCTGCAAGGACAGTACTTGTCAGTGTTTGAGGCAAAAGAGGGTTTGAATAGGGTGGCAAACAGGGTTCGGGGGGTATTAAGTGGCTTTAAAATGAGGGTGTGGGAGATAGAAAAGATAATTAGGGGTTTGGAGAGCAGTATGGCAGGGGGACCAGATGGGATAGGAAATGCAGCACTAAAGTTTGGTGGCAGGGAGTTGGCAAAATATTTTGAAGTGCTGTTTAAAAAGTCCTTAGGAGAGGTTAAGTTACCACAAGATTGGAAGGATGCTATGGTGGTACCTATACACAAGAAGGGAGAGGATAGGGAGAGGCCTGGCAGCTACAGACCGGTGAATCTCACATAAAGTACAGGAAAATTATGGAGAGGCTGATGGTGCAGTATGTAGTGAGGGTTATGAACAATAGGAATTGGTTGGAGGAGTCCCAGCATGGTTTCAGGAGGAGATACTCATGTGAGACTCAGCTGGCGGGTTATTAGAGGATCTGCTGCAGGTAGTTGATGAGGGGAAGCAGGTGGATGCCTGCTTCATAGATTTTGAGAAAGCATTTGATAAGCTGCCCGATGGGACATTGATGAGGAAAGTAGAGGCGCTGATACCAGACAGGAGGGTAGTGGAATGGATAGGGGACTTTCTCAGGAGGCGAAGGCAGAGTGTGAAAGTGGGGGAGGCAATATCAGAGGAAGAGGGGAGGTTACGTCAGGGGTACCACAGGGAAGCGTGCTGGGTCCTTTGTTATTTACCATAATGGTAAATGACATGGGTTTGGGGATTAGGGGTAAAATCAGATTGTTTGCAGATGATTGTATTGTATATGCTGAGGTGGGAGAGGGGGGTGGAAATTTGCAGGCGGACATTGATAAGATATGGTTGTGGACCAGAAAAAATAAAATGAAGATAAATGTAAGAAAAACTAAGGTAGTGAGGTTTACAAGGAAGAAGATGATAAGCAGTGACATGTACAGATGGGAGGGACAAGAGAGAGAAGAAGCGGCAGAATATAAGTATCTAGGGATTGTACTGCTGGGAGATCTCAGGTGAAAAAAACAGGTAGAGAGGGTGGTTGCAAAGGGAAGAAGGGCTCTGGGTATTCTGGGAAGGGTGCTGAAGGGAGTCAGCTGTGAGGTGAAGGAGAAGGCGTATGGCACAATGGTACGGCCAATGTTAGAATATGCTGCAGCAGTATGGGACCTGTATGTGAAGGTGGAGGTGCGAGAACCAGAAAAGGTGCAAAGAAAGGCAGCAATATAGGTGAATAAGGCAGGGGCAAGATGGTGAGGAAGAAGGGAACTATAGGCAATCAGTGATAATGAAAGAAATGGGGTGGAGCTCATTGAAGGACAGGAGGAAAGTTGAACTGCTAGTCAGGATGTACAGAGTTGGGAATGAAGAGGGAGGATGGGGAGGGCTACACTGCAAGCTAAGTAAGGGGGTGTTTAGAGGAAGAGGAAACAACAGTGAGAAGCTTCAGAGGGTGTGGAGGAGAATGGAGCGGGGTAGGCAGTCCATGCTTGTGAGATCCGTGAGGGAGTGGAATTAGTATCTGTGAGAGGGGTTGGTAAATTCAGGAAGGGAGTGGAAAAGGAGTTGGTTGGGTGAAGGGGAGGTAAGAGATCTCGCCACCAGCCGGTAGCTTAATTGCGAGTGTATGTATGACTCTGGCTTGATGCGTAATATTTGGCTACGCTTGGAACAGTAATTTTATTTGCAAGGCGACTACGCTTGAAAATAATTTCTGGGGAAACTCCAGACTTCGCTGATGCATGACCGCTTCATGGTCACTGCCTAAAGAAGAAAGCCGGCGTGTTTTGAATCATGTTTTGGAGATTTACTCCCCTGCTTGTGCTGGGACTCTAGCTCGATGCGTAATGTTTGGCTATGCTTGTACAGTATTTTAAGTGCAAGGGGGCTATGCTTGAAAATCATTTCTGGTGAAACTCCAAGCTTTCTTGATGTGCAACTGCTTCGCAGTCACTACTTAAAGCAGAAAACCGGCACTCCTTGAATCACTGTTTTGGGAATTTACTCCCGTGGTGTCACTGGGACTCAGGCTCATTGTGAAATGGTTGGTTACGCTTGAAAAGTTGCGAGGAGGCTATGAACATAATTTATACAAATCAATTATTGTGAACTTAACTTTAATTTTTTTCATTCTTCCACATTTAATGTTACTCGTCGCAATTAACACACTCACAAGCAATACTACTCAGGTAAAATATATACACAAACAAATTTGCAACACTACATCACAAAATTAATTACGTAGCTTTGACCACTCAATTGTCGCTCATACATTGTAGATTATCAGGCACAACACATTATTGCGTATCGAAACTAGCCACTGACATTACTGCACAAATATTCTTTTTACACATTTTCCATGGGCATACTAGCACAGAAATACTAGTATTATCTCACAGTTATTTTAATTAACACTTAAACACAACTAATTGCAATAAAACATGCATAATTGCACTTCTGCATCACACACGTCCAGCCGGTCAAATGGCAGTAGTACAACTGAAGTTGGAACGCTCCCACACTATACCTGTGACATAAACCAATTAGGTTGTGCATTTGTTCCCTTTACCGGTGCATCGTTCGTCACAGAATGCATTGTAATGTATTGTGGCGGGGGTGGAAAATGGAGAAAAGCATGGAAGAAAACTTATTGGGGAAGAAATAGAAGGGGAATTAGTGAAATTTAGATTCTAGCTAAAATGACTGCAAACACTGGAGTGGGGGGGGGGGGGGGGGAGATTAGCTGGATCTCTAGAAAAGTATTAATTCATCACTTCAATCATCAATTCAATAACTTCTGCACGCACGACTCAACTATCGGCAACCACTGATGGTTCTACAAGAATCTGCGAACATGTTGTTACTTCAAAGGTCGACAAAACGTCAACAACTCTTGAACATACACAACCTTTAAATCTCAAATAACTAGACATGTCTTTATCATCGTAGCATCCACAAAGTATAAATAAAACAGCTATAATACCCTCTAAGTATCAAATGAACATCGCTCATTGAACAAGAATGTATGTCTATAATTACGTCGGCCAACCTTTGAAGTAACAGGGGTGCAGCTCCACCATCAGGACTGTTTAGAGGGCCGTCCTGAAATGCCCTTAGCTATCAAACTTGACATCTGACTGACGATATAGCATACAAAACTTTCCAAAATATTTCTCAGATAAACTGCTGTAACTCAGAATAGCTAATCTACTCACCTTATAAGGAGAGGCAAAAATAAATGTTGGGAGTTTGGGAGAGATTATACAGACAGATAACGATAGCATTAGCTTAAATAAAATAAACTAATTAGTAATTGGGATTAAGTTCAAATGAGAAACTTACTTATCGATAAAATTATGTCGAAAACTGTCTCAGCACCAATGATAACAAGTAAATACAATAATAAAACAAATAATTATTTTTTTTATTGCACATAAAAATGAAAACCTCTAAAACTCTACAAATGAAAGAAGATAGTTGTCAAGTTATTTATTTATTTTTTTCTCTTTTCTTTTTTTGCTTTCTTTCCATTTCAGATAGAATTTGAACAATATAAGTTAATAAATAAGTTTAACACTTCTTTATAAAAAATAATTTATATTCAGCTTTCACATAAATTAACATCAAAATGAATTAACTAAATTAATAAAGTTTTTACAAGCAGTATTTGTTACATATAATTATTAAAATTTGAGGAAATAAACATCTTTTTATAACTTCATAACAAATTTTAACTACAAATTCTACATTTGACTCTTCCTATCCAAGTTTCCTCTTTTAGTAACTGATCATAACTTCCTTCTATTTACATAAAGATCTTATCACTTATACTGTTTTACTATTTAAAGTTCTTGACTATCTGCTCACAAATTTATTGACAGGAGGAAGATGTCTGTTAGCTCAAATAAAAAGTCTGAACATTTTCATTCACATTATCGACAATAAAGGCCCTGACCTACCAACCCAACAGAGCTAAACTTACATCAGCGTCAACTTAAGTGCCACATACTAAAAAAAAGACATAAAAATTCCTCCTCGCCGAAGTTACAATAAATTTCCAAAAGATTCCTAATCTTTATCTTCTAAAACAATCCATAAAGTTTCACTTTAGGCAGCCTACTGGGGCCCCTACAAAAAAACTACAAATACAAAACAAGGAGTACATATCTTTTTAAACACCTACATGTTGTAGGCCAACCCAGGCTCTTCGAGCCTGCCTTCACTCAGACTGGTCTCGACGTCTAAACTTCGACTGACTGACTGGAACTGACAACTCCCTCCGACTGACTCAGACTGGCTCCCGCGCTGTCTCTACAATTACTCTTAAAAGCGTAACCTCTCCACAGCTTGCTTCCATCAGCAATGTGTTGCACCTGGCATCGTCTGACATCATCACTCTCGTCACCCGGCCTTCAGCCAATCAGAGTACTCCGTGCGCACATGCAGTGACTTGCAAACACACTTTCAGCACCAAACTCACTTCCCTTATCCCCTAAGTTCACCCACTATTGCACAGCTGTCAAAGTAAAACATCCCCATCAGTTGAACTCCCGGAACATCTGTGGACAACACAGAGCGACCCGAAAATAATTTGGTATAGCTATGATCGCATACTTCAGCGATGAAGTGGTGAAAACAAAAAGGTGGAACACAGCTGCAACTCGTACAAAGAGTGCTGAGGCTCATCTCAGCTTGTGGCAAGTTTGAAAAACATGTGCTGTACCGACTCTAGATTGTTACACAGCTAACTTAAGGAGTATTCCCGGGATGACAATGCAAACGACCTAATATCCTAATCTTAAAAAAAAAACTTGAAACTATTTGTACAGAATAAATTTATAATACCTTAAGACCAAAAACAAATAAATAAAGGACTTCCAAAACAAAATATTAAAGGCCTCTGTACAGAAAAACAATAATTAGAAATTTTTTTTTAAAAGGCATTACAAGTTAAAATCCAAAGGTCCTAAGTACACGAACACTAAAGCAAAAGTTAATGACTTTCCAAAATTATAACCGAAACCCGAATTAAAATAAAATAATTAAATCATTACCAAAAAATCACAAAGGACTCGCATCCGATAAAAAAAAAGTGTTAAACCTGGCCAAACAAAATAATTTAAAACCTTAAAACCCAAGAAAAATAATAAAATAACCTAATGCATCGTAACAAAAAATAAAGGTCATCCCAGAGAAATAAATCGCTTCCGAACAAAAAATGAACCTGCAAAAATCACTTCGTAACATCTTCCTGGTCGTTGAGGAAATTGTATCCTCACAAATTTAATAACTGTACTGACATCTACTGAAACTAATAGTTTTTATATTTTCCTTTGCATGTATTGCAATAAACAAAAAAGAAGTACCTACAGTTAATAAAATTGTTAACATTAAATTGAGATCCCTCTATATAACAAAATAAATAAATTCTGTTACGTAACTTCAACAATTCAATGAGGAGCAGCAAGTCTCAATTTTAAAATTTCGCTATTCGGATCTTGTAAAGTAACAAAAAAAAAATGTATTTTGTAAACAGACAAATATTTTGTGTTGCGGCTGAGTTTGTACCTTAATCAAAAATATTTGTACAGGCAGCAGGTCTTTCACATCAAGGTATCTAAATTTTCACTTCAATATTAACAATGGGAATAACATTTTTTAAAAATTCTTGATATAACAACAATGAAGTATCTTATCTGGACATCTGGGAGTAAGTCACTGGACTACTTCACAGCTGGTGCCTTGAAGCGCGTGGAGATTGAGGTCAGCACCGTCACAGTCGAGCTGACTTTCCAGCAACAATCTCCACTATCGGGCCCTGAACTGCCAACACCTTACATCAGCACACAGCAGCCCAGTCAGTCCAGGACCTCTCCTCTCACTTGAGGGACACCTAGAACAAAGCAGTAACAGGACAGCAAAACAGTTGACTAACAAACACCAATGCATAGTTGACCGCTGGTTCTAAGAGATAACTTCTCTTATCCCAGTATGACATCAAAAACTTTTACTATAATGAACTTTAACAAAACAACGTGACGCCAGCCATCATCCAGAGGCGATAGAGCCCATGACGGTGCTCACCATGCATGTGTCATGTGTCCCGCACGTGCGCAAACAGGCCAATAATTTAGAATTTTCACATAAATGTTATTTTTCAGTGTAAAATGTGTTTTATATTTGTCTTTGAAGAGTTTAATATGTCTTAAAATGTCTTAAAGTGTTTGTTGCTATTTTTAAATTGTTTGGTTATGAAATTGAAAGTGCCCACGGCACCGAGTTTAAGAACACTGATATTCCGGCATGATCACCGTCATAAAGAGACACTGAAATAATATGAAAATTCACAGGAAAGTTATAAAAATGTAAAACAATATTTTATATATAATTTGTGCCGTTTTATTTTCAATATAAAGTATTTTACTCGGCGTGCATAGCACTTCCGCTTATGTGAACCCGGTAGGTAGCCATGGTAGGTCCGTGTGACGCTTGTCTCTGAACAGTCTGTCGAAGAGAGCTGGCGAGGTAAGACACTATATCTTTCGCACTACAGCCTTTTGTTCACTCATGTAGATTTCAATAGTCAATTTAGTTTACCGATCAACCTTTGCTTGCGTACATTTTGCCAGACATTTCCCCATCATTATGCTTCTGCTTTACTAATTTATTTCGCCCTTGTGGCATTTTTAACTTAATCGAGGATGAGGAGAAAGATGTGGGAGAGGTCACGCGACCTGCGCAACTTGAACCAGGCATCATCTGCATATGTTTATGGCATTTCATTGTAATTTGTGCATTATTGCTACGCGCAATTTTAAGGGCTTTGTTTTTATGTATGTATTTGAGGGTATTTTCCATATTTGAATATTTTACGGCAACATCACATATTACCACGTGGCCGACCGAAGCCAAGTATTTATATACGCCATCATTGCGTTTTGAGAGCTTATTTATGTAACATCGTATGTGCAATATTTTATTCAGGTTCCTATGTTAAATTTTTGTAATGGTTCCATGTAATTTTGTATTTGACCACGTGGTCATGTTCATGTTAGATTTTACCATCATCAGGCATAACACAAGCCTGTAATCACGTAAATCGTAAAAAGAATAATTTTCTCAACAAGAGTAATATTTTGTCTGAATTTAATTTGCAGTTTCCATGAAGAAATATTGGACTTTTACCTGCAACCCGTGGTCCGCTATGAACTTCATCCAGCGATATCTATGCCATCTCAACTTGTTTTCACGCATGTATGTGTTTATTGTGAATACTCATCTCATGTCCCATCTTGTTTCATATATCTTTGAGGGATTATGTAATTTTGTAATTTGTGTATGGTGCAGTTATTCCTGTCCTAGCCGTCTCTGGGTATAGGCCGTCACCACACTACCCACGTGCAGGAGGGCGAGCCCCGATGAGTTTGCGTTAGTGATGCCGAGTAATCACACGTGTTAATACGTTTCATCAAGAATTTTCATTTGTAGTTCACAGTCTTTAGGGAAACACCGTCAGTCCACCCTAGGGGCTGTCTGCCCTCTTCCCTTGAGAAGATTGTGCTTTCACGCACGTTGGTGAGATCATCCATCTAGGCATGCGTTAGATTAATTGCGGGCTGGGGAGCACCCAAGTGGCATTGGCTAGTCATAACAGAGTTAATCATAATTTCATTGGCATGTTGATGTGTACGCATAGTAACAATAAAAACAAGTCTACAGTGAATTTACCTCTTTTATTCTTTAGTGACAGTGTCCTAGCCACATATATTTTATTGAGTGATTATTTCAAAGTGATGTTTAGTAAAAGTTTATTATTGCTACGTGTTTGTATATACGCACGGGTCAGTCAGACACACAGAACCCACAGCATCTCTGAGAATGCTGAGTCTTAATAGTGCGGTGATTGTGAAGCACCGCTGGCGCCCATATTACCAGTAAGTATTTGTGTCATTGTTTGTCTCGTGGCTCACCCAACAGCATCAGCATATTGTGTTACGCTTGTACTTAAATTCTGGTACACTTTACTGAATTGTCGTACACATTCCGAATGTTATGGTTCGTTTGTACCATAATTATGGCATGGAAAAATGGGTGTTAAAATTCAGTACTTTTGGATATTCGAATGTGATACTCAATACTACAAAGTATCGAGGGTATCGCTGTATCGAGGGTCCCATCCCTAGTTGCAATTGTGGTGTAATCTCTTGGTGCCCTAATATGGTATTGCGTAACGTCATCCCGGCAGCTTAGTGGTCAGATCATTTCAGCGTGTAGAAATAAGCGTTTTATTTTACAGTGCAGTAAACAGTACAATTTATCGGCATCTGTAATAGCCTCTCGTACAAGGGTAGTATCCTGTAGGCACTTCTGGAGATGTGTACTGTTTATAGTACCCCGTTGGTAGCAATATTTAGATTCGCACTGATGAGGAGAAACCTTATTAGTAGTTGGAAAAAGACATCACTCGTAACCCAGAAAATTTTACTACCTTTAAACGGGGTGATTAGAAACACTGGGGTGAAAAGAAATAAAATTTCAAACGAACTTTAAAGTCTATTATATTGAATAACAAACACACAAAGTTGGACAGTATTATTTATTGTGGAAAAAATTATACTTCCACATTTTCATATTTTGTGTTGAAATTCTTTTCTTTTCACCCACTGTTTCTAATCACCCCATTTTACAGTGTTTTTTATTATTTGGTGTCTGGTTTCACCATTTACCTTACCTTAAAGCCTTAACTATAAAGTTAATTCCACTAGGTAGGGCCACTTTCCCAAATTGATGTTCTGTCATGTCTTATGCAATTATACAAGCTGCTACAGCCATGTGTACAGACTGGTAAGCCTACTAGTGCACCTCCTTAGTTCCATAAACACTAAAACAATTGCAGTGAAGTACTTTGGGTTTACCTGTGTAATAGATTTTGAGAGCTGTTAGGATAGACTTGTGTTTGCTAACATGTAATTCTGAGCTTAGAATTGTTTTACAGAGCATAATATACACCATTTTGCAGCACTGGTTCATTTGCAAAGGTGGCAGATTGGTAATATCTAAAATAAATTTGCTATAAAAATTACTTTATAACTCTTACTATTGTGCATGAAACATGTACTGTCTTTTATATAACTCTTAACACTTGTTTTTATTATTAATTTTTATGTATGGTACTTATTTACAGAATAATATTGACATGAAGGAATCCCTCGTGGATGCTGATGGCTTTCCTCGTCAAGATATTGATGTATATCAAGTCAGGCATGCACGTCATCGTATCATCTGTATGGACATTATACTTCCATTATTAAATCATTTTTGTTAAGTTAGTTCCAGCATAGCATAATACACTGCAAGACATGGAAATCACTATACCATCTTTCCGTACATGAAACCCTATTGAACTATTCCAGGCTGATAGATGATAGTGCAAATGAGTAGTGATTAGTCTTTCATGCACAGAGGGTGCATTGTTTAGCACCCAGAAAGCATGCTGTTGTTATAGGGTAGAGCTTCCTCTCGTAGCTGTAAAGACAGTGGCGTGACTAAGCATTCCATCATACAGATGGTGGATAGTCTCCTTAGGCACATACCGGTATACTTTTTGCAACTGTACATGTAGATCAGCTAGTGTTTGAGTAGATTGTTGGGCAAACATCACCCCATCATATCCAATGTGTGTTCAATAGGGCACAAATCTGGAGACCTGGCAGGACAAGGAATGGTGTCCATATATTTTACAGCCTGTTGATGGGTGATGCAAGCTGTATCGGAACAAGCAATACCTTGCTGCATTATAATGGTGGGTATGCCGCAGAACCTCAGTGACACATTGCTGTGCTGTCTCAGTGCCTTCTACAACCACAACATATGACTATCTGTGGTGCCAAGTCCTGTTGCAACAATTATCTGTATTAAGATTGAAACAGGACTCATTGGAGAACACAATGTGTCCCCATTCTTTTGTCCATGTTCATGTTCCTGGCACCATTGACGGTGTATGACACAATGTCGAGGGGTCACAGACAAACTGCGCCGTGAACGCCATGCCTGTAGGCCAGCCTCTGATGAATGGTTCTTGTAGAGACTGGCAAATACAGTGCGTGTCCCATAGACTGCAGGATCTCTCTGGATGTGGTGCCATGTTCTACTACTGCACACATTGTGCCACAGTGGGGATTACACTGCCTAGATCTTCTCATTACGGCCAAGATGAGTGGCTGTACCACGAGCTGACCATCCGGCTTTGTGCACTCTTGACCGTTTGACCTTGTTCAAATGAGTCTGGATGGTGAAATTCTTCTTGGGCATAACATCGTGGTGTACTTCTGCCTTTCCAGCATTTTGTATGGCCCTTTTAAGTACAGGGTACTGGTAATTTTTATTGTTCAGATTGTTATAATTTAATTTTAGCCATATTCATATTTAATTTAATGACTGGTAGGTCAACCTTTCATTTTATTTTTATAGGGTGTAAAATTATTTTTGTGGATTTTCTATTTAGAAAGATTATATGCATGTCTGTAATCTATCGTTATTTTTCGTTGTGTCTATGTTACGGTATATATTTTGAAGGTTATCTTTACTTTGCTGCATAGAACAATTACATGTGAAATGTAGGAGTTTTTGACACTTTTTTTTATCTGTGGCATCCTAAGGAAGTTAGTCCTTTTACCTGCCACAATTCATGTCAGGTGTAATTTCATTACAAAAATTATATTTTGCTACTGATTTAGATTTAGTATAAATGATTTTATATAATATGAAATGAGAAAAAATTTATTGTATGAATTACCCTATGTTCCCATTTGGGAACATTGGCATGTCACGTTAACAAAAAAACTGCATTTCTGAAAAAAAAAATATATATATATTATTGGATGTTTAGTACATTTACATTTTAAACTATATTTATTTGATTATTTTCAACAAATAAAGATGCAATTACATTTTTAAGCATTATGCTTTTCTCAGGGTTCAGTAGTCAAAAAAATTATATGGGGAAAAAAATGGTTGAATGTTCATTTGAAACTATGTAACCCAATACAGTAGTCCATAATACATTAGAAGCAAAGAATATACAGCTTTACTCACATCCGTGGCATTGAAAAGAAGACTTTTCCCCACACTTTTCACAGTTACCTTGCTTTTTTTTTCTTTCCACACTGTAATATGTTTGCTTTTTACAATATACATACTTGAATATGCTTACCTTATAAAAATGCAAGGCCAGTTTTATGCTTACAACTACTCACATAGTTTGTTAGTAAAGAAACATTCATAATATCTGGTATATATATATAGAAAAATTATTCTTGATGGTATGTTTCAAACAATGTCACACATTACTGGAGTCTGATAAAATGGAAAACAGTGAATATGCATCTTCTTTCCACACTCTTTTTTTCCACAGTCCAGGTCTGGAAGTAATTGTAGACTGCAGGTGAAGAAGTTTCCTCGTCACTGTTCTTCGAAAATCAAGATGTGATGTCTGTTTATCATGATGAACCTCTTGATATTGTAAGTAGCTGACTACAACTGCCATATTTAAAGCATTTGAAAACATATTCCACCACCACTTTTTACTTCGAAGCTGAGGTCTGTAACTTCCTAGCATCCTATTCAAAACGTCTCCACCTCCCATTCCAAGGTTGTATTTTCTTATCAAATTTGGTTCCGATATATTCACTTTTTTTTTTTTTTCATAGTTCTTGAATATTGCTTTGTTGTTCCAAGTGGAAGATGGTTTCTGTGATTGGAAGCAAGTGTTACAACAGCATTATCATTCCAACGGCACATGTATATTTTCCCATCAGACCGAAGATCAAAATTTCCACGACTTTTTTTTTTTTTTTTAGTCGATGACGGTACGTTTCTTCATATGATTGTCCCGAATGGTACCTGTGGCTTTTATATCTTTTTCACCAAGTTCACACAAGAGATCATAAGATGTGAAAAAAATTGTCAAAGAACACCTCAATTTCGAAAGGATTTTCCATAACAGAGAGCAAACTATTTACTACCCTGGGTCCCAGTGGTTCGTTGTGTGACGCACTTTTCCCTCCATATATGGATAGCCATTGTTAGAACACAACATTCGCACTTTATAACCAAACCAAATTGGTTTTCCACGAATGAACATTTTGCAGCTGTGGTGTCCATTATAGGGCACCATGGATTCATCAATGCTAAGGTCTTCATGAAAAATGCCAAATTGCTGCAGATTTTTATTCAGTTCTTCATACATTGGCTGAGTTTCCCCCAGTTTGTCTGTTTGTAGTTCAGTGTTATCCATCAAGTGCAAATATTTCTTGATCTCTCTAAATTTATTTCTTGGCATTACTTTGGGTACAAGCGGAATCTCTACATCTTCTGCTGTACCCCAGTACATGTCTTCTGTGGGAACACTATGATATCCACTTAGCAACAACAAACCAAAAAAATTGACCTATTTCTTTCCAATCCACATGAAATTCAAATCCTTTCTGATGAGCATAGAGAGGTGTCATTCTTGCTACATACTCTAAATACTGTTGGGGCAAAATTTTCAAAAAAAAAAAAACCTTAATTGATCTGCCAATACCAGCTCTGGGCATCTAACAGCTAAGGGATCATAACTTGAAGATAAAATTACCATTTAAAATGTATCACATTTTTTCCATCATGGAAGCGTCCTGTCTTTGCACTGTTTCTTTATAGTTGGCTCACTGAAATCACTTGTGGATGTATCCGCTTCTTCTGCACCTAAATTGGAAGTTTCAGTAATAAGTGAGTGTAGATTAGCTGCACATCTATTATACCACGTACATGTGCCGGAGTGACTTCATTCAGTTGATCTTCATTTACTTGTTCCTCATCAGTAAGTCTTCCATCTTCACCAGGGGGAAGTTGGCAAAAGTCAACTATACAATTTGCAGATTCAAAGCGTGATTCAGAGTCATCAGAATCGTTTAAATTCATGAAATACTCTACTGTATCTTCTAGTTTGTTGAATGTTTCGCCATGTTGAGTTTTTCGAGTCATTGTAATGCTAGCATTACTTGTTCGAGTCCACAAGAGAAAATAATAAATCTTTCCCTTTCAGCAGCAGTCATCTTGTAACTCCCTATCCTCTCACTAAGGCAGCCACATGGAAACTGTGTAGTAATGTTAGCTTGCGAAAAACAAACCTTCAGATAAGCCATATTATTTTACATCTTCTTGCTGCTGATGACTGTGCAAGCCTTTGTTCAAAGTGTAACTTCAGTCTTATAATGTATATCTACTTGTCCCTTTCTTCTATGAAACCAAATATGTTGCTCATCACAGAGCAAATGTGAGTGCTGGTGATACGTTTGGTATCTATTTCCTGCCAGATAAGATTACAGCATTTCACAGAGGATGAGCTACCTACTATTATCCCTGCAGACACAAAAACGTCATATGACAGGCCAATATTCCCAATTGGGAACAACAAAATGTTTTTATATGGTTACTTGAACCAAATGTTTAAAACATTGTGGTTATTTTTTTATTTAATAGTTACCGCTTTGAGTAAGGAGTTTTCAATTGTATTATTGAGAGGATGTGGAAATCTAAGAGGTTGAGAATTTTTTACATGTTAGGTGCAGAGCGAACAAATAAAGGCAAAGAACTAACATGAAAATACATGTATCAAATAAGTGTAAAATTTGACTTTCATTAAAATTTATTTCCATATTTTTTGACGCATAAAATCTGAGTAAAGCTCAGTGCTCTTCACTGATGTTTAATAGCAGTATTTTTTATTGGTGTTCCCAAATGGGAACAATGGCAGGTAAAAGGTTAAAGTCAATGTTACATGTTAGGTTACTCTTGGTCTGATTTATATCATAACTTGATGTCATTTTAGGGCTTTGAGATTCTAGCATTTGCAACAGTGTGTCTTCCGAATTTAAAGAAATTATGTTAACCAAGATACAAAATTATCAGTGTAGAATTGGCAAAAGTAGAATTTTAGGGCCCTCAAAAGCTATTTTTTTTTTATTTTGTTGTCTTTGAGTGAGAAAGTCTCATGATATTCAGGAACACAGTGGTGGCTCCAGGAAGAATTTCAAAAGAGGGCACAAAGTTAAAAATTAATATAATACTTAATTGAAGATGCAAAAAACTAACAAAACTCTAAACACACCCAGTTTTCCCTTTTAGCAGTTTCATTATGATCTTATAGACTGGACTCAAAAAAATTCACAAAATGTATTGCATTCTTTTATTGTTTAAATTATGTATTTAATATTTCTACTAGATTATTGTGTATTTTAACTAAACTTCTGTATACTTCATTCAACTGATTTCATATATCTACTTACCCCAACATTATAATTTTCATTTCATTTTGCAAATTCAGTTTGTTCCCTAAATGCTTTTTTCTATGCTGTCATCCAAATGTTTCAGGCCAACGCCACCTGTAGTCGCTCTTGTTTCATCAGAACCAAAAAGAATACAACACAAACAATAAAATGTGGTTTTATCATCATATTCTGCAAACCAAGTATGTGGTGGTGGTTGTTGTTGTTGTTGATATATATATATATATAAAATCAAATTACATGTATAATTTCTCTTTTGAGGGTGATAGGTTCGCGTTAAATTATGTTGTGGTTACAGAGGGCCAATATTTTTAATTTAATGGCTGTCGTGATACACTAACTGCTTCCCTAAAATAATTTTATTGTGTTCACTTTGTTTTTTGAATGAATACAGCATGCTACACGTAAGTTCAGGAAAGGCGTGTCAACAATTGCACTATATTCCAACCTGTGTCTTAGGAGAAAAATACACTGATTGGTACAAGTCATCCTCTTAATTTCACGGTGCTGTCCCTACCTCCCGTGTCCCAAGTCAACCTGTGTTCCAAGTCAAAGCATTCAGAAAACTGAACTTTTGTCCCAAGTTGTGTCCTAAGATGATTGAAAAATAAGATTACAGACACTTACATATGCATTCGTAGAATGATCATATGGCAAATATAAACCATTTATGTACAAGGTGGATTTTCTCAAGACAAGATATAATTCTAATTAGTGCAATCTGTGTTCGGTCTGAACTATTTATTATGATAGATAGATGAACATTTAAAAAATATGAAGTTCAAATAAAATTCTTAAATGTGAGTTGCCGAGCTTATTTAAACTAAAACAGTTAGGGTCCATGTCATAAAGATAAATATTTAAATCAAACATTATATTATAATGAACAATTCAGCAATATAAAAATTGTCACATAACAACAAATAATGCGCCGAATTTACTGTGAGTGGAATGTCATATTCTGAAAGCTCACTTTCGGACAATGCATTTGTAGACCATATTCGGACTGTGTGAAAGTGATGTCATTTGACATCAAGATTCTGACACATCTGCACGTACGGCCGATTGTAGACAGGTCTTAACATAACAACAAAAACACTAAACATTAAAACTGAATAACACACAAACTTTAAAAACTGTGATATCATGCAATGTTATTTTCAAAATATTCATAAATTTTCAAGCCTTGAATATAATACAGTAACAGTAGCATTACATAATGCATATCTTCATCAGAAAACACATCACAGACGAGACGCACCTATCTATCGAGCTGTTACAGCACTGCCTGAACCACGTGGGCACAGGCAGCATGTGCCCTGAATCTACTGCACTTCGGCTTTCCGAGATGTCTCGTGTGCCTTCGACAAGTAAAACTATACAGCAGTATGGGCACAGACTGTCTGTGCCCCCAAAGATGTGAGGAAAAATTTTATACAGGCCTAAAGTAAGGAGGCACTATTTGCCGCCTAGTGATAGAGAGCTGAATGATCAAATACGGTACTTTAACACTTTAAATGTTAAAAAAAAATATCTATAACAAAGCTTTTATTTTCTATGGCATGTTAAATTTTATTTGGGAGGGTGGCATGTGCCCCAATGTCCATTGATAAGAGCTGCCCCTGCAGCAGCATCTTTATGACTAAGGTGATTCCCTCATCCTTGCATTCTTGTTGGAGCATGAGCTCTTTATTAACTTGTAATCTTGTTTTATTTTGCTTACTACCACAATATTATCAATACCCCCCTTTTTTTTCTATCCCCCCCCCCCCCCACACACACACACACACACACAAATTTTCAGTTAAATCAACCAGCAAAAAAATAACAGCATTGGTTTTACTGGACCAATCATGCTGATGTTTTGTTAATTTATAAAAATTGTAATTCTCTTATTCTTCATGTTGACAATAGTTTGTGGCATTCCTAAAAATGCTAGAGTCCACGTAATTTAACCATTTTATAGTCTATTTGCTAATGCATGAAAATTTTATAGTGTTTTTGCTGTTAGTTGTAAATGAAACAGTTCAAAATATATATATTTTTTTAAATCTTTTATCACAGAAAATTCAGTTCCAACAAATATTCTTGTACTGCTATGTGTTTCAGGTCTGAACTGTGTGTTTCAGGTCTGAATAATGACCACAAGGCTCTGATGAAACAAATAGTGCAAGGGCTCATCACCATTTGCAGTCAGGTCAGGGAATCTCACCTCAACCACGAGAGTATGACACACCTATTGCCAGAGTGAGCTTCGCGTCACCACAGTTGCCAGCAGAGAGAGCTGTAATTTCTAATTCAATATGTTGCGACAACCATTCCCTGTAAATTTTTGGATACAATGTAACTAGTACAGAGAACTTCACTACTATGACCAAATATGTCAGATATAATTGTAAGTTTTCAAAAATTGTATGAAAATAATTAATACTGCCCCTTTTTCATTATTTCACTAAACATCAAGTAACGTAATACTGTGATCAACCACCTCTTCTTAAAACTAAATTCTCAAGTTACGTCCGGTACAAAATTGTTATTGATGATTCTGCTAACACAAATTATTTCTCAGTAATGTGCTGTGTTCATAATGAGTGTTAACTAGTGTTATAAAAAATAATTTGTGAAAATTGTATTGTCAGTACAAAAAAAATGAAATCTTAAGAAAATTTAAAAGTGACTTCTCACTTTGTAACATGTAATTTGTTGTGATGAAAACAAAGTTTTATAAATAAAATGCTTACAATTTCATAATGATGTGGTTTTGTGAATAAATATAATCTTGAAGGCTAACAAAGTTTTTCATTCAATTGCATTTAGTGGCTGGATACAAAATCTCACTACCCTGGCGATTTTTCATGAATCACACAGTAAATCCACAGAAAGTAAAGGTTAATATTACACATCCTTCAAAGATTGATAAAAGATGTCTACATTTCCACTTCACCACACCTTGTTGCACATGTAGTGTAGAATTTTGTTTGGATTCTCGTTTTGTTATTTAAAAATTTTTATGGTATCATGCAGCACTCAGTCATTGATAATAAATAATGACATAATTTTATCTCATGCAGAATATGCATACTTTAATACTAAGTATTTTCTATAAAGCTTGTTAATTTCCTTTCATGTAAATTTAGAGTGTTTCGAACACGTCAGCCATTGCGACTTCTTGGTAATATGGCAGACTCTGTCCGGAGTATGACATGGTTTTAGGATTAGAGTTGTGAGTGCCACGGGGTGTTTCAGGACTCCCCCGAAGTCCTTTTGAGGTTAGAGTGGCTTCGACTCCTGGCTAGGTCACTAGTCAGTGGGGTCGGCTGACTTAATCTGTTGCATAGCTAGTACTATCGCACTTAAAAACTGTGCGCCACAAACACTGTGCGTGTTGTCCTGAGTGGACTTGCTTGTGGCGGCTGGCTTGGTTGGGTTGCTTAGTCAATAGTATTGAAATTATGCCCCACGTTGGGTATCATGAAAATTGATTTGGTGCGTGCATGTTTTAATGAAACACTCAATTTCCTGTGTTGGGTGTTGCAACAATCATTGACATACTATGTCGGAGGATAAAACCCCACGAAACCCTTACTTATGTTACGGCTGAAGTAAGAGGTGTTTCACTGTCAGTTTAAAGTTTTAGTCCGTGATGCCAAAATCACGATAAACATAAGGGATATTTCAATGATTCACTGGTGCTCTGATGGTATACAATACACATCTGGTGGCCTGTCTCAGTGGTACGAAGTCATGAGTCACTGTCACGGCCCTGCGAACGGACTGGCCATTAACATGTTTAATCGGTTGTATGAAATCCTGTTGGAGGTGCTGCCTCAGTTGAGGTGAGAGCTGGGGGCTGCTGTTGACATCACCAAAATTTGGGGTGCTCATGATCTGCTCGGAGCCGGTCACTAGACTGCTGGCTGCCAAACCACGGGTTGGCTATCCCTAGGGGTGGTTCTTCTCCTCTGCAAATAGCCTCAACCAATGGGTGAGGTTAACCAGCGGTCTTGATCAGTGAAGGGAAAAGGGGTGGAGGTAACTCTGAGGGGTTAGGCCTCTCAGATAGATGGGTGGTAAGAACTCTGCCAAGTGCAGATGAAGAATTTGGATCACAATTCAGGCAACTTTTTGAGGCGTAAGCTGCCTTCCTAGGCATCCTCTGCCCACCTCCCTTCCAGGTGTATGGCATAGGAATAGGTACAAATTACCGCCTCGCAAAAGTGAAGCTGGCTACATGATTCACTAGCTAGTTTTGCCAATGGCTGCAACCGCACACGCAAGAGTCGTACCCTGTACTCCTTTCGTCTCGGCCCCGTAGAGAGCGGTGGACAGAGTGGTGGTTTTCCTCAGGTTGTACACGTACATCCTTGGGTGTGGTATCCACAGGGGATCAGTTTGCCAAAGCTAAATCCTACTCCTTTCCGGCCCCATAAAATATGGTGGCGGAGTATGGGCTAACTTTAGCTTTGGTTGGCACATGGTGGAGGAGTTACTATTGGTTGGGGCTTTACTTTACTATAACCAGGGACATAGTATGGGTGGTCATCTAATGGGTGTGTATTTGGCGTTAATGAGCTAGGTTTTCTGGCTTCACCCTAACGGGCTGATTCTACGCAGGTTAACAAACTGTGACACTCAGAAATTAGCATGCAGAAGTTAGTTTAGATCATGTGTATTTTCCATGAGAATATACACAGTGGCCCTGTACTACCTCCTACAATTAACCTGAATTTACACGGAAAATTTAAGCTATGTATAGCCAGGTGAAGGTGACTTGGTTCTAAACCTTATTGGGAAAGAAGGCGATAATATTGCTAGGTACCGTATTTACCCGAAAGGAAGCTGGGGTTTTTTGACAGAAAAGGAATAAAACAAATAACGGGTTGTCTACAATTCGAGGTCTTCATCAATTCAAAACCTAGGTATGAATACAATAAATGTGCAACACTGCTAGTTCAGTATTTAAGTTAGTGTTACATGCACAACATTGCTACGGGCTTCTATTCATAATTTTTACTCTGGTAGCAGTTAGTCCTCCAAAATTGGCATGCCATGAGACAGAAGATTTTGACAAAGGCTTTTCATGCTTAAATGCCGTGTGTCCTATGGTTGTACATATTTTTATACTGCAGAGAGTGTAGCTGTCAACTTTGACAAAGGTCCCCTTATCTGATGTCTGGTTGGTAAAGAGGAAGGGCTTTGCGGGGAAGCAAAATGGCTTAAGTCATGAATATCACACACCCACAAAAATGTCAGTGTAAGAAAGCTGCTGCCACCATACAGCCAGGTTACACACACCTATTACATTGTGATTAGGTTTTCTTTCAAAGTAAATAAAATATATCATACTATTCCTATAATACCATTTCTTCTTGAAGTTTTTGTCATAAATTAATGCAAAAATACTTTCAACCTAAATAATTTTTTCAGCACTTCACAGGGGTAGTCTGGAATTCAGGTTTAAATATTTTCCCCTCAAAAATATTTTTTTAGGAGATGGTCATCTTCCTTTCAGGTAAATACGTTAGTTTACTACAACTGGCCCTAACTATCTACTACGTTGTCCTGAAGGGACCAAGAGTGGTGACTACCAGACGGTTAGTGGTGCGGTTTAATGTTACCATTCGGTAGGCACGAGGGATCCTTGAAGAGGACAGTCAACGACTGTTTAACAAGGTGTGGTAAGGAAGGAGCTGTTCAACATCTTCAGGAGCTGATGGTGTAGTCTTCCAGAAGCCCTAGGGGGCGTTACCGCAGGTGCAGAAGAGTCTTCTGGAGGGGTTGAGTTCAGTTGTAGGCTTCTTCTGACCCTGAAGAGAGCGGTGGAGGAAACATAGATTGAAGTTTTCGGGCCACGCAGGGCCTTTTATACTGGTGGCCGCTGGACTGGAAGAAGCGAGGCATGAAGAGAAGATAAGAATCCATCCCCTCGAACTCTGTAGACATCGTGTGCTTGTGATGTCTGCTGCACAGAGATTGCTGATGCGGCGGCCTTCATCCCTTATCTCATTGCAGGGTGTGTGGAACCTTCCCTCTGTATGCCGTAGAACTACGTGACCTTGGGTAGCGGGCTTGGTGTTTCTGCAGATATTACAGTCTTACTGCAGGGGATCGGCGTGATGTCTACTTGGAGTAGGGTGAACAGTACAAGCTAGACTGACATGTCTGTAATATTATCCATCATTGCAAAAGTACCTGGTAGCTACGTGTCACATCTCTTCAATTACTGTGGTATGACATGCTCAGGCGAAATGAAACTGCATTCAGATGGGGCGAAGTTGAGTGCATGTCAAAGATGCGCAGAGTATCATGTGTCAGAATGTATACCTCTCTTGGGCTGGTGCTTAGTCAGAGTCATCAAGTTACATCCTGGAGCAGACATCATCATCAGAGTGCCACCCAAAAGGGAAAGATGTGCCAACCGGTACATAAGCTGTTCCGCCTGCCAACACAATAATGCTCGCCAGTTCTCAAAATGTGATGTTTTATACATAGTGTGACTATTTGTGTGTGCTCTTAGAGATGTCAGTAGGTTTTGGCAGGCGGTATATTCTGTATTCTCATGTACTATATAGTGTGTGCGTGAGTGCATGCATATGTGTGTGTGTTTTTATATACATATATATACACACATACATACATACAGAGAGGGCGAGTGTGTGTGTGTGTGCACCGCATGCTTGTATCCAGTATCTCGCAAGTAGTCCAGCAGCATTCCCAGGAGGAGCAGTAAATAGCAAGATGGCGGGACGGTAAGTTAGCATATGATGTGTGTCCATCGTTATTCTTCTCTCTTGAGTGCTTATCAATCAAATCTTAACAACGGTGCTTGGTCTGATAGTTGGCCGGGAGCTGCTTGGTGAAGGAGTGGTCAAACAAAAAGAAGGAAATTTTGGATGTTGGGAAAGATGTAGGTTACCCAACAGGCACCAATCATCGCTGGCAGATGATGATGTGATGGTAGAGATGAAACTGTTCTGGTGTATCTCAGGATCATAAGGCCAACAGCCTGTATATATATTTATCCAAATACGGGTGTTTTATGCTGGTTAGCTCCCATAAAAGACATACTAACCTGCACCCCTTAAACACTGCAGTAGAATTAAATCACAAACATACTTGCCATTGATGATTACACTTAAGACCGTGATTAAGAGCCCAATTAAGCGTGTAGTGAAATGGTGGGTCCCTAGGGTCCCGTTCTCCTAAATGCATAAGGTGGCACTGGAAAAAAACCACACTGGTAGTTTGTACTCACACATGTATTTTCTTGCACTGGTTACAGTATGCTTGCATAAAGAGAGGGAAAAAAAAAAAAAAGCAGGTCTTGGGCATAAGCCTGCTAGGTAGGCTATGCGGAAAATGCGGGTATACAGCCATACATGCATGAAGTTAAGTTGAAAATTTAAGCTTCCGGGGGAAGGTGAGGCGGTATCTCCAGGCACTAAATGCAAGACATCTACAATCTAGAAATTAATAGACTATTGTAGGTGAAATGATAAGTGCAAACCGGTGAAGGTGTTGGAGCACAAAGTACACATTGTAACCGTCCCTCCTCCTACTCAAGCTTACCACTGGTATACACTTCTCTTGTACTCTATTCAATTACTGTATAAGACAACCCAGGAGGGGGACTGTTCAAGGGGAACATAACTCTAGACGGATTGGTAGACCGAATTCATTCAAACATCTTTTATAAAACGATTAACTACACGTTTGTAATGACTGTTAAATACACAATTATTAACTCTCATCAACTACACAAAGTACAAGTTACTCTAATTGCAAGACTCCAAGTGAACTACCTAACCTTGCCAGAATTATTAGATGGTAACAGGGACTCGAGAAGTAGTGTTATGCCTACCTGCTACACGGATTATGCTCACCAATATAGCAGGCTGCAGTATGGCCTAGAGCTCCTCCAGATCTGGTCTGTAGTGATGCCCTTAGCTTCTATATCGACTCTGACGAATATTATACCGACTGTTTTTTTGCATTGCAGTGACCGTCTGTGGGCGAAATGGGGGGGGGGGGGGGGTGATTCTCTGCATGGCACTTAAATACACAGGAGCTCGCCGGCAACTTGGAGCATGTTTTCCATACAGTTACTTTGCTCCACAAGCTATCCTCTGTTGAAAACCTTAGGCAGTTTGTGCGCGCACCTTCTGTTGCAGCTACACTACTCCCCTCCCTCCCTCCCCCTCTTCATCACCATCTAAAGGGCAGCTGTCCCGGGTGCAGCAGTGGAGGTAGGAGTTAGAGTGATAAGAGTCTTCTATGTGAAATGTAGTAGTACTTTAAAGGTCGAGGAGCTCAAGCTAGCGATGAATGTAGACGTATGGTGGTATGCACAACAGTATTTATATGCAGTATTGGAGACGTAAGGCTAAATTCGAGTGCCGTTCTACAAGGGAGGTATAACTCCGTTATATTCAAAATTGATTGTTTTTAAGTTTTTATGCAAATGGCAAAGCAAATAATAATAATAGCAGTAATACTCGTTTGAACGTACATATATCGAAAACCAAAAAGTACAATAATTGGGCACCCTTGGATATTTAATAACTTACTCAACAAAACCTATGCACATAGTATAGTGCGACCAAAGGGGAGAGGGACGTATGTCCAACGCCACATTTAATAATTACTTTAAGGAAACCCCCAAGAACTAGGCAGTTGGAAATGGGGAGAAGGAAGTATGAATTGTGCACGCGTTATACTGAGGCGCTCGACAACATACTAGAGAAGTATCACTCTTTAAGAAAATACCTAATTACAAAGTAACAAGCCGGCTGGCTGAACATTAATTCTCAATAATATTCGCTACCATACCATAAATTCAATTGACAATAATTATAAGTAATGTGGAATGTAAAGGAATACTAAACATGTTGGCAATAGTGGTACCAGTGGTATGTGAAGTAGTTATGTGACAGTTGGTAGCGCCGGATGTGCACACCATCATTTGTCAGCAGTGGCACCTAGTACAACATTGATGTGGCGCTTTTGGCTGTAGTGTTTCATGACCTGTGTTTTTACAACGTGAAGTGACTGATTCTAGCATTATTATTCTCATTGGCTTATAAATACACAGGATAAGTACATGTTATACATATTCATACAAACCTGTTGTCAAAAATAAATGTAAGTTAGTTAAAATTACAATTGTACATGTCACCATATGGTGAATGCTAACCTGAATCGTGGTTGTTATACAAATAAGATGAACATAATTTTATACTTCAATCTTAAGCTAATTAAAAAATTCTAAAAGTAAAATACATTTTGATGCAGTTATTTACAAAGTTATGATTATAATCGCCTTTGGCGGTGACAGTAGAAAGATAGTTTAATTCTTGTGAAGTTCACTTTTAATGTTTAAATGTGAGATGATGCACATTTATTCTTATCTTGAGTGTTTATTACTTGAAGACCATATAGAGTTCTTTGAAAAGGATTTTGTTGTAGCTCATATATTCAATTTTAGCGAGTCCTTGCATTTAAGGCTGTCTCTTTATACAATGCATTAAAAAATTGTCTAACATTTACTTACTTTTATTTATACGATTAACTATGACTTATGGGTCAATATAAATAGTACATGAAATAATGAGAATATTTGTTCTCTTAACATATAACTTATATCACTAGTTAACAATTGTCTTGTATAATAATTGGTTGTTTTTGAAAAACATTTTTATTTTATTCACACAGAAAAACATATAACAATGGAACACTATAGTGAATAAAAATACTCTAATTTACAATTAACTTAAATACTAATAAAATTGGTGAAGACGGTAGTCTTGTTACTCCTTTTACATATATATCTGTGTGTGTGCGCGTGCGTGCATACAGGAACTAAAAAGTTTCTTTCTGATTAATTGAAATTTATCATTAAGTCATCAATAACTTAATAGATAATGCTGTAGTTTGAATTAGCAGTGTCATTTGCGAAACGTATTAACCATCATATAGCATAATAATAAAGAAATTATTTACAACTGCAAAAGTAATAAAAATATGCAAATAATTGATAATGCAGGGGTGCTTTCCCCAACTAATAATATACACTGGAACAATATTTAAAGACCTTCAGGTCTGATAATTAGTCATGTAATTGTCTCATTACCTTATGCCTATCTCCATGCTCTAAGAATTGGTATTTCTCAATTATGAATTAAGGTGAGGGTTGGTACCCTTGTAAGAACAAGTTAAGACATTCTTAAATATTGTATTACTGTTCATGTACACATTATGTCTGTAGTAACCTTTTGCATACGTCACTAGGCCAAAGTAACTTATTGGGGTGGATTGATTCGTCCCAGCAAAATAGAGTGTTTTATTAACTGTATGTAAAATGTGACTACTGCAAATACAAGTAGGATAATGATTCCCATCGATATGTAGTCATAATGGCTGTGATCCAATATAGAAAATAGTTTCATTTCCCTGAACTTACCACCTGAAGAAACTGGAACTACTTCTTGAAGTACTGGAAACTCTGTATGATTAATGTGCCAGTCAGTGTCAAGTGCTGCAGTTATGTTACAGAAGTGTACGCCAGCTTGGAGGGAAAGTTTTTGTAAATGGAATGACTGCTATGTGAACCAGTGAACAGGTATGACAGTTTGTTGGAGTGAAATGGTTGGCGCACTTACATCACACAGATGCGTGGCCTCTACAAGAATGTGGTCAGGTGTGGTAACCTGACAGCCGCATGGCACATGTAGTTCTACTGCTCCTATGTTATGATTTGTAACGTTTATGTTTAGTGACTTTTTCAAACATTCCAACAATGTTCCTGCGGGAGGGTTAGTTAGCACATGTTGATGTGGAAATAAACGCATGATAGAAAATGAGATATCATTGGAACAGTTAAATTTGCATGCAGAAAACAATGACTTCACGTCTGAGAGTAGAATTGCTACCTTTACACATTTGGATCTATCACACGTTAGTGATTATTCTGGGATGAATATAACATCCTGGGGCATTTCTGGTGAGGGATAGATTGCCTGGACAATGTTTGCCTTGAGGTCAATCACAATGGTAGGAGTTGGGAGTTGAATTGTGCATGATTTGTTGCCAAAACTATAGGGGACTGGTTTTAAATTGTAAACTTTCCACAAGGCATGAATTCTTGTAACAGGCACTTGTGATTTAATTACTAGCTGGTTTCGAGAAAAGGAACGTTCCGTCAAATTATGAGAATGGAATTTCAGATATTTCTAAACACTAATGCTCAGAAAATACTTGTGGCTAAGAAGTTATATTGAGTCTCAATAATTTCATGGTTACTCATGGCCGACTGGTGGGTTTTCAAAACAGTATAAATACCCTTGATTGCTTAGGAGAGGGAATTTATCTTTGCCTCTACTTTGTTCTGGATTTCATCAATCACCTTAAAACTTATATTAAGGGCTTCGTTGGTTGAGAGTATATTGCTTGCAAGAGTGTTGATTTGTTGATCTAACATGGCATAGTTTTGAAGTAAGGCATGTAAGTGTTTATTAGTTAGCAAGTTGCAGCACCAGGATCCAACGTCTCCAATTACCTGAATGCTGCGTTTGCCTCTAAAACTGCGTGCTGATATCATTGTGGTATTCTCTCAGTACACCATTTTCAACTGCCTGTAAATAACTATATAAAAATTTTTTATGAGCACATGACGTTGAATTTCTGTCAGCACACACAACATGTAAGTATTGGTCAATGGCTTCAGGCATGGTGGGAAGTTGTAGTGTAACTTTGTGAACGAGTGGTATACTCTGCTTGTACACAAAATCGACATCTGCCAGGGAATAGTATATCCCAGCGTGCGTCCTGAAGGTGGTGGGCACCGTCAGTACAGCTGAGAAAAGAAAAACAGAGCACAGCCACGACCTTGGCTGCTCTGTAGGCAATGCGGACTGGGAGTGCGTCCCACTCCTCCTGTCGGGTGCAGCCATCGATCTGGGTTGCCATGGTGACGGTTGGCACATGCGCAGCGCATACTCTCGCCTGCGCACTGCTGCCAACGGCATCTGGCAAAGAGAACAACACATCCCAGCTGCCCGAGCGGTACAGCACCAGGAATGGGGCTGGCAGCTGTGGTTTCCTTCTCCATGACCCCCGGTCACTCAGCAGTTGCCCAGAGGTGCGGCGACAGGGAGGAATTCTGGCAGATTTCTGCTGTGTGATGCACGTGAACACTGCACATGGAAAAATAACAATTAATTACCATCAGAATGACACTGTATTAGTGCGTAAAGGCAAGTTTAGTATGTCTGGTACACTATCGTATTTGGGAGGTCCCATTTTATTAGTTTGAACATGGAAAGAAGATTCTCCTAGCACGTCAGTTATTATGTGGGGACCTTGATATCGGTGCTTTGGAGCCTTCTGCCCGCCTCTATTGCAAACCCACATGTAATCATTTACAAGTAACGTGTTCTTTTTGTGCGAATGGTCAAAATGATTTTTCTGCAGACCTTGCACCTGAAGTAAATTCCCCTTAGCATTCTGCAGGCTGTAAATAATTTCTGGCACCAGTCATGTGCCCTTGGGGAATGTTGACCTGCTACTACTTGTGCCGGTAGGGCTGCTTCTACTCCGTCCATTATGTAGAATGGAGTAAACTTAGTCATAGTGTTGATACTAGTATTATAGTTTAAACAAATGAAATCTACGTGGAGATCCCAGTTGACTTGATCAGTGCTTGCAGCAAGCAGTTAGTTGTTCCCCAATGATACGATTTGATGCTTCTACAAGCCAGTTACATCTAGGATTATAGGCTGTATAGGTCATTAATTTCTTTATTCCTAGAGATTTGGGGAGATGACAAATTAATTCATTTTGAAAACTCGTACCTCTGTCAGTTAAAATTTGCTCAGGACACCCAAATTGCAGAACGACCTGTTTAATAAAGCCCGCACAAGTGGCGCCATCAATTGAGGGAACAGCCTTGGCAACCACATACAGAGTAGAGTACTCTGTCATGACTAGAATGTATTTATTTTTGCATGCAGTGATAGGGAAGGGCCCTTTCCCATCCAAAGCCCACGTCTTTAAAAGCGGTTGGGGCGGGATAGATATCATCTGACCCATCGGTTTAGAATTAATCACTTCATTTTCTGGCAAATAGGACATGCTCTTACATATTTCTTAACGCAAGCGCTCATGTTATCCCAGTAATATGACTGCTTAATTTTTTCAAGAGTTTGAGGGTCCCCCAAATGACCACCAAATATTGCATCGTAATGGGCCTGTAAAATCTCATTAACATAAACTTGTGAAACAAGAGTTAACTTGGAGGAACCCTGAGGCATATTAATTTTTAGAAATATTCCACCATTCGCTGTAATCTCATAGACGTCTCTATCAATGGTATTTGTTGTCGGCCTGATCTGGATGAAGTAGTGCCAACTTAAGTTGGCACTACTTATTCCTACAAATGGTGAGGTGTTAACAGTAATTGGACATCAATTAAAAATGGAATCGTCATTGATTCTTATATACTCCTGGTCATGTGTATACAGACAAAAAACGTGGTTTATCAGATTTAATAACAATAAGTATCGTACATTTTTACACAGGATCAATACATGTTGTCTCTAACTGGGAGGTACTATTTTCCTTAATTATCTGAACAATTACTTGGTATAAAGTTGAAATAATGTTGCATATTGTGTGCATCGGAAAGATGTCTTCGTTAGTCAACGTCTTGGCTATTTTATTTCTATCCTGAGTCTGTAACTCTGATTTGAAATAATTCCTAATATCATCCCAATGGTTTATTTTGCATTTAGCAAAAGTTTTCTTAGTTTCATCCGCTTTGTAATTGTCTTGTAAAATGGCTTCTGCTAATGCTTTGTAAAGCGATGTGCAAGTCATCATTTTTTCTTTAACGTCATAAGAGTTGGTGTTAATGGTGACTGTTTGCATTTGTACTTGAGGGTCAGTAGTGATTCTGCTCAAGGCATCAGGGAGGGTATTTAATTTTTCTTTAACAATGTGCGCCTCAAAATCGTATTCACTAAGTGCTATCACCATTTTCTGTATTCTAATGTTATGCTCCACCATAGAGCGCAGATATCTTAAACTCACATGATCTGTTTCAATATTAAACTGTCTACCATATAAATACTGACAGAAATGATTACAAAGGTATTTAATAGTCCTAAGCTCTTATTCTGTAGCATTCCAGTGTGATTCCTGAACTGATAACTTTTTAGAAGCGAACGCAATTATGGAGCGCTGTTTTGTATGCGGGTCTTCCTGTAGGAGCGCTCCGCAGACTGCGTCATTACTCGCATCGCAAGCTAAGATAATATTCTTGTCCTCGTCAAACTTCTGCAATACAGGCGTCTGTAAAATAGCTCTTTTCAAATTAAGGAATGTCTGCTGATGAACCTCCTCCCATTTATATGTTAAACTATTCTTAGTCAGTTCGATGAGTGGCTGCGCTATGGTTGCATAATTCATTATGTATCTCCGCAGGTACAGTGTCATGCCAAGGAAGGTATGAAGTTGTTTTAATTTGTTGGAGTTGCCATTTGTTCTATAGCGCAGACTTTGTCAGGATCAGTAGAAAGTCCATTAGGGGTAATTATGTGACCTAATACTTTCACAGTCTGTTCAGCAAAGGTGCATTTCTTCGTGTTGACTTTCACCTTAAACATACGTTAACGTTGGAAAACCTTATCTATATTGGAAATATGTTCCTCGAACGGATTACCTAGGATCAAAATATCATCAATGTAAGCAATCGCTACTGTCCAACATAATGGTCCTAATAGAGTATTGATGAACATTTGGAAGTACTGAGGGGGGAGGTACTTAACCCCATTGACATTCTTTTATATTGGAATAACCCTACTCCACTGATCGTAAATACCAATTTGTATCTATCTTGCTTCCTAACTGGTACACTGTAGAGCCCAGAAAATGAATCTAAGCTAGTTATGTAATCCGAATTTTGAAGAGCATTTAAAATACGGCAGTTGTGAGTGACCAGATTCAAAAGTATCTAAAATTTTTCAATAATGCTTGATATAGTTACTATCTTCATTCTCTGCTATGCCTGAATACACAGTTACATAATTACATATAATTATTTATTTAATTAAATACAATTACATAAATACATAATTTTCTTTGTGTCATGTGAATGGATGAATAAATAATTGTATTTCAAAATTGGTATTTCGTCGTACCATTTAATGAAGTCAAAACCTAAAATTAAATCCTGTTTATGTTTGTCAACAACTAAAAAACTTTGTGGTTAGGTGCGGCTATGGATGCATAAGTTAATAGTTGTTTCAAATTTTGGCGCAGTTAAGACTGAAGTTCCAACTAATGTAATTTCTTCTTTTAGAGGGTAATGGTATTGATTAGATATGACTATACTAGCTACGAGAGCACCCAGTATCTAACAATACATACAATTGTTTTCCTCTAATTGTGACAAGTACGCGTGGTGTCGCAGTGCGAAGTCCTACATGCTGACATTCCATATTAGGTATGGGGTGCTCAGTTTGTTTTTCAACAAATGCTCATCATTGCGGGTCTTGCTCTTCATGTTTACAAAACAAGTGTCAATCGAGCGGTTTCACGATACCCGCTCTACAAAAACAGTTTTCTGCGTCAGGCCACATTTTTTTTTAAAACAGCAAAATCGGTCACTGATATCTATTGTAAACTCGAAACATTTGGTGGCAGAATAAACTGCAATTACGGCTTTTATGTCCCACGTAAAATCACAACGCACGTGTCCTGCGCAAGACTGCGTGGTCCGGCGACTTTCTGCTTGTTGGCAGCACTTTGGTGATGTGTGGCAACGTTGCAATGTGGGTCGCGCGGCTGCGTCGGTGTGACAATGGTGGCCTGGTTCGCACGGCGGGGAGAAGTGATGCGCTTCCAAATTTAACAGGGGGCCAACTGCGCATGCACTGTTTTCCGTGACGAAACTTCACCTGATCGAACTGCAATAGCTGGCTTCTCCGGTGGTTTACATACAATCCACTGAGGCAGAACTTTGCCTGACATAGCAATGTTAGCTGGGAATTTTGGCGTTTTAAAATATATTGCTGATTTAAATTCGTGTTCACTGTTTTCTTGTAGAACATTATCTTTTCTAGGTACTGAGGATGGTGGGTTTGTTTGAGAATGATTACCATTGGCGTTGAATTTTGCAATTTCAGCCTACGACCTATTAGGCATTACCTTACTGGAAATTGCCGTGCACTCATTTCGAACTCGGGCGCTGCATGCTTTACTCCCTCGTATGAAAGTTTTTTGTCGTATTTTGTCCTGATTGAGCCCCTCTGTAACTCCGCCCCTGTGTGTTGAAGTTACTGTCTGTATTGTACTGTGGGGTGTAGTAAGTATTTTGTTGAAAGTAATTCCTATGGTTTGCACGATTGCGAACAGTAGATCTACCTATTTGTGATGGGTGAAAATCCCGGTATTGTGTGGTGTGGGAAGGACCATCATTGACAATAATAGTAGGTTGGCCATTGTGTTGGTATACCCGTCTGGGATTATACAAGTTGTAATATGCACGTTGTGGTGGTGTTGCGCTGTGTTGTGAATGGTGGTGTACTGGTGTGGTGATGAGTTTTCACTACCTGATGTCATGTTTTTGTGCTGGCCTTATGAAAGCTGTGCTATTTCTTTTTTGAGTTTTGTTATTTCGGATTCAAGGTGTTCCGATTCGAGGTTGGAGTGTAGCTGTGTAAGAGTCTGTCGATATTGGTAGAAACCAATGTCTAATCTTTTAATGTTGGCTATCATTTGGGGCTCGGTCTCATTTGGAAGGCCTATCAGGTTATCCGCAATGGATGGCAAAAGAGATTTCCAAATTACGTTTACGATATCCTGGTCCGACATGTTGGGATAGTATTTACTTCTATAGTATTTCAGAGTCTCTATGTGACAGAGTATGTCCTCACCTACAATCTGACGTTTGGTGTATATAAGATGATTAAAACGTTCAGTCAGCTGCACTTGTAAATGTGTCCATTAGGCCTGTTTTTAATTCTTGCCACGTGACTGCCTGTTGGCGATTTTGATTAAGGTTTTCAAAGGTATGTTTAGCATTGACAAACAAATAAATTTAACTCTCTTGCATTTTTCTGCTTCTGTCCATCCATTAATAGCTGCCACTTCTTCAAATGCTTCAAGAAAGTCAACTATGTTTTCTCCTTGTGTACCAGAAAATGACGGCTGCTTTTCAGGCTGAGCAATTACAATCTGTAGTGGTTGTTGTGGAGTCTGGTTGGCCATGTCTGATGATGTAGGGATACAACTGTCACTTTGGACGTTGATTTAGTGGTGGGTGGAAATGAGTGTGAATTAAATGAGTCCAATGCCACGTCCTCATGAAATGGAAAACCCAGAAAATCTATATGTGGTGTAACTGATTCTGGGGAGGTGTGTTGTGTGCTTAGTGTAGGAGGTGATGTCATTAGGGAAGTGTTCTGGGCATGCCTGAAATGAAATGTCTAGGTTTGGATTCTGTATTCCACTGTTCACGGTGTGCTCTGTGTTCTCTAATAATGTCCTCTATTTGTCACTTTCGTCTAAAGCACGTTCAAACTCTAAAGTGTCTATTAGTACACGTTTATGATTTTAGACACAGAAGTTTTGTTTTTACTACTTGTTTCCGTGTACTGTGTGCTGTGTCAAGTGTAATTATATGTTGTAAGAAAACATGCACTGTATTGTTTTCATGCACTTACAACTAGAAGGAGAGGAAGGGTAGAATAATCTCCAAAGCACACATTCAATACATGTGGAGATTTTCTCGCTAATAAGGGAACAGGTTGTTCCATGTGCATTAAAAGCAGGTTACATGCATTATCTTAAAGTACATAAAAATACAAGCAATTCTAAAGGTAGCAGGGAGAGCAATGTGATGACAACTACTGGTCTGGCAAGGCCGCCTACGCAAGCTGCTGACGCATGCACTGTGTGTACTGACCTGCCACACTCTCTCTTACTGTGCGTGCCTTGGCTGTGTGTAACTGACAGCTGTTTGAGTTCTTAAGGCCAATAATCTATTTATAACAAAATAACTTTGTGCTGAACAACATATTACACTATAATTGAATGCAATTATAAAACGTATTTTGATTGAATGTTCTGGGATACAAAGGCAATTAGTGTAAACACTAAAATATTCTGAATTGCTACCCGTAAGCACATTGTGGTTTGCATGAAGCGCAGCCACGTTTCTTTCTCGCTGTGTACAATTATCTAATGCAAGGGGAACTTGAAAAGTTTTATGCAATATGAACCTACTTCGCTTAAGCACGAGGTGAAATTGATTGGCGGCTCCACCAGTGTAACCATCCTAACTTCTATGCAAGCTTACCACTGGTCTACACTTCTCTGGTACTCTACTCAGTTACTGTATTACACAACCCAGGAGGGGGGCCTGTTCAAGGGGAACGTAACTCTAGACGAATTGGTAGACTAGAATTCATTCAAACAACATCTTTTATTACAAAAATTAACTGCACGGTTGTAATGACTGTTAAATACACAATAACTAATTACACAATTATATTAACTCTCATCAATTATACAAAGTACACGTTACTCTAATTGCAAGACTCTAAGTGAACTACCTAACCTTGCCAGAATTATTAGACGGTAGCGGGGACTCGAGAAGTAGCGTTACACCTAACTGCTACGGGGATATTGCTGCCCAATATAGCAGACTGCAGTATGGTCTAGAGCTCCTCCAGGCCTGGTCTGTAGCGATGCCCTTGGCTTCTATGTCGACTCCGGCGAATATTATACTGACTGTCTTATTGCGTTGCGGTGACCGTTTGTGGGTAACTATATCAAAAGGGGGGGGGGGGGATGACACCCTGCGTGATACTTAAATACACAGCAGCTCGCCGGCAATGTACAGCACGTTTCCAAACAATTACCTTGCTCCACAAACTATACTCTGTTGAATCTTAGGCAGTTCGTGTGTGGCGCCTTGGTTGCCGCTACATGTTGGCCTCAAGTTCTGACTGAATGGCAGGCAGTGCGAGTCCGAGTACATGCAGTCAAAACTATGCAATTTAATCAACTCACCCTTTAATTAATTAAGAACACAATTTTGGCATACACTGAAAATTACAAAAGACGCTTGGGTTTACATAACACTTGCAAGAAAATTAAAAATACAGAAAGTGAAAACCCTTTTCCACGTTGAAGCTTTCACAAGAAAATAAAACTGCTTAGTGGTTTGCTGGGAGCATTTCTCGTGCAAATAACACACTTTTATATTTATTAATTGAATTTTACTGGCTTTGATATATCGTACCCCACCAAACTCATGGAAAGTTTTTCATAATTTTTTGCCACGAGCAGGAGAATTTTCTATACCTCTCTGGACAAGCCAAACTAGCTGTAAGAAAGGTAAGGTGCGCAGAACACAGACACTGCCTGCACTGCACCGCACTACACTGCACTTCACTGCACCGCATTACACTCGTTCACGGCGCATGCTGGCCTGGTTCGGGTGTGTTGAGCTATGTGGCTCAGTTGGTGCAGTTGGGGTTGCACAGCTTTAACCACTTTTTTGTTTTCTACTGTAAAAAGATACATGTTTACTGTATGATTAACCCAAGGAGTATTAAATTTAACTTTGCTAAGCATATTTACTTACAATGTGTGTTTATTACTTGCATCGGTACGAACAGAGACATATCTATCGCATTTTGTTTTTTCAGTGAAGTTTCCAGGTTATGAAAATTTAATGTTACTTCCTTATAACCAAAATTTTCCACTGCTCCGCCAAAAAATATATGTAACTGTAATTCAGAAGTTTCATAAGAAGAACAGTAAAACAAAACTGCCTCATGAAAGACGTTAAACTAAAATCCTCCTACCCTCCTTTCCAAACCCATCCACCCTCAATAAAATAATCGGGGCCATATATGATGGCCATAACAAAAAAAAAATGTTGGAATGGTAACCTACATATATCATAGCATTTGTTTACAAATATTGTTTTTTTTCATTGACAGAACAGCTGTGATGGAAGGATACATTGTGGCTATATTAAATATATGCTGTCAAAATGTATTGTATTTTCATGAAATGAAGTGTATTAGAATATGTGAATATGTAGATAGTTATTATCATCCTGAAAATACAGTATGTGTGTGTGCCATTACTGTAAAAGTGTTTTGCTTTCCCCTCATAGGGGCTGATTGCAGAAGACCTTATAGTAGAGTTTGGTTCGGTGAACTCAACCAACTTCAAGACTCTGCAAGATGTGGCAACGGTCGTGAAGCATTCGATTGGGCGGAGCATAAATCTGCGGATCCTTCGTGAAGACAGGTTGCTGTCGCTGACCATGACTCCTGACACATGGGCTGGACGTGGTCTCATTGGCTGCAGCATCCTACCAGTTGAACATGTTGAACGATAATCAGCTCTGGCTTCTGTTGTTTTGTGCAGGGGATATTTATGAAAGACATAATTGTATACACTGTTCATTTTAAGTGAGTATTAATTTACTTTATTGGACAACTTGTAAAGAAAATTTAGGCATAATCTTAAGTGGTGTAGAAGACACAGGAAGGGGCACAAATGCAATGTAAAATAAATAATAGGTTAATTTCAGACTACCAATTGTATGCTGTTATTATTATTATTTTCTTAGTATAACTTAAAAACTTTTAAACAAAAATAACAAGTTAAAAAAATAAGTGTTACTCTGTTATGTTAGTAAATTTAAACATGATATGCACAGTGGCAGTCTTGATGGCATGTGTGTAATTAAATTGTTAGTGTGTATTTTTAAATTACTTTAAAGTCAGTTTTCATTATGAAACTTAAATAAATATTAATCAATTTATATTATAAATATAAAGAAGTGTTATATTTACACATTGATGTACATTTCATTCTCTTAATATTAAAGTATTATTTTTATTTTCGAATTTTGTCATTTGTAACATTTCACTTAACTATATCAACAATAATATTCTTAAATATCAGCTAATAGCCACTGGTAACTATACATTTAATGAATATCTCTTTTTAAAAAAATGTACTATTATTTACATCTAGCAGATATTGCTGTTGTGTTAGGCATGACACTGACAAATTTCCAATGCCACTGCATGAGTTTACAATATGTAATTAAAAGTAAGCTGAAAACGTTAAATAGTTCATTTATTATAAATACTAACTTTGAAATAAATACATTCACTCTTAAAACATGGTTTGTAGTGTAATGTAATGTAACGATATAGTAGTGTAGTTTTTTTTGTGCATGTATAGGTGTGTACAAAACAATATTACGACATTGACGTGTGTCACGTGAACTGTCTGTGTGCAAGTGGCTTTTGGAACAGCGCTAGGACAGCCGTGCATATACTATGAAACTTAGATCTGTCTCTTACTGGTTACCAGCATTGGCTATGTGGGCTGTCCACTGGGCACAAAGTCCAGTACTGTCGTTCAAGCGATATGTCTAACAAGAATGCTGGTCCTCTGGGGCAACGTCGACTTACCAGAGTTCGATGGGCTTGGATTCTGTGAATGCGAATGGTGTAAGTGGGGGGTCCGTGTTGCTGTACACGTGATGCGGCCCACTCCAACGTGCTGCTAACCCTGCACAATAATACTATATCACTGTGAACTGGGGATGCGTCCTCACATACATTTCCTGTCCCTCATGCAGTCTTGGCAGTGGTCTGTTGGTGAATGGTAGCCATCTCGCCACGTAGTAATCCTGCTGTCGTCTGACATCGCGTATACATCTCCGATCCCGTCGTCTATGTGTATCCATGCTTGAAAGTTCGCTACTGTCTTCTCACTGCAGGCATTTTGCCTCTCCCGATAGGTGCAGGTTGTGGCCTAACATTGCGGGTGACATCCCTGTTGCAGTGTTTACTCTCCTCTGGAGTGTATATAAAATGACTGGTATGTATTTCGCCCAAGTGGCTTGTTGATCGCCTACGCGAAGTCATAACTGTGCCTTGATATTTTTATTTCTATGCTATGTAGGGTTCGCTCTCAGGTAATACACCGCCATTGTAACATAGTTGACTCCACATTTTGAGCACAACTCTCTCCACTTCCGGCCGGTAAATTGCGTGCCGTTGTCCATCAAGAGGTTCTGCGGGAATCCCCAACGCAGGGAAAACTGCTCCTCCAAGACACTTGCTATATGCCCGGCCCTGGTTCCACTAGTAGGGTATGCCTCTGTCCAGCATGAAAAGTTGTCGGTTACTGCTACAAGAAAACACTTGCCTCCTCTCGTCCTTGGATATGGACCCATTAAATCTATACATACCTTTTCAAATGGTTTTCTTGGCATGCACAGCATTTGTTGTTGCCTCCCATCCAAGCGACGTATTTTGGATACATTGCACTCATGGTATTGTTGCACAAATCTTCTCGCATCCCTACTGAGGCCTGGCCAAAAAAAAATATCTCGCACATCCCACACCGTATGCTCAACGCCCGGGTGTCCAGCCACTTTGCCACACTGTGAATAGGCGAAAACTTGATCCCTTGCACACATGGGGACATACACCCTCTATCTCCAGGCTGTTGGGCAGACGATTGCTTCATTGTTGGAATTTCTCGACAATGCATCTGCCAGTTCGTTCTCTCCGCCGGGCACACATTCTACTACGAAATCGTAGAGTTGCAGATGCAATGCCCATCTAGTTATCTTGCTTTGTGCTTCTCGCATATTGTGCAGCCACACTAGGCACATATTTGCTCTAGCTTCGTGCTCGCAAAGTCGATAACGTGTTTCTCCGCACTGTTGCTAACCTGGTACAATACTGCTTGTTGGCATCATAGCTTACTAGTGTCTGGCATGTTCTGAATTCACGCTTTATGTCTACAAATGCTTTCCCTGCCTCGTTCGTCCACTGAAACGTTTTCTGTGGTCAAAACTGTTCCGTCAAATGTTATGTGATGATCGGGAACCTTGGAATGTGTTCTCGCAGCCAATTGATACGCCTGAAAAACTTCCATAACTGCTTGCATGAGTTTGGCTGTGGATAGCTGTCAATAACCTTTAGCTGTTTCGGATTCGGCCAGTTACCTGCCTGATTAATCACATTGCCTAAGAAATCTATGCTTCGTTTACCTACGTGATCAACTGAGCATCTGAGGCCATTAATTGCGAGCCTCTCCAGAACTACTGCTAAATGATGTACGTGTTTTCCCAACTGTTTGACGAGATATTTAATTCATCGAGATCCGCCAGCGTATACTCTCCAATAATGCCATCCATTACATGTACCATAATTGCCTGGAATTTCCATGCGGGGAGGGGGGGATTTCAAACCGAATAGCATCGCACAGAATTGAAAACGCCGACCATTTGGGGCTGTAAATGCATTCTTCGGTCAATCCTCAAGCTTTACCGGTACCTGCCAATAGCTGCTCTTTAGGTCCAGGGATGGTCAAATGTTAGCCTCTCCCAATGTGCCTAACGTGTCTTTTACGCATATTTGTGGTGGAAGCGTGCTACAGGTTACCTTGTTCCATGGACAGAAATCAACACAGAATCGTCACGTTAGGTCTTTCTTGGGTGCTAAGGTGATGGCTGAATTAAATAGGCTAGCCGTAGGTTCTGTCACTCCATCATCCAACATCTCCCTAATTAGTTTTTTGATTATCCGTGTCTGCTTCGGTAAATAACCTCGCAGGCTGGTATGTACCGGCTTCTCATGTACAAGCTGAATCGCATGCTCTGCAACGACGTTAGTTCTTTTTAACGCATCATTTTTGCCATATTCGTCACGGCGTTCGTCAAGGACGCGCTGGAATACGGCCTGGTACTCAAAGATACCTGGTTGTCAAATTCTCCTGGTTTCACTTCGGGTAGACTACCCACCGGACAGCGGTCCAATTTATACACCGTGCTGCTCTCTTTCGTGCCAAAATGGATACGTCTTGTGGGCAGCTCTACTATTGTGTTCTGTCCCGTCAGCCATGGTATCCCCAAAATAGATTCTTCATGGATGTCCAGTGTAACAATGACTGTTGTACTCTTCTCGATGTTATGGACTTGATCTGTTACTACTGCCTGTCCTACGATTGTACTACAATGCTCGTTCGAGGCCAACCGAATTATGTAGGCATCACGTCCTGCTTATGTACAAAATGCAGTCGTATGAAATTATGAAGCCGCAATATCAATTAAAGCATGGTACAACTGACCATTGATGAAATCCAAAATGTGAATAAAGGGCGCATGACTGCTACTAATTTGCTGTATTAAAATTTCCTATGGTGTTAATTTTGCATTAATTGTCCAATTTCTGGCGGACGGGGTGTCGTAAGCATCCGGCCCCTTCACCCCTGCAACCAGTTTCCCTGCTTTTTACATTCTGCCACTTCCTTAATTCTGTTCACATTCTGTTTGTTCAGACACTTATTGTCCCAGCTGTTGGTTCGGGCAGTACCTTCGCGGATATCGGGGTGGATAATCCAGATTCCATCTTTGCTGTTGATTGTTGGTATTACCTGCTGAGTTCCTGTATTGTGGTTTCTGACCGCTTAACATTATAGCTTCGCTCCACATCTGGTCCTGTTTATACAATTTTTCATGCAATTGTCCACTATTCATTTGGCATGCGACTGTCCACTATGACTACGTGTTTGTTGTGAAGAATTCTGTGACGTGGTGTGGTGATGAGGTTTGTTTACATGCTCTTCCCGTGGCTTGTGCCACCATTTTATTGCACTTGCATCGTGGTGTGATGGTTTATGTGTTTTCTCCAAAATAATTGCAGCTTGCATTAAATCTTCTCATGTGCCATTAATCAGAGGTATTAAAGCTGCCCTAAATTCAGGTCGTGCTGTTTCAGCAATGACTTTGGGCTATTCTCACTCTGGTAAATGTGGATGGAAGTGCTTAATGATATGATTTTTTCATGTGATAAAGGCTGTAAGTGACTCACCCAATTGTTGACTTTCCAGAGTCAGCCTGCTCTCGGCCTGCAGAGAGATGAAGACCCCTCGAAATCTGCACTGGAAAGAGTGACGAAACTCTTCCCACTGAAGACCATAGTGATTGAGAGATGTCCACCAAGAGCGCACATCTCCATGGAGTTGCGCTCCGACACAGCTGGTCCACTCATCTCTGCGTACGCCGTACCTGATAAGACAGTATATGCAATGCTCTAAAAATGCAGCAGGATCTTCCGTCTGTGTCCCGGCGAATGTGTGAAAAATCTAAAATCTGGACTGTGTTTTCGCCGTGATCGGCCCTGGTGGAGAATGAGGTAGAGTAGACTCCGCGGTTCTGTTTCGTGTTGCATTTTCTACTCCCGCTGTCTGTGATGCTATTGTTCCCATGCAGCTTGTCATGTGTGGGTGAATGGGCGGGAATTTTGGAAAATTCTTTGACAAAGTGGGTAATATTGATGGTTAAACAGGTGTGGAAAACATTGGCGTGAGTGACTGGAATGGGTATTGTGCTGGTGTTGCGGTAGGTTTGGGTGGCGGGGGTTTGTTTACATCAGCCACGTGTGTGGTGGGAGCATGCTGAGTCTCGTTTCATACTGCACTCCTCCCCTATTCTGCTGCCACTCCCCTCCTCTGCCTTCTGTCACTCCGCCTGACACATTGTTACTGTCCCGTGTCACTATCACTTGTAAAAGACTGTTAGTAATGTTTACTGCCACCTCATTATCCCACTGTCGTAACAAGTGCAACACTTTATCATGTGTGATCTGCAGATGCAGTTTGCTTTCGGTTTACTCCCTGCTTGAACTTTGTTGTCGTCACGTGACTTGATAAGCAAATTAATATAAGTCCCATTGCTAATTTTTGTTCTGTGTCACAGACATTTCCAGCGATACTTTGTGTTACACTGCACACACTGTAATGCAATAGCACCCTGGCCATTACATTACAAGTTGTCGCAGTACCTGGAAAATATATAGTTAGGAAATTGTTCGGCCACAAATTTTTCTTACGTTGAAAATTTTTTATTGTTCTGTGTTATTTCACTGCTATGGTCTTTTCCTGTCCCACGGATGTCACCAGCACGGTTGCTCACAAGGTTGATCTTGCGGCAGAATTGGCAAATTCCACTATCTCGTCCGTTGATTGGCCCCTGCTTATCATAGGGCTCAAACAATCTGGACACCACAGCTCTGGTGCGCTGTTAGACATCATGCCAGCCATGCTCTGTTTGTAAACAAAGCCAAGTGCGCAGTATACACGGGTGTACAGATGTGGATGCCCGTGGTTGAGGGAAGAGGGGTCGTCCTCACCTCTTGCATGCAGCTGGCATGCTCGTCCTGGGCGCAGGGGTTATCGACCCTATGCTCAGCTGACATGCGGCGTGCACGACAGGGTTAGCTGCCTATTGGCGGCAGACAGTGCAGCGGGTCTCCTCCCTCGAAGCGCCGTAGCGTGGCTTATGGCATAACGTTGCGTTCTGATTTTTGGCACATTTACCAAGAATCAGCACGGCATCCCACAAGCGTCCCGATGTTGCAGCTACCTCTGCTAATGCCTTCCTGTCGTCCTCTCGCAGTTGCAGGCAAGAAAATGTGGGAAAATTCAATGTCTGGGAAAACTTACAGTAAATTTAAAGAATTTTTGGGAAAATTATGGTGGGAAAAATTTTTGGCGAGAGATTTGGCCACACAGAGGAGCGCCAATTTGATGCCACTAGGGGTGTCTGAATGGTGTAGAAATGGTTTTGGGGCAGTGAAGGGAAGGTCTAGAATGTGATGTTACCCCATAGGCGCCAGATGCAGTCAAGGCAATGTCAAAGTGATTGTTGACTCCGCTGATCTCGGGGTTGCAGGTCATCCACCTGGACTCAATCTCCTCGCCGATGATGCTGGTGACCTCTGCCCCATTGATTGTTACTACAGATTAATGATCCTGTAGGTGTTTGCTATTCGGTAGCTAGTGGGTTGACCACGTACCATTGTTGATCTTGACAGGAAAATTGATTAGTCATTTAACACACGCGTACATGGATTGTCAGGGCCAACCACACATTCTATGAGATATGGAATAATGCTTAAACTGACACTTGCCAAAGAAAGAAATTATGTAAGATTTGATTAAGAGGGTTTTATGTGGGCCCATCCCCTGAAATGCATAAAGCGATCAAAAATTAATGATCTGCTGTTCAGTTCACAGATATATTTATTCCGATGAATTTACATCTCCCCCTAGTAGAGCACTTGATATAAACAAGAGGTGGCAAGAACCGGCCATTGCGGTAAAACTGAAAAACATCTTACGACAGAAGAATTTACGGTAAAGTTATACTTCCCTGGGCGATGCAATTCCCGAGGGAAGAGAGAGTGGTGTACCGGGCGGATACATAAAAAGGTTCCAAAAGTTAAGAGTATATTGAAAACTAAATATTCATACCAAAGATGCTGAATGCCGTCTGGCGCATGCAGGAACTGCCAGAGCTCACAACACATGCACCACCCTCATCCAATGCTTCTCGCTGACTACTCTTCCCACTTGACACATGAGCATGCCTCGGCTGGCCCACGCGCCAGAGTGGCACTACTGTGTGTTACAACCTGCATTATTGTACCTTGCATCATTTTTTCATTAAAAAAAAAATATTTAAAAATTACATAAATAACCCTGCGACATAAATACTTGATGAATGAAATGGACAAAGCACTGAATGCGTGTTAAAATAAATAGCATGTTAACAATGCACTAGAGAACAAGAATAACACAGATAGACCTAAAACCTTTAATAATAAATAATAAAACACAACAGTTTTTGGCATAGTTTCTGGGTTCACAAGTTCAATTAAAGCCAGTTCTGTGTCTATCTTATTCCGCCTTGCAGAGTCACTATATTATCATGGCAACCACCGGCATGACCTTGCGCTGCACTGTGCTGCGCCGATCTTGATCGCTCCGGTAACAGGGTGCATGCTCTGCCTGTCAGTAGAGCACAGAGCCCTACTGTGGTGGTATTGCAGTTCACAGCCGGACAAACTGTCTTATTGGTGAGGGTACGTGGCACATGACATACAAGACAAAAAAAATGATATTATTAGTAAGTGTATAAAAGCAGGAATGTTCGCCTCACTCACGATTATGTTGATAGGGAGAAGTTCCCAGAATTCCCTCAGCGGCTACAGTTTCGCTCCGCCGACGAGTGACTTGTAGTGTTCTATTCAACTGCCATATTTCTACCAGCAAATTCATTGCGTCAGGTCGGTTTTTCTCCAGCTGTGTGAAGCCATCTGTTTATACACACGCCACCGTAGAAGTCCTCGGAGAATCTTCTGCAGTAATAGTTCTGTTAACACACTCAAATTGCGTTCAAATGATAAGGGTTGCATAATTCACACCAACAATGCAATACATGCGAAATGAAACAGTTATTGGAATATCCAATGCAAGTAAACATTTCGCACTTGGCGTCTCTTAGTTTCACAATGTTTTCGGATCACCTCATTTTCATTCTCATTATTTGTCTGCTTATTGTTGCTCACTTCCTTAATGAACTTTTTATTCAGCTCTCTTGAAGCATTGTCGTAAGGTCAACCACAAAATTAGCTCACTATTGCAACTAAATATCAAAACTTCAGAGGGCAAAATGTTGACTTATGTAAATAATTATGCTTAGCACGTGGTCAAACATATTCAGCACTCTAATATTGGAAAATTCTGAAGACCCTATCAATATTAATAGAAATGACTTTTACAGAAGAAAAATTCATCTTCACTCCCTAATTGAATTGATCTTAGAAGTGTGCTATTGTCCATTTCATAAAAGTGGGGTAAAATATGACAATGTGACCAACCTACAAATTATATAAACAGTATGTGCTCTCTGTAAAATATTGTATTAGATGATGAATTGCTATGGGATGCATATTGTTAAGTTGGCTATTTTGATGATGGCTTTGGAAGAAAATAGTACTGAGAACTAAAAGGTATTCTTTAAAATATTAGTTATACTTACAACATTTATGGTTTAAATTATGTTTTTAAAGAAATATTAAATATTTTTGGCTTTTATTGAATGAACTTTAAATGCATGCTTAGCAATTATAACAGAGAATGTCGACACACATGAAAAGTAAACGTTTCCAACCAATGGCTTGCCATGTTTATGTTTCCAGTTTCCAGCCCAGTGAATGCAGATGTGCAAGTGCTTTTTCCTCATTCTGTTTATACGAATTTCTTGTTGGTATTGTCAAAATATTTAATCGGTATTTAATTATTTTTTTGCTTGCTTTCATAACTGTTTCGAAAAACTGCTTGTTCTGCCATTTTCCTTACCTTGCCATCCACAATGAAGCTGTGCTAATATAATTACGTATTGATTTGTTGGTTTCAGGAAATGTGCACAGTGTTGATTTTACTGAATTATTCTGCAAATAAATAATTTAATGCTAGGCACGACCAAATATGAATTTAGCAGGGTAAGCTTGCAAGGATTACCATAGAAAATCATGTGTTCAAGAGGTTGTGAATTTTGCAAAAAGTAAGTGTATGTGTTTTGTAAATAATGTATTTGCAAATCGTTACTATAATTATTGAAATGCACGTGGCCTTATAAAACTCCACTTTAAAACTTTTGTAGTGTGTGAATAATATTTGTTTGTCTACATCGTAAAATTGTGTGTAAGGTTAACTTCGGACAAAATGTGTGTATGTATTTTGCTTCATCTGTATGAATATGAATGACAATGTATGTATAGCATTTTGTTTTTTCATTGAAGTTAGTATTTTATAGGTTTTAATAATCTGAATTTTATTTCCATACAAGCAAAATTTTCCGCTGCTCCATCAAAACAATATGCAACTCGAAATGTCGCACACTCATAAGAACATCTAAACAATGCCGTCTCACGAAAGACATTAAACTAAAGCCCCCCAACCCCTCACTGTTTCCTATTTTTCCTGGAATTAAAATGTACAGAACTCAGCAAAGTTAACTAGGCAATTACATAAATAAAACAGGTTGGCATGCCAACCTGGCTATAATATCCTACATTAATTACTGGATGCAAGTTAGCTAATTCCAGTCTTTCAGTGCCTACCATGGCGGGAAACATGAGGAAAGAGGAAAATGCAAGTATGCATTGGACTCAAACATTTGTTTACTAACGATTTTTTCTTGGTGACAAACACCTGTGGTGGAAGGATACATTGTAGCCATGGTACTTTTGTAGAATTGTCACAATTTACCCCACTTACATGAAATGGACAATAACATCATCAACAATACCCTAGAAATTGGATGACTTGAACTTAACGTTTCAACATTTCTGTAATTTAAATTCATATTTACGCTTCTGCATTTATGTGATTTAAATTCATATTTACACTATAGGAAACAATATTTACAATAGTAATACAAAATCTCAATACATATACACTAAATAATAATTTAACAATTTACATTAAATATTCTGCTAGAATAAAGGAAAACTTACTGTGTGTACAGAAGTGAATGCCCTAAGGCCCGGTTTCACCATACGAGATTATGATAGTTTATCGAGATTAACTGACAAATAATCTTGATTATCTGTGTTTTATGTTTCACCATTCACATTAATCTTGATTTTCTCTGAATATCTAGATAAAATATTAACCCATCGATATTGGTGGTTTAGATCACATTATCGGGATTAAGCTGTAAAACATAAAAAAAATACTTTGGGAAGGTGACGAGACGGCAAAGTTATTCCATAGCGATTAAAAATAAAATGGCTCAGGCAATGTACAATTTAATTTTTGGAGAGGAAAGTGATGATGAGGATTTTATTGTTCGTCATCCGCGATGTTTATGTGAAAGAATATATTATTTTGAACTTTATTATTTCGTCTGCATGTGTTTTTCGCGTATGTTATTTTAGGTTATTCCACACCGCCTTCACGAGATGTACAATTGAAACTATTCACAATCATTTGCCACCGTTTCGCTTTATTTGTCGTGTCATAGCATCAGTTTGTTTATTTTCAATGATATTGAAATGTTTTGTTACTAACTCGAACAAAATGTTTTTCTTGGATGATAAATTTCTGCTTCACTGTTTCTTAACGACCAAAATACCTTCACGACTTGCCATAGTTTTCTAAAAATTATTTCTCCATACAAGCTCAAAGCAAAATCTGTAATATTTACCAAGAGAAAATCTCAATTAAGTTAGAATATCGAGATATTTTTAACGAGATATTCTTTACTGCGATTAAACATGGAGAAACATGGTCAACATTATCGAGATTCAAATAAAAGTTAAACTTCTCATCTGGATTAAACTATCTCAATATTCCGAAAAGATAATATTCGCTGGTGAAACCGGCCTTAAGAAGAAATTTGTGTAAGAAGACTCGTTGTCCAAACAAATTCCCCAATTAAATGAATGGATTACCCCTACTTGTACGTGATGGGATGCATCTACAGTACAGTGAGTACCTTATCAACTGACCCTAGTATCAACATGACTGTAGAAGTGTGCATGCCTGTGTGCATTTTATGTGTGACTTCTAATCCTATTTAGCAATTTATAGGCATTGTTTCTTGATTTTCATTTAATTAGAGCAAAGCAGTGCAGTTAATCATCTCCGTGATGTCGTACAACACAATACGTAGCGTATCTAGTTTCCATTTCTCTTCTCCCGCTGTTTCGTGGCTTCACTTACGTGCGACAACAGTCTATGTGCTTCAACTACTTTTTAACAGCAAGCATAATTTACTTCCGACGACTGGAATATTCAGGGCCATACAGCAGAATAGGATCCTTTATTAACCATAGCGGGTGAACAAACGTATTGGTGCGGCAAACAAAACATTTTTAAAACATAGGCCGTGTACATAATACACAGGGCTCAACTTCCAACTTCTGGCAAGATTTACTATTGCGTATCACATCTCAGCCTTAGAAATACTTTTTAGCATATATCTCCTTCCGTCAAGCCGTAGGCAAAATATTGGCAGTTAGACATGTTATGGTTACTATCTGCATGAAGAAGGAGGCTATCCATTGAACATTCTGCACCTTCCCCATGGTGTTGCAAAGGTTAAATATAGTGATGTCCTGTCAGTCACTTTATTCTGCCAGAACCCTTTGTGCATTCTAGCAACATGAAATATTTGGATCCGTTTGGTAAAACACATTTTTTGAACTATAAGAATGAATAATTATTATGACATTAATTTTATGTTTAACAGGCTCAATATTATTTTTCATGTGATTTATTTTTATTTTGTGGCAACATTTATTCATTTGTTTTGAAAAAGAGTCTGTATTTTTTATTTCGTTTTGCAGCAGTATTTTATTGTCTTCCTGTTTTTACATTGTTTATGTGTACTTACAAGGCCATATGAATTAATGCAGTTTTTAACTTTGGAGCAGTTAAGTGGCAATTCAAATGAATTTAAATTGTAACACTCGTGATTGGTCAGTGCCTAAAGAACGTTCTTAAATTAAGTTTTCGAGAAGGAAGACCAGCATCTTGTTACGCGACGCCAGGCAGCCAGCCAGGGTGGGTTGTGCACTAGGCATTAAATTTAGATTTTTTAAGGGAAGTCCGCGTTCGCACCGCTGAAATTGCAGGCCGTCTAATAGAGACGAAGACACAAGGTGTTTTAAGACGTAAATAGGCCTGTATAGCCCCCACTGTGTAGCTTTCAGGGAGATTAGCTAGAACTAGTGTGGTGGCCATTAAGGTACCATTAAACTGTATGCTAGCACCGTAAGCCATATGCTTACATATAGGAAAGACATCACCTAGGGGTGCTGTGCATCTGGAGAGATACCCCATCGGCGTACTTGATCATCAGGAACTTTAAAATTTTCTAGTTTCTATGTTTGACTACTAGTTTCAGCTAAGAAATTCCAAAAGTTCTTCACTCAACACTATTAATACGACCTACAACATTTCTCATTCCATCATGTTGTTTTTTTTTAAGTATACTACTTTTTCCGACAATTACTACGGCAAATCTGAACTGAATCCTTGCTCTGCTACTAGCTAATTGCAATAGTTTTAATTGAAGTAATTATTTTTTAAGGAATATGAAAGATATTTGGTCTGATTTTTTAACATTTCAATTATTTTAATTCATAGCCATTGCGAGAGCACTAGTGTTTCAAAGGTCACTACCACAAGCAAAAATTTCCAATTATATTGTCAACATTTTCGGAGCCGCAAATAATTTACTAATTTGTAATGCCATCTGATTGAAGTACTTTGTTTTTCTGGGAAAAGTCAAGTTATTCCAAGCTCAATTAAACCTCCATACATAGATTGGTAAGATCAAGGGTGTGGGTATTCCTATTGTACAGATTGGATGGGGCTGGGCAAAAGTAACTTGTCTGACTGCCTTCAAGAGTGACTACAGTGGATTTGAGTTCCAGTTTCACACTGTTTTTGTATTACCAAGGTGTTAAAGAGGCAATCATTTTGGTATTGATTAAGTACCTTAATCTCGTACTAAGTTTTAACGATAGTAACTGTGAAGTTAGGATTAGCACTCTACCCAGAGATTTTGTTACACGTACTACAGCTGTCGCAACGTCATCCTCATATACACAGAGGTATAGAGAACCCCTTTCTCCCCAAATCTATCATTATTTTGCATTGTGTTTTAGTGTCGCACATCGCATATTGTATTGTGTGTTTGCAATGTGTCATTATGTTATAAGACACATTATACATTAAACGTGCTGCAATTTTGTCATTGGTCGTAAAGGATAATGTCTCATCTTCATATTACTATTAATGACCGATGGGTCAACGTAGATTCTCACATTGCCTTTTTTATGCACTACTTCCATGGGCGATACTACTGGTGTAGTTCGGTGACTTGTTCAGTTATGTTATTCCGTACCACGTTATCCAGTTCATCTTTAACTTTATTTGATGTTAGGCTCATCGACTAGGGCTATGTCACATGCATAACTTTTCAAGCATCCAATTCCATCAAACACATATGACTCCCCAGGATACACTGGTGCCACTTGTCTAGAATGAGGAATGTAATTGTGTGTGCACTTTTCTTGTTTGTGAACACCTTTACTTCCACTTAACCCAGCACTGGAACACTGTCTTTGCTGAATGACACTAATGCTTTTGTTCTTGAAGGTTTTATGTTTAACAGGTATTTGTTGACAACCAAACTATCCAAGACACTGCGCTGGGCCCCAGTGTCCATCTTAAAGCTGAATGTATAATATTTAGGAAGTGTGAGAGTCTATCCAATCCAGCACATTATGGTGCTTGATTATGGATGAAGCAAAGAGTGTTTCTGCTTCATTAATTTCAGGAATGTGGGGCTTCTGCTTGCTAAATATTGTATGTACTATTTCTACCTACATATCTGTGCCAAATGACATAGTTTCCCACACTTCTTACATTATTTTCCAAATGCAGGACATGCTCGTGGCTGTTGTCTGTATCCACACTTTGAACATGTGTTTGTTGCTTTGGTTTGATCTTGTATTTCTGACTCAACTTTTTGTTTACTAATACTCACAGTATGTACACCCGGTGACGTTTCCACCCTCATTGCAGACACTTGTTGTTTGGTCATTTCATATGCCCTACTTAGTTTCTCTGTTTGGTTAAATGTCAAGTTCTCTTCTGCTAAAAGTTTCTCTCGAACAATAGCACTGAAAATCCCCACTACATTTTGTCCCGAAGCAAACTGTAGTACAGGCCTTCTAACTTGCATTTTTTTCCTTGGATGACTACAGAGGTTAGAAATTTGCCAAATGATTAACCTTCAACTTGTGTTATTTTGTTGAAAACATCTCTTTCGTATGTGACATTGGTTTTCAGTGTGAAATGAGCATACCATTTCCCTTTGGTGATATTGGGGTCTTTTTTTCTGCCTCGAAGAGCGAAAATGTATTGAATATATTAGTTGTGTCAGGTCTCATGGCAGTCATGAATGTTGAAACCTGAATATATGGAGACTTCTTCCGAGGTAAGTCCCTGTTGCATGCCATTTAAATTGTTGCAACCAGGATTTCAATGAGATAGGCATGCCATTTTCTGACACTGTTAAGTGCTTCGGAATTTTAAACTTGACATGTGTCCGATTAGACTGACTGGACACGTTATTTGAGGATTTTATCCACTAGACCAAAAGCGGCTTAGGTAGTTGGAATGAGGCGAGGGGCGTTGGCTAGTTCTTATACACTCTTACTTCTAGTTGTGTATTCTAGGTAGATAAGTCCTTAGATGGGACGAATTATGTCGATGCAGGTATAGATGTTCCACAGATGAGCTTTAGACAAGAAGACGTGGTTGTCCCAACCTAGATGCACTTCAGTACCGGTCAGCAGCTCGGTGACAATCGGGTGAGGTGTGGATGCGGACACACGGTGGAAAGTTAATGAACACAACTGGAGCAGGCGCGACTGCTCGTCGTCTTAGTTCGGCGGCATGGTTCCGTTTCACCTGTCTACCCTGTGTAGGATGGGGTGATGCTACCCTCGGCCTGAGAGTAGGGTGAGCCAGGTGATGCTCCCTGCATTTTCTGCCACTCTTCTCGTGAGGCATAGGGTAACAGCTCTATACTTCTTGCAGTGTACTGAGACAGAAATACTAACAGTGTAACCCAATAGTGACTTGCCGGCTCGAGCTCGATAAGAGTCCCCACTAATCCCCCACTGTAGGCGGGCTGATCAGGGATGTGGAGCCGTGTGAACAGCCAAGCCTCTACTGGTTGTGCGTTCGCACTAGGATGCCCAGCAACACTGCATGCCCCAGTCACCGTGCACTATCCAGTGCTGATAGTGATAAGCAACCTGAGTCTGTCGCGCCTCCTGATGTGAAGGTGTTGCTAGTAGTTGTGGCGTCACTGTTTCTCCCCCACGAGCACTGACAGTGCTGATGTGTAGCTGGGAATAAACAGGTAGCCGTCTAATATGTATGTCTTAATTCAGTGAAATAAAATTCCCGGTATCCATCTACCTTCAACTGCGGATACTAATAAATACCCTGGAAATAAAAACAGAAAGGTAGAGAGAAATGTGTGTTTATTGAGAGCTCAATAAACACGGGCCTTGTGCTATCTCCTACCAAGTCGAGGATAGATGAGGGCAACTGCGTTGTTCCAGGTGTAAGTGACCTGGTTTTAAGTAAAAGCAAAATACTGGTTCAAGACAAAAAATAAAGAGTTAAAGTTAAACTGTTAAATAAAGGTGTCTTAGAGGAGACAAAGTTAAGTTAAAAGAAAAAATTAGTGTTTGTATGTCGTCGGGTTGACTGTTCGTACTCCCAAGCTTTTTTTTTTTTTTTAATCCCGCTACACCAGTGTGAGCACCTTCACAGTTCTGAGTGCCCTCCGTCATGTATGTTAGTAGTTAAGTCGATTGGAGTGTGGAATGCATTTCAGGGCAAGCCCTTTACGCCTTAGGTCGGGTTTAGTTATTATAATGGGCACATGTATTGCGGCTAAGCAGGGTTATAGTGCCATGGCCGCAATCGTAACCATGTTCATACCCCGAAAGAAGAAGGGTCTAGATGGAAGAGCATAGCAAACCAGGCAAAGCGGATAGGGCCGTGGAAAATCTATGCTACAGTCGCGGAGGATAAAATAATTCCTTTTAACCAGATTAGGGCTGGATAAAGTACAGTATTTGTTAGTTCGGGAAAAATACTCTTATTGGTTTGATGCCGGATGAAATGAAATTAGATCGCAGCTGGTGTGTATTGCGGTGGATATAACACCCCCCGTGCCGATGTCAGTCATCGTGTGAGCGCTGGCACCCTTGAAGTCGAGCTTGTGTCAATACTGCCGTGTAGGCGAACCAGCAATGCAGTATTGACAGCAACTGAGGATGCAGGGCCCCTCTGCTTCTTGTCGATGCTCCGGAAAACGGGACAGCTCAGTCATGACACCGACTCCATCTTCGCCCTTCTGCGTTGATGCCAGGATCTCCAACCCGTGGGTGAAGGTGGGGAGAGTTCTTTCGGGGAGCCACCCTCTCCCCTTCCTCCAAAATAGTCCGTCGGTCTGGGAAACGCTAGACATCCTGGGCCTACCAGTGGTGGTGGTGAATCCCCTTGCCCAGGAGTGAAGGCTGACATCGGGGTGCTTCCAAGGTCCGATGCATTCCAATCCATTCATCACGCACCCGCAGTCGGCAGCCCGCAGAATCAAGCAGTGAGGATCGTTACACTTCACATTTTTCAGCACCTCGAGATCCCTCTCGCTGCCTTGGTCGTCGAGCCACCTCCATCAGATGCGCTTCGCCATCTCGTACTGAGCTGATCAGGTTCCCGACGTCCACAACGACTGCACTCTCGCACCGGCCAGTTGGTGGCTGCGGTCGGACTTATACAGTGGTAGTTTGTCGGCCTCGTCGGGTGTGCTCAGCCTTGCCCGAGTTCTAGGCAGCTTGTGGGCTTCGAGCAAGTGAAAAAAAGGAGTGGTGGCGTGTCTGCCGGGTTGCGTATCTTCCAGGTGAGAAGGAATTGTTTATAAGTTCCCGTTTCCTGTAGGGATTGAAACGTGTTGTTCATGCCTGTAGAGATGGAAGAGATGCTGAAGGCGATGAGTCATAATCGTATTAGATTAGATGTAGAAGCGGCACGTGTCAGAACCTACGCTGAGTCTCTATAATTCAGGCATTGCCATAGTCCCTAAAAAGGACGATGGATGGAGGTTTTGTGTAGACTTTCGTCCTCTCAACAAAGTAACTGTAAACATGCCATCTCCAGTAATTAAACATCAAGGACACTTTGTCAACACTAGGGTCAGCTACTGTGTTTACTTCACTCGACCTTACATCAGGGTATTGGCAAGTCCATATCCGCCCACAAGATCGTAAGAAGACTGCCTTTACCACGCCAGACGGGCGTAGATTTCAGTTTGTTGCAATACCCTTCGGCTTAAAACGTGTCCCTGTCACCTTTTCAAAATCTAATGGTAAATGTGTAAGATGGTTACATAGGCGACTGCGATGGCATATCTTGACGATGTACTTGTATGATCAAACAGCTGGGAAGAACATCTACACCACCTGAGCCTTGTGTTCGAGAGGCTCGAACGCAACAAACGCACATGTAAGGTTGACAATTGTAAGTTGGGGATGAGTAAGATGGAGATTTTGGGACACTATGTAAGAGGGAACGGACGTGAACCGGAACAACAACATGAACAGGATATACAGGAAAAACCCACACCCAGGTCATGTAAACAAGTTCGAAAATTTTTTGGTTTGATAAATTGGTTGAGGGAATTCGTTCCAAACTTTTCTGTAATTACTACACCATTGACGGAATTGTTATGTGAGAAGCTTAAATTTGTATGGACACCCCAAGCCAACCAAGCATTCAAAGACATCAAAACTGCTTTTTGAAACTGTAAACAGCTAGTCTGGTTTAGCCCGGAGTTGCCTGTTGTAGTTCAGACAGATGCGAGCCAAAAAGGCATTGGGGCAGTGTTCTACCAGGTGGGAGAGCAAGGGGGAAAACACATCATCAACTACCACAGCGCGAAGTTTGGCGATGTGGAACGTAAATATCACGTGAACGAACAAGAGTGTTTGGCAATTGTACATGCACTGAGGCAGTACTGACCGTATATGTTAGCGAGACAGTTTACACTGAAAATTGATAACCATTGCTTAGTTTGGTTGGAAGGCATGCATAATGGAAAGAGTAAACTTGCCCGCCGGGCTTCACTGTCACAAGAGTTCGACTTCAAGGTAGAACACGTGAAAGGAAAAAAGGGAAAACCAACGAACTCGCCGATGCACTGTCCAGAAACCCCTGCCCAAACATAACAGTAACAGATGATACTGAGTGGGAAGAGGCGCTATTAGCTTGCCGTACCACAGAAGCAACAGACACACCATCTTTTGTTTTGCAGAACATTGTTGCCGCACAACCTGGTGAACATGTCTCGTTAAATGTCCGCGATGTGTTAAGAGAGGTACACACAGCGCAAGAAAACTCCCCGGATGCTGCACAACGCCGGCAACACTGTGCCGCAAGGTATTCAGAACATTGGAGAGTAGTGGACCGGGAAATCCAAGTGAAACCTCCCGATAATTGCACGAAATGATGGACATACTTTCCGAAGGAAACACGAGAACTTATATATGAAATACGCCCATGACAGCTTAGAACATGGCAACCCGGGTTCCGAACAGACACGTAGGAACGTACAAAAGTTTTTCCATTGGCCAGGAGTACAAGGAGCCGTACGTAAGTATGTACACAGTTGTGTTACGTGCAACACCTGGAAGCCGCGGAGAACAGGCGGCGATGCTCCACAACAACCTAGGCTGCCAACGGATCCATTCAAAACTGTTGCACTCAACATCATGGGCCCGTACCCGTGCACCAAAGGCGGAATACCTACTGACCGATAATGGGACACAGTTTGTAGGAAGGAAGTGGAGACATTATTGTACCGTGCGGGGAACCGAACACCGTACCACCCCAGGGCAAACGCGACCGAACGTCGTAACAAGGACGTGAAAATCCAGTACGGGTCCGGCTAGGAACAGATCATACGAGGTAGGCAGAATTGATTCCAGAAGTCATGTTTTATTTACAGAACCGAGTCAATGCCGCAACGGGAAAAAACACCCTCGGAGATGGCGCAGGACCGCGAAAACCCGCTAATACCGCCTGCAGAAATTCTCGCTCACCAACTGTGGATCCACGAACAGGCGAGGAAAAATCAGGAAAACTATTGTAATACTTGGGTACCGGAAAGCAGAAGGCTGCCGCCAGAGTTAGTACCCGGCATGTACGTCTATGTAAGGAGAAACCCATTGTCAGCGGGAGTCAAGAACCATTTTGCAGGGCTGGCACCCAAGTGGATTGGGCCGATAAGAGTAACGGCAAAGATGGGAAACTCCGCATTTCTTGTGAAACTGGGTCCGCGACGAGTCACGAAACGTCACCACGACGACCTGCATATAGCCCGCACACCTGTGGGAAAGGGTAGCAAGAAGCCGGAAAGCGCAGTATATCAGCGAGTGCGACGTTGCGTACCAGGTGGTACGAGGGATTACCGAAGCAGCACGTGTCAAAACAACAACACCAGTCTCGTGACCACGCACCCGGAAAATGTAAACAAAAACACTGTAAACGCTATGTCATTTGGGGGCTTCGCGCCATCCGAACACTCCACGCCAAGCAGGGAGAGAGAAAGCGACGAAAATGTGCACACACAAGTGAGCGAAATGAGTAGTAGTGAATCACCGTTTCAGTGCTTTCCTGTAGAGGCAAGCAACGGCCTAGGAAATCAAAGTAGCTTTAGAGAGTTTATGTGTGCAGATGGGGGGGGGGGGAAGTGGTATCAACTGTGTACATGTCAATTGCAACACAACCAGTGCCATTGATATAGGTTTTAAGGGGTTTCCCCAAGGCACCAGTCAACATGGTTGTAACATAAGTGAAAACGTAAACAATCATACCACAAGTGTAAGTGTAATGCCTTTCAGAGGTTTTTCGACACCCATGGGGGATAGTCTAGCAGGGCAAGAATGCTTTAAAGGGTTTGGGGAAGTTAGTAGGGAAGTGAATGTGACGCCAAATGTCAACACACCACGTTAAGTCACTCACAAGAGGCGAGGCGAGTCACTGCTACCTCCCAACAACATGGTTCCAGCCTACACTCCCACTCCCTGCAAACGCCGCAGAATGAGAAGATTTCCGAGGCCATGATTCCTATGCCCTCAATCGCGCAGAATGAGAAGACTTCCGAGGCCATGATTCCTATGCCCTCAATCGGTGGTCCCGATTCACAGCCGGGCAGAGCCCACCAGGGCAAAGTTGAGTTGCTCGCAACGTTTTGGTCTTCGAGGGAGGGGTCGTTCGATGCCGGCTAGCAACCAGCAGCGTTTAAGACCATTACGCATGACGGCGCTCACCACTCACGTGAAACATGGGCACGCACATGCACAAAGAGGCCATAACCTGGACTTTCCCATATTGGGATATTTATTTTAAATTGTAAACTATGTCTTTTATTTTATGGTCTAAGTATTTTAAAGTGTTAAAAATGTATGTTCCAAAAATTTTGCACAGTGTTTCGTTAAAATTCAAAATGCGCACTGCGCGAAGAATAAGGACGTTATTATTCCGGCATAAACGCCTCCATAAAGAACACTCAACGAGCACAGAAAATTCACAATTCAAAAGTCTAATGTGATCATGTATGCAAATTATTTATGTGACATTTCTTTTTGATATTTCAAAGTTTTACTCTGTGTGCATAGCACTTCCGCTTGTGTGAACCCCATAGGCAGCCATGGAAGGCCCGCGGCGACCCCTGCCTCTGGGTGAGCAGTCCGTCGAGGAGAGCTAGCGAGGTAAGACGTCACGTATGCACTTCAAACTTTTTGCGCTGATGTAGATTACCATAGCTCAGTTTTAATATACCGGTTAACCTCTGCCTTGCGTACGTTTTGCCAGACATATCCCAGCATTATGCTTCTGGTTAACCAAATAATTTGCGCCCTTGTGGGTTTTTACTCAATCGAGGAACGAGGAAAGATGTCGGAGAGGCCATGCGGCCCGCGCAACTTTGAAATCAGGTGCCATCCGCCTATGTGAAAGGCGTTTCATTGTAATTTCTGTTTAATTGCTGCATGCAATATTAAGGGCCTTATTTCTATGTATGTATTTTCGGGTTTTTGTCATGTTAAATTGTTTTACGGCCACATAATTTGCAACCATGTGATTAACAGCCATCAAGTCAGCATCTGCACCATACATGCTCTTTAAAGGTCTGTTTGTGTAATATCATGTGAACCATAATTAGTTTCAGGGTTCTATGTAATATTTTATTCAGGGTTTCATGTATTTTTATGTGATTGATGCTTTGTATGTAAGACTACGCTGTCTTTTTCGTGTTTGAGTTTCCCGCCATCAGGCGTGCTACAAGACTCTTAAAGGCTTACATCTTCAGGGGAATAATTTTCCCAATACCGTTACCACTTTGTCCGATTCCAATTTTCCGAATCTTATGAAAACTATTGCAATTACACCTGCACCACATGGTCCGCTACACATTGTATCCAGCGGCATCCGCGCCTCCTAAACATACTTTCACGCATCTGCGTGTTTATTGTGCCCATTCAGGTCGTGTCCCACACTGTATCACCTTTATTTGTGTAACTTGTATAATGTGTACTGTGACATTATTTCTGTCCTAGCAGGCTATGTGCAAAGGCAGTCACCACACTCACCAAGTACTGGGAGACGCGCCCCGATGAGTCCGTGTTAGCGATGCCAAATAAGTACACGTATTCACTGCTCATTTTGCAAATTCTCCGTGTCCTGTCCCCAGGAAAACCCTGCAGTCCACCCTAGCGGCTGTGGATCGCTTTACTTGTGGGGGCTGTGTTTTCAAACACCCCGGAGGAATCATACACCTAGGAATGTGCTAGAGCAATTGCGGGCTGGGTGTAAGAGCCCAACGGAATTCGCTAGATACGTCCGAGTTTGTAATAATTAACTCATTTTTCTAGCACTGCTGTGTAATTGGAGAGCAATAAATGGTATTTATTCAGTGCAAATCTGTGCGTTTTCTTGTAGCGTCAGAACAGCAACTCTCCCGCCTATTTTTCAGTGATAAAATGTTTAGTAATGACCAGTGTTTTGTAAAGACGCTCGGGTGAGACGGACGCACAGAACCCACAGCATCCCTAAGAACCCTGCTCCTCACAGTGCGGTCATTGGGAAACACCGCTGGCGCCCACCTACCGTAAGTAAATTGTGTCATCGTTCGTCTCGTGTTTCATCAGACGGCGTCAATACCTGTGTAAAATGACATAGTTTCCCACACTTCTTACGTTCTTTTCCAAATGCAGGCGTGCTCGTGGCTGTTGTCTATATCCACACTTTGAACATGTGTTTGTTGCCATACTTGTTACTCGCACTGCCAACCTCTTCACCATGCATTTTACTCTATTCATCTCTGACAATGGCAGAATCTACTTATGACGCTTACACACGTGCCATCATTTGAAGCTATAAAAATTAACATAGCTTTATTAATGTCTCTGTTCACTACTGCCATGTTAACAAAATATTTTTTATGGGGTGCACAAATGTTTATGGCAGTGAGTGTACTATTGAACAATTTTCCCATTTTAACCAGGTGTAATTATAATCTACTGTTTCAATGGCGATTACTTGTAAATTGGGTTTTATCAGCAAAATGACTTTGCATGATATTATTTATGCTGCTCGTATGTTAATTGAATTATTTTTTAAAACCTATATCTTGCATCAACTTCCCTCCCTTCCACCTTCACCACTCCTTTTTCAGCCCCTCCTTGTCGCTTCTGTTTACAGCAGACTCAATTTTAAAACAGCATGTTCATTTAATTTATTTTTCAGTTTATTAAGTGATGGGAAGTGTGTGATTGTTAATGTTGTTACCTCGCCTACTGTGACTGCTGTTTATTGTTTGTTTGGTAGTGTTTGAAATCGCCAACTTTCTTGGTCATTTCTTCAGTGCTCCTCTGTAGCTAATTTTATGTTTCCTAGAGTAGATAGTCCGCATTTTCATTGTACATGATTGATTTCGTGTTTTAACTACAGGAATTAGTTATGTCTCTTCTCATAAAGTACTTCCTAGTGGGCTTAGTAAGGTGGTGTAAACAGTGCTAAGGTCGCTAGTCACAAATTAACTGTTTCGTGTATCAATCAAGTTCACTTAAAATACTTTCTACTTAGCTTGCAAGTTGACAGATTATCATGGTAACATGGAGGTACGGGCTTCCAAAAGACAGTGACTATCGGGACAGCATATTACATTGCTCATCTGCCACCAATTCTAAACTTCTGTGTGCTACTTTACTTGAAGGTGCCTGAAACGAACACACTGTACATTCATTGTTTATTCATCACCTTGGTGTCGGAAAAAATTAACATAAACCTCTACATCAGCACAGGATGGTTGCTGTTGCATCCTAGCTTGCTGCAGTGACATAATCCACATATGCACAAGACTCACTCCTATCAAAATTTCATATTGTTAGGAGTTATGAGATATTATTCCCATCATCTTATGGTTCCTGATCAATGATCATTGCAAGAGAAATGATAGGGAAATTGAGACAACTTAATCATGGGGGTACGTGAAGCTACTTCAGAATTGCTTAAAAAATAGAGAATCAAGAAGTAATGTAATTTGAAACCAGCCAATTTATTGTTAGATAATGTTCTGAATGTAAACAACAATTTGTATTTTATTATTAATCTGCTTGTGCTGTTATGTAATAGACCATATTAGTTACTAAAATAGCTCAGAGTCACACACCTTCAGGAGTTAATACTAATGAGACTGAAAGTTGTTTTCAGGATCATGCAAATTGAGCTTATGCTTGCATATACAGTGCATCGATATTGAGCAATCACATAGAATTATGCTAACAGATAACAAGTTTTTGTATTATTGTGGCATGTAGCATGTAAGGTTAATTCCAGTATGGCTAATTTTCATTTTCACTTGTAAAAATATTAAAAGGGGCTATATTCTTTTAAAATTTTGTTAACCTACTTTAACTTGATTCCCCACCTGCATTGACAATGCATTCAGAATGTTTTCAAAGTACGTAAAAGTAATTTACATGTCTGTAGAACGTGTAATATTCCATGTGTGTATAGAGTTTAAAACAAAAGGATTAGAATTGGTGAACAAAAAAAACCCTGTAAAAGCTGTAAAGAAAATAAAACTTTTTTTTGTTGCATGTGGGTGAGGGACAAAGAATCAGCCATTACCCTATCTAAGCTAAGCTAAAGGAGAAAAAAATGGAAGGAAGAATATTTTAGCCTAATTACATGAAAGAGGGGCTAAAAAGCTGAAGATTTAACTCACCATTTGGAGTTAAATTTTGTGGAGCGTATGACGTAATTGTCTGTACAAAGCTTGGTAGACTTGCTTTTCTGCCAATAATTGGCTGTTAATGTATGGTATCCTAATAAGAGACCTTTGTTAGGTCCAGAAAACTTTATGGCGTTGGGATTTCAGTTTGTCCAGGCTGGATGAATAAACTTAATGAACATTTAGGAATACTTTATTGGTTTCCGACATCACTGCTGGTGATGTAGGCCCATACTATCTTGATTGAGATTGTCTGGCAAGGCAGTTGCCAGTGAATAGTTGCTACAATTCATCCAGCGAACACACATGTTTCTGTGTTGTTTTTTTTTTTTTTATAAATATATGTTAAATGCACAGAATGCACTCAAACAGCCAAGGTAGAATGGTACTGAGCTGCATCTGGATGGTGCTGAATGAGTTAACCGTAGTTGGGCGACTTCAGATTGTATACGTACATTCGTAATTAATTTTCCCCCCTGCAATCACTAACCAAAATAATTATTTTCTGCATGTAATTCAGAGCAATTAATAACCCTCTTGTATAAATTAAATGGGCAGATTTGGACATAGGTAGGCCTAATATTTCAAGGAATAATTTTGTAGTGATTTTTTTTAGCCGTTAGTATTTTCGCACATTTTTTTTGCAGTCTCGTCAATTTATTGAGAAATAAAGATTGCCAGCCGCATACTAGAATAGATTAAGGTAATTAAGATAATATCTTTAAGCCTTTCTTTGTTGCCTTTCCTAAATGATTTAAAATGTTAAATTTGTCTGGTTCAATAATTCTAAATCATTAATTTAAATAAATACCCAACCGAACAAGTATGCTTGCAAAACATTTGTAGCATCAGCAAATGTACAGGTTTCCGCAGAGATTTCGCGTGAATATTGATGCAAGCGCCATTAAAATGACAAATTATGTTATCCTTTGAGAGGGCGATGAGGGTAATTAATTGACACAGTCCTGTTAATTTATTTTTATCTAAATTAATGAACATCAACTTGAGCCAGCGGCCAACCTCAAAAAATCATGTTTGGAAACCAGATTTGACGAGAAAAGTATTGGTGTACAAAGAGACCGAAACGAAGAGAAGCCATCAGATATGTTATTATTATCATTTATAACTACATAAAATGGCACAGCACTAATGTTCCCAGGCCCAAAAATTCCGAACCTTTTCGACGGCGTGGCGGGTGCAACGCAACTTTTGGCCTCAATAAACCAGTTTTCGAAGCAGAAGGTAGTTTTATCGCTGGACACGTAAAAAGACCAGTGATTAAAACTTCCAGGAAGAGCCATGTTGGACGTCGGGGTATCAAGCTGAGGAATGATTTAAGCACGTGTATATGGCGAGCATAAATCAGGCGCTGTGGGGTAACTATACTTGCGGTGACATACTATATATATACGGCGCCGTGATTATTAGCCGTCCATCGTGGGAACCCGCGCAGCAGGCGATCCCGACTCTCTCTTATAAAGCCGTCCTCGCAGCGTGACCTGGTACCAGATCCGCCGGCTGTTCCCGGGAGGTAAGTACGTCATCACGTTACGGTAACACGCTCTTTTTGTTAACATTTGCCTCCGAGGCAGTTGGTAGCACTTGCATTCAGCACACGTTTCTGCTAAATCGTAGATATTGTATATGTGGTGTCTGACATCCAAGCAGAAAAATTTAGTAGAATAAACTCATACTGATCTCACTACACCAACTTAATATTTCTCAATTTGTCCCACGCAGTGATCTACGGTCGTTAACCACTGTTATTTGAAAGTGTTCTTCGTGAGTATTTACATGCATCTCATGCTTAATGGCGTCTTGTCTTGATGTTTTTCCGAATAGACAGGCACGCGGTAAGGAACTGTATCAATATTAGTCTGTAAATGGGTTTGAAAACCTTATACAAATACTCAATCTCTAGCATAAAGGCTGTTCACGGTAAAGTGAGCACTTTTGAAATCAACCTTAGAAAAAGCCACTGCCCTTACCAGTGGGGACACTGAGTGACATACGCCGAATAAAGTTAGTAACGATGGATGGAAAATAGTTCCATACCTTAACGTCGAATTAAAAGTGTTAGATAATTTATGATTACCTAAATTATTTCTTTCACTTTGTGTTTTTTTATGTATTGAAGAGTAAGAAAGCGCAGATTTGTGAAATATATACTTCTAATCATTTCATATTTTCGCTTGACTTACGCACGAATAAAGGGACGAAGCCCATGACAATGTTAATTTTACATAAAGCGAAAGAATATACAACTTGCATTCAGAAGATCTTAAGCAGTTATTTCAAAAGTGCTCATTTTACTGTGAACAGCCTTTAGTTGATTGCAGTTGATCCTGCCTTCCAAACTTCGATTTGGGGGTATAAAAATCCCATGACCAAACTCTTTCAATAGTGAAGTTAAGGAGTTATATTTGCCAGGCTGAGACCAGGAAAATTAAGATGTCTCTCGTATGGCCCGGAGACCATTTGGTCAGTACTCTTCGTTAACGCACAGTGCTTTTTCGTCTTCAATCTCAATCTGATGCAGAGCCGCCCAAATGTCTCAACTCAACTCGATTTTATACAGCTCTATTTTATGAAGCAGCTGCTTTCAGTCGCGCTGCGCTGCATCCAATAAGTAGATCACATTAGTCTTCTGTCCTTTGAATAAAATACGTGTCCATAGAACGCGTACTATCGCCGCATGACTGACAGTTTAGCCATTTGCAGTATTAGTAATTAATTTCTAGGTTATTCCAGTTACAATTTCCAGTAGCAAGTAGGCAAATCCTAGAGAAATCTGTGTGAATGGTTACGTGCTCCATAAATTGCCGATTAATGAGAGACAGTATTTAAACGGCTACTTGTCTGTTTAATGTTGTTTGTTAAAATAATAAATGCGTTACTGGACAGATTTTCCAGTTTGGCTGTAGTAGAGCTGTAGATATAAATACATTGCTATAAAAATTTTATATGAATTCTACACACAGGTTTTGGCTGTAGGCTTGCTTTTAACAAACCATACATAAATAATTTTCAGAGATCTACGCACTTTGATAACCAAAAAAATAAATATTTTGTAAATACCGGGTCTTCGAAGATATATGCAGGGAAATATCCAAAAGCTTTGTTAATGTTTCAATATCAGAGAATGTTCGAGTTCAACACGGGTGCGAATAGCCACGTCCAGTACTTGCACAACTTATTGTATCGTTAGATTGTTAGAGACAAGCATAATATTATATTCAGCCAGCAGGGGCGTTTACCCCTCGCCCCCTTCCCCCACACCCAGGGGTGGTCGACCATTACTTCTGTTTGTAACAAGTATAACTTACGGTAAACTTATTGTGAAATTTTAAATATTTGATTCACAATGTTATTTGTTTTAGGGCATTTTTACATTTTGCATTGCCTTTTCGAGCGAGCTATCAATTCCGTGTTCTCTGGAATATTTGTAACTCGTGTCGTTTAAGACTTTGGCATACGCGAAAATAAGTGTTACGTTTGTGTACAACTTCACGCACATACAACACACATTAACAAAGAGAGCGAGAGAGAGAGAGAGAGCGAGAGTGTGTGTGTGTGTGTGTGTGGTAAGATTAAAATGAACATGAGTGTAGTTACAGAGAGTTTTAGACTTCCCCTTTACCCCGCTCCATCATGAAACAATAATGCCTATGCCAACGCTGTGACATCAAAAAGCTCTTTTTTTAGCAACGTAAGATAGGCAACTAAGTATGCATTTGTGCCACGCTGGTCTGTCGAAGCTGACACCAAGGCGCACGGTGACGTATTATAAAGGCCACCTGGTTTTTCGCGAAAAGATTCACGTGAAAGCTAAACTCGAATGTCTTATGGCATACGTACAGTTTTGACGTGAATAATTCTTTAAATTTGCAACCTTAGAGGAGCCAATCTAGAAAATCAGATAATAACAAAATCGGGGGATACAGTTTGGCATTGCAGCTACGAATCTATCGTTTACATTCAAAATGCATTTACATCATTCGAAGCATAGCGCGCACGGGCAAAAAAAAAGGGGGGGGGGGGGAATTTTCAGTTAATTTCACTGCGTCTCATAAATTCCGCGTAGTGTAACTTTTAACTAGGAGAAGCTACGACGCTAGTTTAAGTTTGATTTGACAGCTTTCATCTATATCACTCGATTGCGTGTGTAAAACCATTTGTATGGCATGGTTATTGAGAAACTTTATACGTTTAATGTCAAAAAGATTAAGTAAACATCACTATTTCGGCCTACAGTATACTGGTCAAAAAGCTAAGATGAAATACAGAAATTGTACACGGTTGGAAAGAGCATCTCAAAAGTAATCCAATGATACCCATAAAACTCCATATGATAGAGTGAAGCGGTGTAGGGAACGTAAAATAAACATCAAGGCGTCCGAGCGTGTCAATGTAGACGTATTCACGCTAAACAAACGGCCATGTCTCCAACACAGCCAAACCCCATTTTTCTTTAGTTATTGGCCACGTGTCTTTGTCGGTAAAAAGTTCATTACGTGACTGGGCCAATCAGAATTAAGTAACTCCAACATTTAGTGTCCTTGATTCACGGGCATACACCTGTAATGCTTGGATTTGAACTGTAGTAGTTTGCAATATAAGTAGTCCTGAAATCTTTTCGCGAAAAATAAGTGGCCCTGCGTATTATGTATCACGGTTTTTCTATTATACATTCAAATAAAGACGTCTAGCAGCAACTTTGAGAAATCTCAGTCCTATAATTTGAAATATCTAATAAATTTCGCAGGAGGTAAGCACTTATAAATTGTAAAAGAACATAATTTTGGCATGGCAGAAGTGTGAAGTAAGGAAGGGGGTACAACTAGGTGGCAGGTAGGGATGTATTAATCATTCCAGACGTCTTTTTTCTTAAGGTATGAGTTTTGTCTACGATTGGCATTGATCGCGGACTTGCCCGAGGGCACCCAATCGATAGTTTGTACAGGTGACCCTTTTACACCACGGTCCCATTTCCAATATCCGTTTGCCATAAAGTCCAAAAGTAAGTCACCATTTTTGATTTGTCTGAAGAGGAGTCCGAAACACTGAAAATATAAGGGGGGGGGGGGTGTAAAATAGCGATTTTTTTTTTGTTTGTGCGCGTTTTCTCGCGCAAATGCCAGACACATTACGATTTGCATGTCAATATTTTCATATATTATTCCAGAATTCATAGTATTTTCAGCGTCGTAAATGTTATTCTCTTATCTTGAAGTGTAAAAGTGGTTCCGTCTAGAATTTATTCTTTAAAATTACACATTGAAAAATAACTCTCTAAGAGATAATACAGTTTTTTATATTTAGTAACAAATTACCCTGTTAGAGGTATTTAATTTACTTTTTTATGCTCAATGTTCCATACATTCGCCTATAAATACAGTTTATTTAGCATGTTATTTGTAAGCTAAGTGCCAACGTTTTAAATTAATAATTTCTACGTGAAATTTAAGTTGGAATTATTTTTAACGGTTTGTAAACTCCATCTGTTATCACTTAAACCGTAAACCCACGCTAATAGGTTTGTTGGCGTGGCATACTATTTCTGCTATCTAAGAGCAAGTGATATTTTTCATGAGCAGCGAAGTAGCAGAAACACCAGTTTCTCTCTGCGAGACGACACGAACAACAAACAGCAGACAACTAGCATGGCGGAAATAAATAAATATAATTTAGTTAAGAAAGTGACAATAATTATTTTTGACTTTGTGACATTTAAGTGTATTAAAAATGCAGGCTACATAGGATAACATAAATTCAAAGATAAATGTGACTTCATTATTTTCATTGCTAGTTGCGTGTCCCTACAGAATACCCAAACATCTAATCTGTGTAAAAAAAAAAAATACATTTTCGCAATCACCACCCTCAAAACTCTTCGACGTTTGTAATTTAAGATTTTTGGTAGTCCTTTTTCTTCGTTTTGCTCGTTCTGCTATTTCTGCTGTACCTCGGCGAGCACGAGCATAAATAGCTGATTTTTATGTCAGAAATATCAACTGCTACCGCCACCTGAACTGCATGTAAAAAAGTTCTTCCGGTAACATGAACGCCAACTAACATAAAAATAGCAGAAATAGTACAAAACTATCAGAATAGTAAACCACGCGAACACGCCTAATATTGACATTCAGTCGATATGTAGGCGTCCCTGTATAAGCCCGCCCGGCGATGCCCAGTATGAGCGTGGTTGCCTGCCTTCAAGGCGCTCGACAGATATCTTGGACGTCGCTCAACGGCAGAACGGAACTGCCAAAAATTTGTTTCGGGTATCTTCAGACGAATATAATATAAGGATCCCGCTTACCTAGAAATTTTGTTCCACGTTTAAGGCCGAGAAGTGCGGGAGAGATAAGGGCGACACTGCCACAGGCATCAAGTGTCCCATAGCCGCTAAGCGCAAGGCTCTGAACTAGCGTGCAGTGTTCTAGTCGCGTGTACCTATGGAACTTTCAGCGGTAATCCTGTTATTTTACTGACGAATAGTATGTAGGAAGGTTTAGTGCAGGGCCCTTGATTAGATTTATGTGTATATGAAGCGTATATTCTGAGGTAAGGCGCTTTGAAAAAGCAGTTTTCGGTCTTTTTTTTTTTTTTTTTTCGGAGTCCTATGAAATGGTGTTACTAGTGTGCGTGGCGTCTTGAAAGCACTCGACAGCCATCTTCTGAAGTGTGTTTTGTTTCCGCAGAACAACACGCTGCACGTGTATTTCAAACACGCTGCAACGCAGTTCAGACGCCATGTAGATGCCTTACGAGACATTTCACGTCCGACCGACAGTTTCCGTTTTCAATGTCTATTTCTTGAAAACGTTAAAATGGCTCAAACTTGCTTTTCCACAACCATTCTTACGTAAAGGCTGTTCACGGTAAAATGAGCACTTTTGAAAGCCCTGCTTAAGATATACTTGCATGCAAGTTGTGTTTTCTTCCGCTTTGTGTAAACTTAACACTACCATGGACCTCGTCACTTTATTCGTGCGTCGATCAAGCGAAACTGTGAAATTATTAGGAGAGTAAATATTTTACAAATCTGCTCTTTTTTCCGCTTTGGTGGATTAAAGAAGGCCAAAAACGAAAGAAATAATTTAAGTTATCACAAAGGTTTACCTAGCATTTTTTATTCGACATTAAGATATGGAACTATTTTCCATCTACCGTTACCAACTTCACTGAGCGTGTGTCACTTAGTGCGCCCGTTATTATATGCAGGCAAGGACGGTGACTTTTTTCTAAGGTATATTTTAAAAGTGCTCACTTTATCGTGAACAGCCTTTACCAAAATTGGATGTAGTTGTGACTCGGACACAGTCGTGAGTTTTACGAGAATACTTCTGTATTATCGGGCTATATTGTATTTGAGACATGGAAATGAAATGAAACCAACGAAATTGTTACTTCGCTTTTACGGCTTAAATTGACAGATATATCGGCTATTCGCGGTTCCTTCGCACTTTTTGAATCAAACCTTTGAAAAATCATCCCATATATGATGTATTTAGTTATTTCCTGAATATGTCATGTGTCACAAGCGTTTTATAACACTGCTAACATAAAAGTGCATTATTTTTCGTTGATTTAAAGTTTTACGTATATTTAATCTATAAATTATAATCTTTCAATTATAATAAATATGAATACAATCAATGATAAAACTTGTGTGTTGGCAGCGCCTAGTAAGAAATAGTTCTCATGCAAAATATTATTACAACTGAGTGCGCACAAGTTCGGTGCGTTGTCCTGGGGTGTAATTTTGTAGACTTAGACCGTGTCCAAAATGGTAGATTTTGTTGACAAAATGATCACGTGACCAAATGTTGTATACAAAAAATGGTGACGTATTTGGTAATTTGGTATTTCGTATGTTGTAGCTAGCGGGTGTTAGAAATAATACAAAATGCCAGAATCAGCGGCGTGTTGGTTTTTACCTTCAAAACACATGCGCAAATGCGTATATAAAACGTTTTTTTAAAACTAATAACTGTTCATAAATCACACTATGCATGTTTTAAAAAGTAAGTAAGTGTTGTGCTTTGTTTGTATATTTCGCAACAAAATGTTTTTAAAGTCGCTACTGCATAATGTATTATTTTCTTATGTGTAGACGTATTCGCAGCATTGCAGTGATGATTGTAGAAATATTACGTCCATGTTAAGCATTATAATTGAGAGAAAAATATTTTTTCACTCTTAATGTTAAAATGTACTGCCGCGAGTGCTAAACAAGTGACTGTCGATAACGTCCGAATTGAAACTTACGAAATGACAAATTACAAAATACCATTGTTATAATTTCGGACACGGCCTTAGCTAAGATTTGTTTGCAAGGGGCGGATGAATATCGTAAAAAAAGAACTTGAGCAGAGCTTCAGAAAAGTTGTAAGTAACCGTGAATGGACTATACAAGTACTGAACGTGAGTATTCGCTCTCGTGATAAACTGAGGACAAGTTAAAAATGCATTCACGTGTACATAACTGTTTGTGTGAACCATAGTTTGTTATACACACTCCGAACGACTCAAAGATCAAAAATAAGTGACGAAAAATATACCGAAATCATCTAATCAAAACTGAAGATACCAAGAAATAATTTCAACCGAAAACAGGTGTGTCTACCAATAACGAACCTGCAAGGAAAATAACCGAATCCCGAGCTACCTGGTCTGGTGTTAAACTGGAGCAACAGCCAATGAACTACTAACTGTTGCTCGAATACACAAAGGATTGTGGAGTCTAGCTTGTTGCCGAATGAATCTGCGAAATTGCCGGGTCTCTAATAATAAGTAACTGTTAATATACGAAGCGTGGCTATTAAGCTATGGGACTGGACACCCCTGGGGTTGTACACTAGATGGATAGTGATGTGGATTTATGGTAGATGTCGTTCATGCTTACGAAGTAAACAACACTCGGCTCATTTCTCTGCATGTTTTAGTTTGCCTCTAGGCTCAGGTGAACGATAAAGCTGACATGTCATCTTGTCGGTATTATGGTAAAAAAAAAAAAAAAGTTATTTGTAAACCTGGAATTTCTTGTCAAAATAAAAAATTGCCAAAAAAAAGTGCTTTAAACTGTTGAGGGGAAATATCTGACGCTATCTCGGATTGTTAAATTTTATACCATAGTTTTTGTTTCAAAAAGCTTGCTGACGTTCTTGGTATTACAAAGTGTAATAAATACCTTCCTGAAACTTTCTATGCTGTTACATTTTCACTGCTATGGTTATTTTTAAGCTGGAGTGGAAGAAGTAGAATAGTGCATTGTTTTATTTCTTCAGCTACACCAGAAAAAAATAACAATCATCACGGTGAAAATGTAACAGCATAGTAGGGCTGTAACTTCAAAAGCTGATGAAAATGTTAAAGAAATTAATTAAATTGTGTGAAAAGGCTGACATATGAATATTTTGATGATTGAAGACATTATTAAAATGAAAAGAGAAATAGCGAAACAAATTTCCCGTGAATCATGAAAAAAATGTGTGCAAAAATTGTCACTCTGCATTGCATTGCTCAGAAACGAAAATGCCACTGGAAAAACATTTGGTCTTACATCGTGGAAAGATTCACAGAACAACCAGACTTGCTCAAAAATGTTGTCGCATGTGATGAAACATGGTTTTTCTTCCTTCGATCCTGAGACGAAGCGGTAATCTGTGTACTATAAGGTCCGCACGTCACCAAAAGGATTATGAAAGTAAGTCCAAATTAAATGTTTTTTTTTATTTGGTTCTAAGGGCGTGGTCATGGGTAAATGGGTACTTGAGGGTACACTCAAAGTCTGAATCAGTGAAATAACATTCATAGAATGTCAGCTGATAAGATATTGCTAGGGACAGGAAAATGTTGCGAGTTCAATGACCTGTATGCTAGACTCCACAATCCTTTATATAGACTAACCTCAGATATTTGTTCATTGGCTGTTGCCCCAGTGTTACCCCACATTTGACAATACAGGATTCGCTTCATGTTCCCTTGCAAGTCAGCTATTGGCGCGGAGAGTCGTCCAGGGCGTGTCTAATAAACTCTGAGCCAATTGTAAAGTTGACTTCAATGTACCCGCGTTTGAAATATATCTTGTCCTGAAATTAAGTCACAAATTTTTCCTGTCCTTAGCTATTACTGACCAGCGAATCACGCAAATTAACTGGGAACAAGTTATTAATAGCAGTGGAATGCTTGACATTCAGAAGGAATCGCAAATAAATCAGTGAAATCCAGCAACTAGATTAGTTACTTGTCTGACACTGATTATCTTGCTCAATTTTCGCTGTTTTCACTTATTTGGCTCGATTCTCACTGTTTCAAGTTTAGAGTATAAAATAGTAGATCGGAAGTATTAGCTTGAGTTCCCCTGGTTAAGATGAGAGAATGCAGGCGGAAGAATCGATCAGGTTTTTGGAAGAGCAACTCTAGGATTTCGCATGAGAACAATGCGCCCTCTCACAGCGCCTTCTCTATGTGAAGCGATATGTTTTTCAGAGAAACGCAGCCCTGTTTCCGAACATACCACATATTCTGGCACCATGTGACTTCTAAATCAGAGCGAAATGTATATTGAAAGGTGCTACAAGTTTAATACCATGGACATTAAAAATCTTACCTTAATAATCGATGAATCAGGTATAATTATATTTATCTGTTATTCGTTCGTCTTCCCGTGGTTTGATGCAGAAGTACATTTATTTCTAACGGCCGTCGATAAACATTTGTAAGAAACTTGGTGAAATTATGAATAGGACTGCTATTATTAATGTATGTTAATGGCCACCTGTAATATCTCTCACTTCGCCGATATCCAGAGTTAGTAACGTCAAGACATTCAGCAAACGTAATGTTTGAAGTTTCCCTTTTCAGAACGGTCAACAGAGAAAGAACTCTTAATCCCGTACTGAAATAGCTACTTTCAGTTAAGTTTTTGAGAAAAGTGCATTAAAAACTTACGTGACGTAACTTCGTGTTTATCGTGCGCATGTGCGTATGACGGGAGGTATTGTCGAGCGCAACACTAGTCGTGCGTATTTTTTTCTTTTGTTTGGCGGTCGCTGATTGGTGGCATTGTGATGATCCCCGGGAGTCGAAATAGAGAGAGAGAGAGAGAGAGAGAGAGAGAGAGAGAGAGAGAAGTGTATTGTTCCTCCAGTGTTGGTGGCGCCATACGGCAGTGGAACAACATGAAACAGCTGGTTCGCCGGTGACTGAGCTGTTATAAAACCGTAAAGTGAATGTGGAATAGAGTCCACACGTAAGCTGCAAAGTGACCAGTCTCAGTTTGGCAATATTGAAATGCTTGTCTTCCTATGTTAATTTCTGTCAAAGCCACGTGGTTGCGACTGATATTAGCACAATGTTATAAAGGCTGTTCACGGTAAAATGAGCACTTTAAAAAGTCCTGCTTAAGATCTACTTGTATGCACGTTGTGTTTTCTTCCGCCTTATGTAAAATTAACATTGTTATGGCCGTCATAACTTTATTCATACGTCGGTCAGGCGAAACTGGAATTAGAAATGTAAATGTGTTACAAATAAAGTTATTTTTAAACTTCGATGCATTAAAAAAAAAGCAAAATAAATAATTTAAGGTATCTCAAATGGTTACCAAACACTTTTTATTTGACGTTAAGATATGGAATTACTTTCCCTACACCATTGCCACCTTTACTGGGCGCATGTCACTCAGTGCGCGTGATAAAATATGTACAGGTAGGAGCAGTGACTTTTTTCTAAGATTGATTTCAAAAGTGCCGACTTTATCGTGAACAGTCTTTGCTAAGGTGTAACGTAGAAACCACATAATCAAGTAACGCAAACGTCGTTATTTATTTTTTTTTTTTTGTAAAAGCGTGGGTTCTAAATTAAAAACAAATGTAAAAAAAGTCGTATCATTGTTGAAACACATGTTTGATAGTTGTTTTGGCAATTCTTGAGCCAATGATGGAGATATGTGCAGAATACGAACCTCATATTTAGTCTATGTTCAAAGCCACGCTTAGTTACTTTTCAAGTTGCTGAGTAGCCTTCCGCCAAATGTGACGCTAATTTTCCGTAGGTGGGGGTAGGGGAGCGACACTGAATATCCCCTATGTTGGTATTATTGAAAATACCGTACTAACTATATACCAACATGAACATAACTGAAGAACTTTTCAATGTGACATTGAAATAAATTCCAACGATAATTATTCGTCTAAGTAATGTCAATCATTATCCTTATTTAACATATTATTATGTTGAAACCATATGGGATTTTTCGCTTTATTAATTATTTGCACTTAAATTAGTGAGTTTCAGTATGTTTTTGGTGGCATAACTGCTTAAGAAGAGTGTGTATGGTGTTCGTTGATGCGCGCGTATTTCATGTAAATTTTTTAAATTGCGATGGATAAGATAAAGCACAACGTAAATGTAAGATGCTTGGTGCCCTTGCAGTTACAATTTTTTTTTTGCAAAATGTACTATGTAATAAAATAATAAACGACATATTTACACGTTTTTTAAAACTGAAACACTGACATGGCAATAGTATAGGTGCCACCCGGCAGTAAAATGAAGATAATTGTTTTAACGCAAATAAAACTCTCGCGAGAAGGAAAAACTGTGTAATTCAGCAAACAATCTTAAAGCTGGCCTATGAAATAAGTTTTCAATCGAAACATCGAATGCGCAATATTTAAAAGAGGGTAGTCATTTTTTTTTTTTTTTTTTTTTTTGGAATGGAGAGGGGAAAGGTTAATGTTAGTAATACGATCGCACGATATTTGCCTTCCGTCATCCCCCAACCCACCCGGATTCCATTGCAGATAATAATGACAGCGCGTGGTAAGAATGCCTTCTTTTTCTCCCTTCCGTATTCTGTGAAAATTTCCACTGTCATGGGCCTAGCGACCAGTATTCATACGCTGATGAAGAGAGAAATACGAAATTATCAGAAAAATTAAAATAATATGTTACGCCAAGTTTTGCTCTACTGTGTATAAAACATAAAGTTTCCACTTGTCTCTAATTTAAATATTATATTTTTTATCACAGCGATTAGACTATTAACTGCAGTGCGTGTAAATGTCATAAATTACAGATAAATGCTGTTCACGATAAAGTGAACACGTTGAAATTAACCTTAGGAAAAAGTCACTGCACGTGCCTGCGTATATTTTAACGGGCGCACTGAGTGACATGCGCCCAGTTAAGTTGGTACCGATGGAAGGAAAGTAGTTCCCTATCTTAAAGTCGAATAAAAAGTATTAGTAGCCATTTGTTAAAAATTTAAATTATTTCTTTAGCTTTCTCTATTTTTAGTGCATCGAAGTGTAAAAATGAGCAGATATGTAACATATTTTGCTTTATAATAATTTCACAGTTTCATTTGCCCGATGCATGCATAAAGTGATGAGGCCCATGGCAATGTTAATTTTACATAAGGCGGAATATACAACGTGCATAATGGTATATCTTAAGCAGGGCTTTCAAAAGTGCTAATTTAACCGTGATTAACCTTTAGGCCTAATCCCGATATCAATACTGATGTTTGTTTGCTGCTAACCTGAAAATCGGTTACATGACTGTTCTGTAAATTTTGCTCTAATAACTTTTTATTTTCTCAGAGTAGGTATTTTATTCGTTGGATATATAACGCAGATTTTAAAGTTCCTTGCCTTTTAAGGCTCTCATCTGTCTGCCTGCCTACCTGCCGCTTCTTTCCGCGTTTGAGGTCGAGATGCGGGATAGAGATAAACGTGTACGACCCAAAAATAATTGGTTAAACACCAACTAATTTTCTTCGTTTTACTGTACATGTTGTTTTTAAAATATATGCCTCCTTAATTTGTAAAATAATTCAATTTGCACACATTATGAAATTACTTCCATTAATACTATTAGAAAAACTGCGAGAAATAGATCGAACTTTTGAATTCAAGAAAATGCAGGACATGTTCTAAACGAAACTCTCGAAGTAAAACGAGACATTCAAGGAATTGCAAGTAAAAATGGCCGTGATTATGATGTTTCTATGACGTCATGTAGCATGCATTGAATTAAATACAATAAAAAACTGAGGTAATGTGAAGAAAAATTTGATCGTGTGAAAGGGTCTTTGCAAAATGACACATATTTTTTTTAAAATTAAAATGTACATTAATATGAAGAAAATTTGTTGTGGTTTAACCAATTATTTCGTATCGTCCATTAGTCGGTAGATACTTCTAAAAAATTACTTTCGGTATTTATTAAACTGGTTTCATTAAAAAGTTTGTGATAAATGCTTATTGAATGCAATTCATTGAAAGGCAAGTCATCTGATTTTTTTTGTTCAATAAATATTTGATCATGTGAAATATCCTTAATTGCAAGGTTCTGAACTGGCGTGCAGTGTTCTAGTCGAATTGTGTGTACCTATGGGACTTTCAGCGGCGACTTTATCATTTTATTGGTAGAAAGTCTGTAGGAAGGTTTAGTGCAGAGCTCTTGAGCAGTTTTGCATGTCTATCGAACTTCGCAAATACCATCGTTGGTTAAGAGAGGAGTTTGAGATTGTGTGTACTGTATATACATTTAGCTTCACATTTAAGGCGAGGGTGTAAGTCTAAACATTAACCCTAAAATTAGCCCTTTGTCCTTTTTTTATTTAATTATTTCTATATATTTTCAGGGGAAGGTTTAGATGGCGATACCAATTATTTTCGCCATGAAATTTTACAAATAAATTACTTGTCTCAATTTTTTTATCGTTGAGTGGCAGAGTGGTCTGGTAGTAGCCTAAACTAAGAATATTTAAGGGGTGGTCGAGACTTCTGAAGTGAATGGGGAAATTGACAATGACAGCCGTTTAAGTTGAAACAGACTGTAGGTGAGTCAGGATCCTACCTATTATCCTAATAACGCAGTATCGCGTCTTGTACAAAGACTCCAGAATATACCAGAGTTAGGTTTTATATACAGGTTATATACATAAGAATATTAGTGGCCCAGAAGGAGACCACCTAAGTTATTGACTAACTACAGGAGTTAGGGGGGCAGTCAGGGATATGCATGCCAGGCTAGAAATGTCTATACGCTCTAGGAATTACTAGGGACTACTACTGCTATGCAGCGGAGGAACGAGGCTTTAAAACGGCTAGGTGGGGGGTTGTAGAAGTGGCAAGCCTTCCCCTTCCTTAATGTGTAAACTTGGGCTTAACCCCGATGAGAGTCATGCTGTGCGGGTTTTCCACGCTAGGAAGGAGCTGTTAGTGAGTGTGAAGTAGGCATAGTATACAAACGAGCAGTGGGGTTTGGGTGGATGGAGGGGGGAGGGCTCATAATCCAGCTGAAATAAACTATGTCTTCTGGGTGGGTAGCAGCTGCGTGTGAATACTAGGTTTGTTCGCGTGGTATGCTTTTTCTACTATCCGAGAGCAAGTGCTATTTTTCACTAGCCGAAAAGTAGCAAAAACAGCAGTTACTCTCGGCAGGACGACACGAACGACTAACAGCAGTAAATTAAAATCAAAAATATATAAACGAAATTTTATTTTAAAAATGTTGATAGTCATTATTGTCTCCGTGTAATTTACGCATATTAAGAATTTTTACCCCTCAAGATAACTTACTTTCGAGGATAAATTTGTCTTAGTTATTTTTGTTTCTCCCTGCACTTCTTACAGGATACTCAAACATATTCTCTTCATCAATCTGCATACAAGCAACTTACTATTTGCAATCGTCACTCTCAAGACACTTCGAATTTTGTAATTTTATTTTGGCGACCATTTTTTCCACCTTGCTGGTTTTCATATTTCTGCTGTACCTCGGCAAGCAAGAGCAGAAAAAGCTGCTTTTTATAGCACAAATAGCAATTGCTACCGCCAACTGAACAGCATATAAAAAGTGGTTCCGGTAACAAGCAGAAATAGCAATAAACTAGCAGAATAGCAAATCACGCGAACACACCTATGATCTTGATGACGAGCGAAAGGCAGCCTCTCCTGTGATGCAGAGCGCACATAACGGACGGGCTTACATACTACCACACCTTGTTCCTCCGCTGAAGACTGAAGCGAACGCAATCGCGACAGACTGTTGCAGGTTAAGTGTCCTCACACAGAGTATGTAAGTACACGGAGATGAAATAGCCTGGTGATTCCTTCAAGGTGTGCGTGCCCATTCTCTGATTGGCTGCGTGGGGCTGTTTTATCGACTGTTGCATGCTGCGAAATGTTCCCTGATCATCTGAGCTGCCAGCGAGGGTGTAGGTTACCAGGCACTTGATTGGCGAACGGTGTTCTAGTTAAGTTATTGACTAGTGACGTTATTTTCCTGACGTGTACGGTTGGAGTTCGTGGTACAAGCGGCTCTTTCACCTCTGTGTTATAAGCTGTTCACGGTAAACTGAGCGCTTTTGGTGTCCCTGCTGAAGATCTACTTGTATACACATCGTTTATCCTTCCGATACGTAAAATTAACTTTATCAGAGGGCCTGATTACTTTATCCGTACGTCGATCAAGTTGAACTGTGAAGTTGTTACAGAATAAATATTTTGCTAATTTGGTCATTTTTCAATTGATAAGGATTGGAAAACAAGAAAGCAAAATAAATAATTTCACTATGGACGAATGTTTACTTAACACTTTCAATTAAACGTTAAAAGATATGTTACTAGTTTTCCTCAATCATTACCAACTTTAGCGAGCGCATGTCTGCCATTTGCCATTCCACCCGTTAAAACACACGCAGGTAAGAGTGTAGTTGAGAGAAATTGGACGGCTCTTAACATCTTGAGAGCCGTTGAGGGCGAAACGAGTCGGGTATGGAGCCACAGACTAAAGATGGGATAGCCCGATCTCGCTGGCTGCGCACAACCAATCTCCGTGTCCCAACATTGAACTACTTTTCTGCCTACACGTCTAGCAAAAATGGTATGGACTGGGATTTTAGGTTAGAAAACAGATTTGTTTACAAATGCTTTGAGATGAATATATACTTCATCTAACCACTTTTTAATGCAGTTTGATTATATTAAAACTGGAAAAACTATTTTATTTATATAATAGTGCTTGTCATTTAAAAATTAAGATATAAATAAACACGTACATCACTGTTGACCATGTAACTTTGACAGTTGTGTAGGAGTTTTGTAGGATTGGGTTAGGTCAACGTTGGGTACATGCACAGAAGACGAATAAGCGGTCTAACTCATATTTAGTCCATGTATGGAGCAGCGCCGGAATTGAAAGGGGCAGGAGAAACGGGAGATCCCCGAGAAAGCCCGCCGACCAGCGGCATCTTCCGGAACGATTCCCACGTGCGTAGATCAGGAAGCGACCCCGCCGGAAATCGAGCCCTGTTCGCCTTGGTGGGAGACGAGTAGTCTAACCACTACGCCACCGTGGCACCCCCACAATACAGGGGTAGGGTCGGCGATATTTTTGTAATGTTGATTTCAAAAGCTCTTAGTTAAGAGCGAATAGCACGTAACTATTGTGTGTGGCCCTGGTCCGCGCATCCTTCAGCGATGGAGAAGGAGAGAAAGAGGCGCGGCATAGTGGCGCCGTCCTCGACAACGACTTATGTTTTTCAGTCTTTTAATGACGTGCCATACGTCATGGCGCGCCCTCTCGCGGGGGGAGACGTAGGTACCACCGCAGGTCGCACGCACAGCAGACGCCGTCGCCTTCACCACAAGCTGTTCACGGTAAAATGAGCGCTTTTGAAAGCACCTCTTAACATGTACGTGTACGCACGTTGTGTATTCCTCCGCCTTATGTAAAATTAAAATTGTCATGGGACTCATCACTTTATTCAAGCGTCGATCAGGCGAAACTGTGGAATTATTAGAAAAGTAAATATGTTACAAATCTGTTAATATTTACACTTCGATGCGTTAAAAAACAGGAAGCGAAAGAAAAAAAATTTAAGTTATCACAAATGGTTACTTTAACACTTTTTACTCGACGTTAAAATATGGAACTATTTTCCCTCCATCGTTACCAACTTTACTGGGCGAATGCCATTTATTATGCCCGTTGAAATATATGCAGGTAGGAGCAGTGACGTTTTTCTAAGGTTGATTTCAAAAGTGCTCACTTTATTGCGAACAGCCTATACAAGTACCAAAGACGTCACTCAAGGCAAGGCAGCGGAACGCTTATTGTTTTGTCCAGTTCAAATGTGCCAATGTCAAAACAAAACAAATTTGTGTTCACGGGTTGGCACTACTACACCTGAGCACTTTTCAGCATAACATTTCAATCGTCTAAATCCACCCATTTTAATACAAATATGTTCAATGTTCACATCTAAAATATGTAGAATTACATCTAAAAATAAGCGGCCACTGTGGGCTATCAAGTGTCGGTACACAACACAAAATCGTAGTTAAAACACTAACTAGCTCACATCAACGACAATGCTTGGCCGTACGACAATGTAATTCTGACATCACCACCAACATCGTAAAAAGGAATGTGGATTTATATAAATCATTGTACTTCAGTCACTACAATTTAATCACTATTTTTTTTTCAATACCGTTGAAAAATATTCATACAACGATAAACTGTTTATTTACATTATATCATATAGTTCTCCGGTTTTATATTGCCTATATTGGACTGGGCAATTAAACAAAATCGAATCGGAAATAAATAGAGCGTTCTGTTCACTCCTATGCAGTGTCTAGGGGTTGCGACAAGCCAGCAGGTAGCTTCACCCGCCCACCTCCAGCCAGTCGACGGTCCCGAGGGCCCTCGTGAAGGCACTTGCACAAACTGAAAACGTTAGCATCTGACTTTACGTTTGCTTTCCGACATGCTGTTTCCTATGAGTAGAGCCCCGAGTATTTCACGGATTAAGTTGGCAGTAAGTTAGGCTAGACAGCCCTCTACACACTCGAGACATTATCGTTTGCTTATTGGTTGCTGTGATCAAGTGAGGACTCTGTACAGGACTGTCAAGCACTCACTCACACAGCTGCTTCCTGCTTATTACTGGCTCGTAGTTAAACGGGGCGTGTCTAAAGAACTGTCGTCCAATTACAACAGTAGGAGAAAACAAGTATTTGGAGTCTACCTCGCCTCCGAATGAATTCGCGAAATACTCGTGGCTCTGCCTCTGAGGTTTGACACAATGAAATGGTCGAATATAAAGTCGAGCACGCTTGACTTTAAGATTTCGAAAACTTTAAATTTTTCTGTCAAAGTCGAGCGGCCATTTTGCCGAGAATTTAATAGAGGTTATGTCGATTTGTTTATTGGATGACGATTGTAATCTCGGTATATTAAATCAAGCTCGTCTAAATTAAATAAATAGCAAACGAATGCAATGTCAAGAAGGAAATACATAAAGTGATACTTATTAATAAAGTAAACAAGCGATTTATTAAACTTTAAAATGAAATTTTGATATAAATGCTTAAGTCTACGTAAAATGCATTCGTGGAAAATATTAATTGATTGCAGAGCCGATTTTGAGTTGTCTGAACTATGACTTTACAATTGTACTGTGTATCAGTGGTTTCGTCAAAGGAAAGCCAGTGTAGAGTCAAATGTAAAGTTTCATACTGTGTAAAGGCCTTAACTCGAATAGGAAAAACGAATCCTTACCGAAGATTCTCGTAGTCTGCCCGAAGTCGAGGTTCTACGGTCTACAACTTCGGCATTAAAAAAAAAAATTACATATTTAAACAAAGTATATACTATGTTCACATAGCATAAATAAATAATAAACAATTATGTAGTTTCTCTCTTTATAGACAGTATAAAATCATGACTGATTTGCGTATTTGAATTTTTATTGTGATGCACAGGCTGCTCTATGTAAGGACCCTTCACATCTGTTTAATCGTGTCACGTGTGTTTTCATGTATATACCCACAAAACTGGCTGTAATGTAGTCTTTCACCTTCACAGCTACAGTTTTTATTCGCTCGAATGTATATGTGATTTGAAATAACTGTGGATAAGAAATGCATCAATAATATTGCCCAGAAAACATAGATCAGTACACAATATTTAAAAAAAATTACTGCTGGCAATGACTCAACAATACCACCAACTTAACAAATTGATAATGTGTGTATTTTACTCTGTGTAAGGCTGGCAGTACCGTAGAACCTACTTCGGCTTGCTTCGGCAAACAAATGAATAAGACAAAGATATTTCGTTATCCCCTTGAGTTATTACTCTCTACTTGTATTGTTTGATCCCTGGTCATAGCTCCGAAGGATATCTTAACACTTTGAAGTCTGCACACATTTACTGTCATTTAGGATGAGTTAGAAGTAAGTCAGCTGCCACCATCATTTTAGGATCACAGGTTTGATTAGTTTTTGCGTTTTGCCGCTCACGACCATCCTACTGGTTCACGTGACGTCGAGCACAACGTTCCTTACTGGCTGGTCGTCGGCCAATGGGATTGCAAGTTGATATTTCCCCAATCAAGTGTCCTTTACATAGTAAAAGGATTTACAGTCAAATGTGTCCTTTGAGTCTGTATAAGAAAGTTTTTCTTTTTAGCCCGGAAAATTATTATTGCTGGGCTAAAATGTTCCTATGTGCTTGGGTTACGTACAAGTGGAACAAAGAATACACATCCGTACGAGTTTTGTTGCGAAACAAAAAGTTGATGAAACAGTGTTACACTCAGGCGTAGTGCTCAAAGTGTTGAAACTCCGCACACTAAAGGTCATTTCAAACCTTCAATTATTTCATTGAATTCAACTAATTTATTTTCAACCTATTGAATACAGAATGTGTTCACATGCACTTCAATGAAGCGGATTCAATAGAAAATGAATTATTACTTTAAAGTTTTGAAAGATTTTGCACGTACGCAGCTGTATTAAATAATTATTAGTACAGTGGCAACTTAAACATTTTTTGCAAATATTGTATATTTAAAAATTATAATTTATTTCAGTAACTTTTCTTTTTCAAACCTCTACGTACACCATGCAAAAACAGTTTGTGAAAATCAAAACAAACATTCCTTTTTCTAAGATGATATATTTCACTTGGAAATAAATATATGCAAATATTTTTGTAGCGTAAATGAGCATAAGTTACCTTATTAAGGCACTGAACTTTATATTTGTACTGTTTTGATAATCTGGAGTGCTAGATGAAAAATCGAATTCAAGAAAATATAGAACATGTTCTAAAAGAGAATTTTTGAAGGAATTTGAGTTATTCAATAGCTTCGAAAACAACATGATCGCGATTATGATGTCTGAGTGATGTCACACAGTATTCAAGGAATTAAATTTAGTGCATTTGAAGAAAATTTGAAGTGATCTTTGATCGCGTGAAAGAGCCGTAACACTAGGCACTCCTGATTTTTGCGAAGAGAGTTTTACGCAGGCTAGACTTTGTTACCGTGCGTAAACACAAGCAGTGTTCCTTTTGTTACTGGCCGTGTGCCTTTACGAGACTGTATTGTGGCATTTGTCTGAACCAGTCACAATTATGTTTCTCCGGCGCTAAACGTCATCTAAAGTGTTTTCAAATACAACTAGACAAGAAGGAACTCACCCGCCATCTGGGATTTGTGGAATGTTTGCGATACTTTGGAAATACAGTTTTGTATCATGTGTTTTTTTTTTTTGGAACGACAGAGCACAGAGTGCCTAGTGCATTGTCTGAGGTCAGTATTTCTTGATTACTCTTGATCTCGTCACCTTTGTAATAGTTCGCAAGAAATAATCTCGCGTTTCGCCTCGATAGTTACCAGCTAGAAATTAATAAATGTAGCGAAGCTGTGGCAGTTCGACAAAGTTTGTAAAGTTGTTATTTAGGATATGCCGAGCGAGAGATTTCAATACACCTTCTGAAATAGAAGCTTTGGCGAAAAATCGATACATTTAAGATGGCGGATGGGAATCCGCATCAACTATCAAGTAATTCTCCATCAAATTCAATTCTGCAGGTTAATTGTGAGTACTCTTCCACTTACACCAAAAAGCTTGTTTAATTAAAACGTGTGTGTAACTTTAAGGGTGTTCTGAAGTCTAACATAATTTTCAAAAAATTTAGCAAATTACATACTTTACGCAGTGATATGAAATCATAGTCAGAAAAAGTATGAAAGTGACAGAAAATTACTTCCCAAAAACGAGTGAAAGGAACCAGTATGTGAAGTTTATGCTTTTTTTCGTACAAATCTCAAAAATTGAAAAAAAGTTTATGCGTTTGGCTACTTCTCAAAGTAATTGTCCGCGTCGTCAGAATTTCATGAACAATATTTCTTGGAAAATTATTATGTTGTTTATACGTATCCAGTTGTAATTTAGTACATACGATTTGAAGGCAAATTGTAGGTAGAAGTTAAACTCAGCAGGTGAACCAAGAATCAGATTTCAAATAAAGTGTTAACATCCCGACTTTTAAGACTAAGAACCAGCTTAGCTGAAGCCAAACTTGGTGTTTTTTTGTTGGTACGAATTAAGATTTTAAGTTAAAATGCTCATATGTAAGCAAAAAAACATGATTTTGTATTTTTTTTATTGAGTTACTATAGATATAATGCCAGGAAAGAATAAAATATATTAAAATCTAGACAAAATTATGCTCTCGAAGGGCTTTAAATTTTCTCGAATGAATCCATTTTGAGACTGTTGCCGTGACATACGAAAGGATTTTGTTTGTGCGCTAACAACTGTTTTAGTCATGTGATGTAAAATAATTAAAACCAAATAATATAAAAGTCAGTGCTGGTTTAGTAGTTGTGTTTTAATTTCCAGTTAAATTTATTTTTCTGCTTGAGCCACGTTTGCCGTCTGCGTCATTTCCGCTTGGCATTAAAGGTTGGTTCATAATAAAATGAACATAGGTACAAAGCATACGACACAACAATAGAACCTTCGCGAAACCAGAATTCTTGTGTGGAATTGATTCTCGATTGAATACTTATGTAGGCCTATAGGGAACTGCGAAATTCGCGTTATTATTTGGCATCAGGCTAAACTTCACAGTGCCGTATATACTCGAGCTGGAGTCGTTTCTCCTTTGGCTGCCGCACATATTTAGAAATCACTCCCTTCCTGAGTAACCTGCACTTGATTGTTCTGCGATGTGTTCATTTACTGGCGCAGATTTACCCGGTGTCAAGAAAAGAATGGTCCAATGAAAAACATATTGTAGAGGTACAAGTGTTTCATGTTTAAAATGTCCTCAATTAATTAAGCGAATTTTGTAAATCTCTAACGCTTATGTGAAATTTTCATTTTACGAGTTGTTTAATATTTTGTGCATAATTTTAATTGTGTGGTATCTGCTATAGGCCGTTCACGGTAAAGTGAGCACTTTTGAAGCCCTAGTTACTTTTTTGTTTCAGGGAATTTTATCCTTCCACCACTTGTTAATGTAAACCCTACCATGTGAGTAATTAACACAGTGTATACATTCACCATACCCAAAACAAAAAGTGTGATTCCACAATGAAATGTATTTATTGGTTATAATGTCTGATGAAACAGCTTCAAAAAGTGCTCACTTTACCGTGAACGGCCTATAGTAGTAAAAAGTCAAGATCATATTTATATGTTATCAATTAGTTCCTGTCTTTTTGCAACTGGGAAATTATACACAGTGAAAATTAGGACACTAGTATTAGTTAAACAACTAGTAAATTGTAAATTTCCTATAATCAAACATTCCCAATAATACCTCTGAAACCGAAATTACGACACGGAAACGAAGAATTTCTGCATAACATGTAAAGCCGAGCCTTGGGCATTTCTTGTTGTCGCAGATCTGCCTGTGCACGACGCCTTGACAGCCGGTCTTTCACGGCGTCCGCCTGTCGTAAATATTTAAGACAGGAGCGGTTCTCCTGTAGCTGCTCGCAGTGGCCCGTGACAAATCTCCGCCGCGGACAATACGAAGCCCGTCCGTCCACTTGTTTACTGGCGGACCAGGATCGATTAGCTCATTTGTCCGCCGGAGCACCCTGCCGCCAAACACCCGCTGTGCTTGCGCATGCCCGCCGCGGGACTCCACTGCCGGGGTGACGTCACGCCGAAAGGGGAGCGACTCCTCGCGTCTCGGATCCTTCCCCACCCCACCTCCCTTCCACCCCCCCCCCCTTATTTTAGAAGTAGTGTCGTTAATTTTTAACGCAACACGGTTTTCCAAAATTTCTTAAAATTCGGTCATTTTCGCCACGACTAAATAACTTCAAATGAAAATGAAAATATATTACATTCACGGTTGCTTACGACTTTTCTGAAGGCCTGCTAACGTTCTACTTCCAGGATACTCCTTCGCTTCATGCAAACAAAGCTCAGCAGAGTCTAAAAGAAAATACATCAGATGGAAAACGCGCCGCATTCGTGCGCGTTCAGTGTAATAATATTTTACATAACAGCTATTTCTTACTATAGGCTGTTCACGGTAAAGTGAGCACTTTTGAGGCTCTAGTTACTTTTTTCTTTCAGTAATATTTTATTCTTTAACCGCATTTTTAAAATAAATATTGCCATGCAAGTAATAAACGCAGTGTGTATATTCCACCGCACTCGTAAATTAACGTCTTAAAGCTACAATACAAATAAATTTATTGACTATTATTCGGAATGAGAGGGCTTTCAAAAGTGCTCGCTTAACCGTGAATAGTATACAGGCATTACTAACACACCTGTTTTCTCACTGTATTTTATTTATGTTAGTTATGAAGAAAATATAACAAATTATAGATGAAATATAAGTAAAAGTTTAAGTTAACTAATAATAAGGTACTTTTATGTTACGCTTGTAATACGTGACGTATTTAGGAAACAACCAAACACACAACCCATGGCGTGATTTCTCAAAGGTTCGATACAAAAAGTGTGAAGAAACCGCTAATAGACTACAGGAACGTGGTTCCCACCTGAAGCTGCGTCACGTACAGAGGACGGGAGGCTGGCGTTAATTAGAGCCGGTTGTCCTACCTGAGGGGGCGACAGACCCGTTGCTCCAGCCAACCCGAAGAATGAATGAGGTGAGACGAGACGTAGGTCGTCTTCCGTTACTGCTGCAGAGCACTGAACGCATTGATATATATAGTCTATCCGTGGTTTCTCCACACTTTTTTAATCAAACCTTCGAAAAATCGCCCCATGTACGACGTGTTTGGTTCTTTCCTAAATATGCCCTGTATCACAATCGTTTCCTACATCAAACATAAAAGTAAATAATTTTTAGTTAAATTACACTTTTACTTATGTTTAATATGTCAATTATTATATTTCATTTATAATGGATATGAATGAAGACAGTGAGAAAGGTATGTTGGCAATGCCTGGTAAGAAATAGATCTTATACAAAATATTATTATACTGTTACAATTTCTCTCTCGAAAAACAGTGCGCTTAACCAGGTTCGTTAAGGGATGGTGGTCTTAAATAAATGAAATATATATTATAATTTCCTAACTTTATTTACAACAATTATAAACAATATTCTCTTGAATCAACGTCTCACAATAAATTGATATCACTTACTGTTAACAATTAATGACTTAAATTAATACAATTTATAGTCACCTCAATGAGATTAATGAAATTAAATAATTATTGATCAGTCCCTATAGACAGAGTATCAAAAACTATTCAGTTATTTTATAAACTATGTGTCCATATTTGAGAGTTCAAATATTTACAATAACATCCGTATTATATGCCCATTCAGTCCCACCTAATTTTGCCCATGTCGTCAGTCTGGGGAGGGGAGGATCGAGGTGGGTCCCCCCCCACCCCCTCAGCTCCGGACCATGCATAACTGGAGCTTGCGGCAGGTGCGAGCTACAGCGCGTAACAATCCTGAGTGCGCACGAATGCAGTGCAATGCCCCTTTGGTGTATTTTTCCAGACTCGGTTAAGCTTTATTTGCACGATACGGAAGCAGTAAGGCAACAGTCATCAGTAACTAGCAAATACCATCACTCGTCAGTGAATCGATTATTTTGGAACGCTTACCAGTAAACTATATTTACGAGGGGGAAAGGGATTTAAGAATGAATACCACTCTTAAATTTAGTTTCACTAATTATTTAAAATATAATTTTTATATAAAAATTAGTTTGAATACCGCAGCATTGTCTCTGGCAGGAAGTCATTTATCAGAAAATTTCATAACACATTTTTTCGTCTAGAAAAGTAATTTGAGTGGGGATAGTATCCTGAAAAACAACACAGAAGTCCATATGAACCCATGCCCTCTGGTAAACAGTTTACTGTTTACTTCCCTGATCAATTGATAATAAGTGGCACTCTGTGTGTGTGCATAATGTGACTAAATATTAACTTGGATAGTGGGTTGCACTAATAGACGTATTATAGACACTCTCATCATTTCTTCTTATTATTATTCTTCGAATACACAGTGGGAGTGCATTTACTCTAAGAGGATAGAAAAAGTATACTAACAATATAAGCAGAAACTTGTAAGTCTGTAACGTGAAAACGATCCATCATTGGGCATAAGTTCACACAGACTTTTTTTTATGGGTTGGATGTCCAGCCGTACGTCTGTCAATTTTAAAATAAGTGGAAACATTTTCTAATATTCATTCTTGTCTCCTAGTTTCACACTGATAGTTTCGGTTAGCAAACTTAAACCAACCCATCCTCCCCCTTTTTTTTTCTGTATTTTCACCCTGACGTTTATGTTATTGGGTTTCCTTTTGTTTAGCTACCACTAACAAACCCGGAAATTTTGCGAGTACATTAGTAGAAGTAGTATATATATGCCGATTCTGAGACGGTGTATTTTAAATGGGAGGTTTTGGCTGTGGCTGAGGATGGCTTCTTCGGCGGACTTGCGTATTCGGCTCGACTCAGGGCGTGCTCGGAAGCCTTCAACTCGGGATTGTCGAACATACTCGAAGGTGCTCAACAGTTACGCCCACTAGCTATTCAAGCATATTTACCTGCTTCTGGTAGCTGTACTGGTCAAATAGGCATAAAGTACGTCAAATCGACAACCTATACTTATTATCTTAATTTAAAATATTCTTTTTTTTTTAATTCTACCGAAATTATACATAGGATATTGTGGAACGATACAAAAGTCTCTCAATTACGTTTCCTGTCTCTTCTCTTGAAATCTAATTAATACTCGATGTCGGAAGCTGTAAATTATTCATTATCTAGACGGTTTTGTAGGAATAAAAGTATGCTATCTCGATTATTTTGTAATATTTGTATATGTTACCAATCCAAGCCCATAATATGAGTAACGAATCTCTGCACAAGTATGATATAACCATGGTATCGATCAGCACCTACGAACACTTGTACAAGTACAATTCGTGTTAATTTATATTACACTATTGCTAGGCTCTGGGGACTTGGAATTTACGAGAGCAGCGCGGTTGATAGTCTTAATTTCCGTACTCTTCTTGACCATCATTCGGTCAATCGTCTCACTGATATTTTTATCAATCCATTTATCCTCCAGTCTTTCCATCAATATTTCACAATCTTCCAATCTTTCAATCAATCTCTCACAATCTTCGTTAATCCACAATCAATCCTCATCAATCTTTCACAATCTTCGTTAATTCGCAATCAATCCTCACCAATCTTCAGTAATATTTCCATCATTCTTTCACAACCTTAGCCAACTCTCTACAATCCTCCTCACCAATCCTCTATAATACTCACCAATCCTTCTCGCCAATCATCAACAATTCTCCAATCTCTCGCAATATCTCCAAAAATCCTCCAATATTACGCAAACTTTCCAACAATCTTCCAATATTTCCATCAATATCTCTCAATATTTTCATCGATATTTCACAGTCTTTCCATCAACCTTCACCAATCCTCACCAATCAGCACTGCATGCTCCGCAATCTACTCCGCAATCTTGGCCAATCCTCGGCGAATGTTCCATCAATCCTTCGCAATCTTTCCATCAATCTTCCAATCTTTCCATCAATATTTCAATCTTTCCGTCGATATTTCAATCTTTCCATCAATATTTCACACTTTCTATCAATCTTTTGCAATATTTTATAAAATAATGATTACGTAAAGTAATTAAAAATTGTGTAACCTGCGCCCGACTCGTCATGTATATCTACTGTTTTCCATGGAAGAAGCACCTAAGTGACACTTTCGTGACAAATGCTGGAATAAATTCTGTATAAATGTATTTTTGTATGAAACATATATGCTTTAGACGAATTTTGGACGAAGAATAAAAATGATACAGGATGATACAGGGTCCACAGTTAGCATACCGACCTGTGCATTGAATCATTTTTAGCTGTACTTGTTTTTTAATTTCTGACTGATTATGTAATCACATGTTCCGATATAAATATTTAAGCAATACCCGTCGTTTAGGAATGTCGTAGGGCCTCCATTTCGAGACCTGAAAGTATTAAAATATTGACTGTCTTGTGGACTTGAAAAAAAAACTGGCAATTTTTCCCAGTATTCGGTGAATATTTTAACAATTTATAATAAAGGTGACATGTAAATTTTGGTTTAGCGATCGAATATAGAAATCAGAACGAGATAAGAGGTTCGCAATCCGATTAACGATGGGAGTTATTGAAGCATTTTTTAGAGATGTTCGTACATTAATTTTTCACTGTTTAGTATTCATGCGCAACTGATACAAAGTTTTAAGCAATTTCCCAAAGATGATGCATGGCTTAGGACCCTGAGTTCGAAGCCTGAAAACGTAAACATATTCGTTTAATTTTCTCGTTAACTTATAAACAATCTGCCAGTTTTTCCGAGTGATGGGAGAAAAAATATATAGAGCGCTGCTGACGCACACTGTTACCTTAGTTGATGCTGAGACGCTGAGAAGTTAACATCGATATGAAAACATTCTTTGGCTATACAGTGAAGATGAATTGTGAATATGAAGGCCTGTCTTTGACCGCAACGAACATGTAGCAACGATCTGCATCATCGCTGTCTGATTGCCGACTGTGTCGATTTTATGATCGAATTTTTACCTTCGGTCAAAATGCTCGTTGACATGAAAGGATCACCTGAACGACGAGTCCTTTTCGCATGAGGAAAAATTCTGATATTGGTCCCATGCAGTTAGTGTAAGGCGATACATTGAAGAACCATATCAATAACTGCAAGGATTCGTCTACAGGGAGCCATCAAGTGTTGTCGCCAATACCCTTTGCTGCGTCGAGTGGTACTGATTCCACATACGATTATGACGAGATGGTTAATGCTAAAGACGGAATGAGACACCTAAGAAGCGAGGTAGAGTCAGTTTGTGCATGATGTAAACTTGCAAGGCTTCCGCGCGAAGTCGACGAACTTCAAAATAATCGAACGTCAGCTCCAAATAATGATGATGGCCAAACAATTCCTGCTGCAAAGGAAAGTAAATAACACAAAACATCGGGTCAAGATGGCCACGAAGACAGCATTGATGAAAATTAACATGAATACAGTGATGGAATTGAAGACGATAGCGAATTTCTTGATACACTGACACACCCCTCTATTACATTTGCCGCAAAAAGCAACATGAAGAAGGCAAAAGACGCTGAGAATACTGGCAACCTCTTTCCCGAAGGCTCGAACGAACTTGTTGATAGACTCAAACTTTTGATCGCTTTCTAACAAGTTGGAGATTTATCGGACATTAACGAGATATCTGCAGTCATTTGTGAACTGAAGGGGAAGGGTTATATCGCATGATGTGATGAACTGCTTTCTTCTGAAATTGTAATTACATAGTAATAAATTATTAATATATATTTGTTTCTTTCTTTATTTTTGTGTTTAATATCCTTTTACCTCTCACAACTTTAAAGTGGTTCTATTAGCACTCAGCTATTAAAGTAAAGATCTGCATACAGAATATTAATTAAAACTAAGTACAAAAATGCATGAATAGTGGTTTGCATGCAAAAAATTAAGTCTGTAGTCATGTACAAATTCTGGAGACAGTAGGTGAATGTTTCTTTAATGTGTATCGATGGGAGAGAGACCACAAACCCATGGATTGAATATGGATTGATGATTGATTTTAAAGATTGGACGAAAGATTGATGGGAAGATTGTGAGATTGATTGAAAGAGTGATCGAAATATTGATGGCAATATAGCGAAAGATTAATAGAAAGATTGAAAGATTGATGGAAAGATTAAAATATTGACGGATAGATTGAAATATTTATGGAAATACTGTAAAATATTGATGGAAAGATTAAAAGATTAATGGAAAGATTGAAAGATTGATGGAATGAATAATGGAAAGATTGGAAAATTGGCGAGAATTGGCGAAGATTGTGAAAGATTTGAAGATTAATGTTTTTATCAAAATACTGATGGACTGACTGGACGATTGAAGGATTGATGGCCAAGAAGATCACGAAAGTTATAACTGTTTATCACCCTCGTACATTCCAAGTCTCCAGGGCCTGGCAGTATGAGCAATTAAATTAACTCCAATTATACCTATAAAAGTGTCGGTTGATGCTGATCCATACCATGATTATAACATAATCATGCATGTGGTCATTATTAGTATGACGGGACTTAGTTTAGTCATATATACATTCATCTAAAAAAATTCTCAGTAGCCTAGTTATGTCTACAAAACAGACTAGGCGGTGAATAATTGGCAAAGTCTGGCATCGTGTATTATTAAGTCTTCAAGAGAGGCAACTGGAAATGTAATATTTGAATGATGAGGAACTTATTGCATGTTTCTGCAATACCCAATGTATAATTTCAGCACAATATAAAAAATAAATATATACATTTTAATCAAAAGTAATTAATTTTTAAAAGCGGATAGTAAATACATAATACGATTTGCCATACCCCATGCCTAAAATAAAATCAGTACGGCTACCAGAGGCAGGCAAATATACTTGAATAGCTAGTGGGCGTAACTGCTGAGCACCTGCGGGTATGTTCGACAGTCCCGAGTTGAAGGCTTTCAAGCACGCCCTGAGTCGAGTTGAGGACCCAAGTCCGCTGAAGAAGCCATCCTCAGCCACAACCACATACTCCCATTAAAAATACAATGTCTCAGAATCGGCATACATACACTACTAGTATTTATACATCCAAGCACTGTCGTTTTGTTCATTGTCTGATGCCTTCGTGACATTCACTTCCTCCTGTGTACTAGGATCTAGGTGAATTAGCTTCGTCTCTTTCTACACGCGTATTACTGGTGTACAGTCCTCCAGGGAGTGTCAGTAAATGAGTGGTCCTATTACAAAAGTAATAGGAATGCACAAGTGCTTCAAGTCCGTCCTAGCACCTCTTCAACTCCTCAATTTCTCAGGTCTCCAGCTATAGTCTATTCGCGGTTTCTTCATCCTTTATTAAGCAAACCTGAAAAATCTCCCCATGTATGACGTGTTTAGTTATTTCCTAAATGCGCTCTGTATCACAAACATTTTATACTTGTGTTCATAAAAGTTACTTTTTTTGTGTTAAATTTATCCATAAATTATAATGCTTCATTTATAAATAATTTGAATAAAAACAGTGAGAAAATATATGTGTTGGTAACGCCTAATAATAAATAGTTCTTATACAAAATACTGTTACACTAAGTGCGCATGAATGCGATGCGATATCCCTCTGGTATAATTTCCCAGACTTAGTTAAACTTAGGTTGCACGAGGCGGAGGAATATCCTGGAAGTAGAACTTTTTCAGGGCTTCAGAAAAGTCTGAAGTAACAGTGAATGGATTATATCACAATTCCTCGTAAATTGTAACAATTTCTGTATTCCACCAATTACTCAGAAGTAATACATTTTGTGAACGAGTGACAGGTTTGGAAACTTTGGAATTACAGTGGTTTTATATGGATGTGTCATCCCCTGGTTAGCTTTCCTTATAACTTCTATTTTTTTATTGATTATACAGTGCATACGTAATGAACCTTTACTGATATTACTTAAAATGTTGTGTTCACAGGTGACCCAAGGACAAGAGGAAGAAGGACACCCACAACAACGCCACGCCCTTCCTATATTTGTTTTAAATCCTTTTGTTGTAAATTATTTTTCTATGTTTCTATGTTAATCGCTTGCCCCGTTTGTGCCAGTCCACTTGTCTTCGTGTTAATGTATAGCTGCTAATATTATTTTTCGAATATAATTTTAAATATTTTGTAAGTGTAGATTTTTATGTTGAAACAATGGAAAATGTTCGAATCAGTTTTTTTTTTTGTTGTAAATCAATGGTATCTCATTCAATATAGTCACTGATATCTCTCTGAATGTTATGCAGACGTCAGTTACACTGTTTCTACGCAGTAGTTCCTAGTTCACTCTACATAATAATGACTTTATTTTGATTTCAATATTTGATTCCCCCACTCCAGAAAACATATAACTACTATAATTTTGGCATTGCCGCCTCAGTAGTTCATGTTTTGGCTCGTCAAGTATTCTGTCTGTACCACCGCTAGCTGTTTAAAACTATTAATTTTAATATCTTATTATGAAACTGTAATTACTAGTGAATGGTATATTATTTATATATTTACCTTCAGTGAATTTTCAGTGGACGCCATTTTACAGCTCTGAATCACTGATTAGGCTTAAGAACGTAATTGCTTCGTAAATGCCATTGCAGTGTACCATTCCAAAATAAAATAATCAGGAAGTTGTGGTAAATGATTTGTAATGTAAGTTATTTTTCTTGATGTGTACGAAGCCGACGTGCCCTTGCCATTACAGCAGAAGTGTCAACGAGGGTAAACTTCGCATTACGATAGCACTGCAACCACTCATATATATATATTTATTTATTTATTTATTTTAAATTAGTGAAATAGATTATTTTCTCATCGCAACAGACCGTAGGTCTTGTCAAATACCATACGCTTTGTGTAGCTAAAATATATATGTATAGACTGTTCACGGTAAAGTGAGCACATTTGAGGCCCTGGTTACTTTTTCTTTTCAGCCGTTCTTATTCTTTAACCACCTTTTTAAATAAATATTGCCATGTTAGTAATAAATACAGCGTATATATTGCACCGCACTCTGAAGTTTACGTCTAAGGGTAAAATAAAATATATTTGTTTGATCACTATTTCAAATGAGAGGGTTGTCAAAAGTTCTCACATTTCCATGAATAGCCTATATCAGTGTTTGCCCCAAGTAAAGAGTTGTTATAAAACAGTTTCTTCGTGGAAAATTAAGGTACGGTTGTACTTCAGGTGTTGCGGCAGAGGTGTTGGTGAGCAACACTTGCTTGTACGTAAACTGTGATGGTTACTTTTCTAGTTATGGGATCCGTAGCGAAGCGCAACCCTTCATGCCTCCGCAGGTGCGTGGAGCAGGGGAATATTCACCCCGTGCAGTGCCACTCGCTCTGCTAGCCAGGTGAGCTCGCCGTTGTCTTTCCGACATATTCACATTTAAAATATGTAAAATTACATCCAAAATAAACGGCCACTATGAGCTGTCAAGTGTTGGTACACAACGCCAAATAGTTCCTAAAACACTAAACTAGCTCACATCATCGACAATGCATGGTCATACGACATGTAATGCTCACATCACCACCAACATCGTAAAAATAAATACGGATTTATATAAATCATTGCACTTTGGTCTCTACAATTGAATCAATGTAACTATATTTTTATTTTCAATTCCGTTAAAATATATTCATAAAACCATTAAGACTTTATTAAATTATATCAATAAGTTCAAATAATTTTCCTCTTTTATATTGCCGATATTGCACTGGCTAATTAAACAAAATCGAATGGGAAATAAATTAAGCGTTCTGTTTACTCTTATCCAATGTCTAGTGGTTGGGTACGCTCACATCAAAGGGATCGCCGCACCATCTCGTTCCTGTGTATGTACTTCTGTATTGTGTCGCGAGGCAGTCAGTACGTTTATACTGTCAAACGAAACCTCACTTTCGGGAATCCAACTTTTCTAATTAAGGTTTTAGTGAAGTGTTTATATGGTCACACGAAACTCCGTTTTGGAAACTTGTGTTTCGTGTGTTATTTCGTTACCGGAAATCACTAGTATCTAAATAATGAGAACATAAATGTAATTATTATTTCTTTCTGTTATGCTGATAAGAAAATGAAATACCTTTTATACAAAATCATAAATATGGCAAAAAAAATTACTTAAAATTTCATATATGTCTTCATAAAACATAATCGAAATATATTTCGTAACTTTTATTAAGATGCAACATATTTATTGTGTATTAGTATAAGTTAGCCTCCTACTTACACCAACATTTAAGTATATAATCACTCTTCATTTCGACAAATTATTTTGAACGAAGTAAACATCGTGTTTTAGACTTCGTATTTAGAGACGAAACCGAAGTTCCGTTGTTTATGCCACACACTAATCCTAACATTCGACACAAAACTTGAATCACAAACTTCGGTTACGAGATACGGCGAAACCTCGTTTTCGCGGCGTTTCTACTGCACATAAACTCTGTTTTCCGTGATCCATATTACCAAAATATTCTGGTTTTAAGTGTCGTTACAAACGAACTTTTTTTTGTGGCCAGCCAAAGTCCGGTCACGCATTTTTCTTATCACCCTCGTACCTGTGCCCTTTCTGGGCACAGGGGTATGGGATATTCCTTTTTTTATTTGTTTTCTTATATTTGATAGGCCTACTTTAATTTCCCATTACAGCCTTTATAGATTACAATTTTATATCATATTAAAACCATCTACACCAAGTTGCCAGGAAAGTGAGAGTGGCGCGGTTTTCCAGTATTCCACCCTGACTACCCTAGCAGCTTGGTGGTCAATTTCTTGACATTTCCATTCTATTGGTGATTATATTATGCATATATTGCGGCACTAAAGTACTACTACTTTGATTATATTTATTTCAATTCCAGTTATCAGTTTTGGAACTGCCAGTACAAACGTACTGAGTGACGCGTATTCGCAGGGGCCGTGACAATACGCGGGGACGCGCTAGACGGTCGCGCGACAATGCGGGGCAGCGCGCCAGGCGGCGGAAGGTCGGCGGCCGTCCGTCTGGCGGACACGCGCCGCCCGTGACGTTACACACGCACGCACGCCGTGAGTGCGGTACACACACACACACAGTGTAATCCATTCACGGTATCTCCAGCCTTTTCTGAAGCCCTGCTAACGTTCTACTTCCAGGATATTCCTCCGCCTCGTGCAAACTAAGCTTAACTAAGTCTAGAAAATTACACCAATAAGACAACGTACCGAATTCGTGCGCACTCAGTGTATAGGCTGTTCGAGGTAAAATGAGCACTTTTGAAAGCCCTGCTTAAAATCTACTTGCATACACGGTGTGTATTCCTAAGCCTTGTGTAAAATTAACATTGTCATGGGCCTCATCATTTTATTCATGCGTCGGTGAAATAAAACTGTAAAATTATTAGAAGAGTAAATATGTTACAAATCTGCTCATTTTTACACTTCGATGCATTAAAAAAAAAAAAAACAGAAAACGAAAGAAATAATTTAAGTTATCGCAAATGGTTACCTAACACTTTTTATTCGACGCTAAGATATGGAACTACTTTCCATTCATCGTTACCAACTTTACTGGGCGAATGTCACTGAGTGCCCCCATTAGAAAATTTACATACAGGGGCAATGACATTTTCTAAGGTTCATTTCCAAAGTGCTCACTTTATGAACAGCCTTTAACAGTATTTGTACAAGAACTATTTCTTACTAGGAATTACTAGCACACCTGTCATCTGACTGTTTTTAATCATAATAGTTATAAATGAAATAACTTATTATAGTTTATAGTGAGCGAAGCAATTTGGGCGGCTCTTAACAGCGAGGTCTTAAGAGCCGATTACGATGAAGAGAGGTGAGTATGGAGCAACGCAGGAATGCAAAGATGGGGGGAACGGGAGCTCCCCGAGAAAACCCGCCAACCAGTGGCGTCGTCCAGCACGATTCCCACTTGCGAAAATCCGGGAGTGATTATAATTTATAGATAAAATATAAGTAAAAGTTTAATGTAACCAAAAATGTCATTTCGCGTTAACAGAAGCATAAAATGCTTGTGATACATGTCATATTTAACAAATAACCAATGTGTCATAGAAAGGACGATTTTTCAAAGGTTAGTTTCAAAAAGTGTAGGAAACCGCGAATAGACTGTATTCATAAACAAAATGTCGCAAAATTGCATGTAAATACTTTGGGGAACAAGCAATTTTGCAACTTGCTGTATATTATCCGATCAGACACGGCGCGGGACGATTACACTGAATATAAAATTGGAGTAGAGAGATTTGGGCGACGTTTATGTAGCTGGATGCCGACGGCCGGCGACTAGCGGTGTCACCCCGGGTATGGGGGAGCGGCCCGTCCCGACAGTGGCGCCGCGCCGGCGAGGTCTCGGAGCAGAGCGCATGCCAGCCTGTGTGACCTTAACCTCCATGCTGCCTCCCGCACAAGGACGCCACCTAGCGTCCACATCGCGAACTGCTCCGCCCTCAACTGAGCACTTTTCAAAAACCTGCTTACTTCGTTCTTTCTTCTGTCCACTGCGCATCCTACCACCACTTTGGAATGATGACCAGCGTCCGTTCTTCCTAAATGCGTGAAACTACTTTGGGCGTAGCGACTGTTCGTTAAACGACAAGTACGCGACGTGACCGTACGCGAAACGATTGTTGATCTATACTTCATCCATTCCAAGATGTCCGCAGAGGTAAACATTGCCGGTAGCAAAGTTAAAGTCGTAGGTTCGCTGCTCGGCTCACAGTATGAATGTGACTGAAAATTATTAAAATGGTATTTTACAATTTTAAATGCCGAATGTATTTATTTAAATTATTGCTTGGTTACTTTCATGCTCTAAAGTATAAAGAAAAATCTCTTTGCTTATTCAAATGTGTACATGCTTGCAGTTTGGAAATACTTTTACTTCTTATATTTCGATACAAATGCACTTCAAGCATTCAGTGTTATGCAAGATGGCGGACACGACAGATCAGTCTGGAGTGACGTCGCTACGTGTCGAAAAAGTAAAGCTACAAAGTAATAATGGCGATTTTTCCGTTTTGTGCGCATAAGTTTGTCATTATATGTAATACAACGGCTCAGAAGCCGGAAAGGCAACTTCGCCACTTCGCCAGCATTTTCCTGTAATGAAGTGGGAAAACCGGGGAAACCACAACCACGGGATCCTTGAGGAACACGGAACTGAAACAGCCGCGAACTGCAGCCGCACCTGCCAGCAAAATGGCGTCACTGACCTGCAGCGACACTTCGTAACGCCGTTCGCCAATCAGAGCGTGGCGCACAGCCGGCAGCCCAGCTAGTAGGGAGCCTTTCACAGCACGCAATAGTTTGTAGGCACTCAAAAATTTCACACACTACAATACACACCACACCATAAATCACTAGGGGACTGTTATTCTACCCACACAAGCATTGATTTTCCAAAAACAGCATTACATTGAATTGTTCATAATTGTTAATGATTGTACTATCATAATTGTTAATAGCATTATAGAATTTTAATTTTCATTAGTACTATTGAATTTCAACTATAATGTAATCAGTTACACAATTTAAGGTAGACCCAACGTTCAGGTTAGACAATAAATTGCCATTATAGGCTGTTCACGGTAAAATGAGCACTTTTGGAAGCCTTGCTTAAGATTTACGTATGCACCTTATGTATTTTTGCTCCTTATGTAAAATTAACATTGCCACGAGCCTCGTCACTTTATTCATTCATCGGTCATTTTAAACTGAGAAATTATTGGAAAAGTAATTGTTTTACATTTCTGGTAATTTTTACACTCCGGTGCATTAAAAAACAGAAAGCTTAAAAATAATTTAAGTTATCGCAAATGGACACCTAACACTTGTCATTCGACGTTAAGATATGGAACTACTTTCCATCCATCGTAACCAACTTTACTGGACACATGTCACTTAGTGCGCCCGTTGAAATATTTATATGCAGACAGGGGCAGTGAATTTTTTTGTAAGGTTGATTTCAAAAGTGCTCACTTTATCGTGAACAGCCTTTAGAAGTAAGTATGGAAGCCTCTCCTGGGCGCATATATTACCTAAGAGGGGATAGGTTTAGGGAATAATATAATACCTAAATAGTCACAATAAAAACCAAAAAATTAAAAATCACATAAAAATTAAAAATAGCACAAATCAAATAAAAATTTTAAAAAATAAAAATTAGTAAAAAAAAAAAAAAAGAAATTAAAAATGTATCTTATTAGTTAATATTTATATTTTCCTTGTCTTTCCTTTAGCTTTGGTTCGCTAGTTTTAGAAGTATTTATCATGTAAAACTAGGGAGGGGCCCATACCCCACATAAATAAAATAAATATTTAGGTAAACTATGTTTTTAGGCCCATAGGCAGGAGGTATAGTTCGCTTCGGCCAGGTACTCCAGAAAAAATGCAGGGAATTATATTTCCATAAGCTTGGCCTCTACTGAGTCAAGTTCTGGACCTCAAGCAGACAGTAGGCAGTCAGACAGAAAGCACGTTTGTAGAACCTCGAGCAGATGCCCAGAAAATGATGGGTAAACTCACATCAAAGGGATTGCCATGTCATTTCGCCTCTGCGTACTTATCTGCTCTGTAACATGCACACATGCGAGCTGTACGGGAAGGAATACACTATATTCTTATTGCGAGGCATGCACGTTATATATATATATAGTCTATTCGAGGTTTCTTCACACATTTTGAATCAAACCACCGACCTCCCGTGGCGCAGTCGGTTGGTGCGCCACCGATCTGGGGTGCGGGAGGCTCTGGGTTCGAATCCCGGGCAAGGCATGGGTGTTAATTTATGTTAGGTTATAAGTTTAGTATGTAAGTCGTCCCCTGCTAAGCCTTCAAGCATTAAACCGGGGGACGTTAAAAAAAAACCCTTTTCAATACAATACCATTGAATTAAAGCTTTGAAAAATCACCTCATTTATAACTTGCACGATTGTTTCCTAAATACATACGTCATGTATCACAATCGTGTATTTGTGTTAAAATAAAAGTATCTTGTTTTTGGTTAAATTGAACTTTTACTTATATTGTATCTATAAAATGTAATATTTCATTTATAATCAATGCGAATGCAAACAGTGAGAAAATAGGTGTGTTGGTAATGCCTATAGTAATAAATAGTTTTTAATGCAACATATTATCACACTGAGTGTGCATGAATTCGGTGCGTTGTCCCTCTGGTGTAATTTTCTAGACACGACTAGACTTTGTTTAGCTGAGGCGGAATAATTTTCTGGCCAAACCTCATGGCCAAAAGCTTTCCGTCTTCCAACATGATGGGAACAATATTGTACAGTGATGACAGGGCCGTGTTGGACTCAATGCAGCAGCGGGCGGGCCTTACGACGAACGGCCACGCGTTTTAATATTTCTGGTATTTTTGTTCTGTTCTTGCTGTTCAACACCCCTATTTTATACGGGTAGCTATATCGAGAGGACGGTTGATTACATACTAAACTACCCTGAACTTACATTTGAAAATAACGCACAGGGTTTCGTGGCTGACACGAGATTTGAACTCGCTATTTGTGGCATGAAAGTAACGTCTTGGCGATCTTGACTGCGCACAGAAAAAAAAGTGTAATGTTCTTGCAATAAAAATAATACTTTTGGGGCATTTCTTTAAACGTTTCTGTTGTAGTAAAATTAATAATGTTGTGGCAAAGTTAGTAATGTTAACCATTTACAAAGTATTGTATTACTATATCGCAAATATACTGTTGAAGTGTTAATGTTAATAAAGCCTCTAAGTAATATTGCCGTGACTAAATGTTGTATTATGCTAAAAATAAAAAGAAGAAAATATTTTCTGTTACTGCAACATTAAAGTAATGTCCAGTCAACACAAGTTTACACTGACTTGCAAAATGGCGTATACTGACTAGTGAACAATGATAACCTCGTAAAATGAAACTACTATAAGACTTATTTAAATTTTAAAGCGTAGTATGTGAACTAAATGTAGCTAATACCAGCTCTCAAGTCTTGCAAATCAGTCTACGTGTGCCAAATATGCACATATTTCTACAACATGAAGTATTTCTACAAAAACGAAAGAGAGCCGCAACTTGTCATTATACTATGCTGAATATCCGCAAATTTAAACAAATTCAGATATGAAAAAAAGAGAAGACGGTACAACGTTAGGCTTTCTAAAATGGAGTACGTCAAGCATTAAAGGTGCGAGTTCGATTCCACTTACGGTCGGCATTTTTTCTTCATTGGTAATATTCCTTTTCGTTACAAAATAATTGTGCTTAATTTATTTTATATCGGAATGTTTTTTAAAGCAAAGAAAACACAAATAATTTTTTAACACAAATTTTAACATTAATTAAACACAAATTTTATTTCGCCGCAACATAAACACATCCTTAATGTTGGCAATTATTAAAAAAGTACTTAGTGTTGCATTTACATTATATATCAACATTATATTACATTAATAGCAACATCAGTTACTGACGGCTCACAGATGACAAAAAAATTACTGTAGTATAGGTTGTTCACGGTAAAATGAGCACTTTTGAAATCCCGGCTGAAGATCTACTTGTGTGCACGTTGTGTATTCTTCCGCCTTATGTAATATTAATATTGCCGTCGGCCTCATCGCTTTATTCATACGTCAGGCAAGGAAACTGCGAAATTATTATAAAAGCAAATATTTTACGCAACTGGTCATGTTTACACTTCCATGCATTAAATGAAATGGAAAGGAAAATAAATAATTTAAGTTTTTCACAAATGGTTACCAAACACTTTTTAATCGATATTATGATATCGAACTACTTTTCATCCATCCTTACCAACCTAACTGACCGTATGTCTTTCAGTACGTCCGTTAAAATATATGCAGGCAGGGTCAGTGACATTTTTTAAAGGTTGATTTCATAAGTGCTCACTTTATCGTGAACAGCCTTTAGTAGCATTAATACTGTTGACAAAACATTAGACTCTTATCTGCGCGTAAGTATTCTCAAACGTTGAAGGAGTGGCTTCACAAACTTAATGTCAAGAACAACTTCCACGACTGTATAATCGGGTATTCGTGCTGGAAGATTTTCGGAATCTGGACTCCATTCTCGTCATCACTTGAGAAGTCTGCCTTAACTCTTTGTAACAACTGATCAGTGAGATTTCCAATACGGATGGCGTCAGTGGAGTACCTGAAAATGGAGTCCGCCTGACCCAGGACTTTATTGTATAAGATCGACAAACTCTTGACTTGTATTACAAACAAAATGCAATCACAATATTTGTAACGTAACGTGTGTAAATGTCCGAGTATCTCACATTTCAACACCCGCTACCTAAAGAAATTATGTATGCGCAACTGTACGCCGTTGAGGAGAATAATGGCCGGCCTCTAAGTGGCTTCGCGCTGTGTTAGACAACCAGACTCACTTTAGCCTTGGAGCGGACGATCACTAAAGATGGCGCGTGGAGGCAGACTGGACAGGGTTCGGAGTGACACGCCGTCAATGATGGGCAAACCGCCAAAACAAGTGACCCGATTGTCGTAGGGTGTAGTGTGCCATCTCGTGTGGCAACCCTTCTCCTCACGCATGAGGGAGAGAAGATACTTTAGCAGCACGACGATATACTTAGGAGTTCTTGCGTCCTTTCGTGCTCCCCTACATATCGCGTTAGTCGAAGGCAGTGATTCGCCGAGATAATGGCCATCCCAAGTTGCGCCTATCTCCCAGAACAGCCTCCGCATACTACTATACAGGATGTAAACAATAAGTGTTTACAACTATACACAGCAATGTACAGGGCTCCGAGACGAGCAATTTGATGTAGGACACTAGTGATCCAGAGGGTCGGGAAATTACCGTAAAAGCACTTGACAAATGTGTACTAAGACACGTTCAGCGCGCTGCTGTGGGCCCGGGCTTAATCGACCTGCTGGTCATCTGAAGCCGGTTTGTACAGAGGTCAGATCGGGCGGGAAACGTTTAGTGATTGCTTTTGTTTGGAACACATGTTGTAATTTCATACATTCTTCCCTGATTTCTGTAACTTGTCTGTAGTATTATGAAAATGCAACATGTGTTTCAAACAAAAGCTATTACTAAACGTTTCCTGCCCGATTTGACCTCTGTACAAACCGGCTTCAGATGACCAGCAGGTCGATTAAAGCCGGGCCCACAGCAGCGCGCTGCACGTGTTTTAGTACACATTTGTCAATCGATTTACGGCTATTTCCCGAACCTCTGGACCACAAGTGTCCTGCATCAAATTTGCTCGTCTCGGAGCCCTGTACACTGTTGTGTACAGTTGTAAATACTTATCGTTTACATCCTGCATACTGCTACCTCGGCGGTGTACAGTGGTCAGACTAATCGTGAACCAGGGTTCGATTCCCGGTGGGGTACCCCAGATTCTCGCATGTGGGAAACGTGGCCGAAGTTATCACTGGCCAGCGGGTTTTCTCAGGGCTATTCGCGTTTCCACCACTCTCGCATTGCGCTGCTGCTCCATATTCACGCTAAAGCCGCCCATCTCGGAACGCTGGCCAGGTTAATCGCGATACTGTCTCCATTCACGAAGAAGCGCCGAGTAATCTGGCGAAACGATACACACTCTTCGAGAATGTGGTTGCGAGCAGCAACCAACCCGCCCGCAACATTTCACCGATCGCCACAGCCGACCATTCATGATCTAAAATGAAATAATAATTAAGTGTCACAGCCAAGAATTTCAAGTCAAACGGTCATGCCCTGATTGGATAAAGACAGGGAGATCTCAGAGAGTATGTGATGGAGTAGGTTACAGACCATTGGGGTCACAGATTCGGTGCTCGTAAATTGAGCCATCGTCATTTCGGCTTCCCAGCCACTCCAGCGTTCAAGGTCATCTATTAATAAAAACTATACTGCCACCGTAACTTCACATCGTAGAATAGCACGCCTCCGGTATGCGTCCAAATAACAGTCTATGTAAACCTTTGCAGTCGCAGGTATTTTAACGATTTACGCTATTGCAGCAACCGTAGATGGAATATGAGGTAAAGTGCGAATGCGGCTTGCTCAGCTGCTTTTCTTCCAACAGCATCATAGAACACTAAACAATGTAGGCAATATCTGATGTTAGGTAACTGTTAATCTGTGTAAGTGATTTGAATCTGCAACCTTCCGTGGTGAGGGTGAACTATCAAGCCACACAGGCCTCTCTAACGATCTTCTTTCCGTCGACTATAAGCGGTTCACACTAAAATGAGCACTTTTGAAAGCCCGGCTTAAGATTTACTTGTATGCACGTTGTGTATTCTTCCACCTTATGTAAAATTAACCTTGCCGTGGGCCTTATCACTTTGTTCATGTTTCGGTCAGGTGAAAATGTAGAATTATTAGAAAAGTAAATATATTACAAATATAGTATTTTTTACACTTAGAGATGCATTAAGAAAACAGAATGCGGAAGAAATAATTTAAGTTATCATATCACAAACGGTTATATAACACTTTTTATTCGCCGTTAAGATATGGAACTACTTTCCCTCCATCGTTACCAACTTTACTGGGCGCACGCCACTCAGTGCGCGCGTTAAAATATATGCAGGCAGGAGCAGTGACTTTTTTCTAAGGTTGATTTAAAAAGTGATCACTTTATTGTGAACAGCCTTTCATAACAACTGCAAAAGAATGTACACATTAAAGGTTTAATAATTTTCTTCGGGCACCGGTTGTATTGTCATTCTCTTTATGTATAGAACCTTTTAAATATTACAGCGATCTTCACCGCATTAACTACAGCTAAAGAGTTACATGTAGAACGAACGTACTGCCTGTGTTTCATGCTACTTTCATACTGCAAACAGTCCAGAGCAGCAATTTGTCTCTCTTGCAACATCTTCCAGACTCTGTAATTAAAACGGCTGAATAAAACTAAGAATTGTGGAGGAAACATATCCTCTATCTTAAACTTGCCGTACTTGCCAATTTATGGCTATGCCTTCCATTTCAGAGTTCACATTAAAAATTTACGAATCTTAACAGTGCAAAGAGAAAACTTGTTGAATTTCGTCATCAGTAACTTGTTAGATTTAAATTATGCGTAATAAATAAAATAATATGTGTATTCCAGCAGCAAAACGCCAGTCGCCAGAGCGAAAAACAAAAGAATAAGATTACTTTTAGACGAACGCCTCAGAGGAGAGTAATAAAAAAAATGCCCGTTGATCATTGCTAGAGTTACGTCCCAGAGTAGATAAGTATATATACTGTTCAAGGTAAAGTGAGCAATTTTGAGGCCCTTGTTACTTTTTATTTCAGCCATTTTTTTATCCGTTAACCACATTAAAAAAAATTGCATTTTAAGTATTAAACACAATGTGTATATTCCACTGCACTCGGATGTTAACGTCTAAGGCTAAAATAAAATATATTTACTGACTTCTTATTCCAAATGACAGGGCTTGCAAAAGTGCTCACTTTAGCATGAATAGCCTTTACTCGCCGGTCTGTCAATTCTAGACAGCTTGAATTAAACCTCTGGAAACTCACCTCATGTCTGATGTGTTTAGTTATTTTCTAAATATGCCAAGTATTACAACCGTTTTATGCCTCTTTTAACATGAAAGTATCTTATTTTTCGTTAAATGTTAGTTTTCCCTATATTTTAATCATTAATTATAATAATGCATTTATAATAAATGTGAAGAAAACTGTGAAAATATGTGTGTCGGTATCGCCTAGTAAGAAGTGGTTCTCTGCGTAATGAGGGTGACGTCATTAAAAACACGCATAACATAAACAAAATGTTCCGGCAACTAGACTGTTACCGTAACTGCCTTGCCGGCATGTGTGACTGAAAAGCCAGTGTGCTTAATAGAATATGGCGAACTGCAAGCAGGACGGATATAAACGTGTGTATGTGTGTGTGTGCATGCATATATATATATATATATATATATATATATATATATATATATATCAAAGAGTACAAACAAAGCGTTTTCATACGCAATTCATTCAATTCAGACTCAGTCAGAGTAAGACTACTGAGGGACACGGATGCGATTTTGTCGCCACTGAATTGTTCTAAAACTGTGCCTAAAGCTGTTGCATTCACACCTTGAACGGCGAAACTCATTCGAATTAATGAAAAATGTTTATTTTTTTTAGGAACATATATTTCACTTCTTCATGTCTGTTCAAACAATGAACACGGTAAGTCGTAAAATGTGTGTGTGAAGCACGAGCAAATAAAAATCGGGCACAATATGACCGTCAATTTCTGGTATCGTCACAGGCCAGTTATACCGTATCAAAGCCGACTGTACACAGGACCAAATATGTAAGCTGGTGCCGCGAATTATATCACTCTCTCCTTGTAACCGAGGGCCGAAGTGGTATAGTGGTCAGACTGCTCGCTTACCTTCCAACTGGGCGAACCGGGTTCGATTCCCGGCGGGGTCACTCTCGGATTTTCGCTCGTGGGTATAGTGCCGCACGATGCCGCTGGCCGGCGGGTTTTCTAAGGGATATCTCGTTTCCCCCGCCCTTGCATTCCGGCACTGCTCCACACTCACCTCATTTCACCTTCATCGGTTCTCAACACCTCGATGTTAAGAGCCGTCAAGGCCACGATCCTTCATTTCTACAGCTTTTGCGAGAATTAATTTTTCGTACCGAAACGGGCGCCGATATTGTAAATGTTCCTTCTTTTCGTTACACAATGGTAGCCAAACTCGTGTGGTGAATCTATTTTGGTTCGTTTGTTACAGGTGAAGTCCCAGAACGAACTCATAATTACTCGTCCAACCCAACATCCGACCAGTCTACACAAACCTGAGAGGACAGCGAGAAGATTCATCCTCGAGTCATCAATGATTGTGCTGATACACACAGTGGCATTAATAAACCTAAATGCATAAATCTTGTCCACCGCTTGACTCAAAATGCATTCCTTACCTGTCCTCGTGTTTACATTTCACTGTATGTTTTTTCTTAGAATAATGGAAGAAATTTATTTATATGGTTTGAATCCGAACATTTAGCAGAAAAAATATTTAAAAAAAATTATAATTAACATCACTGACTCACACTAACAAAAATCTTGGTTGCATCATGTGTGATATATCATGCATGAATGCGAAATACAAAAATTCACTTGGAATCATATATTCAGGTAAAACAGTCTAATTATATATATATATATTATTTTTCAGTGCATTACACCTAACTAGTGTGATACATTTTACAACATTTATTGTCTTTTTAAAAGCACTGATGCACACAACACTTTTCACATTTTGTGAATGAAAGCATTTTGCACACAGGAATCTTGCATCGCTGACGATAATCTTCCCAAACTGACAATAGCCATCCAATCTGATATCTGCATTTGGTACTGGTGTAGCATTTCCTTTTGATGTGAATACGTCTTTAAATTTGCAACCATAAAGGGAGGCAATCCAGAAAATCCGATGATAACAAAATCGGGGGATACAGTTTGTAATTGCAGCTCCAAATCTATCGTCTACATTCAAAATTCAATTACACCACTCGATTGCCAAAGGATCAAAGAATATGAAACGTTGAGTGAGGACTGCGAAACATCCCGTGCGATGGCAAAAATGGAGGGGGAGGGGGTGCAATTTTGAGTTCGTTTCATTGCGTCTCATAACTTCCGTGTAGTATAACTTTTGTCTAGGAGAAGCTACGACTCTCGTTTGATTTTCAGTCCATAGCTCTTGTCGAGATCAATCGATCGCGAGTGTAAAGACATTTATAAGGCGTGGTTATGGTGAAATTTTTGCGTTTAATGTAAAAAAAAAAAAAAAAGAAAACTTAATGCAATTTCGGCTTATACTCGTCAAAAAGCCAAGTCGAAATACAGAATTTGTACACAGTTGGAAAGATCATCTCAAAAGCAATCCAGTGATACCCATAAAACCCCACATGATCGAGTGAAGCGGTGCCGGGAACGTAAAATAAACATCAAGGCACCCGAACGCGTCAACGTAAATATATTCACGCAAAACAAACGGCCGTGTCCCCAACACAGCTAAACACCATTTTTTCCTTCTTTTCTTGGAGTGCATTTTCCAATTCTTGACTAGGCATTCCTCTTTTGTTGTTGCTTTGTCTCATGCAACAGAGACACGTCTGCTTCTGCTCTGAGGTTTCTCAGACCCATGTTACTGTCAACTCTCTCTCTCTCTGTCTCTCTATCTCTCTCTCTCTCCTCTCTCTCTCTCTCTCTCTCTCCCCTCTCTCTTGTACTCTTCTGTACATCAACTGTTCACGGTCAATCTAAGAAATTATAAAAATAACTTTCATACCATTCTTATGATCATAATTGATACTTAGTACCATCACAGATCACCTCGATAATCAAATCAAGCAACTCTACACCACCCATATGTTTGTTGTGAATACTTATTACATTTGGGCACTCAATTTTTGTAATTTATATTTTATACTTTACCAAATCTAGACACTTTACATTTAGGATTTTCACCTGCAAATGTTGACAGACGTGTTGCAACTTTGTTTTCTTTCTAAACTGCACATGAGCAATACCCATTATCAATTCTTGAGGTGCATTTTTGAAGAATAACCTCTTTCTTTCTTGAGTTCTTTCTGACTTGGAACTTTCGCTCCAGGCAATCTACTCTGACGCACAGTATCAAAGCAGTATCAAAGTTGTGAAATAATTATAAAAATGAAACCTGTGGCGTTGAGAGCCGATGAGGGTGGAGTGAGGTGAGTGTGGAGCAGCGCCGGAATGAAAGGTCAGGGGAAACGGGAGATCCCCCAGAAAACCCTCCGATCAGCAGCATCGTCCGGCACGACTCCCACATGCGAAAATCTAGGAGCGACCCCGGTTCGCTCAGGTGGGAGGCAAGTAGTTTAACCACTACACGACCATGACTTCTTGTACTGTTGTGTCTAGACATGCGTCATCATTCTCAACTTCTAACCATTTGCATGTCATACCCCGCTTTCTATTTCCTTTGAGTTTCTTTTCATTTGCATGTTTCCTTCATTGTGTTTCGTTTTTCACACACATGAGGGTAAGAACTAAATGAGATTTTAACACTGCACACCTTAAAACTTGAATATAGCAATAGCAAACGTTTACTTTATAAATACGGCGTAAACCTTATTAACGTTTTTACGTTGGCACTATTTCTTAACAACACATATTTTTCTGGGTATTTTAGATTCGTATTGAATATGGAAAAAAAATTATAATTTTTAGACGAAATACAAGTGAAACTCTAGTGTAACAAGGTAAGAGTAACTTAACGTGTTAATGGTAGAATAAACGTATTTGTTATATTATGTATTTAGGAAACAACCAAACATGTATATGGGGTGATTTTTCAAAGGTTTTATTCGGTAAGAGTGAGGACACGGTGAATAGATTATCCCTTTAGATCACTATTGTAAATTCCATTCTCCTTGGCCCATTTCATTCACTCAGTTTTTATTCTTGATTAGACTATTGTTATTTAACGTCTTCGACACCATACGTGGGACGCTACCAGTGGAACAGCCTGCAAATCAAGTCGACAATTATGGATTCAGTTTTATTTAAGACTCCAGCATCTGAGGCATTTCGGCTTAAACAGGTCTGCGGGTCTATTCACTAAATTTTGGCAGCTAAGGTCACTAGCGTGAATGCACTGGATCTCTTAACAACATCCGCGTAAATTTAATATTTTCGCTGTGGACTTTTGTTAACGAATTCTCATCAACCGTAAGGTTAGCGATAGTATATTTGGCAACACAGTATTATGGTCTTCTTGGTGTTGCTGTTGTCCGCATGAAAAACATAAAATAACCAACATACGGAATTATCAAGCAAACAGTGCATAGCAATCTTGAAAGATATATGCATTCTCTCCCCGCATCACGAAGTACTACAAAATGTTATGTTTTGTCTTGGTCCAAGTAAAAATTTCGCGCACGCCTTAAACGTATTGCCATTTTACAAATACAACACGTCTCACGAAATTGTGTGGACTAATTATTGTACACACAAAAGATTTAGAAATATTCTTAGACTACAAAATATAATAAACGCATTCGTTTATCAATAGTTATTTTATTTAATCATCTTTAAAACTAAATTTACAATACATCAGACAAAACCTTTTCAATGTAAATGTTTCCTTAATTACTTAAGCTTTTAAGCGTAAACTCAAAATGATTTACATGTACTTAATTTAATGTGTACTTATTTTTTATGGCATACAACTAAAAGTTCTGGAAACGTTAAAAATAATAAATGTAATTTATGATTAAATACTCTAAATTAAAAGTTACGCAAAACACAGCAATTTTAAACAATTTAATTTATCTTCAACATTGGGAAATTTATAATTGCTATATGTTACCTATTAAATGTGATTATATTTTAAATATACGTGATGTATAGCCTACTTATTTGTTTGTTACTATAACTAAAAGCAAAGAAAGTAACTGCATATCAAATTGAAACCCGTTTTGCATAGTGCAGAGTCAAGATCAAACAGTTTAATGTATCCTTCTTACAGAAATTTTTAAAAATATATTTTTATCATACAATATATACTATTCATAGTCATTGTTAAAAGTGAGAGGAGTTAGGGTTTAAAATCGCATTTAACTACGTTTCGAAACGTTTCTTCTCCTTTCTGCAGTTTCCACGTGAGACTTAGGCTGAATTGCAAGAAAATATACCATTTTACGAAACATATCAAGTGCTGTAGCGAGCTAACCCCGCGCCCCCAATGACCGACATTAAACTAGGGACAGTAGAGTGCAAGGTAAGGCAATCTAAACGCTTATTAAATAGCTTCTGGAAATCTGAAGGACTGTAGAGCGGCTGTTGTCCTTATTTTCGGAGTGTAGGTCACCTCGAAATTTTAGTGGACAGACCTCCTAGGCTACCATGGGCGAGTGACCCAGACATGCTCTATCAACGAAGTGGTCTTCCAGTTAACCCAAAATATGGCGAAAAAAGAACATAGCTCCAGTCTACTGCTCGGCACTCTACGATAAACTAACGATATGGTTCTGAAATCTTTCATTCTCTCAGAACGCCCATGATTCTGTCGTAATCCTCTCACCTTTTGTTTGTCCAGGACAATACCAGAGCTGTGTAGTTTTTCACTGATAACAGACCAACGAAAGGTGGATTCCACTCAATTATCTCCCCTGCATATAAAGTTTGAACAACTACCATATAATACTGACCACTTTTACCAGGTGCTACAGGGAATCTCGAAAGAACACCACGCTGACAGAAATGTTCCTTTTAGTTAATGATAAGCTGTAATTAACTAGATGGAGACTTTTGGACATTCGCCATTGCGATGCAGATGTCTGTCATAGAAAACAGGACTGATTTTGACTCTATTCACTCTTGAAATTTTCCAGTGTTGTAAACATATATTTATTTTCTCGTCCGTAGGTTGCCTACCTTATTTAAGTTCATTTTGTGTCCAGTCCTGTTTTTCTATGACAGACATCTGCATCGCAGTGGCGAATGTCCGAAAATCCCCACCTAGTCATTCACCCCCATTGCCCTATTGATTCAAAGATCACAATGCTGTAATTTATGTTATTGTATATAACTTTTTTTAGCTAAACAAAATTTGGAATTCAACTAAATTGAGTTCATTGGTCTAAAAAATATTCGTTATAACTGACCAATTTGCCTTCTTTTTGGTCAAAATTTCTGCAAAAATAAAATATTTAATTGTAATACGTTTACTTATTTGTTTGGTAGGTAACAACGAAGTATACTGTTTATACAAACAATCCTTTATTTCAGTGGCCCGTGGCCTTACTTGCTTTCCTTTGTAAAGTCTATTTGCGGTTTCTGCACACTTTTTGAAATAGCCGTTTGAAAAAACAGCCCATCTATGACGTGTCTGTTTCTTAAATATGTCATGAATCAGAAGTGATTTATACTTGTTTAACATAAAAGCGTCTACCTTATTTTATGGTTACTTTAAACATTACTTTGATCAATAAATTATAATATTTCATTTATAACTAATATGAATAAAGTCAGGGAAAAATGGGCGTGTTGGTAATACTTAGTAAGAAATACTTTTCATGCGAAACATTATTACGCTGAGTGCGCACGAATGCGGTGCGTTGACCCTTCGGTGTAATTTTCCAAGATTTGTTTGCATGAGGTGAAGGAATATCCTGGGAGCATAACTTTAGAAGAGCTTCAAAAAGTTGTAAGTAACCGTGAATAGGGTGTAATTGTGGATTTCAGCGTCTTTCCGCCAGTGACAATTACTCTTGTGCAGTAATGGTGAGCGCCAGTGCGCACTGAGAACTGAAAAATTTCGTGCCACTCAAATTCCCTCACGGAGGAATTCTAGGCCTCAGATGGACCCCAAAGGCCTGAGGCGCAGAATGAAAAAATTCCTTTTCTCGTGGCAAATAAAAAACGAGAAACTGCTGACTATGCATTATGAATAGAAAAAATAATTATTTTATTTTAAAATGTGCTTTCTAGACGACAGGCTACCTACTACGAAACGCCAAGGCTGGCCTCATAATTAAGTTCGCTTTGTCTCTCACCGAAATTTCTGTCGTAAGTGCAGAATTTTGCATTGTTTAAAATTGGAAACCGTAAATAAAAAAAAGTATTACTGATATCGAAAAGGTTTATTAAAAATTTATGCTTTGTAAGTTATTATAACAACTTGCACAAAACCAAAATTCCCATGAGAAAAATTTAAAACTGTACTTACAGATTAAAAAAAAAAATTTCAAGTACAATTTAAGAGTGAAACTGTTCCCTGATACATTTTTTATGTACTGATTTACTTACATTGTACTACAACAGATTAGATGAGAAATTCTATATAACAAAACTGCGGCAGATTACAACAAAATATTTGGGCAGAGGCCTGAGCAGCTGTTTGAATAAGGCGGCATACTACAATAATTCCGATTACCTTCATGAACTTATTAATAGAATCAGGCATTCAATTTGTTTGCAAAGAGAATATTCGTATATGAACGAAATATCTTAAGTAATTGATTAATGAATGAAAGGGGTTATATGGAATGAGACCACTGGGAACTGTCCACAAACTGTAAACATCTGAGAAACGTACGTACAATTCTAGTGTACGAAATAAAAGGAAATAAATTAATATCTTAGGAAACTGCTTGTTTAATTCTGTTACACTATTCCCTTTGCTTTTACTGAAAAGCCAAAGTGCACACGGAAGGCGATGATTTAATTTGACCATTGGCGTGTGGTGAACTGTTGCAAGGTAAGCTGGTGCTTGCTCACTTCTGTACATTCTCGGTGAACGCAGCAGAAACCAGTAACTACTGTGGAACCTGGGGAAACTGAATGTATTCCGACCACTCACAAGCGAGCAGGCAAGGGACTCAGTATACACGTACTGTGGCGTCATCACCTGCCGAACTACGTGGAAGTGTAAACTAACAAGCAACAGGGTACAGCACAGAGTTAACGCCAGCTTACCTTGCAACAGTTCACCACACGTCACTGGACGGAGCCCATTTATGAGGTGCATTTTATTAGTTAAATATGACCGAGGAATGTTTGAAAAATGGATGGACTGAGGAATGTATGAATGAGGAATGTTTGAGGAATAACTGGGCTTAGAAATATTTGAGGCCTCATGTTCAATACACTATTCATATGGAGGGGTCCAAGTTTCAAGGGCCTAACACCAACATTCGCTGAGTGACGACTAGCGATGCCTTTAAGCTGGCGGGTGCTATAATGCCATACTATGCTTATAATCAGTATGAGTGGAGCTGGTTGAACAACCTGGCATACTGACACAAGATATGAAGTGAGTGAGTGAGTTAGTGAAGAAATTTGGACGGCTCTTAACATCAAGGTCTTGAGAGCCGATGAGGGTGATACGAGGTGAGTATGGAGCAGCGCCGGAATAAAGGTGGGGGAAACAGGAGATCCCCGAGAAAATCCGCCTACCAGAGGCTTCGTGCAGCACGATTCCCACATGCGAAAATCCGGGAGCGACCCCTCCAAAATCGAACCCGGTTTGCCTAGGTGGGAGGCGAGTAGTCTAACCACTAAACCACCGCGGCCCCACAACAAGACATGACTTCTGAATGACGCCCTATCGCCAGTTTGGTCTTCTCGTCGCGTGAATCTGACGCCTCAGTGATCAGGGTTGTGGAGCGGGTTTTAGTGTGTTTTAGTTATGAGGGAAGTATGAAGGGAGGGCGCGGGGTCCGATACTAGATTACTTTTTTTCCCCTTATATACATATTTATTAGGCCTAATTAGTTTTTGTAATTTTATACGTTTTTCACCATTCGCCGCTTGGTTTGGAAAGAAAAGAAGATTTACCAGATTATTGGCTACAAATTATTCTCTTTTATTTTGCAATTATTTTAACTGACTTTCAACATTTTTCGTTCGTAAGTTGAGGATAAAGGATGCTCCTGAAAGATAATAAGAGGAGTTGAAGCGAACAGCGACTCAACAATTTCAATAACCGACACATTAATGGCACGAACCTTCCTCGGAGACATTCACGCAGAAATGTCGTGTCTCAACACGAGTTAGAAAAAAAATGTACACCATAACTTAGTGTTACCCTCTACTGAGAGTAACGCCGCATTGATTTAATTCACACATACACACGTCGCACATTGAGCTTGAATGCAAGACAATCGCAACTAAAAATAATAATTTTTTGTAAGTCTTGTATCCGAAGGAGAACAACATATATCACTTGACAGAAGAAGACTGTCGCAATATTATATTCACTTCTACTGTAGATACACGGCAGATAAATTAGCGTTGGCACGTCGGGAAACATAGCCAAACATTAAAAAAAATAATATTTACTCATACAAGTGTTTTCAAAGGATCGGATCGAATGGCGCACTGTTACGTGTTATTATAGTTTTAGTAATGGAGTATACATATAAACGCATATACTTATATAATCTATTCGCAGTTTCTTCGCACTTTTTTAAACAAACCTTTGAAAAATCACCCCATGTATGACGTGTTTAATTATTTACTAAATATGCCATGTGTCACAAGCGTTTTATGCCTGTGTTAACATGAAGGTATCTAATTTTTCGTTAAATTTAAGTTTTACCTGTATTTTATTTCTAAATTTAAATATTTCATTTATAGTAAATATTAATAAAAAACTGAGAAAATGGGTTTATTGGTAATTCCAAGTACGAAATAGTTCTTATGAAAAATATTATTACAACTGAGAGCGCACGAATCCGGTGCGTTGTCCTTTGGCGTAATTTTCTAGACATAGTTAAGCTTAGTTTGCATATGGCGAAGGAATATCCTGGAAGTAGAACTTTGGAAGAGCTTCAGAAAAGTGTGAAGTAACCGTGAAATGATTATACGCATACACACGTCAGCAATTTCAGTACGACAGCAAAACTAGCACCCCGGTCGGTATGCGCGAGTGTTTTTTTTTTCTGTCCCAGAAAATAAAGTTCCCCTGGCTGGGATCATCGTGTAGTTAGGCAAGAATCCCCTCGCGCGATCAGACCCGTTAGCTGAGCTTAAAAGCAGCAGCAGCAGCAGCAGCTCCCGCTGCAGAGATTATGCAAACAAGTTTAACCGCCCTTGACGCACTCGCCGTGAGCAAACAGCTCTAAACAACCTGCTGGGATAGCAGTCGCGCCGTGGAAAATACCTCCCACGAGAGACACGTTTATCCCTGTTTGCCAGCCGAAAGCTTCTGTTAACAGTCGCCCGGCAAAGACTACATTACACACTACTTAACAATATGGAGGTGAGGCGGCGGCTTATTCCTCGAACTCCAACCGTCGCACACGCCCGGAAAAAATGACGTCACTAACCATCAATACGCCGCGATGCCGTGCGCCAATTATAGTAAACTAGCGACCCGCCATGGCCTCGCTCGGGTGCGATTTACCAATATGGCATTGTTTAGGATTACAGCAAGTATATACACTAAGTTCTTAATGTAACTAGCATAGTGTTACTACTGCGTTGTCCACAAAGTCGTCGTAAGTGAACCCCTAAAAGACAAAAACCATTACTGTGGGTCATCCGTAAAAGATAAACGTATGCTGTCGCAGACTTTTTTGTAGAACATTTTTGAGAATCTACAAGGCTATAGTATAAATTTCGTGTATCTCTTATGGTTTAGTCAGCGTAAGCGATGCAAGCGACCGAAGAGCAGTTTTTTTTTCGACTTGATTAGAAAACATCGATATTTCTCTACTATCCTTATATTAAATATGAATGTGTTATATACCTAAACCTTCCTCAAGAAATTATCTAAATGGCGGTGAAAACCGCACCAAAATACATCAAGTAGTTTGGAAGCCTTAGCCGAATACACAGACATACGGGACTGGGCGAATTTGTTTTATACTATGTATAGATTCGCGGTTTCTTTAAACTTTTTGAAACAAACTTTTGAAAAATCACCCCATGAATGACGTGTTTGGTTGTTTCCTAGATATGAATCACAAACGTTTTATACTTCTGTCAACATAAAAGTACCTTATTTTTGCTTAAATTGAATTTTTGATTATCCTATCAATACATTATAATATTTCATTTATAATTAATGTTAATGAAGATAGGGAGAGTATAGGTATGTCGGTAATGTCTAGTAATAAATAGCTCTAATACAAAATATTATTACAACTTAGTGCTCAAGAATGCGGTACGTTGTCTCCTGGTGTAATTCTCTACATTTGGTAACGTTTTGTTTACATGAGGGGGATAATATCCTGGAAGTAGAACTTAAGCAGAGCTCAATAGAAGTTGGAAATAACCGTGAATGGACTATAGCGTCTGGTATCATACTTGCCACCCGGCAGAGCATCCAATAAGGAACATTTTTCGCAATGCATTAACCAATCAGTCGCGAGACCCGTTCCCTCATAGCTCCACTCAACCAGAGAATGGGTATGCCCACGACGATGGAACAGCCATGCCATTTCCTCTCTGTGTATTAAGAGTAGACTGGACCCCCGCCATTTTTGTGAAATAGTTGCTTGCGCGAATACGCGTATCTCGGTAAATAAACACTCTAAATCGGAATCAGTTATTTTTTTACTGATTGTCAGTTGAAACTGCTCCATCCGGAATCTGTAGAAATAATATCACTAATTCATAAGTTTAAAGAAATCTACTAATTCAAGCAGTAGAAAACTACTTATTTATAGTTGTTATTAATAAATAAGCACAGAGCTTTCCTATGTGATGTAAATTAGGTACAACTTATTTTGTCGCAGAACACAAATATTGTCTACACAAAAACGTTTTTGGACGTGGTTGGGCTCGAACCTCCGCCCATAAAGCAAAGTATGCTGAAGCTTTCATGATCAGCCATACCCACTGTCCTACTTTACCACTGCCAAATGTGTGCTCGTATTATGGGTACTGAACCACAAAATGTAATGTCAAATACAAATAAGTTTCGTGATGTGAAAGTATTTCTTGTCGAAATATACAGATTTTCTGCGCAAGTACATGTCTTTGCAAAGTTCGAAAGTCAATCTATCTTTAGTTTAGTTGGGATTCTGTGCTTTAAAAGATAAATATAGTGGTTTCAATGTGCGAGGTTATCGATGTCCACTAGTATACGCCATTTTACAATGCAACGAGACACTACAGATTTAAACTGTTATTTTTAGTGACAGATAGATTAGTGATTATTCTACTGACTCGATAGTGTGGCGATTCAATAAGAGAAGTGGATTTACACCAACAAAAGTTTTGTGGTCTCTGCAGGTTAAGAGACCAAATAATGAGGAAACGACAAATTTTATAAAATATTGCATTGTTTCTGACGTTCCACTGTCTAATTATCACAGTTATTACTAGTCAATCTGTCTCTTCAAGATAACAGTCTCATTCTGTAAAATGTCGTTGCATTGTAAAATAGCAGATACATAGAAAACACCGACAGCACCGTTAAAACCACTATATTTCTCTTTCAAAGCACACAATCTGAACTAACTTAACTTAGTATGACTTTCGAGCCTTACAAAGACACGTACCTACGTACGCATAATATGTGTATATTTTGACAACATGAAGTACTTTCACATTACGAAACTAACAGCCGTTCGCCATTGTAAGTATATGTTACTACGCAAATGCGAGACCGTTTCTCTCAGTGGCAAAGTAGCAGAGTTGGTAGAACGTCAGCCAAAACAAACAATATAATGTGTTGCGTTTTGAGATGGCGGATACCAACCACTTGCAAAGTTTCCTTGTGCATGTAATAATTTTGTTTTACGACAAAATAATTGTATACCTAAGTTATTTCAAACCGTAATGTACGGTTTTCAATCCTTGTACTTTTCATTAATCGACTATTAATAACTGATTTTCTACTGTTTGTGTTAGTGAATTTCATTAAACTGAAGAGATTAATAGTTTTATTTTTCTACTGATTCCGGATGGAGCAGTTTCAACTGACAATCGGTAAAAAATAACTGATTCCGATTTAGAGTGAATGTTCTGCAATTACGAATGTTTGTCAGAAAAGAAAAAAAGAAAAAAAAAATTATCTATGCCTTTTTTTTTTTTTTTACTTTTGTCATATTAGGTGTATTCTTGGAAAAAAAATTCATGAGAATGGTCAAATATAGCATTTTTAAAGCTTGCCTATGCAATTTACTTAAGCGGCAATAGAACGATACGAAGATACGGGCGTAGTTTAATCTGTGGTCTTTCATAGCGTGTAATAATACACCACTGATACAGATCTAATTTGCACAGTATAGCGTTACGACGGAAACACTGCACGCCTTGCGCGTAGGAGAGATGCACTAGGTGTGCGTGTTAGTGTCGCCCGTGTCGCTCCCTCGCTACTTGACCTTGGACGTGGGGGACGTTAATTTACTCTGTGACGGCGCTCGCTACTTTTCCAACGCTGACTGCGTCCTAAATTGAAAATATCACGAGTTTACATGCTTTATACAAGATTCCTGCTAATGGCAACGTATTTCCTGAAGTTAAGCACACTTTACAGTTAAATACATTTTTGTAATACCTTCCCAAATAGCAAACTTTGCCCGGATAGCAATACCGCAACTGTAATATGTATATGCCTGTTTATAAAAAGCGTAATCCATCCATTCAACCAATAAGTATTTGCAAAAAATTATGTTCCGTAAAGCATTATTAATGTTAAGCTTTGAAGCGCGAACCACCACTCGTCACTCATTAGACCAACAACGTACGTATCTTAAAAAGTGTAAATTTACTGTTTACAGTTTTGTTCCTTATTTTTTTTTACTAGTGAGAAGCACTAAGCGCAAAGATTTTTTTTTGTAAATTAAATAATGTCTCTGATATAAAATTATTGTTTCGACAAACATTCAGCAGGTGCGTTAGTACCATATATATATATATATATATATATATATATATATATATATATATATATAAAGAAAATAATGTCTTATCTACCATAAAATATGTACCAGCCTCTAAAAAAGGCAATCTTCATTCGTTAGAGACAGAGTTGGAGAGATAGTAACATTGTATTTGATACGAAGATGAATGATTTGTCATTATATGCTAAGTTGCAACCAATAGTAGGTATTCGTTGACACAATTTTAAAGTCTAAATATAATTGCGCAGTCTAGTCCACATTTTTAAAAAGTGTATTTTTTCTTCTAACCACCAGTTTATTTATGTTCTAACGAAAACCTAATGTTAAAATCCACGTAATCCATTATCTCGGGCATTTTTTTCCAAAAATTATTTTAATTTTAGGCGGTAATACAGTACACAAATCAATGTGCATTGACATCAAACACACACACACACAACTTAAACACATCTCAGAACCCGTTAACATCATTGTATTTAAATATATCAAAGGTGTTCGGCCATGCAGTAGCTACAGAACTCGAATTCGGGAGGTTAAGCATTAGACCCTGGCTGACTTCCTATAGTATAATTTTTCACGAGGGGCTCCCCAGTCTGTTTCCAGGAAATTGCGATGTAATTCCCTCCAAATTTCCTGTCAGTTTAAGTGGTAATTTTACAACGCGTAAAAACACTCAAATAAATCATATATACGCCTATTCTTTTCAAGTTTAGTCGTTTTATTCAGCTAAATTCCCTACATTAGTTCCATTTGAAATACTGCCATTCAAAATTTGGCAGATTACATTCCCTATAACTTAGATACGTAAGTTTCGAAACTGCGGACAATGTAACGAGTTAACTTATATCTGTTAGTTAAAACGTCGCTAATGATTATTTATTTTATGTACAAAATTATAATTGTAGAAGTTTTATTATTTTATAATTATTTCCATTTATATTTCTGTATAAAACAGCTTTATTGTGCTCCCCGATGTTGAGTTAATTTACAAGCGCAGTATTTATCAGACTTTCAAGAAGGCGATGTACCACATGGAGAGGACATTTTTTTGTTTATTTAGTAATTACGTAAAAAGCAGATTATTTAAATTTTTGTTCAGCCAGCTAGGTAAGACAGGCCAAACTGACCAGCAGTCAAGAATAAAAGTACTGATTAAACTATTCACTTAAATATATGTGACATTAGATATTTATGACATTCCCCACTTATATACAAAACCCTTCGCATAGGCTATAGGGTCAAAATTCTAGTGCCTTTTAAAAATGTTAAATTTAACTAAATTTGCAAATATTTGTGTGTAAAAGAGTATGTAAGAAGAAACCTATATACTAACATAATTCGATGTAGTAACTCTAAAACCCAACTTTTCGTTTCTTTCATCATTTGTGGAGTTAAAATATTTTGTGTTATTTTTGTCAATTAGCCGTATTTGTCGTATGTAATCAGTTGTCAGGAAAATATAGTTATTGTCTGATCTATCATTCGCTATCGATTAATCATGGAGCACAATGTGTGGCTTCTGTTCATCATACAAATAAATCTTATTCTTGCTCCCGCTGCAAGCCATAAGAGGTTATTTATTCCACTTATTGAATTTGTTTGGTAGAGTTACCTTTACAAAGGCACTAGTGTTAAATGAAGATGATTTATTTTGTAGTACCTTCCATAGTTTGCCCTTACAACAAAACAGCAGGAATTGGCACATTTTTCACAATAGTTGTTGGATTCCATATGCGAAACCATACAAACATTTTCTAAATTTTTATTCTATGTGTCATAAAAATTTGCATCACCGTTTTCTATTAGATTTATACGCACATTTTTGCTATAAATTCTGGTTTCAGAATTTTACCAAGAATTTTTTTCTTATGTTGTTTCAAGTTACAATATTCTGAAGCAAGTCATACAAGCGTTTCTATGACAGTGCAAGACATTTTAAAACTATTTATTTCGATTTTTCTTGATTTTTCAACATTTCAGCAAGCCCAATTCTCTGAAGAAATTTAAATCCTTTGACACAATATCAAAATTTTGTTTAGCCAGTTCAGAAAATTCATAACTTTTAAAAAGGATATTATGTGCAGTTAGCATAGTATATTTTCTATGTTAACATATATGACTTTTAGAAATGAGATAAAAGTGTAACTCTTAATTTTAAGTATTCTTCACCAATTTCAACTGTTTCTCATACACTACCATATGACTGAAACCCACCCCTTACAATTTCCCTGCTATACCTGTACCTACCTTACAGAAGTGTGTGTGTGTGTGTGTGTGTGTGTGTGTGTTGTTTATATGACACATAAGATGCTTCGTGACTAGGTATTCCTCTATGGTCGTGTGAATAAAACAGAATCAGTATGAATAGGAAAGACAAATCTCGGCTGCAGATATAAAACCTCGACGTGTGTATGTATAACTTATGGTTAGAGATGGTGGTTTACCGCAGGAAAAGTGGGCTGTTTGCTAGGATTCGACATACTGTACACATGTCCGACAGTTTTCTTTCCTTATTGGCTGTCACGCATGTACGAAGATACTAATCATTTTTACTCGACCAATGAGGATTATGATACTCTAAGGCAGAAAGTTCGCCATTGGTGTGCAAAAAACTTAGCCGAGTCAAAACCTCGTTCATACAATCAAGAAATAATAAACTAGTTAAGAGTGTTACAGAAGATATGTTGACTCAAAAAATTTTCGCGGTTTTCCACTATCTCTACTTATGGTATAAATTGGTTTCCAAAGCCTTTCCCACGCTACAGTGTTACGCACAAGGTCGGTCACGGGAGCTTCTACGAAACCTATTACACTAGCCTGCATGCAAGTAGGTATGGAGGTTTCCATGGAATAACCTTTCACGCGACACTTGCTGCCGCACTAGTAATGGTGAGTGCATTTGTTTTGATAATATTTCTGCAACTGTATCGTTCAGGAACGGACTTCACTCATGGTTTGTACGGTACCCTTTTTATACACAGGGCTTAATTGTTTTGTTGTGATAACTGGGACTTTATGTGTCAAATAAATATTAATGCCTGCCATAATTCTCACAAAATGCTGTGAACATTCCCACGAGTTTTCATTTACTTCCATAAGTATTCTTGTTTAATGGTCTTGTCACTGTTTCTCAAAATAAAATTAAAAAAATACAACTATCTTCAAAACCAAACTCCTCCACCCTCTCTCTGACTGGCTAAATTTTCAATCGTATACGAAATCTTCAATCAAAAATTTTTTTTCGCTTTCTGTTTTTTTAATGCACCGGAGTGTAAAAATTGCCAGATTTCTAAAATATTTACTTTTATAATAATTTCAGTTTCACCTGACCGACGCAGGAATAAAGTGATGAGGCCCATGAAACTGTTAATTTTACATAAGGCGGAAGAATACATAACGTGCTTATAAGTATATCTTAAGCAGGGCTTTCAAAAGTGCTCACTGTACTGTGAACAGCCTTTACACGGATGAATACTCGCGTGGGCTGAACTAATTACTGTCATTAAACCTTAGCACTAAAAAACAGGGACTTCCTCTTAAATTTTGCGACCTTGCGTTCCGACGCTACTCCTTCCTCATCTCACTGCAATTCACCCTCATCGGCTCCCAACACCTCGTTGTTAAAAGCAGCCCAAATCTCTCCATTCCACTCTCCTTCAATTTTGCGGTAAATAAGATAACTCTAACAAATTATTGGCATAGGCCATTCACGATAAAGTGAGCACTTTTGAAAGCTCTCTCACTTGAAATAATAGTCAGTAAATATATTTTATTTTAGTCTTAGACGTTAACCTCCGAGTGCGGTGGAACACACATGCTGTGTTTCTTACCTACATGGCAATATTTATCTTAAAAGGTGGTTCAAGAATCAAATGTGGCTGAAAATAAAAAGGAACTAGGGCCTCAAAAGTGTTCACTTTACAATGAACAGCCTATAACTGTATGACACTATTAATTTAAATATTATATTTGAAAAAGAAGCCACCACCATGTGGCACCCCTGACTACGTCATTTGCAAGAAAAGAGCGCCCTAATTTTAAGCGTGAGTCCGGTGGAAATAACACTGACGGGTGAGATAGTCCCTCCGAAATGTAAGGAAGGCGACTATTAAAATATAGCATAATCATAATCAGCACAGTTTTTTTATATTTGTTATTGCATATTTAGGCCTGTCGCATATTATTCTATATATATATATATATATATATATATATATATATATATATATATATATATATATATATATATATAACATGCACCACTTATACATTTCATATTAAGGTTTCAAATATCTTCGACATAATTACTTCAAATCTTCATGTTTCAGTTTTCCCAGAGACAACATAACCCACATCCCCACTTCGCAGACTTCTGCTGACGTATCTCTAAATGTAATTATCGTAGATTATAGAAACAGAATTCGTCACCAATACAACACTCCTTTGTTTCTGAGTATGGTCGCAGTAAGGAAAACATTTTATACGGAAATGTGTAATATTACTAAAGGCTTCGAAGATTTCGCTATCTGAATCTACAGCAGCATAATTATCCACAAGGATGGGAAAATACGTTCATAATGCACTCTCTACACGAGAAAGAATGTAGTGTTTGGCTATTTAATTTTGACATTCATTTACGAGTGCTCTCACCATGTCATAATTATAGTCACACAACCTACAGATACCGTTCAGACTGTGTGACCATTCATAACCGACAACAAGCTTTACACCGAATCATGTCATGATGAAAGGGAAGGAAAATGGCGAGGGGCTGAACAATGAAGTTCACAGAATTAAAGTAAACTCGAAACGAACTGTTAGATTTTCGAGAAAAGAAATTGTAGACTTTATGCCGTACTTGAGTGTTCCGCAATAAATATTTCTCGGCAACAATTTCAAAGCTGTCAATTCAAAAAGCGCTATATCGAGAACGTTGTTTACAAGAAAATCACTCACGAAAATTGGTAGGTGCTTGTGTTTGATTTTGTTATAAATTAACATTGTCGAGGGTGCCCTGCCAAGGCGAGATCTCTGACAACTGTGATGTGAAGTAAATACTAATATACAGCCACAAACATGTTATTAATTTGTCTGCTAGATACTATGATTTGCCGCAAAACTAAGATGGCGAAGTCTGATAATTTTTTCCAGTAACGGTGTTTTATGGAAGTGATAATTTGTTCGGTACAAGCGAGTCAACAGGCATGAAAACGAAATGTACGAAGTTGTAGTTCCATCTGCAGCTGCTTTAAATTAATTGTAAAGCAAATATTTCATTTACAGCTGTACTGTAACAGCAGTGTACCTCTTTTAAGATCGGCGCCCCTACGAGAGCGGCAGCCGTTCTCCGTCGATATTTGTGCGTGTTGCGTATCTGCCGGGCACTGAAAAAACTCCTAAAAAACGACGTGGTTTTAGGAGCATAAAATTAATTTTTTTGTTGATTTTACACATCTATTAATAATTATATTAAAAACCTTATCATGCTTTTCTGCTGTTGAAATCAATGCATATAATTGCGACAACCCCGTTAAATCTGCGAAGCAATTTATAAAAGTAAAATATTTTGCTTTCCATTGAGTTACAAATCATCCAGACGCTACAATTCAAATACTTCACACAATATAAACAATATACTGTATACAAGGTGTGTGCGGAGGTTAGCAACCCGAAGTCTGGTCGGTACCAAGGACGCAGCGCGGGAATGGAGACCGCGTCGCGAACAAGGTGGTTTACCGTTGCCTTCCTCCGGATGGATAAGATGAAGCGTGATGAGAATGGAGCAGCGCCGGAATCCAAGGGCGGGGGAAATGGGAGATCCAAGAGAAGACCCGTCGATCAGCGGCATCGTCCCGCACGATTTCCAATTGCGAAAATCCGGGAGTGACCCGGCCGGGGATTGAATCCGGATCGACTTGGTGGGAGGCAAGTGTGCTAACCGCACCGCCACCGTGGCCCCGTAAACAAGGTGTACATTATACAACGTGTAACTAAAAATCACCGACAAACTCCGCGAGGTGATTCCTGCCGAAAATATAATACGAAAATATATGTACCATTTTTTCTTAGAATTATTATTAGAGGACCTGTGTGACCGCAAACAATTTTCATTACGAATATCAGGAATTACTTGCGGTTAAGTAACAAATCGATGAATAGTTCGTCGTATAACGGAGATCTTACAAAAATGTGGTGGCTAATGTCATTCCCATTCATCGGGAAAAAAAAGGGGTGCGACCTCTATTTTTCTGATGAAGGGGATTGGTATTACCAACCGCATTTTCACAGGGGTAAGATTTCCATTCTCCAAAACACCATTCATAGATTTGTTGCTTGATTGCAAGTAATTCCTGATATTCGTAACGAAAATCATTTCAAAAACTTCATTGTTTGGGTGTGCATAACTCCCATAATAATCACTTTAAGAAAAAAATGGTACATAAATTTTCGTGTTATATTTTCTTCAAGTATCACCCCCCACCCAAGTTTTTAAGTGCTATTTAGTTACAAGTTGTGTAATATGTGATACACACAATATTATGTATACACTTTAGAATATAGGACATAATCTATGGGTTTAGCCTTGTTTCAAAACCGCATAACGCACTTAGAAATCACTTTAAACCATAATTTATGTTTTCACCTTTTTCCTTGACTCATCTGTAAAAGCATTTTGCCCGTCAAATCCAAATTGAACCCGTGCTGGGGAAAAAAATCTCTAAGAAGCAGTTGGTTACCTTGAACAACACTTCAGTTCAAAAGAAAATTTAGCCTCTTTTCCAACTTTTCCCACATTATTGTTTGGCACCAAGACCAATATTTAATTAATTCAAAGTTTTTAATTTGATAAAGATTCCTGTACACAAAATTCAGAATGAATTTATTCCCCTCAATTTAGACACGATCGGTCTCCGGGTATTAATTAAAAATGTACTGGCTTGCCATTGTGGAATTAAAAAGTACACAGGTGAAATATAAATGTGGCGGCATTAACGTAGGAAGTTAGAATTACGCTTAAGTTAGTTAAGTTGAATTTCCGAGGACTGCATATTCAGTCGGTTAGTCAGTTGAGTCTGGCGATTGCCGTTATGGTACTGTATAACACTGCTAGCCCTACACTTCAACAGTTGTCGGGTACTCCAGACATACTGCTCTGTCATTGCAATACAAGTGCGACCATTATGAAATTTAAACTTTATTGACGTTTAGAATATTCCCCAATTTCTGGAAATTTTTGAACAACGTATAGCCCATAGTTCAATCCCATGTGAAAATTAGAATTCAATAAATAATTAAAACACATTAAATGAAAATCACGTAACTTAAAATATTAACATACGTAGGTTAATGGAAAACAAATTAAGAAAAATGTACTTTAAGGCATTATTTTCACATATATTTTTTAGGAACGACCATTGTTACTTATAAGGATCTGATTCTCTGCTCATTTTATGTAATTCCACCACACGTTAAAATTAGCGTTGTTATTCAGTCTCTCACTGTATTCAAGTGTGAATGAAATATAAATGTGAAGCTGTTGGCAATGTATCTATGCAATATGATAATTGTTGTCCTTGTGTGTACAAAACAGAAAGTAAATAAATTAAATAAATTCAGTAGCCACAAAAATGTAATCATATTCTTTTGAATGACGTTAAGAATGAAAATATCTTTACTACTTCGCTGTCAACATCACTGAGAAAATGCCAGTAATTATTTACGTTGATATATAAACAGTTATGGGCACAAGATAATTTTGAATGGTTGATTTCGGTTAACCACGAACCGTCTACTATAACATTGTCAGTTATTGTTGAGAGATATGTGAAACGCTCAAGAACAAGGTATTTAGGGGTGGATTTATATGAAGACGGAGCATACGAGGAATGTAAGGGGGACGGGGGACAGAAGCACCGCGGGAAAACCTGCTGGCCAGCAGCGACGTCCACCGCCGGTAATCGAACCCGGATAGCATTGGCGGGAGGCCGGTGGGGTAACTCGCGACCACAGCGATCCCAGAACTGCTTGGCCGTGTTCCTTTCGCTGCACTGATGTGGCCGGCTGCAAACCCGCCAGTCGTTCCGTCATTCCACGCCTCAATGATTGCGCTGCATACTTTATTACTAGAGGTTGTTCACGGTAAAATGGCCACTTTTGAAAGCCCTGCTTAAGATCTACTCGTATACATGTTGTGTGTACTTCCGTCTTGTGTAAAATTAACATTACCATGGGCCTTATTTTATTCATGCGTCGGTCAAGTGAAACTGTGAAATTATTAGAAAAGTAAATATTGTACAAATTTTCTCATTTTTACACTTCGATATATAAAAAAACCGTGACAATTATAAGATTATAAGTTATCACAAATGGTTACCTAACACATTTTATTCGACGTTAATATATGGAACTACTTTCTACTCCATCGTTACCAACTTTACAGGGCACACGGCACTCACTGTGTCCGTTAAAATGTATGCAGGTAAGAGCAATGAGTTTTTTTAAATGTTGATTTCAAAAGTGGTCACTTTATTGTGAACAGCCTTTTAATGTACGTTATTGCGAAATGTAGTTTAACCATGCTGTAAACTATGTTCTTCATAGTCACCTGTAGTGATTAAGGTCACTGTTGAAGTTTTCTTATAACCTAACTTGCAACTCGTTCCTGCCAACCATTCGCGCTAACGTGACGTCATCGCAAGACTACACGTGGTTGATACACGAGACTGGCCGGACGTGGAATGATGACGTAGGAGGTATACATATGCGTCGCCACTCAGAATCGAGTATAAGACTTTCGATTTCTGAAGGGAGAGAGGAGGTATTGATGTCAGTTTCCCATTGTGCAGGTCCAGACTTTCGATTCTTATCGTGGGAGGGGGTCACTGTCTCATCACCAAGGTGAACCGGATTCGATTACCGGAGAGGTCGCTCCTGGAGTTTCGCACGTGGATATCGTGCCGGACAATGCAGCTGGTCGGCGGGTTTTCTCTGGGGTCTCCCGTTTCCCCCGCCCTTGCATTCAGGCGCTGCTCCATTATGACTTCGTTTCGCCCTCACTGGCTTTCAAGACTTGGTTGTTAAGAGCCGTTCATACCTCTCAAACTGTCTCATCACAGTTTTAGGAAATACGCTATCAAATAAAATAATTATTTAAAACAATAATTTTGCTGTTATTTCGTTTCAGTTTTAAAATATACTCACGACAATTTAATACCAACGCACTGTGAAGCTAACGGAATATGGCCCTGGTAATGCCATTGAAAAAAGAATAACTCCAAACAATCTACACGTATGGGAATGACTGGAAAGGCAAGAGTAGTGGACTAGGATACTCGTCCGGATGAGGCAGCAGGTTCGTGGAAGCAGCCGGGAGAAGAATGGACCAGGTCTGGAGCCTGTCTCCCACGCATACACACCTGCCCAACCTCGGGAACTCTCTGTGACTCGATCATCTAGCAGCTCCAGCTCACTGCTAAATATACCCGTCGACAAGAGAACTGTCGCCCGCTCCTCTAGCGACCGACTGATTGCATGCCTCTGGAAGTCGCCGTGCTGTGCCTTCCGGCTCGCGAGGCAACCTTCGTGTCTTCCTGGCGTCTCACACATACGGCATGTTGCGATACTACTCATATGATACTGGCATCGATACTTTCCTTTCGATACCGGGTGTTTTGGAATCGATACTTCTAATTCGATAATTTACCAGTATCATATCAGTAAGTGATTCGATACGGATACTTTTTTTTTTTTTTTTTTTTTTTTTTTTTTGAAATTACTTCTAGCTGTTAATTTTGAACCCTTTCAATCAAAGTGCCCCAAAAATATAAAGATGTGTTACCCTCCATAAAATAATAATTTTAAAAGCAGCACACACCAGTGTTTTACTTATTCTCTAATTAAAACGATGCCCAAATATAACAAATTAATACTAATAAGTGCCGCGATCTGTGTTTTTTTCAAAGTAAACATCAAATATGAAAAAAAATACCAATTCTGTAGAGACATCGAAATGAGAGAATGATCTAGGTATTGGATTATTAAAAATATAAATAAGTTTATATAAATATAAATTATTTTATGAAATATAGAAAGCAGACAAAAAATAAAAAAAATAAAATTACTGATTCTGAAATGATACCAGTATCGATACTTTACTTGCGATACCGGTATTGACATGAGTATCGACACCATTCTTTCGATTCTTCTTTCGATCCCAGTATCGTTATTTTCATGGTATAGCAACATCTCTACATTCACACAGATACTGAAGTCTCGTGGAGTGCAGAGATTTGGGCGGCTGGCCGAGAAGCGCTAGGGTTGTAAGGGTCACACTGTCACGCTCTACAAGAGCGCCATCGCCTCTACGCGCAGGGCTCCGAACTGGCGTGCAGTGTTATCGTCGTACTGCGTGTACCTAAGGAACTTCCAGTAGTGACCCTATCGTTTTATTGATAAAAAGTCTGTAGCAACATCCAATACAGGCTCCTATCGTAGTTTGACTCTTGTACGGCTAGTATGTTTTAAGATACTGCTATCTGAAAAGATGACCTTTTTTTTTTTAACTATACTGGAGAGCTTCAAAACAATATTTACCGCATACGTGGTAACTTTAAGAGTAGGATGGACTGAAAAATTTTCTATGAAATAGTTGTTTGCTCGAATACGCGTATCTCGGTAAACAAATGTTCTGCAACTATGACATTTTTGTCAGAAAAGATAAAAAAAATTATCCATGCCCCCGTTTTTTTTTCTTATTAAGTGCATTCATGGAGAAAAAAAATCGTGAAAATGGTCAAGTATCTCATTTTTTTAAAGCTCGTGTATGCAGTTTTCTTAAGCGGCAAAGAAAAGTACAAAGATATGGGCGTAGTTTAATCTGTGGGCTTTCTTCGCGTGTAATGAAGTCCCACTGATACAGATCTAATTTGCACAGTACAACGTTACGCCAGAAACACTGCACTCCTTGCGCGTAGAAGCGATGAGGCGTTAGAATTGCGTGTTAGTGTCGCCCGTATCGATCCCTCGCTTCTCGACCTTGGAAGCGCAGATCCATCCGCCCTTGTCTGGGGTATGCTGTTTTTGTAGATAAACATACTGGGGGCACGTCTAATAGCTTCGTGGAAAAAAAAAAAACAGGATTTCAAAGATTCCGTAACGAAGTTCTACCGCCAGCCAGGAGGTAGAACTACCCTTATCAACGAGGTCTTGAGGATGAAGCGAGGTGTACATGAAGCAGCGCCGGAACGCAAGGGCGGGGGAAACTGGAGATCCCCGAGAAAACCCGCCGACCAGAGACATCGTCAGACACGGTTCCAACACGCGAAAATCCGGGAGTAACCCTGCCGGGAATCGATGCCGGTTGTTGGGAGGCGAGCGCTCTAGTGGATACGTCAACCTCGGCCCCCTGGAACCTTGTGCTGCGTGGGGAAGCGTCAGCGAGTGAGCTGCATCCACAAGGTAAAAGATAGTTTCCATTGCCTAGATAATTACAAAACTGGACGAAATAACAAAAATTAAAATTCATAAAACATTGAGAAATAAATTTTGTACTTCTAGTTTAAAATATCCTTTAATTTATATATTTTTTCAGTCGAATTATTATTTTTCTGTAGATTCTATACACCCTAATAACTAAAATATTTTAAATTTTTATAAACAACGGACATTCTTCGTTTATATAGTTTTTGAGCATTTTGCAATTTTGTCTGGAAAGTTTTATCCTTTTGTTATGCGTTTTTCCTCGTGATATTATGTAATTAACATAGCAGGAAAGCGTATCTCTGTGCAAGGTCTTGCACATATACATACCTGCACCCGAATTTTATTTTTGAATATTTTTCTGGAAATAACGAACACTGATTTACTAGTAGCTCTGAGATTATAGTTTGTGAAAATTGCAACACCCAGAAAGTATGACACGAATGAATCCAAATTAGGAGGATTTGTAGTGCATATTTCGTAAATTTACGCGTCCATGGTTTGTGAAGGTCACTTCATCGGTAAATAGGCCTACAAAATATGTTCTACACAAAATTGCTGTCATATCTTACAGACATCATAACAAACCTATAAATCAGAACGCGCTGCTGCAAATCACCTTCATGTAATGCCTGATGAATCATCATGTGTTAGGGATGGAATTTTCGTTGGCGCAGTATCTGTAACACACTTTCCTACGAACCTGGAACGTTTTCGCGTATCCATGTGGAGGTTTGCATCGACACGTGTCAACACATCGTGTTGATGCGTCTCGCCCGTAGCAGTCTTTCGTCGTACTCGTGTTGTGAAATTCCAATCACCCCATGACATGAGACGTGTGCAAATTCTTCGTATCGTTTGCCGTGAGATGGGCGTCCGATTAGGATACATTTTACCATACATTTGGACGGCTTGCTTGGCATTTCTACTGCACTCGCCGTAAATAAGTAGAGCGTCCAGTATTTCCTCATTCGTAAACTTCATTGCGTACGTACAGCCACAGAATGCAATAACACGTACCATAACGCCGTGTGCACACGTGCGGACAATGTCTGCGCAGCGCCGCAAAAGCGTTCCATGAGGGCTTGGCTTATATGTACCAGTGCACACGTAGCTGCGGCGCCGCGGTCTATGTCCGCATGTGTGCACACGGCCTAAAAGGTTGCGGGGACTGGTATTGCGCTGCTATAAGGAAGCGGTCCCGTCAGGATGAGTCACGGCGCGTGTTGCTTGCTTACAGCTGTGAGTACAGGTCTACTGTCCCATGCTACCGGCACACCTAACTTAATCATATTTGCACATTATTTCTTGGCATTTCTGTGTTACTTATCATTGCATATTGTAAGTCTGCCTACCTAACACTATGGCTTCAGCTAATTCTCCAACTACTCACTGCTCCTCTCACCTTCGTTTCTACTATATTCCAGTTAGGTAGGGGCTGTACGTGGGGGAAACAAACACTAACAGCTATTTAATGAAAGAGGGGAAGTCAACTACACACATTTATCAAAATACTTTAAATATATATCTGTATAACAATTCTTTAACAATACGGATCTCAATATAAATACTTTACTCTACGCAAATACAATTACTTTATTCTATGCAGTCTGGAACTGACAAGTTAATTAAGTGAACATAAATGATTACAGTTATACAAGAAACGGTGGCACGAATATACTGGCATACGAGGATACTGACATATACGGAAAGGTAAGTTAATTATAAGTATATATGATTACGATTATACAAAGGCTCCAGCCTTGCCACGCTTATTAAGTTATACGAGTTCTCAAGAAAGGAATTGCCACCCTACTGCTTGCCAAGGTTATGCTCACCAATGAAACAGCTGTGACGATCGTAGATAAGCCGGAGCTCCCCAGACCCTTGACGACTACAATCAATCTTCGCTCCTGCACAGGCGTGGACATTCTTCTGCCGTTGGCTGCCACATGTGGGGGAGGGGAGGGGGGAGGAAGCGCGTTCAAAGCTTTTATAATCTTCGTGGAGTAGGTCGGTCGAGATTGTTGTTAAAACAGAGGGTCCACACCGGAATCTATACTCCGTCCAACTTTAACTTAACATGCGGACCCCCAGCTCTCGCTACATCATGCTATATCAAAGAATTCCTCCTTGCACGTACTTTCAGATGCCATTGAAATAAATGTATGTTTCCAGAGGGAAAATCATATGTAGTTTCATCATATCTGTCCACACACGTATTACGAATAGTCACTTTGCGGTAAATTACTTGCCCTTTACGTAATTTAATTTCATGATCTGCAACAGTTCCGAAAATTATGGAGGTGTCAACGTTAGGCGAACCATCATGTATACATGATGTTTCTCAATTAAACCGATCAATTTCGTGAGGTAATTCCTTTTGTAAAAATAAGTAGAAAATATATAGGACATGCACTACGTACACAAAAGATTAAGGTCTTGAAAAGTGAGATTGTGAAATATATTTTTGCAATATATCAGAAACAAAGCCAAATGAAATTACAATGCTTTGATGATTGTTCTATGTTAATGGGATCTTCAACTTAAGAGCAAATGAACATTAATACCTTTCCCCATACAGGAAATAACAGGGGTGGCCACCCTATTTTTTCTGGTAACTCCTTTACTGTCAGGAATTTCGATCTTTTGATGATGAATTATTGAGTAGCATGGCCTAAGAAACAAAATTTGTCCTCTTATCGCAACTGCTCAGGACCCACCGTTTACGTGTAACACGCACACAAAGATTAGTCTGCAGCAATTCAGCGCCTAACACATAGGCAATACTAAATACATTCACGTACTAAATGCTGTGAGTCCACTGCACAGACGGCTGCCTATTTGTTTCTAGCGACAGTTTGTATTCCTTGTATTGTATGTTTGAATGGCATTTTTGCAAGCCTTAAAAGAAGAGAAATGGAATTGCAATTCTTAGAATAATGTGTTATGTGACCGGAAACGTCAACCTAAGAGCAAACCCGCATAAATGCCCCCCCCCCCCCCGCAATGAAGTTAACATGGGTGGCCACCCTCTTGTTGCATACAGCGTTTTTACCGTCAGGAATTGTGAACGTGTGATGCTTGTGTCTTGAGCTGTAATGCCTACGTTATATATATATATATATATATATATATATATATATATATATATATATATATATATATATATATATAATCTGTGTGTGTGTGTGCGTGTGCGCGCGCGCGAGTGTACGTTGTAGAAATAACACTTTTACCCCTCAAAATTAAAGAAATAATGAGGCACTTAGAAACGCAATTGTTCCTTTTCGTAAGTAGCTCTACCCTTGAATTAATGATAGGATCAAGGGTGGATCCAAAGGGAACCGGATTCACAGGGGTTATAAACCCCTACAAAGAAATCCACACATTTAAATAATTATTTTATTAATTTAGTATTGTTTCTTACAATTATGATGAGACAGTGACCCCTCTCATGCAACGAATCGAAAACCTACATCTGCATCTGCAAGATGGGAAAATTGGACGGGAAAATAGCTCCACCCCTTCACCCCTCCTACAACCGAAAACAGATCCGATCCTTTCATGGATAGAGTAATGTATTCCGAGGCGTAGGTATACTTAATAACTGGTCCTAGCTGGTTCTATAATATAACGGAGGAAAATGTCTGTAACCTGTCAGAAGCCTTTGCGTACTCTCGCTATAGTTTATTCGCGGTTTCTTCAGACTTTTTGAATCAAGACTTTGAAAAATTCACCCCATGAATGACATGCTTGCTTGTTCCCTAAGTATGTCAGTAGTATTTGAAAGCGTATTTTATTTGTGTTAACTTAAAAATATCTTATTTTTGAACAAATTGATTGTATTGTAAAGAGCTTTTTAACGTCCCTCGGTTTTATGATTGAAAGCTTAACAGGGGACGGCTGACATACTAACTTTTAACCTAACTTAAATTAACACCCATGCCTTGCCCGAGATTCGAACCCAGAGCCTCTCGCACCCCAGATCTGTGGTGCACCAAAAGACAGCGCCACGGGAGGTAAGCGTTTTTAACAAATCGAACTTTTAATTATATTTTATCCATAGATTATAATATTTAATTTATGTATAACAGGAATAAAAACTGTGGGAAGATAGGTGTGTTAGTAATACTTAATAAGAAATATAGTCCATTCACGGTTCTTCGGCCTTTTTTAAACCAAACCTTTGGAAAATCTCCCCATGTATGACGTGTTCAGTTATTTCCTAAATACGCCCTATACCAAAAGCGTTTTATTCTTGTGTTCATAAAAGTTACTTTTTTTCCTATTAAACTGAAATGTTATTCATATTTTATCTATAAATTATATTGCTTCATGTATAAATAATTTGAATAAAAACAGTGAGAAAATAGGTATGTTGGTAGCCCCTAGTGAGAAATAGTCCTTATACAAAATACTGTTATGCTGAGTGCGCACGAATGCAGTTTGTTATCCTTTGGTGTAATTTCTAGACTCGGGACTCGGTTAACCTTTATTTACACGAGGCGGAGGAATATCCTGGAAGTAAGGCTTCAAAAAAGTTAGACGTAACAGTGAATGAGCCATACGTAAAGCATTTCTCTCAATCCTGTCTGTAACAGACCGCTTCGGGCTGTGACGAGGATCCGCGAACTGCCTGGGTGCTTTTCCCCTACCCCTCCCCTGCTTCCAACCCCCTCTCGCCATACGGCCGGCACCTGAGGTGATGAGGAGCGGCGGATACGCGAGCGGCACGTTGTGCAGTATAACACCTTGTCGCGAGGCCGCGGTCCCGTCAGTGACACTCCGGAGCGCGAGCATGGCGGCAACACTGGCCGCACTAGCGATCCTGGCGGCGGCCGCGGCGAGCGCCACGTGAGTACCTACCTAGCCCTCCCTATATATCACCACACTGCTGTGCCGGCTGAATAGAACCTTTGAAAAACCACACCATGTGTAAAGTGTTTGGTTGTTTTCTAAATATGTCATTTTTCACAAGCGTTCCATACTTCTGTTAAAATTAAAGTACCTTATTTTTGGTTTAATTAAACTTTTACTTTATTTGATCTAGTAAAAATATTCTTTTCATTTATCGTAATACTATTATAAATCTGTTTGTTTGTTACTCAAGCACGTCGTATCGGCTCGACGGATTTGGATGAAATTTAGTTCAGCGGTAGATTATATTCTGTATTAGTAGATAGGGTACTTTTCATCCCGGAAAATCAAACAATTTATTAGGAAATATATAAAACATGCCACCAACCATTAAGATAGAGCACTTGGTCATTATAATTAAGGTTTAATTTTTTTCATGCGTGTGAAGCCGCGGGTAACAACTACGAATTAATATGATTAAAGACAGTGACAAAATAAATATGTTGGTAACACCTAGTAAGAAATAGTTCTTATGCAAAATATCATCAAAGTGAGTGAGCATGAATGCGGTGCGTTGGCCCTCTGGTGTTAAGCTTTGTTTATATTAGACGGAGGAATATGCTGGTAGTAGAACTTCAGCATGGCTTCAGAAAAGTTTGAAGTAACCATGAATGGATTATATCAACAACTTAAGCTGGGTTACAATAAAATATTTATGCGTTAAAAAAAGTTGTAGTAAGCGCTGATCTGGCATTCGGAAACACGTCTTCAGTATTTGCAGTTTTCAAATAATGTTTTTGTTCCTATTCTCAGTCAATAGAAACAGACGACAAGCCAGCCATGTTTACTTTTGTTTCTAACCTAACCTCGTTTATCACAGCTATATTTAAGCATATCATACTTAAAAGCTGACGTTTTCTATCTGAAAGGAATATTTTTGTGAACAATAGTTTTTTATACTTAAAATACTGTAAATAATAGTTTACCCCCAACAACACCGACTGCTGTGTTCTGATTGGTCGTTGCCTCATAAGTTTTCCTTAAGATATAACATAACTATGTCTGTTAACGTTTAAGGAAATCCCAAACACGCACACGACCTGCCAAGTACCATTGGAAACCAATACATAAGATCACACACTTTCACTTATTCTGCACACGTCTTAACGCATAATTTAATGCTTAATTTTTTCATTGTATACCTAGCTTTATTCCGAATAGGCTGTTCACGGTAAAGTGAGCACTTTTTAAGGCCGTGCTTAAACGTTCCTCTCAGCTTACTTGTTTCCTTTCGCCAATCGTTAATATAAAAATTGGCACGTGAGATGTGACTATTAAACACAGTGCATACTTTATTATAGTTCTCAAGAGTTAATATATGACGCCCCAATAAGATATAATTTTTTTTATGTGCGGCTTGGAAGGGGGGGAGGGGGGGGGGGGTCCTTTAAAACGTGCTCACATAATTTTTTTTTGTGTGAATAACTTTCAACTGTGCTCTTCTCTCAGTGTGTTGGCGTACAAATTCTGAAAGTGTCGTTCAAGTAGGCATAACGCTATTAAATTTAATATTATTTTGAAAAATGCTATCAGCACTGAGAGTTACGAATAGCCAGTATATTAATTAATTTGTTGGTTTACGTCTTTATCCTTTGCCGTCTTAAAGCTTCGCTTATATACTTATAGGCTGTTCACGGTAAATTGAGTAGGTATACTTTTGAAAGCCCTTCTTTGGATATACTTATGTGCGCTCTGTGTATTCTTCGAGCGTATATAAATTTAACAGTACCATTGGCCTGATCGCTTTATTCATATATCGGTCATGTTGAAGTAGATGACATTATTGAATAAGTAAATGTTACCCAAATGTGTTAATTCTCACACTTAAAAGCAGTAAAAAGGAAAAGAAACAATTCCAGAATTCACAAATGTTTGCTTAACATTCAACGGAAATATCTTCCCTCCATCGTTAATAACTTTAATTGACGCATTTAAAATGTATGCAGATAGGAGCAGTGACATTTTTGATAAGTTAATTTCAAAAGTATTCAACTAGCCGTTACAACCTATAAAGCATTATTGACCTAAAACACTTAAGTAATGGATTAAGAAATCAAGCAAGTGATTTCAATTAAATCTCAGCCATATACTCGAAGATGTGGGTAATAATCAATGTCATGTTTGTAGTGTTAGCTGAAATCTTCATACACAGCGTTGTGTCTTTCATGCGACGTCGATACAACACTGGCATACGAAAATTAATATTTATAGCTCCAATATATTTCATCAAGGGAAGTGTGACGCCTAATTTATGTTAATTTAATGCATAATATGTCCTTATTATGATCAAATGATTTCACCCAGTGACCGTTAGCTTCCTTTGCGACAAATATTCGCCGTGCCTTTGACAAATATCTGTTATTAACGCCTTCCCACGGCGCACCCATAAGGAGGAGGAGAACTAAAGAAGGGGGGAACTAGTCCTCCACTCCCATGACAATTAAAATAAATGTTTTATTTTGAGACTGTTATTAAAATGGTCACATTTACACACGCACATGAACACCTGTGTCAATATCTATACGTCAATTCAACCTAACCCCCTCTACCTTTTTATAGCTGGCTAAACTACTTATAAGTTGGTATTTATTCTTAATATCAGCTCACCAACCCCCCTAAAAACATTTGTGTTACGTGCGTGGCACCCTGTGTCCAGGGCGTTGCATTAAGGCCCCCGTCTACCTGGAACTATTTTCCCGCTTTTGAGACCGAGAAGCGCGGGAGCGATAAAGACGACATTGCCACGCGTATCAAGTGCGCCATCGCCGCTAAGCGTAAGTTCTCAACCGGCGTGCAGTGTTCTCGTCGCACTGCATGTACCTATGGGACTTTCAGCGGTGATCCTATTATTTTATTGGTGTAAAGTCTGTAGGAAGGTCAGGGGCCTTGATTAGTTTTGTATGGAATTGATACGTGCATTTTGTACTGCGGTGCTTTGAAAAATACCGTTTTTAGTCATTCCGGAGTACACTGAAATTGTATTTCTATTGAGTGAGAAGGGTTGAAAGCACTCGACAGCCATCGTCTGAAGTGCGTGTTCCTTTCGGAAATCAGCACATTCGACGCACGTTTAATAGTTTCGTAGAAAAAAGTATACTTACTGCCACGCAGTTAAGGTTGAAGTAAAGCAACTGCCCATGGAGCACTGCACCTGATTGTACAATGTGAAGAAGTCATAAAGAAGTAGTACAGACACCGTGAAAATTGTCAGGAAAGTGCGATATATCCTGTATATCAAAGAAGAATGTGTATATTTTGAAACATTAAAAAAATATTTTACTAAAATATATTTTTTAAATGTAAAATAATAATCGATTAAAACAGTCTGTATTTCTAAGAAAATTTAAGCGCATTTCTATTTTGGATGCTTCGGAAAGCAGAATTTACAAGAAAATCTTCTTCAAGAAAGATTGTAATAATATTTAGTATTGTGGTTGCGTGCAAGAATATTGTAATAATAATTTAGGAAATCATTTTTTTATTGATTTTATGTGCGTCCATTTGTCACACACATTTATGGCTGAAACTAAGTTAAATAAAGTACATTATAAAATTTATATGATACATTATTACTATGATTTTCATACACACTGTCACAGTAAACATTATGGCGAGCTTCCTTTTAAGAAGATTTTCTTGCAAATTCTGCTTTCCGAAGCATCCGGGATGAAAATATGCTTAGATTTTGTTAAAAGTACAGACTATTTTATCGATTATTTTTTACATTTAAAAATTTTATCATGTTGCAAAATTCATACATGCTTCTTTCATGGACAGGATAAATCACACTTTTCTGACGATTTTCATGGTGTCTGTACTACTTTTTACCAGTGACTGCTTGTCTCTAAAATACTCTCATGTTAATATTTGTTGCAATGATTGCAATGGCTAAATGTAGCTAAGAGCGCGTTGGCTACCTGAATAGCTGAGTAGGCCTTGTAGAGAAGCCCTGGACGTGGATGCTATCTCGAATTGAGACCTTACTGAAATTCCAACAGAATATGTTATTAGGAGAATACTAATGAGCATCTTTTAAACAAGCCGCAGACCACTGGCAACATCTCCTTCGTCACTGAAGCCAAAACATCCGACCTTAGAATATTATATGTTTAGAAAGTGGTTTCAAGAACACTTTATTAAAAAACCGCAAAGTCAGTCATATGAAAAAAATTAGTAAAACATTTGTCCACAATTAGTTAATACGCCGATTAGTGGACGGGTGATAATAATTCTTCCTGAAAAGATTTTCACAGAAGCCAAAATACTGCTTCGCGGTTTCTTCGTACTTTTTGAATCAAGACCTTTAATAAATCACACCATGTACGACGTGCTTGGTTCTTTGCTAATATATCACGTATCACAATATTTTTATACCTGTGTTAACATACGAGTACCTTATTTTTTGGTTATATTGAACTTTTACGTATATTTTATCTATAAATTATAATATATCATATATAATTATTCTGAATAAAAACAGTGAGAAAATGGGCGTTTTGGAAACGCCTAGTAAGAAATAGTTCTTATGCAGAGTATTATTACATTGAGTCCGCACGAATACGGTGCGCTGTCACTTTGGTGTACTTTTCCAGATTCGGTTAAGCTTTGTTTGCATAAGGCGAAGGAATATCCTTGAAGTAGAACTTTAGCAAGGCTTCGGAAAAGTTGGAAGTAACCGTGAATTGACTATAACAAGACATTTGATAACTTTTAGATTTTTATATTTCGTGTCAAAATTTAATACAATATTAAATAATATTTAAGTAAAAGTTACACAACGTAATTTAAAAAATGAATATAGATTTTAATGCATTATTTACACTGTTGGCAGCATGTGTGTATTTTAGTGCTCACATACTGTTATTTCATTTCAGTGATGGGCAAACAGAGTTTCACTCGATCTCATTGCTTTAGCCTATTTTCGAGTATAATAGTTAACCGAGATTATGACCTTGGTCTCAAGGATGTGGTGGAGGCAAGCGTAGTTGGTTTATCATGTTTATTTGAATATATTTCAAGGGCTTCTTAGTTTCTTGTTTCAGCCAAATGTATATACTTCCGCATAAGTTGCCATAGATATGATCATTCCTCACTCAAAAAGGCATGCAGACATTCTGTAAGTGTCCCATTTCGAAGTTTATGTAGAAATATATGCAGTTTTTTTTTCCACAAAGATTTTTTCTAGTGGTTGATTTCACAAAAGTCCAGTTACTCAGGTTCAAAAAATTATATACCTATTGCGCCGGTACAGATGGTAACTATAGATGGAAAGTAGTTACATAGGCTATCGCCGAACAAAAAAAAAGGTTAGGTAAGCATTTGTGATAATTTAAATTATTTCGTACGCTCTCTGTTTTTTTTTTTTTAACGCTCCAGTCTGTAAATATTAGCAGCTTATAAAATGTTTACATTTATAATAATTTCATAGTTTCACTTGACCGACACATTTATAAAATTATGAGGCCCATGGCAATGTTAATTTTACGTAAGGTGGAAGAATACACCACGTGCATACAAGTAGATCTTAAGCAGGGCTATCAGAAGTGCTCATTGTACCGTGAACAGCCTTTACAAGCTACATATACCATAGCAGGCACGCATTCTGAACTGCACAACGTCTAGTGCTGGCTTGTTAGCCAACGGAACAGAGTTCATTAACCCAGTCAAACATATTTCCATGTGTACAGGCTGTTCACGGTAAATTGAGTACTTTTGAAAGCCCTTCTTAAGGTGTACTTGTATGCAAGCTGTGTATTCTTCCAACTTATGTCAAATAAACACTGCCATTGGCCTTATCGCTGTATTTATGCGTCAGTCAAGTAAAACTGTGAATTATTAGAAAAGTAGATATTTTACCAATCTTCTAATTCTTACTCTTAGATGCATTAATAAAACATAAAGTGAAATAAATTATTTAAGTTGTTAAAAAAATGTTTACCTAACACTTTTAATTCGTTATTATGTAATGGAACTACTTTCCCTCCATCGTTACCAGCTTTACTGGGCGCATGCCAGTCCATGCGCCCGTTTAAGTACAGTATATGTAGGTACAGGATGTTCGCGATAAAGTCAGCACTTTTGTAAGGCCTTGCTTTTGGAATAATAGTCAATAATTATATTATATTTTAACCTTAGACTTTAACTTCCGAGTGCGGTGGAATAAACACTCTGTATGTATTACTTACATGGCAATATATATTTAAAAAGGTGGTTAAAGAATAAAAATGGCTGGAGGGAAGAAGTAGCTAGGGCTTCACAAGTGCTAATTTTACCGTGAACAGCATTTTTAGGAGCAGAGACTTTTATCTAAGGTTGATTTCTAAAGTGCTAACTTTATTGTGAACAGCCTTTACCAGAATGTACGATTCACGGTGTTGATTAGAGTAGTTTAAAAATTATTTTTTAGAGAAATTTATTTTAATTTTTCGTAGCATTCTTGTGGACTCGTGATGTACAAAAGCAATACCCTTGCGGTTTTTGTTTTCAATAACAGAGAAATTTCGTACTTGCCTAGCTCGAGGTGCACTAGAGTGCAGTTCTCAGAGCGTAAATATACGTAAAGGCCGTTCACGATAAAGTGAGCACTATTGATGGCACTGCTAAAATTCTACTTTCTTGCCCATTATGTATCCTTCCACCACATGTAAACAAACATTGCCATGTGACTGCCATATGATTGCCACATGTTAATAAACTCAATGTTTACATTTCAGGACTGCTAAATGTAATATGTATATTATATGTCAAACATGTAACATATATGATGTATATAATGTATATGTATGCATATATATGTATATGTATGCACATGTCATGTAAAATACACTATATATAAAATGTAACATATATAATTGTTTGGGTCATCTCACAGCTCCGATAGACAAAAACTTTACACAATAAACAATTGAAAAATGAACGCCCTAGCGATGAAGACATGGAAACTGAAAAAGCAAACATTAAACTTTGGTGGTCAACAAGGACCAACACGACACGTTAAAAAAAGGACACACATTAGTTAAGCAGAAAAATAATTTGGAAGGGCAGCCAAATCCAGATTTTGAAATAGACTAGCACTACTGCACACCCGAGGTACAAGACCGCTTGTCACACAAATTACCAAACATTTAAAAACTTCACCGCAAACTTAATGTTTCCCATGACTCACAGTTTTCTAAGTGCCCCATCGCTCTGTAGAGTGACAAGTAAAATGTCAGCTCTAAAACACGGTAGCTGTGTTTGGCCTCAGCTGACTGAAGTTAGGTGCAATTAAGCACTCAGGGAGAAAAAAAATCCTGCAGACATAAGGTAGCGGCGTAGCGTAGCAGATGCCTGAAACGTATAAAGTTGACAAAACGAAGCCATGCAAGAACTTAAATCAAAAATGACAAATCAAAAAATAATGACGCACGAAGGGTAAAGGGGAAGACAGGGAGGCAAGGAAAGACAAGGGGATCTGAGCCAAGCAAAGAGCATATGGTGCTAATAAACTTAACGTGATGGTACAAATGTGGCAGTATATAAAAATATGTAATATATAAAAAAGAAAAATATATAAAATATGTGCATGTATGTGTACATTTTAAGGATAGTTTTATATGCACCTTTATAAATGGAGATAAATATATTTCAACACAGGCCTATAACGTATATACAACATAAAAATAATTTACACTAAAAGTATAAACATATCAACAAATTCAATTGTGTATATGTACATATAGTTTTTTTTGACACCGTTTCTCTGTGTTCGTACCCTTCTGAGACCCTCCAGAAAAGAACTGAACATTTATACTGTGAATTGAAGTGGTAAAAGAAGGGTATACCAGGCTTGTAACTGGTACCACCTTCATTTGTACAAAATAATTCTAAAAATAATGTATTGTATTTATAGCTAAGTGAAATGCCGATCTGGCGATGACCACATTTCCGGTGTCTCTAGTGGCCCAAATTGGTGCGACATTTCCTTTTTGTCAAACCCACACAGACATCAAGAAACCGATTTTACAGGTAAAGTGAATTGACTCTCATCATTGTTGTGGTTCCTCCATTGCAATGACTGCAGCAATACTGAAAACTCAAATGAGAAAAGTATTTAAATAAATTTACTATACTTACAAAAATGGTTCATGCCTGCACCCACAAAGCTGAAATAAATGTTTTATTACTAATGTAAACCCAATACATATCCACATATGACAGCAAAATGATAATGTAAAGGACAAATTATTAAAATAATACTTACAGGCAAGTTATTGTGAATAGCGATAAGCACTTGGTTTAACTTTCCTTGTTACTATAGCTGTGCGTCAATAAACACCCAATCAGAAGCCCCGGCACTTATACCATGTTATCAATTGAAAAACGTATTTACAAATCAACAAAGTGTGCATTTTGACTTCATTCCTCGGGAAGATACTCTTTTGTTTATTTATGGATAATTACAACCACGGAAGTCTTGTAACGCTTTTAGGTAATGTTTAAAGTAAAAATTGAAATGTAAATAATTTACCATTTCAGAAATGTCTCAGATCAATTGAAAATATTTATTTTTGAAAATACCCACTACGAACTCTATGTACAGACCTTAATTTCTTCGGTACAAATGTAGCAACGTAAAAAAACTAATATTATTATCTATGTATCAATTATAGCCAGGCCACTGTGCTTTTATGTTTTGTATGTGCTTATCGCTATAACTGTAAATGTGTTTGGTATGTCAATTGTAGCCCGGCCCTTATTGAAAGCTAGCTCATACAGTTTCTTTAGAAATACTTAATTTAACACATACACTGCGGAATGTAATCTAACCTTTACCAAACGTGCACTCACAAGTAAACAGGAGCTCTGGAAGTCTGGGGTGTTGACTGTGACGTGTAATTTACTGTTACATGAATTTTCAATAATTGCAATATTTTTACGGCCAAAGTGGCAGATATTACAAACAATTATGCCTACTCAATAACGCATACTATCTTGGTTTATATTTCTCAAAAGGTAGCAAGTTGTCTTGACGAACATCCATTTCGAAATTTAAACATGGAATTGTTCTATAGACCTAACTGTTGACAATTATTTGTTAATACTTTCTAATTCTTATTACGGCAAGCATTACCAAATATAACAATTACGCCTACATTTGCATCACGAAAGAATGTCGACAACAAGCACAACTATAGGTCTATAGTTAACAAAACCAGCTTCAAGATTTTATAGTTTCTATGTTGGAACATCTTTGGTGTAGCATCAAACTGCGACGTTTATGTTATGTTCACTATAGTAAAACTTAACACTGTAACTTGAGATGAATAACTAGATGAACACAAGTTTGAGGTTATGCCTACAATACAAACTAACACAGTGATTTCAAAACGTGTCAAATTAATGTATAATTATTGACAGGCACATTTGCACTTGTTGTAATTACAGATTTGAAAGAAAGGTTAAACAGTTGAGCGTAGATAGATAGGTCCAGATATCTTTTAATATTATTTGTCTAACTTAGGATATAACATGTACTTCGCAAACACACATTAATATATTAATATTGCGTTTCTGCTGTCCTTCATTTACTTTATAATTGTTATTTAACTTTCCGTTTAAATATCACGTTTCTAACTGTTGATTTATATTTGTTCTTTTTCACTTTTTTGCTGAGGATAAGCGGCGAAAACACGTCGTACAAACACATTTACATTTACCTTCGGACAGTTGCAGTTGAAATTTTCATCATTTCTGGAACTCGTTCGATCACCTTGGACGCTTTCATCTCTCCGCGACGAATTAAAGAACAAACACTTTCGGCGAGATTTATAATGTCCTCCTGACACTGAATATTTGTACGTAGTTTGCTGGAACTCATTACTTTACACAAAATCACTACAACACAATTAAACATTATACGACCTATAATAAGACAATGCTGATTGCAACAAAGCTGAAAATAGATGAGAAATATTAAAACACAACAACTTCCAGTTTCCAAATTTGTAGTTTGCCTCACAACGACTCCACACAAGCAAAGCCAAGCAACAAACATGAAGGAACCACAACAACGGACCGTTGGTTTTGACCATTGCGCCGATCACGTGACACAATATAATTATGAGTTACAGTAAATGCATTATCTTTACGCCAATAATTAATTTAAAGTGTATAAAATAAACTTCAAATAGCTTAAGTAGCCATAAATTTAAACATTACACTTGCAATATCGCGTTATTTCGTAGAACTACTATTCACATTTCACTGCCAACATAACTGGGTGTGTTCATCCTCAGTCTGTGTGGTGACACACATGGTTATACATAAGCAGTTGCGGTCGGTGTTTTTTTTTTCAAAGGTTGATTTCTAGAGTGCTCACTTTAACGTGAACGGCCTTCAAAGGCTGTTAACGATAAAGTGGACACTTTTTAAATCAACCTTAGAAAAAAGTCACTGATCCTACCTACATATATTTTAACGGGCGCGCTGAGTGACATGCGTCCAGTAAAGTTGGTAACATTGGATGGAAAGTAGACCCATGTCTTAACGCTAAGTAAAATAGTTAGGCAACCATTTGTGGTAACTTAAATTATTTCTTTCGGGTTCTGTTTTTTTAATGCACCGAAGTATACAAATTAGCAGATTTGTAAAATATTTCCATTTGTTAATTATTTCACAGTTTCTCCTGACCGATGCATGGATAAAGTGATGAGGCCCTTGGTAATGTTAGTTTTACATAACGTGCACACAAGCAGATCTTAAGCCGAGCTTTCAAAAGTGCTAATTTTATCGTGAACGGCCTATAAGTATGTATTGTAGTGATAAATACAATAAATGACCTCCACGGTCAGATAATATGGAACCTCTCCATGTGTCGGCTCGATCACTGCCGGAAAAAAAACCATACCTTTGTCAATGCAACCGGAAAACGATTGTCCTTGTGGCAGTTAAGTCATTCACGCCGTTCACACCTATATATTTAAATATTTTATATCAGTAAAAACATTAATATCATGTTGCGTCCTTCAAACATTTTTAACAGGACAAGAAGTTGAAGCTTTCTTTGGCGTCATCTTCGTTTATAGGCTCTTTTTTACACTTAGATACATAAAAAAAGCATATAACGAAAGAAATAATCCAAGTTGTAAGAAATGGTTGCATAATATATTTTTTTATTCGACGTTAAGTTGCGGAACTTTTTCCCATCCATCGTTACCAACTTTACTGGGAGCATATCACTCAGTGCGCCCGTTGAATCATATGCAGGTAGGGGCAGAGATTTTTTCTGAGGTTGACTTCAAAAGTGCTCACTTTATCGTGAATAAACTTTAACAAGTTTACATCTCTATTAGGGCGTAATCAGAGTGAGTACTGTTAATGTTAAAATCAGTTCCAAAAACAAATCTTTGTTTAAAAATATTAATTAAATTTACGAAAATCTTTGTGTATGGGATTAAAGTTCCTTGAAATATGACATTCTTACGGAATGATGCATTAATTCAAATAAGGGGTGCAGCGCTCGCTACGTCGTGCAAAACAGGACGAGACGAGAAACGCCACGTAACCAAGAGAACCACCAGTCGTATGAAACCAGCAAGCAAAACTTTGAAAGCAGTTTAAACGCATAACATCTCTAGAAATGACAAACACACACACACACACTCACACGCGCTGTATGGGAAAAGCTTTTATATTTGAAAACTATTTAATAAGACAGTAAAAAAAAGCCTGCAAAGCACCTAGATTAACAACACTGCTTCCACAAAACATAAGTTGACATACTGCTACAAAACACATTTATCTATTCACCTCCGAACATTCCTTGTTCGTTAAAACTGAGTACATTTTTGGCTATTCAGTAAAGTTGCTTACTTTTATATGTTCCATACTTCAAGGCTGGAAAAGGACAATGTTAAAAACAGCCCTTAAAACATCATGGCACAGCATGAAGATTTTAAGTTGGCATAAGATTGAATAGACAAAACTTTTTTTTTTCCGCAAAGCCTTTAAAATATATCTCATGGTACATCACAAAAATTTACATTTGCCATTCATCCAGGTGCATATGTACTTAGTATGTTTTGTTAACATCGTGTAGGATTCTTTTCCCTTTTTTAATTATAACTTTAATTATTTCCCTGTACTTAAAATATATTTCTTACCAGGATAAATTCTGCTGCCTGCGTGGACAAGCAAGAAAGTCAATTTTCTACTTTTTACCTGGCCAATATGGGCCCTACATACATGTTGAGAATAGTTAGCTTTTACGTTCCTGGATACCAGCAGCTGAATCTCTGAAGACCAGTCGGCTGCTGGGTCAACTTATAGCACAATTCTAGGTGGGGGAAACATCCCACTGTTTTAAGGGACAAACAGTCACATTTTTAATTAAAGTCCTCGTGGCGCCATCTATAACGGGCATCGCGTGCTGGTACACGCTCCCTCCGCTACACTAACGCCCAAAGTGGCAAGTCAATGAACTATGTTTCCGGGCCGCTCAGAATGACAGCTGACTTGCTGCATGACGGTCTGTCGCGGCTCGAACTCCTACGAACAACACATAAAGTATATCGTTCGTCGTGGTACATCACTGTCAAAGTCACATGGTCAACAGTAATAAAAGTGTTTGTTTATATTTTAATTTTGAAATGACAGGCACTATAATATTTATAAAATAGTTTTACCACTTTGAATTTAATCAAACTGCATTAAAAATTGGTTAGATAATATATACATACATTCCAAAGCGTTTGTTTACTAATCAGTTTTCTAACCTAAAATCCAAACCACGCCAGTTTTGCTAGACGTGTTGGCATAAAATCAGTTCAATGTTGGGACACAGAGATTGGTTGTGCACAGCCAGCGAGATCGGTCTGCCTCATCTTTGGTCTATGGTTTCCACGACGTACATCGGCTCCCGGTGTGAATCTTCATGTGGTTTCTGGCCGGTACAGGCTGCACACGGGAAAAAAATATTTTTGTAGGGAAGGTTTTGCGACAATTTCGCCCACTGACCATTACGGCCAGGCAAAAATTTGGGAGTATTCCGACCACTTGTTTACAAAGAATGGGTTCAGTCTAAACATATGTACAAGGCCAGTGAAAGTTCCGGTTACAAGCACCCAACAAAACCTAACTTAAGTTGAAAGGCAGTATCGATGAAAATATTCAGAGAAGCACCGAAAAGTACGAAAATGCAGGTACTCTTTCCCTCCTCTTGACGAGGGTTCTATCCGGAATTGTCACTGGTCGGAATTGTCACCTAAATGATGATTGTCAGTTGGCCAGAACTGTTGCTGTCCGAAACTGTACAGACACCGTTGGGAAGTTTTCTTGCCAATTTTTTTTTGTAGATACAACAAAACAATTTTTTTCGTGGCAGCGAAAGTTTATTGGTAACTTGGTAACAACTAAGTAATTTTTGTTTTACCAAAAAGAAATTACGAAGTGAATACCAACAAAATATTTTTTAGCGGTAGCAAATCCCCACCCCGAGTGTAGCTCTGGACACATTATGATTAATAATAATTCTTATGATTGCATATGTTTTGCCACATTACTGTATGAAATGGTTTTGCAAGAATTCTATATTATGATCTACAATCACTTTTATACTGGTATAGTCACGTTTGTTAGGGTACAGTTTAACTTGCTATAACAATAGAGACAGTGATTTCCAACGACCCTCACCTAATTCCTTGAAAAATTATTAAGGTGTGAGAAAACGTACCAATAACAATAGACACTGAACAGTGTAGCTGGCAAGCCCCGTATGACATGAACAAACAGAACAAATCGTGAGTGGAACGACAGCGCCCAAGGGAACGGCGGATTCTACTGGATCGTGTTGAGGTGTTTCGCTAACCGCGTCCGAACTAAGCGACAATTACCCAAAAATAATAGTGGCTAAAGATAGTTTACGAACAATCAGATCAAGGTCTACCTGTGAGAGAGGGGACCGCCAACAGCCATGGGAATTCCACTCCGGAAGCTCTTGGCCTGGAAACGGCGTCGCGTGGCCGGGCCAGTAAAGTTTGCTGCGCCGGTGGCTAAAGGCTGTTCGCGGTGAAGTGAGCACTTTTGAATCCAACCTATGGAAAACTTCACTGCCCCTACCTGCAGACAACTTGATGGACACACTGGCTGCCATGAGCCCGGTAAAGTTGGTCACGACAGGCGGAAAATAGTTCCGTGGCTTGATGCAGTTTCCCATCCGCCATATTGGATTTATGACATTTTGGCCATATTCTCGAAATACAGTTTTGCATCATGTTTTTTGGAACGACAGAGAACAGAGCATTGCCTAATGCATTGTCTGAGGACAGTATTTATTGATTACTCTTGATATCGTCGCCTTTGTAATATTTCGCAAGAAATAATATCGCGTTTCGCCTCCAAAGTTACCAGCTAAAATTAATAAATGTAGCAAAGCTGTGGCAGTTCGATAAAGTTTGGAAAGCTGTTGTTTAGGATATGTGGTGCGGGAAATTTCAATACACCTTCTGAAATAGAATATTTGGCGAAAAATCGATAAATCCAGGACGGTGGGTTGGAATCCGCTTTTAACGTTGAATTTAAAGGTAAACGTAAACAATTGTGAATACTGCAATGATTAATTTTGTTTTCTGTTTTTCTATTGCATGCAAGTGAACGGATTAGAAAAATCGTAAAATACTTACTTTTCGAATAATTTTACATTTTCGCTTGACCGACGCATTAATAAAGCGACCAGGCACATGGCAGTGATAATTTTACACGCGGTGGAAGGATACGCATTTTTCATACAAGTAGATCTTAAGCAGGGTTTTCGTAAGTTCTCAGTTTACCCTGAACAGCCTTTGTTGTAGTGGAGAGATTTGGGCGGCCCTTGAGAGTCGATGAGGGTGAAGCCAGGTGAATATGGAGCAGGGCCGGAATGCAATGGCGGGGGAAACGGGTGTTCCCAAAGAAAACCCGCCGACCAGCCGATCACTCACTACGTTCGAAAATCAGGGAGCGACCCAGCCTAGAATCGAACCTTAGAACATCGCCGCGTATGTGACGTGTTTGGTTGTTCCCTATATATGGCACGTATCACACGCGTTCCATTCATCTATTAACATGTAAGTGTCTTATTTTTGGTTTAACAGAACTTTTATTTACATTGTCTACAAATTATTATATTCCAGTTATAATTAATTAAAACAGTGAGAAAATAAGTGTTTAGGTGATGCCTATTAAGAAATAGTTCTCACGCGAAATATTACAGAACTGAATCCGCTCAAATACAGTGCGTTGTCCCTTTGGTGAAATTTTCTAGACTTATTTGTTTTTAGTTAAGCTTTGTTTGCACGAGGCGGAAGGAGGGATAAACTGAACGTAGAACTTTAGCAGGGCATCAGAAAAGTTGGAAGTAACAATGAATGGACTATCTTAATCGATATATATCAACATATATATATATATATATATATATATATATATATATATATATATATATATGAATGTTTCTTTGTTTGTCCCGTATGCGTTCCTATATCATTCATCCGATTGCGATGAAACTTTGGTAAGTTGTTGTTGCACACGCCCGCGAAGGTTTCTGAGTTGGTAAAACCATTTTACAACAGGTGGCGCGCGAGTCGTTTCGACAAATGAGTGTATCTATGTATATATACCATTCATCCGATTGCGATCATCCGATTGCGATTAGTACAACCATTTTACAACAGGTAAATCTTTTCTTATTTCACTTACTTTGGCAACCATACGATCACGAAAAAATATTGCACTGACAATCGCATCATCTGGGATTGCGGCAATCTTTTTGAATGGTGGCCGAAAAACGCATTCAGCACTGAAATTGCCATTGAATATGCAAATCACTGAGACACCAACATGCAATATCAGCAAAAATTCTGGAATGGGTAAAGTACTCCAATCACGTCAACTCATTATATGGGACGAATGTACTATGACGCACAAAAAAGCATTGGAAGCGCTTCATCGTACACTAAAAGATTTGAGAGGAAATAAACAGCTCTTTGGTGGCGCACTCATTTTATTGTCTGGTGATTTTCGACAAACTCCACCAGTTATATCACGCTCAACACCCGCTGATGAACTTAATGCAAAATATATATATATATATATATATATATATATATATATATATATATATATATATATATACACACATATATATATATATATATATATATATATATATATATATATATATATATATATATATATATATAGGGAACAGTTTGTTAAAAAGCATATTGTTATTACGAGTTCCCATAAGTTCACGCACAAAATTCAGATCTGATGACAATCATTCAGCCTGTTAAAATACATCAGCGGGAAAAACCACCGAAATATGTCGCTGACGTTGTGGCAATTCTCTCAAATAAATTATTGCGTGTATGACAGTAATGTGGCCATGTGAGTCATATAAATCTTTTAGATGATTGACATCGAGAGTCATCAGGCGTGAAAAAAATAAAATAAATGTATAAATGCACTTTTCGGAAGCATATTAAAGAATCTGATGTTGACAAGTTTGACAACTATGCACGCACTTTGAAAACCCTTAATAGCAAAACGCACTACGTTAGTCGCTTATTAATTTCGTGTTTTGCACTAAGTTGTAACTTTGCATAAATTAATTGCCTCGCTTAAAATTAATGCGTTTTTTCGGGATGACGTTTTTACTGACTTTTATTAGGCCTATCGAAATATTAAAAATAACTTATATTTTTGTCAGCGTGTACGCCAACCCACATGCCCAGAGGAAGCAGTTTCCCAGACTGACTATTGAAGAGGCGCGCTAGAGTGACTTGCAGTACTTAACAGCCTGGTCCAGCAGGTTCGTGAGGCGAGAGTTAAACATATCGTTTGTTTGCTCTACCAAGTGGCTGTTAGTTTTCCACTCAGCAGCTACGGCAACGACGCATTTAATGAAAAATAGAACAAAAAACCATACATGGACAACCTTCTCAAAATTGTTATCGCAATCTATTAAAGGCTGTCCACGGTAAAGAGAGCACTTTTGAAATCAACATTTGGAAAATGTCACTGTCCTTATCAGCGTATATTTCTAGGGGAGACTGACTGGTACGTGCCTAGTAAAGTTGGCAACGACCAACGGGAAGTAGTTCCACTACTTAGCGCTGTATTTGAAGTATAAGGTAAATATTTTTGAATACCAAAAGTTTTTCTTCCACTTTCTGTGTTTTTAATGAACACAGGTGTAAGAACAGGCAAATTTTTAAAAGTTTAACTTTGCTAATAATTTCAGAGTTCCGCTTGACCGACGTATGGGTAAGGTGATCATGCCAAGAGCAATGTTAATTGTGCATGTGGTGGAAGATTACACAGGGTGCATACAAGTAGATCTTAAGCAGGACTTTCAGAAGGGTCCATTTTACTTTTAACAGCCTATACTGCTACATTAATGAGGGAAATCGAGCTCGTGTTTCCAAATATATTTTTGTGGAGACGTTTCCTAACCGGTCCGCCGTGACACTCTTGCTGTGCCGCAAGATTTTGAGCATATGCAATATTAATGAAAATAAACAAGTAGAAGAAATGTTTATATTTTACCTCCGAAAAAGGGCGACACGGTGATTCAAATTTGGGCCTGTAGATGGCAAGTTGCCGCACAAACATGTTCGAGACCGATCCGACAGATGCTGAAATAGTAGTTACTGATTAGTGCCGTGAGGATGATATGTGGGTTGCATTGTCAACAATTATGCTTTATGTCAAATTTTTGTGCTACAAACACATATTGCAACCCTCACACAGATAGAAGAAATTATTTTGAACGATCTTACGCTTTGTTTGTTTAGTTGTGCTAGTTAACTAATTTACGAATCCAGCCTGGTACCTGTGTATTTTTTAGTTTGTATTTCTTACCGTATGTCTACTTGCATTCTTACTTTGTGTCACATTTTACTCACCTCAAAAGTACAACGTGTAAAAAATTGACATGCTAAATTATTATTTCGTATGTTTTTGTAGGCCTATATTTTACTTTTAACTCGAAATAAAACATGTGAAACAAATTTAACTGCCAAAACTGGTACAAGGGGGTGCGAAATTATAATCGTCTCCACAAGGGTGCTTGAAGCATAAAATGGTTAGAAATCCCTGTTCTAGATTTTTAAAAATTTTTATCTATGTTGCTACTTCAGGTTTTAAGTGGAATATCTCAACAGAATAAATCATTTGTAGAATATTTGTAAGACTAACATGATAATTACTTATGCTCTGCAAACTGCGAGACATGTACTGTTTGGATGCCGTATTACGAGTATCTATAGGCTGTTCGCTGTAAAGTAAGTGATTTTGAGGCCCTAGTTACTTTTTCCTTTCAGTCATATTTTATCCTTTAACCACCTTTTTAAATATACATTGTCAGGTAAGTAATAAACACAGTGTGAATATTCCACTGCGCTCAGAAGTTAACGTCTAGGACTAAAGTAAAATTTATTTATTGACTCTTATTGTAAATTAGAAGGATTTCGAAAGTGCTCGCTTTACGGTGAATGGCCTATACTCTCAGAGCAGCGGCGTGTGCAGGTATGGCTGCAGTAGACGCTTGACTGGTGCATCAGGCCTCTCGCCACGGCGACGTGGGATCGACTCCCCAATTATCGCAAGTGGGAAACATGGTGGCCGTTATTGTTGGTCAGTGAGTTTTCTCTGGGTACTCCCGTTTCCGCTTACGCATGAATTCCATCGTTGCTCCATCGTGAGTAGCTGTTTTTGTGCTCGACGCTCATGAGAAAGTGAGTGAAAAGGGCGACACTGCTATGCGCATCAAGTGTCCCATCGCCGCTTACTGCGTTTTAGTCGCGTTGCGTAGTAATGAGACTTCAAGCGGCAACCATATAATTTTATTGGTGGGATGTCTGTAGCAATGTTCAATAACAGGTTCCTGTCGTAGTTTCGCTCATGTAAGGATAATATATGTTTTAAGATACCGCAGTCTGGAAAAAAAATCGTTTTCTGCCCTGTTTGGAGGTTCCAAAATAATATTTATAGCATCATTCGTGATATCTTCAAAGTACCATTCCGTTCTCGTAAGGGATACGCTTTCTTTACTTAGGTAAACACACTGGCGAAAAGTTTATTAGTTTCATAAAATAAAATCTTTTTCAAACACGCTGCATGCAACGCAGTTCTACAGCCAGGTAGGCGACCGGTGTGCCCACATCAAAGGAATTGCCACGCCTTTTTATTTAAGTAACAAAAATTTCGTGTCACAACATAACATCGTGATCTTTATGTAGTTGGAGGTATATTTTGGTCGGAAATACATTTTAAAAACAGAAAAATTTTGGGAAAATAATTTTGTTGCGCGATAAGAATTTATACTGAATTAATTCGCGAAAAGATTTACGCGGAGGCATGACTTCAAAGTTTCACGTGCACACTTGCAGCATATTGTTTACATTTTAATTTCCTGAATTTACCACCAAATATAATATACACAAATCCACCGCCTTGCATTTTATTTCAAAGTGCGTATTCGCATCTACGGAATGTCGTCAGAAGGCGGTGGCCCATCCGTCGGTCCGTCGAAAGTTATGACCTTTTAAATTGTGATATTCGTTGCGTCATGTTGTGTTGTATATTGCCCATTTTAGTAGTCAAGTTTTAATTACTGGTTTTATATATATTATATATATGTGTGTGAGAACAACTGACAGTTTTTACATGAACGTGTATGCTAATTAAATGTAACGCATAAGCCAGTAAAATTTCTTAATTTACTCAACCGTGGCTGCACTGTAAAAATACTTGCACTAAATATTCAGCCCTATTTTGAGTTCTCGCCATTTCAAAACCCCGAATTGCTTTTGAGTGTTGAATAACCACCTGATTAACCCCTTAGTGATCGAGTAAACCTGGTCACTTGATCTAGTTAATCCAGCTAACTCTCTCACGCTATTTTTCGTTAATGACTTACGAACCGTAGGGAAAGTGTATGAATAACCTGCCTTCCTAGAACCGGTTTTCCTTCTAGTGTTTGACGTTTGGCAACACAGCGATCGCCAGATATTTGGGATATTTATTGGCCTGTGGGAAACCCGCGCTTGCCAGAGCGAGAGACCAAACGCGGGAGTGAGATAGAGACAGGAGTGTCCGCGACAGCAGCTTGTTGCCCGCACTGTAGGCGTACTGCTGGCGCAGACAAGCGGAATTTTCCGTTAGTCGAAGGTATTATTTACATTTAAATACCAAGTTTTTAGATGGCTGCGGTGGTGTGGTGGTCAGATACTTGCCTGCCGCTAATGTAAATCAAGCTCGATTCCCAGCGGGGTCGCCCGGACTGCCGCATATGGAGAACGTGTTGCCGTTAGCCATATGGTTTTCTCAGGGTTCTGCCGTCCAGAACTTTAAAGGCCTGTCTACAATCGGTCGTTTCTGAGGACGTGGACGAGTCCGAAACTCAGCGTCAAGTGACGTCACGTTGACGCGGTCCGAATATGGTCTACAAATGCGTTGTCTGAAGTGAGCTTTCAGAATCTGACACTAGGTCGCAGTAAATTCGGTACATCATTAGCTGTTACGTAGTAATTTTTAAATTTTCTGCATTTTTACTATTGAATGTTTACGAGATGGGTGATTTGAATATTTATTTATAATATACGCCTTATCAGTTTCATTTTAAATAAGTTTGCCGACTGACATCCAGAGTTTCTTTTTTAAACTTTACATTTTTAAAGTTTTACCCTTCTTATTAAATAGTTCAGACCGAACGAAGACCACTAATTATTTATTAGCATTTCATCATATTTGTTATCAGAAAGCCCGCCTTTCACATCGATTGTTTACATTAATAACGTAAAAATTCCACGAATGTGCGCTAAAGTATCGGAAGTATTTTTCTTTATCTATCAGCTTAGGAAACAACTTGGGACAAAATTTCAGTTTTCTGAATGCTTCAACGTGGAACACGGCAGCTTACGACAGCGCCATGACGTCAGAGGGTCGCGTGCACCAATCAGCGCATCCTTGTCCCAAGACACAGGTTGGAATAGCGCAATTGTAGACGGGCCTCAACTCAGCTAACTTTTTAGGCAACATTATACGGACAGCTAAAAACTGAGTAAATGTCTTACATACGAAATATATATATATATATATATATATATATTATATATATATATATATATATATATATATATATATATATATGTGTGTGTGTGTGTGTGTGGTGCGTGTGTGTATGGGGGGGGGGCTCTAAGTGTAAAGCTGCGTTTACAATTGAAAGCATAACACTAACCATAGAACATAGGTCGTAACATAGGTCGTGTACACAATAATTAATTCACAACAGCGCATAAAGGCATGTGCACGAGAGATGCAGACATGGCGCATAAAGGGAATGGCTATATTTCATTTATTATGCAAACACAGGGGATAACAGCAAATCAGAGCAGAGCAACAAGTTAACAACGAATTTGTTTGTGTAGCTGTAAAAATGGAGGAACATAGTTATGCTGCAGAAATGAAGAAATGTTACAAAATATAAATTCAGAGGAAAGAATAGGCGACAGTGTACTAGCAGAAAATTTTGAATGCTATCCACATCTTTACGATCGTAAAAGAGAATATTTTAAAGCCAAGGAAACACGCAGGCTTCCATGTGTATCATTTCACCATAAACAATTCTGTTTCTGCACGCTTCATTACGCGTACTGATCTCGTTTGTAACAGTACAGTACTATTCAGAAACTAATTGTTAAACCACGTCTAAAATTTCATTAGTCATGGTTTAACTAGTCCAAATCCAAACCTGTCATTATGACTGACAAACATTTTCCAACATGTTTAGACCATGATTTACCCGTGATTATATAGTCACATTTATAGCTCCGGAAAAGACTTGGCAACATAGCAAAACGGTTGGTTGCCATACAAATTAGTTTAGTTCGCAGTCTATAGAATTTTTTTTTTTTTTTTTCCAAATACAAAAATGTTTTATGTAAATCAAATGGAGCAATGAACGATACTGAAGTTAGTTAACACATGAATTGTTTACATGTTTTATATTGGTTTTATAATAACGTATACTTGCAGACAAGAAGTACTCATTATGGCACATTCAAACAAGTATTTTTAATTGTGTTCGTATAACCTTTTCACTCTCTTTAGTCAATGGATCACTATCTAAGCCTGGTTCATAAAATGTATGTTTGTTATGCGTGTATATAATATTAATTAATTTAGCGTGCGTCGAAAACGCAATGTCTTCATCACAGTGGAGTGGAGAGATTTGATCGACATTTAAAATCGGGGTCTCGAGAGCCGATGGGAGTGAAGCAAGGTGAGTATGGAGCAGCGCTGGAGTAGAATAGGGGGGTAACGGGAAATCCCCGAGAAAACCCGCCGACCATGGTCCGGCACGATTTCTACATTTAAAAATCCGGGAACGACACCGCTGGGAATAAAAACCTGGTTCGCCTAATTTGGAGACGAGTAGTCTAACCACTACACCACCACGGCCCCCAGGTAGTAAGAATTTGTCTGTTAACAGTGGGATGGAGCTGCGCGGCCAAGGTCAAGACGCGAGGGAGCAATACGGCGAGAGAGAGAGAGAGAGAGAGAGAGAGACACACACACACACACACACACACATGTCTAGTGCCTCATCGCTCCTACGCGCAAGGCGTGCAGTTTCCGTCGTAAAGCTGTATTGTGCAAATTAGATTTGTAACAGTTGGGTTTTATTACAAGCAATGAAAGCCCACAGATTAAACTACGCCTGTATCTCTTTTCTTTCGCTTGCCACTTAAGAAAACTGCAAACACAAGCTTTAAAATGCGATATTGTTCAATTTCCACGATCCCCCCCTCCCCCAAATACACTTAATATGACAAAAGTAAAAAAAAAAAAAAAATAGTGGCATAGATTTTTTTTTTCTGACACGAGGTCGTATTTGCAGAACATTTATTTACCGAGATATGCGTATTCGCACAAACATCTATTTCACAGAAAATGTTTCAGTCCACCCTACTCTTAAAATGTTGGTTTTCTCTCTGTAATGGCGGCGTCATGGTGACTGAGCGGTTAGGCTGCTCACCTCCCACCTAAGCGAACCGGGTACAATCACGACCGGTTCACTCTGGATTTTCGCAAAGGGGAATCGTGCCAAACGATGCCGCTAGTCGGCGGGTTTTCTCGTGGATCTCCCGTTTCCCCCGTCATTTCATTCCGGCGCTGCGCCATACTCACCTCTTCGCTGTTGGCGTGGAGAGGGTTAAATCGATCAGAAGTCGTTAAGCTGGAGTCCCCGACACGACGAAATCTGAGTAGCAGCCAATGAAAAGCAATGTCACTGTGACGTCAGTCCGACAAAATCGCAGCCCTGACATCCCGACAAAAGTAGATTATATGTCTACTGTCCATGGTGCCGGACCCGTTGGGGCGCGCCTAAAATGTTAATACAGCATTAGAAAACAAAATTTCGTGTGTATTTCCGTACTGTAGTAAGTAATAAGAATAACTTGGCCAACTAACGTTCCGGCTTGTTTCTAAATACTTTTTATCTCTCATATATATCCAAATATTGTCAAAAGTAAAATAATAATTCACTTTATCGCGAGTTTTATAAAGTAAATACCGGATATAGAGGCTGTTTACGGTAAATAAAATGAGTTCTTCGGAAAGCCGTGCTTAAGATCTACTTGTATACACGTTGTGTGTTCTTCAGCATTATGTAAAATTAACAATGCGGTGAGCCTCATCACTTTATTCATGCGTCAGTCAAGTGAAACTGTGAAATTATTAGAAAAGTAAATGTTGTACAAATCTGCTCATTTTTAGGCTTCGATGCATTAAAAATTGCAGAAGCCGAGAAAAATAATTTAAGTTTTCAAAAATGGTTACCTAACACTTTTTGTTTGACATTCATGCATTTAACTACTTTCCCCTCCATCGTTGCCAATTTTGATGGACACGTGTCACTCTTTGCGCCCGTTAAAATATATGCAGGTAGGAATTGTGATTTTTTTCTAATGATGATTTCAAAATGGCTCAATCTATTGTGAACAGCGTTTATAAAGATAACTTGTCGTTTTAGAATTTTCCGACAACCAACTAACATACTTGTAGGGCAGATTTCGTCGGGGTATTGTGAACACTGAATAAAATATAATTTTGAAATTCCGTCGAGCTCTGACGTCGTATCTATGTGTCGTGTGGTGTTCGTCGGGCTATAGTGTGGTTGTGTTTGTGTAACAAGAGGAGCACTGCAGTGCGTGTGGCTGACTGCAGGTTGCGACACTGTCGAAGTCGAACAGCTGTGCTGGGTCCGGCTCTCGCCGTGCAGTCAACACGGTACTTCTTGTATAGGCCGTACGCGGTAAAGTGAGCACATTTTGAATCTGTTTCATCAGACATAATAACCAATAAATGCACTTCATTGTGGCTTCGGACTTTTCGTTTTGGGTATGGTGAATGTATACACTGTGTTTATTACTCACATGGTAGAGTTTACATTAACAAATGGTGGAAGGATATAAATTGGTTGAAATAAAAAAGTAACTAGGGCTTCAAAAATGCTCACTTTAACTTGAACGGCCCATACAAGCTGTTCGTGCTATCTCAACACTTTATTATTCAAACCTTTGAAAAATAACCCCATATATGAAGTGTTTAGTTTTACCCTAAATACGATGTATCCGGTTAAAATAAAGGAACGGTATGTTTGGTTAACCTGGACATTTACTTATATTTTGTTTATAAAGTATAATATTCCGTTTATACCGGGTGAGTTGCCAGCGCCTATTTTTTTCGTGTCCATGCAACCCGCACACAATTCAACCCACCTTTAGTCTTTTCACGATAAAATGAGCACTTTTGAAAACCCTGCTTAAGATCTACTTGTAGGCATACACTTCGTGTATTCTTCCGCCTTATGTAATATCAAAATTGTCATGGGCCTCATCACTTTATTCATTCGTCGGTCAAGTGAAACTGTGAAATTATTAGAACAGTAAATATTTAACAAATCTGCTAATTTTTACACTGCGATGCATAAAAAAAAACAGAAAGCGAAAGAAATAATTAAAATTATCATACATGGTTACCTAACACTCTTTATTCGACGTTAAGACACGGAACTGAATTCTATCCATCTTTACCAACTTTACTGGGCGCATGTCACTCAGGGCGCCCGTTAAAATATATGCAGGTAGGGGCAGTGAAATTTTCTAAGGTTTATTACAGAAGTGCTCACTTTATCGTGAACATCCTTTAACAAAACATCTACTCCGCTGTAAATTAAGTGTTTCTTGTGTAGCCGAGTCCCGTGCAGTGTACGTAATTCGTTAAGGCGCCTTGCCTGTTGGCTGAACATTCGACGCCGTTGTCTGCCTGCACAAATCAGAGGCGCGAAAATAGAGAATCGCTACAACACAGCACATGCGCGTTGATACCTTTTCGTCAATGCAGTTTTTATGTCACATGAAGAAACACAACGGCTCGAAGCGAGGCAGACGTATGTTGCTGCGGTCACAATCGTCACGTACCATCGCAATAATCCGTTTCAACACAATAAACGGACGCGCATTCTTTGAAAAGTGACTGCTTTCCAACGCATTGCTGACGTAACGCCATCCGTTCACCGCTTACCGTGCTGATGACAACGAATCAACGCGCACGTGGTGTTCTGCTACGATTGATGTTATGTTAGACGGGTAGTACTGTTTGCGTGTTGCGTAGATACCGAAAAATAGGCGCGGGCGACTCACCGGGAAGTTAATATGAATAAAAACACCGTAAACTGAGCACTTTTGAAAACCCTGCTTAAGATCTACTTGTATGTCCCAGTGTGTATTCTTCCGATTTATGTAAAATTAACATTGCCATGGGCCTCATCACTTTATCCATGCGTCGGCCAAGTGAAACTGTGAAGTTATTAGTAAAGTAAATATCTACAAATCTGTTCATTTTTACACTTCGGTGCACTTAAAAAAGCAGAAAGTAAAAGAAATAATTTAACTATCCCAAATGGTTAGCTAACACTTTTTATCCGACGTTGAGATATGTATTTATTTTCCCTTTATCGTTACCAACTTTACTGGGAGTATGTCACTCAGTGTGCCCTTTAAAATATATGCACGCAGGGGCAGTGAGTGTGACTAATTTTTAAGGTTGATTTAAAAAGTGCTCACTTTATCGTGAACAGCATTCAAGAAATAGTTCTCACGTAAATTTATATTGAACTGAGTGTGTACGAATGCGGTACGTGGTCCCATTGACTTAATGTTTCCGACTTAGTTTAGTTTTTTTTACATGAGGCGGAGGAATATCCTGAAAGTAGAACATTAGCAGGGCTTCAGACAAGATGGAGGTAACCACGAATGGATTATATAGACTGTTTACGGTTAATTGAGAACTTTTGAAATCGACCTTTTAAAAAATATCACTGTCCGTACTTGCATACATTTAACAGGTACATGCGCCTCGTACAGTTGGTAATGATTGAGAGAAAGTAGTTCCATATCTTAACATTCAATTAGAGGTGTTAAGTTAACATTTTCAAATAATTAAATTTCTTCTTTTGTTTTTTGTTTCATAATGCAGATACGTGTAATAATCGGCAAATTTGTAAAATGTTTACATATCAAATAATTTCACAGATCCACTTGACCGACGCATGCATATTATCCATTTCATATAACTCAGAACATTTTGACAGTTCTAGAAAAGTAAGGTGGCCACGATGTATCCCTCCACAACAGCTGTTTTGCCAATCAACTAAACAAGGTTTGTAAACAAACACTTCGAGTCCAATGGTAGGCACTGAAAGATTGACGACTTCAGTCCAGTGCAGAAAGTGTGATACTATAGTTGAGTGCCATTCCAAACCTGTTTTATTTTTGCTATGACCATGTCATATAGTTAGGGTTTTGTTTACTTTATTGGTGAGGTGCGGAACTCTAGTTTATCGTCTTTCGTGAGACGTAATTGTTTCGAGGTTATTCTTATGAAATAGTATCAATTTGAATTGCACATTGTTTTGATGATGCAGCGGAAAATTTTTCGCATACGAAAATAACATAATTACTATAACTTGGAAACATGGAAATCCCCCGGAAAAACAAGACGCGATATATGTGTTGCTGTTCGCACCAATGCGAGAAATATATACTAAACATTTTCAGGGAAGTTAACATTACACATAAAAATCATTGGATATTTTTATATAATGAACTACACTGAAAAGGGCGTTTATTTAGGCTGCGTACATTTCAAAACTTCTCGCAAGAAGAAAACAAAATAAAATTTTCGCTGTTCGTATGACAATGTGAAAAATTCTCTCTGAAAATATTTTCAGAAAATTTAAATTTACGTGTGAAAATCGTTTTATTTTCAACAGAATAAACCAGGTTATTTTTTTAAAGCACGTACATTTATGATATTCTAGCAACCTTTTCGGAAAACATTAATTAGAAAACACACAAATTTATTGTTAACTTCGTAATTCCTAATTACAATTCATAGACACTTGTTCTTAGGCAGTCCTTAGACGATTATTTCAATACGGTAACTTTCGTTTTCCACTCATACAAAATAATTTACCTGCTGACTTAGGGCCTACTTAATTTACACAACACTTGAACCTTTTTTATAGCAAGAAACTTAAACTTCAGAAAGTAAGTACGCTCTCGCTTGCGCTTCATGACGGTTAAGATGGCAGGTCGCCAAGGTAGGCCGCCTAACAGTGTGCAGAGCTCCAGCAGAAAATGTTTTATTAAAAAAACCGTCCAACGTTTCTGAGTGAGGTCTGCTTACAAATAGCATTTAAGAAACGTTACGCGTCTGTATACGTTTTTCAGTTCTTCCGTTTCTCTCTAAAGCATGTTTTTTTGATAGTGAAAATTGCTCAAACTGGTGTTTCTACGGTCATTTTTAGGTATGAACATTCCAGTACAAAACGTTAAAAAAGGAATAGGGACGTGCCTCGAACTTATTTTTATTATTACGTCATAAAATGGCACGGTCTCCGCTGGAAGTCTCATAGAGGCGTGTTTTCGACGGCAAGACTACACGCCGGTTCAGTACTATGCGCGTAGAGGCGATAAGAGAGTTGACGCGCATGTCTCGATCGCTCCTAGCGCTCCAACGCTTTTAGTTCTCAGACGTGCAAAATTCCTTCAACCAGGCGGCCACCTTAAGGAAAATGACGGACCAAGTCACCAAAGCAATAATTTTACGAAGCTGTAGACACCTTTCAATATTTCATTTCACTGAAGAACACTTTTATCAAAATACACCTTCTAATTAAATATATAAAATATGAAAATACAAAAATATTAAACTGCAGCTATAAAATTCAGACGCTACCAGAAAGCAACTCGCATATAAAACATGGCGAAGGAGAGCTTAATGACATTCGCCATGTTGGAGATGTTTCGCATAATCGTAATGTACTCGTGTTCTACCATAATTTCTTAAAATAGTTTTCGAAGTCCATGCTCTATAGACCAAAAGTTTGTACATTACTCTAAAAGCATGATTGGCCCATAATGTTGTAACTACTATAAAATTGCAATCTTATATCTAATTTTAATGCCAATTACTTTTTTTTCTCCCAGCTGCAAATTGAGACGTTCATTGTTTAGATTCTGTTGGTCACGCTGTCTGTCAAAATTTACTGACGTTAAATATAATGTTAATTTTACATATGGTGGAAGAAAAAACAATCTGCATAGGATTATTAGTGTTTTCAACAGTGCTCATTTTACGTGAGCAGCCTGTAACCTCAAGAAAAAATGTCCTTAATTCTCTGCGTAAATAGCAATACAGTATTGTTCAAGACAGTTCATTGTTAGTATTTAAGTAATTTCGAAACGTATACAGACACGTAATGGTTCTTAAATGCTATTTGTGTGAAGAGGCAGTATATGTTTGCTTTCTCGGTAGATTAATACGCAGGCGCGTTACAACCTGTCTGAGATAAAACATTTTCGTTGGTTTAAATGTTTAATCCCCAGCAAATCGAATTAACGGATTTTTTTCTGTATCCTGGCAGTAAATATTTTGCACTATCAATACATGGTATAAAACAAAGTCGCCCGGCCGCGTGTATCTGTTTATTCGGCTAAGGCTTCTAAAATACTTGTTTGATTTTGATATTGTTTTCACCATAATTTAGAGAATTTCGCGAGGAAGATTTAGATGTATAATATATTAATATTTAATGTAAATATAGTCGATAAATGTCGACATTATATAACAAAGTCGGAAATAGCCGCTTTTAGGGCGCTTACATGACTTGCGCTGACTAAACCATAAGAGATACACCAAACTAATGTACTACAGAATTGTAGGTTTCAAAAAGGTCTACAATAAGTCCCCGGCAGCACATGTTTATCTTATAAGGATGACCCCCCCCCCCCCCAGTAACGGTTTTTGTATTTTAAAATTTGATTAAAAATAAGGGTTCACTTACGAAGACTTTGAGAACAACACTGTTTTAATCCTGATTTAGTTACCTTAAGCATTTAGTGTACATATATACATGCTGTAAACCTAAACAACGCCATATATGTAAATCGCACCCAAGCGAGGTCGGGGCGAGTCGCTAGTATTTTATAGAACGACGAATCACATATATTACGATTGGTGAATTCAGCGTTGGTGCTGTCTATTGCTATTACCACATCTCCAGCTGACTGTGCAAAATAATCACTGATTTATTCTCCACAATTAACATAAAATAATAATGAAAGTAGCAATACCCTAACAAATAAAGTTTAAGAAGCTATTATCTATGTTTTACATGCCTAAAACGTTGTGTTGCATCTTATGAAATAGAACTTATCACAAGAATACCACTCTCTCCCTTAGTTTTCTGGTTTCAATTCTCAATTATAGCCTGTTCACAGTAAAATGAGCACTTTTGAAAACCATGCTTAAGATCTACTTGTATGCACGTTGTTTATTCTTCCGCCTTATGTAGAATTAACATTGTTATGGGTCTCGTTTTTTTAATGCATCAAAGTGTAAAAATGAGCAGATTTGTAAAATACTCTTCTAATAATTACACAGTTTCGCTTGACCGACACATGAACATAATGACGCACGAAGGGTAAAGGGGAAGACAGGGAGGCAAGGAAAGACAGGGGGATCGGAGCCAAGCAAAGAGCATATGGTGCTAATAAACTTAACGTGATGGTACAAATGTGGCAGTATATAAAAATATGTAATATATAAAAAAGAAAAATATATAAAATATGTGCATGTATGTGTACATTTTAAGGATAGTTTTATATGCACCTTTATAAATGGAGATAAATATATTTCAACACAGGCCTATAACGTATATACAACATAAAAATAATTTACACTAAAAGTATAAACATATCAACAAATTCAATTGTGTATATGTACATATAGTTTTTTTTGACACCGTTTCTCTGTGTTCGTACCCTTCTGAGACCCTCCAGAAAAGAACTGAACATTTATACTGTGAATTGAAGAGGTAAAAGAAGGGTATACCAGGCTTGTAACTGGCACCACCTTCATTTGTACAAAATAATTCTAAAAATAATGTATAGTATTTATAGCTAAGTGAAATGCCGATCTGGCGATGACCACATTTCCGGTGTCTCTAGTGGCCCAAATTGGTGCGACATTTCCTTTTTGTCAAACCCACACAGACATCAAGAAACCGATTTTACAGGTGAAGTGAATGGACTCTCATCATTGTTGTGGTTCCTCCATTGCAATGACTGCAGCAAAACTGAAAACTCAAATGAGAAAAGTATTTAAAGAAAATTACCATATTTACAAAAATGGTTCATGCCTGCACCCACAAAGCTGAAATAAATGTTTTATTACTAATGTAAACCCAATACATATCCACATATGACAGCAAAATGATAATGTAAAGGACAAATTATTAAAATAATACTTACAGGCAAGTTATTGTGCATAGCGATAAGCACTTGGTTTAACTTTCCTTGTTACTATAGCTGTGCGTCAATAAACACTCAATCAGAAGCCCCGACACTTATACCATGTTATCAATTGAAAAACGTATTTACAAATCAATAAAGTGTGTATTTTGACTTCATTCCTCGGGAAGATATTTTCTTTTGTTTATTTATGGATAATTACAACCACGGAAGTCTTGTAACGCTTTTAGGTAATGTTTAAAGTTAAAATTGAAATTTAAATAATTTACCATTTCAGAAATGTCTCAGATCAATTGAAAATATTTATTTTTGAAAATACCCACTACAAACTCTATGTACTGACCCTAATTTCTTCGGTACAAATGTAGCAACATAAACAAACTAATATTATTATCTATGTATCAATTATAGCCAGGCCACTGTGCTTTTATGTTTTGTATGTGCTTATCGCTATAACTGTAAATGTGTTTGGTATGTCAATTGTAGCCCGGCCTTTATTGAAAGCTAGCTCATACAGTTTCTTTAGAAATACTTAATTTAACACATACACTGCGGAATGTAATCTAACCTTTACCAAACATGCACTCACAAGTAAACAGGAGCTCTAGAAGTCTGGGGTGTTGACTGTGACGTGTAATTTACTGTTACATGAATTTTCAATAATTGCAATATTTTTGCGGCCAAAGTAGCAGATATTATGCCTACTCAAAAACGCATACTATTTTCGTTGATGTTTCTCAAAAGGTAGCAAGTTGTCTTGTCGAATATCCATTTCGAAATTTAAAAACGGAATTGTTCTGTAGGCCTTACTGTTGACAATTACTTGTAAATACTTTATAATACTTATTACAGCAAACATGACCAAATAAGACAGATAGGCGTACACTTGCATCACGAAAGAATGTCGGCAACAAGCACAGCTACAGGTCTATAATTAACAAAACCAGCTTCAAGATTTTATAGTTTTTATGTTGGAACATCTTTGGTGTAGCATCAAACTGCGACGTTTATGTTATGTTCACTATAGTAAAACTTAACACTGTAACTTGGGATGAATAACTAGATGAACACAAGTTCAAGGTTATGCCTACAATACAAAATAACACCGTGATTTCAAAACTTGTCAAATTAATGTATAATTATTGACAGGCACATTTGCACTTGTTATCAAGGCAGGTTTAAGAAAGTTTACGTGGTTGGGGCGTAAAAAGATACGTACAGATGTATTTGAGGTTACGCCTACGTTACAGAACTATACAGTGATATAAAAACGTGTAAAATTAACGTGTAATTACTGACTGCCAAATTTTCACTTGTTATAATGACAGATTTGAAATAAAGATTAAACAGATGAGCGAAGATAGATAGGTACAGATAACTTTTAATATTATTTGTCAAACTTTGGATATAACATGTACTTCGCAAACACACATGAATATATTAATATTGCTTCTCTGCTGTCCTTCATTTGCTTTGTAATTGTTAATTAACTTTCCGTTTATAATATCACGTTTCTAACTGTTGATTTATATTTGTTCTTTTTCACTTTTTTTACTTGGGATAAGCGGCGAAAACACGTCGTACAAACACATTCACATTTACCTCCTGACAGTTGCAGTTGAAATTTTCATCATTTCTGGAACTCGTTCGATCACCTTGAAGAATAAATACTTTCGGTGAGATTTATAATGTCCTCCTGACGCTGAATATTTGTAAGTATTTTGCTGGAACTCATTACTTTACACAAAATCACTACAACACAATTAAACATTATACGACCTATAATAAGACAATGCTGATTGCAAATAAGCTGAAAATAAATGAGAAATATTAAAACACAGCAACTTCCAGTTTCCAAATTTGTAGTTTACCTCACAAGGACTCCACACAAGCAAAGCCAAGCAACATACATGAAGGAACCACAACAACGGACCGTTGGTTTTGACCGTTTTGCCGATCACGTGACACAATATAATTATTAGTTACAGTAAATGTATTATCTTTACGCCAATAATTAATTTAAAGTGTATAAAATAAACTTCAAATAGCTTAAGTAGCCATAAATTTAAACATTACACTTGTAATACCGCGTTATTTCGTAGAACTACTATTCACATTTCACTGCCAACATAACTGGGTGTGTTCATCCCCAGTCTGTGCGGTGACACACATGGTTATACATACGCAGTTGCGGGCGGTGGTTTTTTTCCAAGGTTGATTTCTAGAGTGCTCACTTCAACGTGAACGGCCTTTAAATACTATAATTCCTTTTCACATGTCCTTTTATGAGCGGGCTTAGCTCATAACCATATGCGATGTTAGGACTCCGGCGAGACTAAGCTGTCGGCAGTCGAGCTGTAGCTGTCGACGGAAAACTTTATTTTGAACTGCTAACTGTTTGACTGCAATTGTAAGCCATCCATAGCTCCCCATCGCATGTAAAGTTATTTCCTAGGGCATGTCCCTAAAAAAAGAGAAGAGGAATAGGTAGGTACTTGGTCTTGGCGTCTCGTCGAAAGCGAGGTCATTAGAGACAGAAGAGGAATAGAAAAGTTCAGAAATAAATATTTGCGAGTTCGTATTATAGAAAAATTGGGATAATTAGGTTAAGGTTGCTACGCTGTTAGGAAAAATGTCTGAAAAATTACGGAAAGTACTGATTACAAAAATTATCTAGACCATGACTCTTTCCCAGAATAATAATTAGTTGGAACACCCGACGAAAAAGACAGCTTGGCTCTTGCTAATTTTCGTGAATTAGGATTTCGAAGATGTCTTTTCTTGCTTTTTTTTTTCTGGCTTTCAAAATCTTCAAGTTGCTGCTTGTAGGGACTGTTTGTCATGACTGTCGATTTCTGTGCATTTTTATTCAAACCCAGTCCAGGAGAAATTCTTTCTCTGAACGGAGAGATTGTACCGAAGATGACGGTAAAAACGATACCAAACAAAGCCACTAAAACTGAACATTACCAATTAAGTTGTCTGCATTACAGTAAATATATCTGACACAAAATAGGCCGATAACAAGAGTTTCGCATTGTATTAATTGCATCAAAAATTTTTGTATTCCTCCCGATATTTATTTTCACCGTAAGAAAATTTTGTTAGCAATTTCACACGGACTATTTATTTATTTATTTACAACATTCTTTGGCCAAATGCTCGTTGGATACACGCCTGTCAGATGCGAACTGCCTGTGCCCGTCCTGGGTTGTGCCTAAGGCGGATGCAGACAGATAAGCACACGCAGAAGACGAAGTGACTCGCTGGACCCTGCGAATCACACAGAAATCGAAGATTTAGTTAATTAAAACACCATAGGATAGTTTTAATATTTTTCTCTTAGTGGCAGTGAGATTAAAAATACATTCTTGGTCCCTAGTGACCACGTCTGCGTTATGAGATTTGCAAATTATTACACGTGCGCTGGCAGCTGGCACATAATAAGGGGAACGATGAATAGGCTGTTCACGATAAAATGAGCGTTTTTGAAATCCCTGCTTAAGATCTACTTGTATGCACGTTGTGTATTCTTATGCCTTAAGTAAGATTAACATTGTCGTGGGTGTCATCACTTTATTCACGCGTCGGTCAAGTGAAACTGTGAAATCATTAGAAAAGTAAGTATTTTACAAATTTGTCCATTTTTACACTTCGATGCATTAAAAAAAGAGAAACCGAAAGAAATAATTTAAGTTATCGCAAATTGTTACCTAATACTTTTTTATTCGACGTTAAGATATGGAACTACTTTCCCTCCATCGTTACTGACTTTATTTGGCCTTACTCAGTGCGCCCGTTAAAATATTTTCAGGTATAGTCTGTTCACAGTAAAGTGAGCACTTTTTTAGGCCCTTCTAAATTTCTCCTTTCAGCCAATTTCTATCTTCCTGCTGCTTTTTAATATAAACCTGGCAATGTGACAAATGAACACAGTGCACACATTCAACCACTCTCAAAATTAAATACCTAAGGCTGCAATAATATATATCTATTAATTGTTAATGCATGTCAGGAGGGCCTTAAAGAGTGCTCACTTCACCGTGAACAGCCTATATGAGCAGTGACTTTTTTCTAAGGCTGATTTCAAAAGGGCTCACTTTATTGTGAACAGCCTTTGAATGGGTAGAAATGGCTTAACGTCTCGTCCACAGCGAGGTCATTAGAGACAGGGCAAGTTGCTCAGAGAAGCATGGAAGGGGCATGTACCAACCATGTCCTGTAGTAAAAGCAGTTATCCATTAGTATTCGCCTGGAGTGATTTCGGGAAACCGTGGGGAACCGAAATCGAGATCCCCGGTACGGGCATCGAACCCACGTCCTCACGAATGCGAGTCCGGTGGTTTACCGCTGCGCCACTTCGCACAGTATGATGGGGAAAAAAGGGAGGAGCTGAGAAACTGCCGGATGAATCGTTACACGTTTTAATATCTCGCGTTTCTGTCCGCAGTAACTTTAAATTATGTCAGCGTGGAAGCTTTCACGCCAATTCGTTATACCCTCTCGCTTCAGATACTCCCCACTATTACCAACTAATAAAACTATATGTTCCTGTTTGGTTTTGAGGAACTCGCCCGAGATATGCATCTTACAAATCTAACTGTATTAGACTTTGAGCTCTACAGTTATGCTCAGACATATATTTATTTAGTGCAGTTAAATTCTGATGCCGAGTGTATGGTTTATGCGCTCTGTTTTTTATGCCATAAATGTGATGCGTTCTCAGAAAAGGTACCTCAGCAATCAACATGTTCCGTTCATATCTCTCGAAAACGATAATTTTCTCATTTTAAACTTTTTTTTGGGCCTCCTGAAAAACTTACGTTTTCACCCTAAGGTACCTTTTCTGAGAACGCGACACAAATATGCATTGCGATGTTTCAGCATGCACGTACATGCTCTCTGCTCGTTGTAATTATGGCATTAATGGCAAATAATGCATATTCGCCATTCTCAATGTCAAGGCCGACAAAACCAAGACTGATTGGCTCCAGTGCGATTTTTTCATGTGCATATCAATCGTCAAATTAAAGAAAACATCTTTTCAATTATGGATTTTTTAGATCACTTATGAGATCAGATTTTCAATTCGAATCATGATACTATTTGTATTGTTTTTCTGTAAATTCAGTGTATGTTTGTATGAGTTTATTTACTAATATAAGTGCCTTATGTAATTGTAGTTACCTCTAGGTAATAAAGGAGTGTTAGATACGTAACTTTGAATACAGAAATTGATACTCGGTACCATATATATATATATATATATATTTTACTTTAACTGACAGCAGAAAGTGAGTTAACATGCCACGGGATAGAGAAACAGAAGATATTTGTTTAAGCAATACAAGTTCGTAAGGGAAGACAGAAATCGATAGTTGACCTACACTAGGGAAGAAAAAGAACTCGTAGTACTCTAAGAGTTCGCAGATGACATGCTTCATGCCAGAAGGGATGCCGGAACTGAGAGGGCGATACGAATAAAGAGGAATTATCCACAGAAACACGCTTGTATTAGGAAAAACATTAAAAATATTGCAAAGGAGTTGCTATTGAAGTCAGTCCTCTCTTAAAGACAATATTGGAGGTTAATCATTCCCCAAACCAAGTCACGTTGCATCATGTGAATGAGAGTGTTAGAGAACACAGCTACCACGAGATATTCTTTTTCACATACCACGCAGTTCATTCGAAATTACATATTTTATCGTGTATCAGTTGTAATGTTCACATATAAAGATGTTCTATTTTTTAAGATATGGCAGCAAATAAAAATTGTTTTGAGGAGAAAAAATTTTAAGACTGGAAACATGAGACACGTGATATTTGAGATACAAAGGCACACAGTACAAAAAAATTCTCGTGAACTTCCTAAACTGTAATGGCAGTTTTTAACCTATACAGTGTATGGAAATAATACTACATGTCGGGCTGAAAGTATTGGAATGTTTAGTTTAGCATTGCTACTATACAAAGTTGGGAACTTCCCTACGCATTTGACTGTTTCCTGAGCAAATGTAGGAACGTTATCATGCATGCATGGGAAAATAATTTACCATTCGCGCTTTGTCACTGTACGTATACACTGAAATGGTAACTTTACAAATAATCTCTTATAGTGTAAGATTTGTTGCAGTAAGCAAAATAAAATAAGGTTTCGTATTCAACGTTTGGCTCGAGGGAATGTGTGAGGCGAACGGCTGGCGAAGAGCATTACAGGCAACTTATTGTCATTAGCACACTCCACTAGCACAGCGATAAGGACTCGCTGATTATTATTCGACACGTCGCGTCGTCCCGTAGTTGAAGACAAACGACGAGTACGCCTCATCACATCGCGACGATGACAGTTTGAATGTGAAGGTCGCCCTGTACAGTCGTCGAAACATCTCTACACTGACAAGTATGGAGGCAAAACCTACACTTCAACTTCCGTTCGACTCGAAATGCAAACCGTATTCTCAAAATGACAAAGGCTTAAGGGCCACGGTGGCTGAGCGATTAGCACGCTCGCCTCCCACCAAGCCGAGCCGGGTTCAATACCCGGTCGCGTCACCGGATATTCGCAAGTGGTAATCGTGTCGGACGATGCCGTTGGTCAGCGGGTTTTCTCGGGGATCTCCCGTTCCCCTAGCCCCATCATTCCGGCGCCGCTCCATATTCACTTCAATTACCCCCTCATCGGCTCTCAAGACCTCGCTGTTAAGAGCCGCCCAAATCTCTTCACTCACTCACTCACTTAAGGGGGGAAATAAAAGCAAGCAGAGTGAATCTTCCTACAGTAATACCGAAACTCATTGCTGTGACGAGATAGTCGTAATGCATATCTGCTTCAATGCCTAACAAATATAATCCAACGTAAAGTATATTTGAGTGAGTGGATTATATGTGTTTTACGTCTGTATACGTAAGCCATCTTCCCTATAATATTCCTAGCATCCTGCCTTTACCATAAGAGCTGGCAACTGCAGAATTTTAATAGCCAAAGAAAATTTCGCCCCAGTGCGTTAGTTTTAAAGATAAGCGTTTCAAACAAAATTTATTCTTACGAATTTTCTAGGAGGAGATCCCTACGAGCGTATATTTTCAATATAGGTAGGCAGTATGTACTTTTTTTTTGCATAACATCAATTTAAAAATTCCTTTCAAACAGGCTGTACGTGTTATGGAAGCATCTCCAATGTAGGGAACTTCTCCAAAAAATTTCGTGAAGAGTACAGTTTGTTTCAAACGCTTATATTTAAAATTAACGTAGTGAGGCGAAATTAAGATGGAGAGAAAGTAGTTCCATATCTTAACGCCGAATAAAAAGTGTTAGGTAACCATTTGTGATGAATCAAATTACTTCTTTTGGTTTCTGTTATTTTAAAATGCATCTCAGTGTAAAAAGTGAGCAGATCTATAAAATAGTTACTTTTATAATAATTTCAGTTTCACTTGACCGACGCATGAATAAAGTGATGAGTCTCATGACAGTGTTTTCATTTTACGTACGGCAGAAGAATATACATGTATGCAAGTAGACTTTAAGTAGGGCTTTTGAAAGTGCTCAGTTTACCGAGAACAGCCTATACTAAACAATTGCGCGATTGCAACACTTGAACTCGGAAATAAACGCGTGCCCGAAAGGGCTAAAAATTTTCTCCAATAGTTCTAATAAATTAGTGTTTGAGGTCAAACTTTTAAATATGTGTACCGCCGTTAGGATACATTTTAGACCATAAGTCGAATATCGTTTCTCCTTTTCCCCGTTACTAACCCGTAGTCAAAGTTTATCGGTCTAATTTAGATGCATCCTGTATTCACGATCTGACTCGGCGCACCTCGAGCGACAAATCGGCCAATGGAAGCAGCTACCGCCACAGCCAATGAAACCTGGTTGTACGCACACAAGGAGAAGTATGAAGGGGCAAAAGGATTTCTTTCGTGTGACGGGAGAGAGATTTAAAGTCAGCGGATGCACACGCTGTAAATACCGGCGGCAGGAGGCGAGCTGAGGTTTGCCGCGCGCCACACAACACTTGGTGTCGGGACAAACAGCTACCGTGGAGGACAAACAATCGTAAAGCGATTATTCACCGTCGCCGCCTTGTGTCGAGATCTCGTGAGGTTCGCGAACAAGGCAGCTACGGACTGGCCTAGCAACGAAATGATCCTGCGATCCGTTATCATAACCATCGCCTCACAGCATGGCTAGGAACCTGACACATTCGCGTTATTATTTGACACAGACGAGCTATCGCAATCGAACTTAAAAGAAAAAAAAAAAAAAAAAAAAAAAAAAAAAAAAAAAAAAAAAAAAGCATCATTCTTTGTTCCCATTTAGTATTCTTCCACCAGATTTATTTGGCTGTGTTTGAATCAACCATTCAGTATATTAGTATTAGGTCTATAGTGTTTAGTAGCGTTAAATTCGGACGCTGTCGATAGTCCCTTGTTCAAAGATGGTCACAATTTTGTAATTTAGTATTTTAGTGAATTCGGTTACGTGATAAAAACTAAATACTAAATAACCAAATATGTCATCTATTTAGTCGGCTAATTTCAATTACGTGACTTTTTAGTAAACTAGACGTGCCAGTTCGAACACGGCTTAGGTTAACGTTGTCGTGACCTGCTTACTAGTATATTTACGTTGATTAGTAACTATTTGAAACTGTTGAAAATTAAATTAAATTTTACTGTAAAAAATTACTGAAATAAAATGTTTAAATGAAATTAATTAATTGCAGGTTTTTAAAAACATACCTTACATTTAAAGGCAATCGGAGTTCCTAGGAAATATGATGCCTAAGTGCATCTCAGGGCAGGATCCCATACGCTCTAGACACGCCGGAAATATTCTAACTACGAAACACACGCATGGCATCTTTACTGATGTTGGGCAATCATGTCCGCGATTGGGGCCACGTTTACCTCCCATACTTACTGGCTATTGATTTCAGGATTCAAACAATTTAAAACATAACAGTTTTAGTAAATGTTGAGACACAGAACTGCTTTTCTAATTCGCGGCCAATTTAGAGTTTACCTGGCGCGGAAATTTACTTTTTAAAAGCTTATTTCAGAAGAGGGCCAATAACGGTGAATCAAATAAACAGTGGTTGGCGTCTTTTTCTTTTCTCTCCTTCTTCTCCTTCATTAGACGGCATTTTTACGCATTTCTGTGGACTCTAAAATCATAAATCAGCAAATTGCGTGAACAACATCTAACATAGGCAGCAAATAATTTGTAAACAACAACTGCTTAAGCACGTAACGTAATGCGTAATTTATTTATCATAATCATGATGCACTGTTTTAGCCTTTCTGGTTTTCAGGGCTTACAGACCTGCTTCAATCCGAGTTACAAATATTGTCGATCTGCTATCGATTTAAAATGATCGTGTACGGTTGAACGAGAATAATTAATATTCACAATTGACTTTAATAAATCGTGTATCAGCTATTACATCTTTTATTTACTAAGATTTATCGGTGTACTTACTCAGGCTCTTAGTGAGTGAGGTGGCGCAGTGGTAGGACAATGGACTCGCATTCGTGAGGACATTGGCACAAACCCTGGTACAGCCATCCTGATTTAGGTTTTGCATGGTTTCCTGGTATCATTCCAGGCGAATGAATGCCGGGATGGTTCCTTATACAGGACATGGCTAGCGACACTGGAATATCGCGAAAATGTTTTGGGGAAACACGTCTTCAACCACACTCTAAGTAGTTTATATTTTTGCGATGAAATGATAGTCTTTGACTCGGCTAAGTTATAGGCCTATGCAGAACCCTCACAAACGTTCTGCTTTAGATAATGTACCTGGCCATTGGTTCAGAGAAATGGGAGAGTAGCTTCAAAAATGCAAAGCTGCCGATAACGAACGAGAACTTCCGGACGTGTGTACAGCACGTTGCATCCTAGGAAGTATAAGTCAACTTTTCCCGCGATGGACCGTCGTCTCTAGTCATGGCCGATCACGTCTCCCGACCCTGTTTCTGCGAGGAACTTGCTACGTCTCTCAGGACCTCGCTGTAGACGAATAGTTAGTCCTGCCTACCTGCCTCAGCCACTTAAACGGTTGACAGGAAAAATGAGAGTGTAGAAGAACGTGTCTCACAACTTGAAACGCGCCACCAGGCTTGATCGTCTATATAAAGTCGGCGCTATCAGCGGGACAATGAATGCGTGGCGGGCGAACTTCACGCCCGCACTGATGAGCTCTGCTGTATGCGAGACGCGTAGCGGGCGACTACGAGCCTCCGTAAGGTGCGGGGAGGGACCGGAAGGGATGAAATAATAAAGGCAGGATGGTAATTAGCTGATCGGATCCCGCCCGGGACATCGGGTCGCCAACGACACCTGTGTCTCCGCGCGCTTTCGGCAGCAGTAGACTGATCGCGATGCCTCTCACGTGTAACCCGGCCACGAGCCAGTGTCCTTGTCCTCTATATTCTCCTGCCACCACGCTTGCTCTTCACACCTCGCCTTGTACCACCACCGGAACACCACTTCACACCTATACTATCAAGTACTACACCTAGCCGTAAATGTAAACTCACGCCTAGATGTCACTACGACCGCCGCTGGCGGTGGAGGCAGATCGGCCCTCCACGAGACTAGGGATCTCACACGCATGCTAAATGCGAAATTAACAAACACACTTGCCTACAGCATAACACAGTAGACAGGCATCACAACACTATAAACATTCCAGCCAGCATGCCGACTGGAGGAGAGCTTCGTTCCCCGCCGAACACACAAACGCGTAGAATTCGTAGAGATAAAAACCGAATTACACCCCAAATACGACCCGTGCGCCCAAAAATCCCAACTACACACGACACCCCACCATCTACCCAATGATTTGAATATGTATCGGGGTGCATTTGTTTTACAAAAACCCAATGAGTAATGGAAGCATCGTCTTCCGGTCTCATAACACCAAGGCCATCCGGTGGCGTATGAGGGTTCGGCGGTGGATGTTGGTCAGTGCTACGCGATAGTGGTAGAATGGGTCAAGCAAGGGAGCTCGGTGACTTTGAATGAACATGGTGTAGTTATTGGTTGCGACCCGTCAAGGCTATTGTATTGTAGTGTAAAGGGTTTTTTTAAAGTCCCCCGGTTTCATGCGTGAAAGCTTAGTAGGGGACGGCTTACAGACTAACTTATAACCTAACTTAAATTAACACCCATACCTTACTCGGGATCCAAACCTAGAGCCTCCCGCGCCCCAGACCGGTGGCGCACCAACCGGTCAAGACTGTTACCACCAGTCTTGAGTTGCCCAAGTCGACAGTCGGGGATGTGATCTTGAAGTGGAAACGGAAAGGCATAACCACAACGAAACCACGGCCGAGTAGGCCACGCGTGTTGACCGACAGGCACCGTCGAGCATTGAAGAAGGTGGTACAGGAACATTTCATGTCACCATGTGATATCATCACTCATGGATTCCGCAGTGCCCCTAACTGCGCAGCTAGCACCATGTCTGTGCGCCGGGGGTTGCAAGGACTGAGGTTCAAAGCTCAGGTACCGACCGACAAACAGCACATGCGAACGCGATTGGACATCACGTTCGGTGGTGTAAAGAGCGCCGCCACTGGAATATGGACCATAGACTAAAGATGGGGTGGCCCGATCCCGCCGGCTGTACACAACCAATCTCCGTGTCCCAACACTGAACTGCTTTTATGCCAACACTTCTAGCGAAAACGTCATTGTTTGGATTTTAGGTTAGAAAACTGTTTTGTAAACAAATACTTTGAGATATATGAATACTTCCTCTAACCAATTTGTAATGCAGCTTGATTAAATTCAAATTGGTAAAAGCATTTTAACAGTGGCGTGTAGTGAGTTTTTTTGCAGGGTAAGCAGTTTCTACTAAAAAACGCAACTTCCGACTTTGCTTACCCTCCACACGTATTTGCCATTTTATAATACCTAACATTAGTTATAAAAACTGAAAAGAAATTTATATAATAATAATTTAACTGAATATTATTTCGAGAGATGCTACACATCCACTTTCTAAGGAAAAATGTAGGACTGGAGGACGCAAACATAACGACTAACGACTACTTACTCTGCAGAAGGAACGCGGTCGAGCATATGGCGTGTTGTTGCTTGCGAGTTCGATTCATCGCTAGTTGCTCCCGTTTGTGGAAATAAATAGTAGATAGCAGCACTAGGCGTGTACAGTACGGGAGCTACGAAAACTCTGTTTTTAGAATCGGAAATTGGAAGCTCAGAATTAAATTTGTTTGAAGTTACGGCGAAAACTATAAAGGATCAAACACTTCAAATATGTATAGGGTAAGCATTGCTTACATTGCGTCTATGGAATATACGCAACTTTATTTTATGCGTATAATAAACTTTATTTTATGCGTATAATAGTGATTGTCAATTATATAATATGCGTATAATAGTGATTAACAATTAAGATATAAACAAACACGTCCATCACTATTGATAATGTAACTTTGACAGTTCTGTAGGATTGGGGTAAGTCAATGTTGGGCACATGCGCAGAAGACGAATACACGGTCTATCTCATTTTTAGTCTATGATATGGACGACTGGAGACGCGTGTGATTTGGGCTGATAAAGCGCGCTGTACTATATATATATATATATATATATATATATATATATATATATATATATATATATATATATATATATATATATATACACATCACTGATTCGAGTAGTTGAATTTCACTGCGAATCAATGGTTTCCCAGTGATTCGAATTTAGAGTGCTGCTCTCTGCCAATAAGCACGGTATGTTTGTGATTGGTTCATGGACAAAGGGGTTCCTGAAATGGACTGGCCAACCCAGAGCCCCGACCTCATTCCCATCGAACACCTATACGATGAACTGGAAGGGGCAGGCCCCCAATAACCCACATCATTTACTACACTTGCTACAGCGCTGTAGGAATAGTGGTCATTCTTTCCCCCGGAGACGTTTCGTCAGCTGGTTGATACTGTAAATAACTGAATTTGGACACGGCTAAAGTATAAGTCAAGATGAATTTCAAGTCAGGTAGATTTTTCTTCGCTTCAGAAGGGACACGATTTCCATTACTTTCTTCCAGACTTTTGACCAGTGCCTTGTTACTGTCATGTCAGTACGGTGACACTGAATAACAACAAAGTGGAATCCTTGTCTTTGTGAGAAAGGCAGTGGTATTCCATATTCACTTTACTTTCTGATCTCTCTTTTCACCCAAATTTCCCAGACCTCTGTCGTACATACGTAGATGTGAATAATTAATGAGTAAACCCATGAATTAAATATCACTTTTTAGAAAATATTTGCAAGTGAAGCCGCATCACAACTGTACATTCGGTCAATGGCAATACGAGTAAGCTTGCTCTCCGTAGCTCTTGAATGCCTCATACGTAGGGATAGGAATATTCTCGAGTTGACTTTACGAGGCTCTACTCTTCAAATTAGTGTACGTCTGATTACTGCAAGTTGGTTACAGTTAATCCGACCTACTTCAGAGTACCGGAGTAGCTACTAGATAACGGCAGCTGACGGATGAAATACAGTGGCTTAAAAAAAGTTATACAGTAAATCGTGCAGACTAGCATACTATCAACACTTCCTATTTTCCGTTGTATTTGCATTCATCAACTTCTTTGGCGAAATGTTACCGTGCTATGTAGTACAAGGCATGTTTGGTCCGATCTCGAAAAGGCATGTGTCCCTAGTTTTTTTTAGAATCAGTGAAAACTATAAAACTGCGCATTATCCCACAGGCCCCATTCGTATATGTTGGATATTTGAAGTGACATTTCATTAGTACACCCACAGTTTAATATCGCTAAAGATATTTGATGGGTTGCCGCGTCCGCTAACAAGACAAGTGGGACTGCACTGGAACAATTCAGTCTGGCCACGCACACACTCGCATGAACACATTCACCCAACACCGTCTTTTTATACATTTCTAACTTAGTTGCTGGAAGTAACGCAATGCAAGAGAATATAACTAACGCTTCGAGCCTAAGTCATTGACATATTTTGAAGTATAGACCTACTTGGGTGCAAATTAACTGGCAATTGTTAAGTAATACCTCACCAAATACTTATTTATGCTTTTATGAAGCTTGTAATATACTTTTAAAAATTAACAAACCGTAAATAGGAAAATGGTTTCACAAAATTTTACGTTGATGAACTAACGCAACGAATATTTTCAAAATACTGTGCATATAGGATATATTATTGCAGTACTGTTGTGTCCCCATTTATATCACGTTAGTTTTCGAATATTTTCAAATGAAAGAACAGAAAAATGTTTTTAAGTAATGTAAATTATACGTACCCATTATTTTGTTCTACTGATAAATAAAAAATGCTCTAAACATCTCGGTGAAACATTTGGTTTATTTAAATTACGCCTGGAGATTTTAGTTTTGTTATAAATAGTTATACATTTCATTTTCACATTCAGCTATATTGTGCGAAGTCGTGCTATACAGCAGATAATGCTATTTCATGCTAAACAGTTGGCAGTCAGGATATTTCAAACTAAACCTCAACAGCGTTACTATGGCTACGCCGTTCTCGGCGCTTTAGTCTCATTGACCCTTTTATGATTGAAAATAGACAGCACCGGATATTTACACAAGATGCTTATTACGAATAAAGGAGGTGAAAAAAGGGAAGTTCTTTAACCATTTGCAGCATAACTTATATTTATTGGTTTAATTCTGCAGTTAGCAGGCAAAATGACTGGATAGAGGCTGGTCATATTCATAAGTAAAGTAAAGTTTACTTGTGGAGTCCATCCAGGTGACTTGTAATCGAATAATTCAAGGAGCATTAATTTTGTATCACGATACTGGGAAATTCGCCTTCTGAGACGTGGGCGTATACAGCAGATAACACTATTACATGCTGAACAGCCTACAGTCAGATGTTCAAAACGAAACTCTAACATACGTAAAATTACAAAAAATAAGAATAAAATATAAACCAAATGAAACACGAACAAAAATTGTTGAAAATTTTATGGGAAATTTTTTAAGAGAGTGATTACCAACCAGTTGGTCAAGTTCTCGTAAACGGATATACACATTTACTTAAGAAAAATGTTTGCGATTTTTATTTCAAGGTCACAGGAAAGGATGTTCAAAATTAGTTTTATTTTAGAATGACACACACACACACACACACACATTATATATATATATATATATATATATTTATTTATATCGCATGTATCCACCATCAGCGACAAGAATGCTTGACATCAATATAGCCTAAAAATCACTCGCGCAATGATTGTCCATTTATACAAACAGTATATTACTTAACCATTAGAAATATTTTCTTGTTTTCGTCCATACTGATACACAGTGAAACAGGTTACTGAAAAAAAAAAGCTAGAAATAAAGTATTTATTGCTTGTAGGCTGTTCACGGCAATTTTTTCTTTTCATTAGATTTCTGTCTTCCTGTCACTTTTTATTATAAACATTGCCATCAGACTAACGAACACAGTGTATATATTTCACCACTAACAAAAGTTAAACACCTGGAGCTGCAATAAAATAGATTTATTTTTGGTCGTTAATGCCTGTCGAAATGGCCTTAAAAAGTGCTCACTTTACCGTGACGAAGCAGTCAAACACGTATTGCTTTACTTTCAGACATTCATGTACCACGTAATTGTAGATCTCAAACAGGTCTACAAAAAAGACAGTGACAGCATATGTGTATCTTTTAATGATGACCCTAAGTAACCATTTTTGTATTTTTAAAAATAGGAATTCACTTAGGAAAATTTTTTGAACAACACAGTATTTATCTTATGTTAGTTACCTTAAGCATTTAGTGCATGTACTTACTGTAAACCTAAAAAACGTCATATTTGAAAATCGCATCAGAGTGAGGCCGGGGCGGGTTGCTAGTGAAATGTAAGTAAATATTCAATATAACCAAACATAAGGTATTTTTATGCTAACAGAAAAATTAAACGCTTGTGATTTATAACATATTTAGGAAACAAACAAAACACGTCATCCATGGGGTGATTTTTAAATGTTAGATTCGAAAAGTGCGAAGAAACCGCGAATAGACTCTATACTATGTGGCCCATCCTTAGTAAGTAAATGCGAAATTCCGGAGGTTAAAGGTTCTCGGGATGCGGCTGTCGAAGCCTCGACATCTGCATACACAGTACGGGCTCCTGTGGCCTTGCGTCTGGAACAACTGGGAATGTCAACAGAGGACGAGCCTGCTCGCTGGGATACAGACAGAGACGGCCACTGTCGCTGATGGCCGATGCCCTCCCATTGTGGGCACGCGCGCTGCCTGCAGACTACGGCCCACCTCGTCCACGGCTCCAAGGTCATCCGCCCGCCTTCCCGTGAATGACACATTCGTCGAACTCATCTTCAACGTTCGGAGATTATCTATGCGTTCCTCCATCGCTGACCGCTATCAACACACAAGCCGATGACTTTTCCACAAACATACCAATAACAGTAAGAGATCAACACCTATACAGTTGCATTTGCTAAAGTCAGGCATCACCATACTCATAAACATTGGCAATACAAAGTCGTGCTGCTAGTTAGCCAACTTAAATTTTTTTTGTGCAAGGACCTATTCGGGTTCATTCACAATCCGTCCATAGTACGATACAGAATAAGTCGTTAATGTATGCTCATCAGGCGTGAGCGGAATGCTTACGACAAACATTTAGGGAAACACATGAATGACTTAGGGTTTACGGTGATTTCGGAGGGCGGTAGACGCCCACGAAACTAAGAGTATAAATGTGTTTTACAACAATAAAGTAGAAATCACTTGCAATTAAACAATGAAAGGTGCAACACAGCTAATGGTTACAAGGTAGCAAATCATAGACATGTGTTACGGTGAGTACGCCCCTTCATACTGTTACAATGCCCCTCTCTCTCAATAGACAGTGTATCAACCTATACACTTATTTCATAAATTATATTGACAGTTCCAATATTTACAATAAAATCCGTATTACATGTCCACTCAATCTCACCTCAGTTTAGTCCATGTCCCGCCAGTTCGCAATGTTCTAGAGTCTTCATAGTGCCCTCACGCACATTGGGCTTCGCTCACCGGGTTTCATGCCCTTTCGACCATTCACACCAACACCACCTCGTCTGCAGTCATACTTCACTTCACGCCCTCACTCAGCTAGACAGCATTCGCCAAAGATTGCTGGCCGATGGGCCGCGGCGGTATATATACAGTCGTAGGCCGTCATCCGGAAATTTCGCTAGTTCCCGAGTTGCGCCGAGTGTCCCAGTTCGCAGAATACTCTTGCACCTTCGCTACATTTGTCGGCATCTCCAGCAAGGGGGAGGAGGGGCTGTGACGAGGAGGGCCGAGGTGGGTCCCCCCCCCCCACATCGCCGGACCGCGTGTAACAGAAGTTTGCTGCTCGTGCGAGCTGCAGCGTGTAACAAAACATTTAATAGGGCTTGGCACCCTCAAATTGCTTAGAACGGTGTAACCCCCCAGTTTGAAGCAATTCGACATTACACGCTAGTAATCACCATGCAAAAATCAATAAAAAGGTCACCTTAGCAGTTTCCGCTAATCCCGACCGTTATCTCAGAAATCGCATATTTATTTGGAAAGCAGATTAGTGATTGCCTGTGAGGTACGCAGCCGGTACCACTGTCGTGCATGATGTGTCAACCAACAACGACGTTTTGGAAGTTGAATACACCCCGCCTCGTGTAGGATGCTTCGCCAGTGAGTAGTACAGTGTCGCAGAAACTTGGGGCTCGCATGCTCTGGCCTTGATGCACTCACAATACTGTAAAGGAGAAAGGCCCCTGTCTCACTGTAAAATGTGACATCCTGTAGACAGTGACGCGTTCTCTACATTAGTAATTCCTCGAGTGCTGGCACCTGGGTTATCATCAATGTAGTGCAACGTATCAAGCTCGATATGCCGTGGTCGGCTAATATCGTGGTAACTTGCGCGTACAGATCATGTTTCATGGTAACGCCGATAAACTTAAGTGAATGCACGTGTATCTGGTAAACGTCAGGCTGGAAAATGTTTAGCGTATCGTTGACACACAGCTGATGCATTACACAAAAGTTCACCATAATATGAGGTGCACGCCTTGCAGTTCCTCATTACTCTAATCCATTATTATACTCTGTGAAGAACTGTCCGCTGTGTAAATTACCAACGCAACGCTAACATACTGCCAACTTCTTCGTTACATGGTATTATAACACTTAACAATGCAATAAGGCACTTTCCTGCAGTAATTTCTCAGCCGCCCACAATTTGGTATTAAATTTTGTTGCATTAGGACAGAAACATGAACCAGGTTGTCGGTTGACTTGTCATGCATGACAGTTGTACATGTTGTCTGCCTCCAAGGCGACCCCTACTCTGCTTTCGAACCAAATATGTGATTTCTGAGGTAAACGTCGGGATTCACAGGTATTACAAAGGTGGCATTTCTTATTAATTTTTGCATGCTTATTACTAACATGTCATGGCAAATTGCTTCAAGTGGAGGGTTACAATGTTCTAAGCAATAGGAGGGTGCTAATCCTTTTCTTTAATGTATTATTATTATTATTATTATTATTATTATTATTATTATTATTCTCTTGTCAAAAACATATTGTATATGTACAGCCAAATATCATAATGGAACACAAAAAGTACGTTACGCCAATTTTGTCCAATACTTTGCAACATCAAGTGCATTCTGTGTTGTCTGGAACAGTTCTCCGGTGCAAGAAGATGGACACGCCGGACGTTGGAACATATGTATTGTAGTTTGGTCTTTACCGCATTCGCACGTGACGTTGTTTGTATCGATGTAGCCTCATCTTCCCTACACCTTTACTCGATATATTCAAAGATTTCCATACAATCTAGTTTCCACTGTGGCCAGCGGGTAAACGTTCCGCTATTGTCATCTGTCCTAATGCGTTAGGAGACCTTGGTTTTCCATAAATGTACTCTTGTCGTTTCAGGTGGTCCAATAAATTCCCGTTATGCTCGCAGGAAGCTTCTTCTAAACTTGAGTCTCTGAAGTGTAAATACATGGCCGTGCTGTGGCTGAGTACTTCCTCGTTCTAATATAGCCCTCTCCTTGCTCCCAGCTATTTCTCTTCGAATGCTGGGCGGAGCAATCCCAGCAAGCTGACGGAGCCTGTTGACTGGCGTAGACGTTAAGCAGCCTATCACTAGCCTACATAGCTCATTGAGGACCACATCCACCTGTCTGGCATAAGATGATGGAAACAAACTGGGCATGAATTGTAACATAAAGCCTCCGCACGAAATAACACTCAGCGATGTCACGAGAACGAAGTTTAGTGTAGTTGTACTGTCATAAGATGCACCAAAATACAAGCCTTATGGAATTCAGAATTTTAAAAATATTGCAGACGGCTTGATATAAAACAATGACATCTCTAACTGTCCGCGCAAGTAAAATTCCTAATTATTTTTCAAAAATTCCATAATTATAAGTGCACATTTCTCTAAAATTATATATGCAACATTTAAATATGCAGTGTGCTTGGTCACACAAAATAACACAATGGTGTATATTGGCAGACCTATGTTACTTGACGAATTCGACGCCAACGTTTACTCAGTGAGCTGCAAACAAAACAGAAACCAAATGTAAAATTAATTTTACAACTCAAAACGTGCTGGGATAAGGTTACCGCCAAATATTTACTAAAGGCAATCATTTAAACGAAAATTGGAAAGAGGGGAGAAAAAAAACGCGACACTTGTTACCGACTAGCGCATACAATAAAGATACGACAGATTAATTTTCATCTTCTGCGCATGTCTGCACCATTGGCTATAGCAAACTGTCCACATAACTTCAAAATAATCGTGTTCAAACAGTGACGCACACTTTTATTTCCACATGCAGTTTTAAATCGATTCGTACTCTTATGAAATATAATTTATTTCGTTCATTTGGATAAATATATCATAAATGCACAAAAATTGTCCAGAGGCAATGTAATAATATTCCAAAACACGCATCAGTGTAAATATTCGTAGTGTGTTAACGTTACTCCGAGTCACGTGATTTTGACAGTTGTAATGGCACAAAAATAAAGTGCAATGTAGAGATGCGGAGGTTGTTACCCGACCAACTGGAATGAGTTCTCTACCCTGTATTCCCTCTACGCTAACGACACATTAGGCTACATAGTAGAAAATAAACAGAAGCACAGTGACGTAGTGGTCGTTTATATGTTAACATTCTAAGGTTCTGAAAGTGCGCGTTGTCCTGGGAAAGGGGTATGTTTGCACCATGCTGCGGAGCACACTTTATCGCCTTGGGCCGTTTCTAAGCTCTTAGTGACGAATGACGTTCAGATGTGCTGCTATATGCTGTCCACAGTAAAGTGAGCACTTTTGAGCCCCTAGTTACTTTTTCCCTGTCAGCCATTTTGTTACCCTTCCGCCACTTTTTTAAAATAAATATTGACATGTAAGTAATAAGCACAGTGTATATATTTCATCGAACTTGAAAGTTAACATCTAAAGCTACAGTAAAATATATTTTTCTACTGTTATTTCAAATGAGAGGACTTCAAAACGTGTTCACTTTACCGTGAATAGCCTATAACAATATTAATATCGCAGCACAGAATAGGTAAGTATGTAGAAGCGAAGTGGCGTGGGGGTTCCTTTGGTATGTACGTACCGATTCGCTGATTGGCTGCGACGGGTCCTGGCGTGTCTGGCTGGCTATATGCGTGGTACGGAATTGACCGCTTGGGCTGCCGGTTGGCGAGTATGTTGCCAGGCGCTCGCTGATTGGCGAACGTCGTTGCGACAGTCTTTCTGGCCGGTGACGCCATTTTGCCAACGTTTGAATTCGCGGTATAAGCTGCTGTTTTACTTCCGTACTGTTAATTATTCTGTTGTCGGAGTCCAGGATCTTCGAGTTAGTTCCGCCTCAGATTGTTTGGGTACTATCATATTAAACAGTAAAGGTGTACTTACAACCATCCGTCGCACCCGTCAGTCGCCCGTCCGTTAGGCGGTCACATGATCTTCAACCAATCGCAGGGCAATTTTTTTTCCTATCCGCCAATCCGTCAAACATGTCTGAAACTTAAACTTTCGACGGACCGACGGATGGGCCATCGCCTTCTGACGACATTCCGTAGACGCGAATACGTACGTTGAAATAAAATGCAAGGCGGTGGATATGTGTTTATTTATCTTGGTGGCAAATTCAGGAATTTAAAAATTAAATAATCATTCAGTATTAACTTTTATCACGTACAAAAATTATTTCCCCGAAATGTTTCTCTCTTGAAAATGTATTTCCAACCAGAATATACCTTCTACGAAAGAAAGATCGTGATGTCATGTTGTCACCTGAAATCTTGCCGAACAGAAGGATCGAGGAACGACGGATTGTGGTAAGTCGCTTTCAAGTGACAGACAAAAAAAAACAGACGGATGACTGACTAACAGGTGGTACGGATGGTTGTGAGCCCAGCTTTACTGTCTGAGCCCCCTCCCCTTTTTTTTCTCTCTCTATCTCTCTCTCTCTTTATACGTATTGGGCCAAACGCCTATTCCAATATATAAAACGTTTACATAAGCAACTTCGCCAGTAAAAGATTTGAACTCAGTTCAAGAAAATACGAACCATAAAACAGGCCAATTGTTAACTAGATTCTAGTCTCGTGTGAACAGTCAGCAGCGTGGCCAACTGAATAAACACGCGAATGAGGAGGTACCAGGCCGTTTGATTTAGAACTCCGGCCGCTAGTAAGTACACATGTTCTTGAAACATGTATAAAGGCTGTTCGCGATAAAGTGAGCACTTTTGAAATAAACCTTAGAAAAAAGTCACTTCCCCAACCTGCATATATTTCAGTGGGCGCACTGAATGACATTCGCCCAGTAAAGTTGGTAACGATAGATGGACTGTAGTTCCATATCTTAACGTCGAATAAAAAGTGTTAGTAACCATTCGTGATATCTTAAATGATTTATTTCGCTTTTTGTTTATAAATGCATTTAAGTGTAAAGAGTAGCAGATTTGTAAAATATTTACTTTCCTAATAATTGCACAGTTTTACTTAACCGACGCATGAATAAAGTAATGACGCCCATCGCAATGTTAAATTTACATAAGGCGGAAGAATGCACAACTTGCATACAAGTAGATCGTAAGCAGGGCTTCCAAAAGTGCTCATTTTACCGTGAACAGCCTTTAAGAGATATTGAAATTCCAACAGCTACAAACAGTAGTCTTACACCGCGCGTTTTTGTTGACATCTTCGCGATTCCAAACAATCTCGAGCTATTCGGGTCCCATTCGTAAGACATTTCGTTTTGACCTCGTCACATTAACGCGCTTTTCGTGCACCTGGGAGGCGCTAAGCAACATAAACACAGTTCTCTGGCCCGTGCTAGCTAAGACGTCTCGACGTTCGTGTGGCGAGAAGCCCGGCAAGTGACGGCTCGAACCAAATATCCGGCGTAACTTAATTTACACGCAACAAGTATGCAACCAAGCCGCTAGGCACTCTCCGCAATTGCAGGGCTCTCGTCAGCTTTAGCCCTTCCGTGCATAACGGAGCGAAGCAAAAAAAAACCCGACTTTTAAACTTCATTTTCTCTAGTGTGCTCTGAATTTAAGAGTAACAAAACACGCGTTCATATTAAGTTAGTTTTGATAAGGAGTCCTACAATACGTCAGTACTTCATGCTAGATTTTAAATTGTGTCATTTTATCACCTTGTTGACTCCTCAATCTGTAAAAAAAGACCATTGTTTATGTAAGGCCATTTGTAAAATAGGTACTTTGCGACTTGTTCAGGACACGATTGATGCATAAGCGCCTACTCTTTAAAGAGGCACGAGGGCTCGATCTCCCAAGAAACTTTTTCTTGGGGGCTATGCGCCTCGGGAAATAAGGCAAATGTTATATATATGCACACATCTTAGCAGTAATACCTGTCTCTATTAGCACTTAGGACTTAACTTCATTAATTTTATTGATTTATATGCTACATCACATGTTTGTATTGTTCTTATTTTCAAGTTGAATGTGAACTTCATTTTTTAAAAGCTGAACATGAATTTATGTAAAATGATTTGATTACAAGAACTGCGACTTGATATCATGATTTGTAATACATACATATACCTATGTGTATCCAAAAAAAAATGCGAGTGTTCACTAATTATCATGAGTTCTGACTTCTGGTCCTGCGCAACGAATAATAATTTTTCCGTCTCGTGCGCTCCCCTCCCCCCCCCCCCCCCCCCTAAATGCTAGCTTGGTAGCCGTTCTTGCTTCACGGATATTGCTCGTATTCAGCTTTAAGTTACTGCTGCATTTACACCGCCGAGAATGAGCGTCTACTTCGCCGAAATTTAAACGCCAGACGTTGAAGGAATTTTGCACGTCTGAGACCTAAAAGCGTTGGAGCGCTAGGGGCGACCGAGATATGTGCGTCAACTCTCTCATCGCCTCTACGCGCAAAGCACTGAACTTGCGTAAAGTCTTGCCGTCGAAAACACGCCTCTATGAGACTTTCGGCTGAGACCGTACCATTTTATGACGTAATAATAAAAATAAAGGTCTGATGCACGTCCACATGTTTCAATGTTTTGTACCGCAATGCTCATACCTAAAAATTACCGTGGAGGAAGTGAGAAACGTACACAGCCGCGTAAAGTTTCTTAAATGCTATTCGTAAACAGACCTCACTCAGACATGTTGGACGGTTTCTTAATAGAACGTTTTCTACTGGAGCTCTGTATACCGTTCGGCGGCCTACCCAGGAGGCCACCTTTAAACCAAACGCAGTATTGCAACTCAGGAGTTCCTCATCCGCGTGTCTGCTGCCATACTGCAATCTAAAATCTGAATCAGTGGTTTCAGTTTGTAGAATTATTTTACTGAGTCTTCAACTGATGAGCTCTTATCTACTGGCGAATCCGTGAAATACGCTGAGGTTCTATACATAGCTAGGCGAGTGCAATATGCTAATAATCACTAGTACAGGCTGTTCACGGTAAAATTGGCACTTTTGAAAGCCCTTCTCAAGATCTGCTTGTATGGACGTTGTGTATTCTTCCGCCTTATGTTAAATTAACAATGCCATTTGGCCCCAACACTTTACCCATGTGTCGATCAAGAGAAACTATTATATTATTAGAAAAGTAAATATTTTTACAAATCTTCTATATTTTTACAATAGGGTGCATTAAAAAAACAGTAAGCGGAAGAAATATTTGTATTTAACTTACCACAAGTGGTTACCTAACACTTTCAATTCTACGTTAAGACACGGAACTACTTTCCGTCCATCGCTATCAACTTTACTGAGTGCATGTTACTCAATGCGCCCGTTAAAATGTATGCAGGCAGGCAGGAGCAGTGACATTTTTATAAGGTTGATTTATAAAGTACCCACTTTATCGTAAACAGCCTTTGCACATTTTTCGTCTATATTTATGTGATGGGGTTTGTCAGCGATTTTTGTAAACATCCTGCATATAAAATGTTTACTGATGAATGAATGAGCGTTCCTATAATATAATGTTTGAGGAGAGGGCGAAATTATAAATGCTATGTTGTAACCAAACTACAAAATTTGGAGGGGCTACAGTGTACTACTGTACACCTCTGAGTCCCTAAGTAGTACCGATAGGCCACTGGAAATACAGATTTTCCTATTTCGACGTGCTGATCGTCTGTTTCGGATATGCACGCTCAACAGTGAGGAAGACAAGCGACTGAACTTCTGACATTCTACCATTTAAACAGCCAAGGCCCCCACACTGCACTCTTAGAGGCTTGAAGTACTTACATATGCTGATTGACGCTCGTTTTTATCTGTAGCAACACACCACCACGCCGCCACAGAATCAGTGACACCTCATGTGTCGCGAAGCGGACAAGACATCTAGGTGCAGCTTCCCTCAGCACCTCGCTGCTTCTGAGTTTGCGTTGAGAGAATGGTGGAGTCTCTTCACCGCGAGATCTTGAAAACCGGCGAGGGTCAAATTATGTGAGAATGGAGCAGCGCCGGAATGTAAGGTCGAGGGAGATTGGATATCCCCGGGAAAACCCGCCGACCAGAGGCATCGTCTGGCACAATTCCCACTAGTAAAAATCCAGAAGTGACCCGGCCGGGGATTGAGCCCAGCTCGTCTTGGTTGCAGGCGAGCAGGCTAACCGCTCAGATACCGTGGCCTCTCGCTGCTACTAAGTAAACTTACTAGAAGATATACTCACAGATAACTGAGCAGCTTTGAAAGATATCTACCTTTTAAAATGTCACTGTCCCAACCTTGCATGTATTTTGACGGGCACAGTGACTGGCCTTGGCTCAGTAAAGTTGTTGCAATAACCGTTACCGGGGGGGGGGGGGGAGATATAAGTAGTTTCAGGTGTATGTAGTGGTAAACCTGCTCGCCTCCCACCTAGGCGAACCGGGTTCGATTCCCGGGCGGGGTCGCTCCCGGATTTTCGCATGTGAGAATCGTGCCGGACGATGCCGCTGGTCGGCGAGTTTTCTCGGGGATCTCCCGTTTCCCCTGCCCTTACATTCCGGCACTTCTCCATACTCATAGGCTCTCAAGACCTCGATGTTAAGAGCCGTCCAAATCTCTCCATACCACTGCCACAATGAATGAAGGTGTCCTGTTACAATTTGTAAACAATCGATTTTTTTTCCCACGAATGTAGGCATACTGTCGTCACATAGCGTCATCGTAAATCTCAGAAATGCAATGAGTTTCTCAATTCACCAAGACCAATACTGGCAAAAAATGAATTAAAAAACTTTTGATGTCAATTTACTCAGAACTCTGATTTTGTAACGTAACACCTTCATTCACTTGTGTCTTCAAGCAACAGCAATCTAGTGACTTCTAGTCTTCTAATTGTTATATTACACTGCAATGCGCAAGTAAAGAGAGAGAGAGAGAGAGAGAGAAAGAAAGAAAGAAGGGGGGAGGAGATTCACGAGGGGAACAACGTGAACCAACTCATAAGTATAATGCAAACAGTTTCAGTGATAAGAACATCAAAACATAAGTGGGAGGGGGACGGGGGTTATTATTCACAATCCGGTTTGAGTACGTATCTCCTTCTTTAGTTTTTATTGAACCAAACGTCTTGTTTTCCAGTTTTTAAAATCCGGATGTGCAAGTGGTTACTTCTGTTACCAATGAAATCCAAAATTATTACCTAAGTAATGTTAAACCGACAGAAAGCACAAAGACCAACAAAATGCATTATATATATATTTTTATAATATATTCTATATAATTAAAACCTTGAATAATATAAGTAATACCGAAATAATTAATTATAGCAATGATTACATTAAATAACTAAACATTTATCGATGTACCAAGTTTTGCTGACATAAAGTTCGCAGCTTGGGATTCAGGCAGCCGGCAAGCACACAAGCCGTGCTACGGATCTCTCGTCAACAGGGAGTGACGTCATGGGTGGGTCCGACAGGCAAAGGAGGGAGTATTTGCTATGCCGTCACACCACGCACAAACAGCCAACACATTGTAGCAAAGGAATGATAAAAACCCAGGAACTTCCTGGTGCTAAATGCGGTCTAGTTTTCCATGTTTACCAGGGTGTTTACGTCAAATGACAGCCGCCCGGGCTGTCGGAGGTATAGGCCAGTCACGATAACGTGAGAACTTTTTAAGGCCCTTGTGAATTTTTTATTTCAGTTAATTTCTATCATCTGCCACTTTTCAAAATAAATACTCCCATGTGACTAATAAACACAGTGTATACTTTTCACCACTTGCAGAAATTGACGTCTGAGTCTGTAATAAAATGTATTTGCTAGTGGTTAACGCCTGCAGGAAGGGCCTTAAAAAGTGCTCACTTTACCGTGAACAGCCTATAAAGCATATACAGAAGACCCTTAGCATTCGGTGGTAGTTTATTCAGTTGTTGGAGCGCACTGTTTTGGCATTCTAGACACGTGGTGTACATGAGAACAACTGACGTTACGGCCGTCGGCCAGCGACTTTGATATGACATAATCGTAGGTACCTGGAATTTGCCGGGCTGCAATGACGCGGCGGCTAGAGTACTCGCCTCCCATCAAGGCGCACCGGGTTCGATTTCCACTAGGGTCACTCTCGGATTTTCGCACTGGGAATCGTGCCGGACGATGCTCGCTGGTCGGCTCATTTTTTAGGGATCTCCCGTTTCCCCCACGGGCCCTAGCAACTCCTCGTTAATGCCGGGGAGACAACCAGATGTGAGCGAAGTTCAGTTTTACTCAACTGTATTATGCATTGTTTAGGATTCAGAGGAGAGTAATTGGAAATTATATGGTTAATTGGACAATGAATATGACATCCCTACCATAGTTCTTTTCCAGCCGCACTAAGGACCGGGTGGGTTAGCACTATATTAATAGCTCATAGTCACCGCCACTGTTATAAAGGAACGCTAATCAGCAGGGACAGGTGTTTTTGGCGGAAATATTTCAAGGCCAGCTGTACTCCAACACACTTTTGTTCATTTGCATTTTCGTGATTGGATGATTTTAAACGTCACGTGCCTCAAGCGTCTGTCAGCGAATCATGAACGTTCAGTATCAGGGTGCTTCATTCTGATTGGCCCAATCAAATAAGAACATGTCTTCTCACGTAGACACTCGACCAGTAGTCAAAGGAAGTTGTGGTTGTGGACGTAGAATATTGAAGTCTAGCATGGCAATAAATATTTTCGCGATAAACACCTGTCCCTACTTTTCAGGGAACAGCTCACAAGCTAAATTAAACTAATTTCACACCAAAAACCACACACATACACACACACACATTCATTGCTGGTTTAAGGCCATTCAAGAGTCTAAAATCATTTTACACCTTTTCAGCACATTGCATTTTATTTTGTGGTGGCGTGAATTAATAGCCTGAAAAAACTTATGTCGGTCGAGGATAAATACACATCAAAAATAAATTAAACGAGCTATAATAATTTTAAAGTTATATAGTTTATCACACAAAATTAAAATTTGGTCAAAATAACTTCAGCTACAGTTCAAAATAATTGTTTATGTCATTAGAATACCATGAACAATATTACTTGGACATTTTTATGCTGTTCGCAAGTATTTCAATTTTAACTTTTGTGATAAAATTTGAAGTCGACACAGTTACCGCAGGTGTACCAAGTGTCGGATTTCAAATAAATTGTAACATGCCACTTGTGCGACTTCGATAAATACTTCATTTGAACACCAAACATCGTGTTGAAATAACTTTGCACTCTGTATACATTTGCTGGAATTTAGACAAGCTAGAATTGTGTCACTTATATCCATCATTGCAGAAAAGACATTTCTGCTGGTCCCTACTTTCGTACTTACCACCGTACTGTTAGTCACAACAAATGTTACTTGCTTGCTGCACTGAATAATGTTTAGTCTGTTACAGTCTGTCAGCCAATGTGCAGTACAGAGTAGTGCCACATTGACTGTCTCTAAATCGAATAATCTTTTCTGTGTGTCAGACAACACAATCTATAGCGTTCATTTACATTGTTATAAAAATATTAAACTTTATTCACGATGATTAGTGTTGATGTGATCTAAAGTTATTTTAACATCTTTTCAAGCATTAACGAAACAATAAAACTACATAAAGGCTGTTCAGGGTAAAGTGAGCACTTCTAAGGCCCTAGTTACTTTTTCCTTTCAACCAAATTTTATCCTGTTACCACCCCTTAAATTAAATGTTGCCACGTAAAGGCTGTTCACGATAAAGTGAGCAGTTTTGAAATCAACCCTAGAAGAAAGTCACAATCCACTACGTGGATATATTTTAACGAGCGCACTGAGTGACATGCGCCCAGTGAAGTTGGTAACGATGGAAGGGAAGTAGTTCCATATCTTAACGTCGATTAAAAATGTTATGTAACATTTGTGACGACTTAGATGTTCGCTTTCTGGTTTTTTTTATGCATCGAATTATTAAAATGTGCAGATTTTTAAAATATTTACTTTTATAATAAAATCAGAGTTCTCTTGACTGACGCATGAATAAAGTATTGAGACCGATGGCAATATTAATCTTACATAAGGCGGAAGAATACGCAACGTGCATACAAGTAGATCTTAAGCAGGGTTTTCAAAAGTGCTCATTGTACCTTGAATAGCATATAAGTAACAAACACAGTGTGTATATTTCACAGCATTCGGAAGTTAACGTCTAACGATAAAATAAAATATATTTACTGATTATTATTCCGAATGAGAGGGCTTTCAAAAGTGCTCATTTCACCGTGTATATAATAATGTGTATCGCAGTGAAAAAAAACTAGTAAAAAAAGCTGCTATTGATGAGTAAAAGTATCCCTTTGTAATTCATTTAAAATTTATGTTTTAAGGTTTTTCATAGATGCGTCATCATATATATATATATATATATATATATATATATATATATATATATATATATATATATATATATATATATATATATATATTGTGTGTGTGTGTGTGTGTGTGTGTGTATATATATATATGTGTGTGTGTGTATATATATATATATATATATGAAAACTGTAGAAAAAATAATAGTTCAAATAATATTAAGAAAGTTGAAGTGTTTTATCGAAAGAGTTTACAAGATATTGTGTGTGTACGCGAATAATCTTATAGTTAGTCAAATATTTAGAATTAGTTCTCTACTATTATCCAGTTGGAATATACGTGTAACTAAATTACAAATACACAATAAGGTAAAAATAATGTTATGTACACTCGAAAACCATCTCATATTTTTTTGATCCTACTAAGGGACTGAACCTTCGTCAGTGTTGAAGTACTTTGAATATACATCTTTGGTACCGTAGGTTTATTTTCCATATTCCAACGGACTTTTAGTTTTAGCCTTGTTTTCCATTTTGTGAGGTGGTGTTTGAAAATAATATTTTTTGTTTCGATATATTTTTCTAAATGGCAAAAGCATAGTCTTCAACAAAGACATAGATTCAGAACAATATGTGTTAATTATTTAATTACCCTTTAAAACAAAAACAAAAGTCTCTATTTTGTTGAGCTTAGATGTTTTCTATAGACACCTACTTCCAAATATTTTCCCGTAAACAACATTTACTGTTAGTGGCGTAGACACGGATTTTATTTGGAGGGGGAAACGAGAAAACGATGATTTGTAGTATATTTTAAATTTTACGATGGACGCACAATATACACTTTGTTTGAGAAATAACGTATGTGATTTTGTTTTACTGGTGCAGTAGTTTCGAGCCTGCATGTGGCACAAGACGTAATTATTTCAGAAAGATGTTTCCTTCAGAAAGGCGGTACCGCAAATACTATACTCACGAGAGATTTCTTGGATTTTAGAGGATAGTGTACAGAAATTGTTTCTGTGAAATAATTGTTTGCGTGAATACGCGTACCTTAGTAAACAAATGTTCTGCAAATACGATTTTTGTCATAAAAGATAAAAAAAATTATATATGCCACTATATTTTACTTTTTTCATATTAAGTACATTCTTGGAGGAAAAAAAAAAATTCCTGAAAATGGTCAAATATCGCATTTTTAAAGCTTGTGTATGCAGTTTCCAGCGGCACTAGAAAAGTACGAAGATACGGGCGTAGTTTAATCCGTGGGCTTTCAACGCGTGTAATAAAGTCCCACTGTTACATATCTAATTTACACAGTTCAGCGTCACAAAGAAACACTGCACTCCTTGCGCGTAGGAGCGATGAGGCGCTAGGCGTGCGTGTTAGTGTCGCCCGTATCGCTCCCTTGCTACTCAACTACTTACCTTGGACGCGCAACTCCATCCCACGCGGTGAATAAACTCAGCTTTCATCATAATATGTTTTTTTTCTAAACGTATAACGGGAATTTCGATATATATATATATTATATTTAAGATACGTACAAGCCATATATATATATATATATATATATATATATATATATATATATATAGCTTGTAGGTCATGTTATCTCAAATATAAAAATCTACTTTGAACTAAAAACAAAAAAATTCTTTGACTTCTGGAAGGGGAATACGTTACCTTCATTCCGTTCCTTAGCTACACCACTGTATTGTATTTCGTAGCCTAGACGAGCTCGTGTTTTTTTGACAGCTCTTAAAAGCCACGCCGCTTTCACGTCAAGATAATGTATGTATCCTCAGACAGACAACAGCTGCTCTTGTCGACACAACACGCGTTGTTTACACGCATACTACTGCGAACCTTGAGTGAGGTCGCAGACGTCGGCAGAAGTTAAATGTGGGAAATGTTTTGTTGTTAAAGCACGGTAGTAGTGATAAAGGCTATTCACAATAAAGTGAGCACTTTTGAAATCAACCATATAAAAAAATCACTGCCCCTGCCTGCATATATTTTAACGGGCGCACTGAGTGACATTTAAGAGTGTAAGGTAACCATTTGTGATAATTTAAATTATTTCATTCGCTTTCTGTTTTTTTATGCGTCGAAGTGAAAAAATTAGCCGATTTGTAAAATATTTACTTTCCTAATCATTTCACAGTTTCACTTGGTCGACACATGAATAACGTGATGAGACCCATGGTAATGCTAATTTTACATAAGGTGGAAGAATACACACCATACATACAAGTAGATCTTAAGCAGGGCTTTCAAAAGTGCTCATTTTACCGTGAATAGCCTATAAATGCATATTAATAATTATTTACTACCAAGACCCCGTCCAAACTTCCCTTTCTCTTTCAAAATTTTTGACGAATGAAAAATATATCTCCTGCGTACTTCTTCACAGATATATCGTAATCAGTAAAAAGGCTGTTAGCGGTAAAGGGAACAATTCAGAAATTAACATTTGGAAAAAAAATGTCAGTGCCGACAACTACATAAATGTTACACGCCTCCCATTATTGGCAGCGAATTTATGAAAGTAATTCCAACAGTCGTCATAGCATTGAAGCAGGAATCACGTAAATCGAACAAACCCAACACGACTCGACAATTAAAGTTTCACTGTGACTGCTTGAATTACAGAACGTCACGACAGAACCGAAAAGACGCTCTCGGCATTTTACCTAACTATTTAGAAGGCGCTGATAGGCTATACTCGATTCAAAGGCGGTGGACAAGAGTGTAATTTGGAATAAATGATGATGACAAAGTGTTATCACTAATGCATACAAAGGTAAAATTACTATTTTAAAGAATTAAATACAGTAATTTTCAATTCTTTTTACTTTTGAGCTGAGTATTTGCCATTGTAGGCAAAGCTTGCAATAAAATTTCATTTTGCAAGGTTGTACACTCTGTGCGTCGTGCCGTACGACTCGACGAAAATAGAAACCATTTATAATCCTAATAACTGGTCGGACGACAGATTTTGTCGGACTTACGTCAGATATATCTTGTATTTCATTGGCTGTTTAGTTTTAAGTGTCGTGTCGTGCTTGTTGCGGCTATGAAATTCCGGCATGAGGGTGTAAGTCAGTGTATCTTTCTTTGTACACATAAGAGGATAAGAGCACGAACTTGCATATCACTGTTACATATTCACTCTCCTCAAAATCCCACGGGCTCTTGGATGGAGCACGAACAATGTGAGGTGGCTCACGGATATATTAGCTTTATAAATGGCGGAAAGATACAAAATTAGAAGAAAAATATATACTAAGCAAGGCTTTTAAAAGTGCTCGATTAATCATGACCAGCCGATAGAGGCTGTTCACGATAAAGTGAGCACTTTTGAAATCAACCATAGAAAAAAATCACTGCCCCTGCCTTCATACTTATACCTATTTTAACGGGCGCACTGAGTGACATTCGCCCAGCAAAGTTGGTAACGGTGGATGGAAAGTAGTTCTATATTTTAACGCCAAATAAAAAGTGTAAGGTAACCATTTGTGATAACTTAAATTATTTTATTAGCTTTGTGTTTTTTTTTTTTTTTAATGGATTCAAGTGAAAAAATGAGCAGATTTGTAAAATATTTACTTTCCTAATCATTTCACAGTTTCACTTGGCCAACGTATGAATAAAGTGATGAGGCCCATAATGCTAATTTTAGATAAGGCGGAATAATACACAACATACATACAAGTAGTTCTTAAGCAGGGCTTTCAAAAGTGCTTATTTTATCATAAACGACCTATAGCTACTATTCCGCAGAAGCAGGAAGTAAAGGGGAGAACACAAAGCTACTTTACCAAATGCTTGCTAACGTTTCAAAAGTTTACCAATTGGGGGATTGTTTGTACAGCTCCGGGTTAATAACATTTTAAAAATCAATGTGAGAAAAAATACTTCTTGTAACTGAGTATTCTATATCGTGGACGCATGCTTGTAGAGACGTTGATGGGGAAATAAAAAGTATCAGCATCTTCACGCCTAATCGAAAGTGTAATTTTTAAACAAACTGATGTCGACTCATTTCTGTTTTATGCGCATTAAGGAATGCATTGACGTAACTGCAAGATATTTATGTTGAAAATAATCTTAAAGGGTCGTTTGGTTGACGCGTGATAATGTTTCTATGTGTGTGTATGTATATATGCATATATATATCTGTGTGTGTGTGTGTGTGTGTGTGTGTGTGTGTGTGTGTGTGTGTGTGTGTGTGTGTGTGTGTGTGTGTGTGTGTGGTGTGTGTGTGTGTGTGTGTGTGTGTGTGTGTGTGTGTGTGTGTGTGTGTGTGTGTGTGTGTGTGTGTGTGTGTGTGTGTGTGTGTGTGTGTGTGTGTGTGTGTGTGTGTGTGTGTGTGTGTGTGTGTGTGTGTGTGTGTGTGTGTGTGTGTGTGTGTGGTGGGACAATACACGACGGCCGAGAGAAAGCTCTAGTCAAGTGTGAACCAAGTTAAACGTTTACAATACCTTACTTCCAAGAGTTAACAGGCTGCCCGCGATACAAATAAACAGTTTTTTTTTTTTACTGCGTTGGCACTTTCAGGTGAACATCTATCCGATGTGCGATATGATTCATTCTCCCGGCATAGAAAAATAATTTAATGTGAAGACTAAACACATACGCACACACGCTTTCATCATGTGACATCAATATAAAGCCTATATTGTCAACGTCGAATCTTGCTCGTCAAATATCTCCGTTCAGCTACAGGAATAGGCCTATACACTGTGGTCTATTTGCGGTTTCTTCACACTTTTTGAATCAAACCTTTGAAAAGTAACCCCATGTATGACATGTCTGGTTGTTTCCTTGTTACACGTTACAAACGTTTAATACTTTTATTAACATAACAGTATCTTAGTTTTAGTTAAAATGAACTTTTACCTATGTTATATCTATAAGTTTTAATATTTTATCTATAATTATTAAAACCAACAAAACCAGAGAGAAAATAAGAAAATGTTCATGTAAAATAATGTTACAGTGACGTGCACGAATTCAGTGCGCTGTCCCTTTGGTGTAGGCAGTGTCCGAAATGGCAGATTTTGTTGGCACAGTGATCACGTGATCCGATTTTCTATACAAAAATGATGACGTATTTGGTAATTTAGTATTCCGTATCTAGCGGATGTTAGAAAAAAAAACAAAATGACGAAATCTGCGAAATTTTGGTTTTGACCTTCGAAACATAAGTGAATACGCAATAAAAACATTTTAAAAAGAAATAACGGTTCATGAAATATACCAGGCATGTTTTAAAAAAACAAGTAAGTGCTGTGCTTTGTATATATATTTCGCAACAATTTTTTTTTATGTCGTTATTGCGTAATTTATAATTTTATTATTTATCAACATATCGTAGCATTCCAGTGATGCTTATAGATATATTACGTACGTCTTAAACATTAAATTTAGATAAAATCCAGTTTCACTGGTAATGTCAAAATTCGTTGCTGCGAGTGCTGAACAAGTGACTGTTGACAACGTCCGAATTTAAACTTACGAAATGACAAATTACAAAAAACGAATTTGTCATTTCGACTTTTATTAATTAATTTATTTATGTATTTACGACTTATTAAATAGAAGTGGCGAAGTTAAGGCATAACCGCATTGTCTGACACTTGACAACCGATAGAATGAAAAATAAAATAAACAAAAGATACTCATAGATAGCAAATCACGAAGTTATGAAACTAAGAATATAATATGAATTATCATAAAACGAAGAAAACACACAGACAGCAAGAGCATTAAGTTATGAAAGGATAACAAAATAAGTTACAATAAATTTTAATACCACTTAGTAGCAGTTTAAGCTTTATTTGCATGAGGTGGAGGAATATCCTGGAAGTAGAACTTTAACAGGGCTTCAGAAAAGTTGGAAGTAATAAAGACCAGCTTATACATTTGCAACGTAGTAAGTAAATGGACAAATGAAAACAAATCCCTGTTGTCCGATACGTATTCTCCGCTTTCTAAGCTGTCTCCCCAGTGAAAGAACGCTGTGTTTTAGAGCTATTTCCGGTTCAGAGAAGCAACGGCGACTGCGAATACCACCGCGTGACGTCACCAAGCAGTCTTGCAGCTGTAAGAGAGAGAAAGGTGGCTGCGGCTAGAGATCAGAATCACGTCATCTGAGTGTGAAGTCACCGTTCAACCGTCATTTGGCCGGCTGTTTGGTACGTAGTGACGTAACAGAAAATAATAATGCGTAACGTTTTCCCCGTCAGAAATGTATTATTCATGGCTATTCGCGCGGATATTAATAGCCCAGTGACTCCAGTCTTTATTCTGTCTTTTGGACGATGGGAAAGTGTAAAACACGATAAATTAATACGCTTACCATCAGAGAACAGACAATCGTGAAAGTGACCACACCAAACAACCTTAGTACTGGAGTGTGTGCCGATGTTTCGAATTACCTATATTTCGTTTAATTCGCAAGTAACGAAATGCTACCGCACCATATGACACGAACGATATCAACGTACTCTCATAACTTTATTTACAGTTTTGAAAATTTGTCTCCGTATGTTGCATAAAATTTAAGGTTCTTTGTCACTGTGTATTTACATAATGACAGATAACTGGAATGTGCAACTTCATATTATACTACACTATCGATCAAAAAGTAATTGGACACCCATGAAGATAGGTTATTCAGTACATCAGTTGACTCGTGTGGCCGCCATACGCTGCAGGCCGGTGTAGAACCAGTTGACAAGGAGATGGCATGAGGTACAGAGCTATCGGACTTCGATAAGGGCGTGATTGTGGGCTGCTATCTCATTCGGCTGTCTAGCCGGGCGATTGCACGGAAGTTAAACCGACCCAAATCAACGGCTGCATTCGTCCTGCGTAAGTGGAAGGTCGATGGTCATTGTGCCAATGCTGCACGTTCTGGGCGACCTCCAATCTTGACCGACAGAAATCGCAGAACGTTGAAACGAGAAATTGTCAAAAAATAGGGCGCAACCCATGACTAATATTCCAACAGGAGTTTCATGCAGCAACAGGAGTATCGGTTTCCACTGGAACATTGCGTACAGAGGCCCACCGACTTGGATATTTCGGAAGAGCAGTTGCACATAAGCCAAATATTACGACAAGCAATAAAGCTCGGCGACTCAGGCGGTGTTTGTACAGTCGCAACTGGACACTGGAGCAGTGGAAATCGGTTCCGTGGAGTGATGAGTCGAGCTTTTGCATTATTCCGGTCCGATGAACGTGTACGGGTGTGACGTCTACACGGGGAACGACTTCTGCCGGAGTGTATAGTGCCAACTAGGAAATTCGGTGGTGGTTGAGTGATGGTGTGGGGCTGTTTCACGGCCTTCGGCGTAGGACCGCTTATGTTTGTCCGTGGTAGCATGAACGCAGAGGCATATTATAACATTCTGGGTAATGAAATGCTCCCAAGATTGTGGTGTTTTTACGGAATGGACCCGTGTTACTTCCAGGATGACAATACCAGGTGCCATGTTTCAAGGGCTACTACGCAGTGGTACGCCGACAACAATGTTCGCCGATTGGACTGGCCCGCCAAGAGCCCCGACCTCAACCCTATAGAACATATTTGGGACGAGTCGGATCGCCGGGCGAGGGCTCGTCAGGCGCGGCCAAAATCCATTGCTCAACTCATGGAAAGGTTGCAAGAGGAATGGCTACGAACCCCCATGGATGTCCTGCAAACACTCATAGAGAGCATGCCAGACAGGGTGGATGCTGTTATAGCCGCAAGAGGTGGCCCTGCGTGAGTCTAAGGGGGTGACAACCACCGAGCAAACATTGTGGACAGGTGCCCAATTACTTTTTGGTCGATAGTGTATATTGATCGCATTAGTTAATAAAATAAATATTAAAACTTTTCAAGCTAACTTATGGCAGTACCAAACTTTTCCCACTAACTTTGAACTCTGATTCCGGTTGATTCAGTGTACATAACGTTAGCTCCTCTCCCTTCCTTTCTCCTCCCGCGGCTCACAACTAGATTGTTTTTAAACCCTTTAATGCAGAGACTAACCAAATACTTAAAAATGTCCAATAACCTGAATTTACACAAGGCATTGAAACAGCATTTGCCTTTAATATGGATGGTAAGTCACGAGCGTAAGAACAGTCCCTAATGCAGTCGAATGGGATCGAACATACGACTTCCGGAATGCGAACTAGGTTTGTCTTGGGAGGTCCTGGCCCTCAGAAGAATTGCTCATCGATTGTGAGGACTATACTGTCACCAGATTCTTGGAAGATAGATGGTATCAGCAGAGGTCCCCGCAATGAGCAACTATAATTTGGGAGCAAATCCCAATTACCAAACCGGGCCACCAAAGAGTGCACTGAGTGCAGCCGTTTTGTAAGTAACAAGTGCGCACTAAGTTAAAGTTTGTTACACACTCTCCAGAGTAAGTGCGGATAAATTGTAATGTGAAAATAATACACGGTCTTTTGAGCAATTAAGCATTTTACGCCTTCTATCACGGGCGAAAATATCACGGCGCAGATTGACATTTTAATGAATATTTATAAAAACATATTTCTAGCACCTTATGACGTGTACGGAAAATTGTATGATCTGTACAGAAACTTAACAGTCTGAATACGAAAATTGTATATTAAGTTGTTGGCAACCCTGATCGTCACTGGAAACTTCGTTTCTAGAGCCATCCTTGTGCTGGTCGAGGAGCTACTCTCATATACTCTCTGTCCACTAAGTGGCATTTAGCGACCCAAGTCTTCAAGCCGGATAACTCCCTTTTCGTTAGAGAAGATCTTGGGAGCCACGAAGCGGAGTTTCACAGGAAGATCGTTAAGCGCGTGGCTACTGCAAGTGGCTAGGTTTCCACTAAAGACAAGACGTCCAAGCAGCCTCCTTCCCATTTGAAGCCGCCCACTTTAGTGAACTATAGTTAGAGAAACTCATTCTGCCATTTTTCACGTCCTCTGGACTTAGCTGTGCATAAAACACTGATATTGTTAACTTTCTACGTGTGCCTCGTACTTTCTGAAGTACGGTACCACACATGATAATGGCGTGATTCATTTGAATTGCTCCAAGAGATTTACTACCATAATATATGGCGATGACGTGATTAACCCACGGTAGACCTATGACTGCTCAGATATTACGCTCTATCTAAACACTCCCGTTCAAACAGGTTGCACGAGTGGTGTATATCAGATACATCAGTGTGTCAACAGTGCACATATCCGTTTAGTAATCCGAGTCTTTCGTTGCTACGCCAAATGGTCGGACCCGTTTATTAACCACATGTAACAAAGGCAACTTAATGCTGAAGCCTAGGACAAACACAGATCCATATACCATTCCTTCACCAAGGTGCCGCTTTTAATCCACGCAGGTTTGGATATGTTTAACGACGTGCTAATAACAGAGCGCATACAAATTGTCTCATCAACAGGAGGAAAATGGCTCGCTCTCGCTCTCTCTCTCTATCTATTATATATATATATATATATATATATATATATATTATATATATATATATATATATATATATAAATATATATATATATATATGCCACCTGATATACTATAAAGTAATTCTTTAATTTTTGTTGAGTAGGCATTCTAGCTATTAACGTTTTACTCCCAAGAGAAATGCTACTGAATAAGTTGTGCGTGTGCACACACAGGCGCTTGTACGGTCTGTGTATGTGAGATATTGTATGTGTCTATTTATCTTCCTGTCTTCAGAACCCTGCGTACTCCTAATATAATAGTTTACGATTTGAGTTATGCTTTGCCAGGTAGTATTAATTTTCGGAAATAAAGTTACTAAATAATTTATGAATAAGTACAAAGAAAGTACCTATTTTTCTTTATACTATCATCAAGTCCTAGATTACATACAAATGCACGTACGTCCATAAACAGAGAAACGACCTCGTTAATTTTTCTTTTCAATGGAAAATAGACTGAACTCTACGACAGTGCTGTAAACAGTTTGAAATTATTTCTGCATGAAATGATTCATACATAGGTGACGAAGGGACGGAAAACAATCACTCAAATTTACTTGAAAACTATCCTTCCCAATTACTAAATTTAGATGTACACACAAGAACGTTTTGCAGTGTGACCCAGGGAGCGACTAGGTATGCGAGTATAGCGTAACTCTCTTGCCTGACAAGCCAGTGGTTAACAGCCAGCATGTAGGAAATAAGCTGGAATTTAAACCCTGACGCAACGTGCACATTGGCAGGATGTATTCTCCAGTCTGTGCCAAGAATCTCGCAAGCAAGGCAGTTCACGGGGAAGGTGTTTCATTAGCAAATTATAGTCCGCTAACTCCCAGCACCTAATTTTTGTGAGCTAGCGGATGATCCAGAACGACCTATTTAGCTACATACTAATGTGGTGTGAGTCGGGAAGCCTCCATTGGGCAGGCTTGCTTAAATTTTGAACGGATTGTAAGAAAGTTGAGAGAGATATACATAAGTTATTTACACGCTCGACCTGTGGAAAACAGGTTCTAGTTCTCGATGCAGTGGAGGTTTGAGACCAATTCTAAGACCAGAAATGATTCTTTAAATTAGATGTCAGTGTACCGTTACGACTCTTTATCGGAGGGTGTAGCTAGGAAGGATGATGCGCATAGCTTCCTCACTCATCTGAGGCTGAGGTTGGGGTTAATCCTGTCCTGTGGCACTTGGAGTGTGGGGCAACACTCTTAACTTGAAAGCACTCAGACAAGGAGTACAGATATTACGTAGGTGAATTAGGATTACAGATAAGGCAATCCTTCAGGAATCAATGAGAGTAAGGCATGGAAAAAGAACTTTGATATGGGAGGGTTAGGAACAAACTATTGTCTGTTTGTAAGTCGGCTATATCAGGCATAGGAGTCCAGAACAATGAAGAGTCTATAGCATCCACATATATAAAGTAAACGAGTTACAAGACGAATGTTGTCAAGTTTTTTTTTTTTTGCATAAGAACACTGTACTTAACACACAAACGATTATTAACCGAGCTACTTTAAAGATGGTATAGAGGTTGGGAGGGAGAACAGTATTTTTCCAACTTGAAAATTCCTAAAAAAAAATAATTTCAATGAAATGTACTTTAAATTTACCAAGAGAGAGAATTTCAATTTAAGAGCTAATAGCAGTGCACAGGTAGAAATCACACAAACAAGCAGCCTAAAATTTGTTGAAAGATGTTTCCAGAGTGATACAATTATGGGAATTGGTTGGTGCAGAAAATTTACAATTCAAATAACTTGCACGCAACATATATTCACTTCTTACTACATCACCGCCTTCGACACAAGATGCACACTAAAACCACAACAAGAACATTGTAACTATCCTAACATGGCGACCATCTATTATCCAAGATACATACCCAACACAAAAGCATAAACCTCACTTATACACAAGTAATGTACAGCACAAAAGCATTAGTCCAACATTTCCCCTTGTTGTACATTATAAAGTCTGTTTCATAGTCATAGGTATCGTTATTCACACATGTTCGACCTAAGCTACAAACAAAGTCCTGCATTTTCTTCCCAGTGAGTGTTTTGGTCAGGACGTCTGCCATATTTGAATTTGATTCCACATAATTGAATGTTACTTCCCCATTTTCAACACATTCACGGAGAAAATGGTACCTAACGTCTATGTGCTTACTACGTTCTGATGTCATCTTGTTCTTTGCCAGACTAATGGCACCTTGGTCATCCACATTTATAACAGAAGGGCCCTGCATGAATTGCTCTTTTCCTACTTTCTTCAGGAAATTTCGAAGCCACAAGTACTCCTTCACTGCCTACGACATGACTATATATCCAGCTTCAATTGTCGAGCATGCCACTATTCTCTGCTTCTTGCTCTACCATATAACGGGACCACCAGCTAGCAATACAATGAATCCACTGATTTACTTGCGATCCTTACTGTCATTTGCTCAATTAGCATCTGCAAACAGTTGCACTGGATCCCCTTTCTTCCTGTACACCAGTTTTATATTTAAGGTCCCCTTCAAGTATTTGAGAATGTGCTTTACATTTTTACAATCCACTCTTGTTGGTTCACTGCACATTTCACTCTGTTTGCAGGCTGAGAACGACAAGTCCGGACGCGTTCCATTGGCAATGTACAATAGGCTCCCGATTGCGATTGCTCTTCTGTACGTGATTTCACAAAATGGCACTTTCTCGTCCTGTGTCTGGCCTTTTGTCTCCAAGGGCACAGAGCTTCCCATGGAAATCTGCTACAATCTTTTCAACACACTTCCTCTGGTTAATCATTATCTTGTCTAAATTTTGTCTCTCAATTCCCAGGGACAGTAGGTTGGACACGCCACCCAGATCCCTAACTTCTAGTGACCCATAAGTTTTTCTTTAATCTGTTTCAGATTTGGTTCTGTTCCCACTGCTATTATGTCCTCTACATAAATCTCTATGACAAAATCCTTGTCGCAATAGAAACATGGATCAGTAATAACATTGAGTGAGACCAAATCCTTTCATCAGTTTGTTCACATACATATTCCAGTTCTTCCCCGCTTGATGCAAGTCATACATACTTTTTCTTAGTACACACACAAATTCTAAAGCATTTACATTAAAGTTTAGGCCACAGTACATATAATAATAATTTAATTGATAAATAGATGAATATTGGATAACATCCCTTCTTCAGTAAATAGTTCTAGTTGTTCCACATATACTTCATCCTGCAAAGGGATGTTGAGGTATGCTGCTGTAACATCGCAATGTTCGGCCTCCCAGTTGTTTTCCACTGCCAATGACAATAGTTTTCTTTTTGATCACTGGGCTGTATGTCTCAAAGTAGTATATCCCTGGGATTTGGCTATAGCCCTGAGCTACTAGTCTTGCCTTGTAATGTTCTGCTGTCCCCAAGTGATTGCACTTAATCCTGAAGACCCATTTTGACCCGATTACATTTCTATTTCTGGGCCTTCTTACAATCTCACATGTCTTGTTATCTCTAATGGTCTTCATTTCTTCCTCCATTGTGAGTTTCCACCTGCCAACATAATTGCATAACAATGCTTCCCCTGCTGTTTTAGGCTCAAACATTTCCATTGTAGCGTATTTCACTAGATTACCACAACCACAGGGTTTAGCTGACACTTGCTTCCTTGTTGATCTCCTTATTCCTTGTGCATGATCTTCATATCCTGAATTTTCCGCTTCTGGTTTGGGATTTCCAGCTATATTAGAGATGCTTCCCTGACCAACAGCTTCAGCAGTACCTTCACCTATCTGGACATGGTGGATTCTCCTTAGAATATTCACTTCTCTTTCCAGTTTTTCCACACCTCCATTGTCCGACACCCTCTCCTTGAAGGGAAATCCATCCTCACAAAACACTACATCCCTGCTGACAGTTAGGGCAACATTCTTTGCTAATGTTCCATAAACGTTAACCCTTCACATGTTCTGGGTATCCCAGGACATATTTTTCGGCTCTGATATCTAATATTTTTTTCACTGTGGTGGCTGCCAAAACCTGACAGCCAAACACCTTCACTCTGCTGAAATTTTCCAGAGTCAATTCCTTGCCAGTCCATAATTCAAGCAGAATTTTGTTCTGAATCGCCTGAGATGGACGATGGTTTCGAACTACCCAAGCTGTCGGTAACGCATCTGCCCAAAAGGGGCATGGTAGACCTGATTCCACCAACATACACTGCACACTGCCCATTCAAGTTAAATTCAATTTTTCTGCCTTTCCATTCTGCTGTGGAGTGTATGGTGTTGTTTTCCTATGCTTTATACCACACTTCTCTATTCTTATACTTGCCACCATTGTCAGTCTGTATCATCTTGATCCTTCCCTCATGAAACAGTTCCAATTTGCTTTGATATTTCACAAATTCCTTAAACACATCACTTTTCTGTTTTATTATCGCTACTTTTGCATGAATTGAGTAATCTTCAATGAAAGTCACATAATACTGTGCTCCTCCTAATGATCTGTGTTCAAGTGGTCCACCAACATCTTAGTGAATTAACTCTAAGGGTTTTGTGATTCTACAGTTTATCATAACTGGAAACTTTTTACGTTTAGTTTAGTCTTCCCCTGGATACACACTTCGCAAACCTGGAAATCTTATATTGAGCCCTTAACCCCTATTACTGGGATCTTTACAATGGATCCTTCATGACAATGACCCAGTCTTCTATGCCATATGGTGACATCTGCCCTGGATGCTTTCCCAATACCTTCAATTTCACTCTTGTCCTTAGGACAAGCAGTTCCTGCAGCATTCAATGTTCTCACATGATAAAGATTTCCAACTCTAATAGCCTTAAATAGGGTTTCCTCCTTTTGCCTGTCAATTATTTTAGCACAGCCTTTTTCAAAACAAATATATTTCCCAAGTCCCTCAATGCAGCTAACTGATATTAGGTTGTCTGATAGGTTAGGTACATAAAGCACAGTACTTAACCTAATACTCCAACCGCCACATTCCTCTGACATTTGTAACAACACTGTACTTCGCCCTCTGATTTGCAAGGGTTCACCATCTGCAATGCCCACCACACCTGTTTCTTCTGTCATGTTTTCAATGAGTTCAGGGTGTGGTGTCATGTGATGAGATGCTCCAGAGTCCAGTAACCATTGACTACTTTTCAAGGTTGGTTGCTTGACACACAGCACCCTGTATTCTTTCACTGATCCTCCGACTTGTTTATCTCTCTTGCCTCATCTTCATCTGCTGACCTCTTTCCTCTTTCTTTATGTTCATCTCTGTAATGTACACAATTCTTCGCAATATGCCACTTCTCACCACAAGCATAACAGATCCAAAACCTTTGTATCCTTAGCTGATTATTTTTCCTAGGAATTGGAGTTTGTTTCCTTTTAGTAGATAAGGCCATGGAGATTTCATCCACCTCAGCATCACGATACATCCTTTTCTCTTCAATTAACAGACCTGCTTTTGCAAGCTTTGTACTCACAGCTTTTTCATCTCTTTCTAAACTCCTTACAAATCCCTCATATTTCTCCATAGGTAACCCCATAAAAAAACGAGTGTTAATACTTGGCCTGTGAACACAATTCTGGACTTACGAACCTTATGGTTGAGAGCTTGAATTTTCGACATGTACTCCTGAAACTCGTGTCAGCAGTTTTCCGCACATTCATCAGTTCTCTTACAAACAGAATTTGATGTAAAAGACCATACCTTGGATGGATTTCTTCGAGCGCCTGCATGTTTCCTTCGCTCTTGTGCACTCGCTTATATCATCGAGATAGTCATCACTCACAATCAGTAGTATGAAGGATAATGCATTTACATTAGTGTCATTCTGGTTCCTCACCATAGCCAGGCTAAATTGCTTCCCAACATTCTTTTTGTTGTAATGCTGCCCTTGTCCTAACACACCAAGCAAAGTAATTTATCGCTGTTTAGTTTAGGTATTCTAAACTCATCGCTAAAACCAGACGCCATTTTTAGGTGTACTTTACACAGCAACATCTATCACTTCCTTGTAAATCATGCAATTACTCATTCCCGTTAACGTCCTGGACCCATAACCTGTTGAAAAAAAGTTGCCAGAGTGTTGCAATCATGGGAATTGGCTGATGCAGAAAATTTACATTTCAAATAACTTGCACACAGCATATACCCACTTCTTACTACATTACCACCTTCAACACAAGATGCACACTAAAACCACAACAAGGACACTGTAACTAGCCCAACATGACGATCATCTATTATCCAAGATACATACCCAACACAAAAACATAAACCTCGCTTATACACAAGTAATGTACAACACAAAAACATTGGTCCAACAAAACTGTCCTGGGCACCGCATTTCCCATAGGTGGTCGTGGTCATTAAATATATGGTATAACGTAAATACCTATATTGATAATATTTTGGGACTCTGCCAAGGTGAATAATGAACATGCATTGTTCACAGACCCTGCGGCGAATGGAACAGCAGCGAACCGCACAGCAACACAGAACTGATGATGCACCTGACTGACCCATGTCACTACGACAAGTGGACCCTGCCGGAATCCGGGGATGTGCCTCTCAACATCATGACTCGTTTGCACGTCTACTACGTCGGCCTTGTTGATGCACACAGCCTGGTGAGTGCTACGTGCTACTATCACGCCTTCGCCTTGTTGTTTATACTGGGAGCAAAATTATCTCATACTTACCATAGTTTCTACAGTAGAAAACTTCTCGTTTCTAAAGATTATACATCCTAACTGAACGAAAACTCAGCGTGTTCTTGACGTGAGATTTATACTAAAACTTCAGTGATGTTAAAGGCTCTTTCAGAACAACATGGGTTGTTATAAACACACAGTTATCTTTACGAGGTCGCAGTGGTGCAGTGGTTAGAGCGCTCACATCCTACCAAAGCGAACCGGGTTCTTTTCATTACAGTAAAAGAACAAAGGACTCAGATGGGTTTGTATTTATTTAACTCGTTATTTTAAGTTCGTTATTTATTTGAGATACTACTGGCATGTAAACAATTTTGGATTCAGTAGAGTTGCAAATTTCTTCTCAGGATAGGTTATATCAAGTTTTTTTTTTTTTTTTTGCGGTTGTTCGGTACAGACTATTTTATATTTGAATGTATTATTTTCTGAACTTCTTTGCCGATTTCACAAGTTTTTTTTTGTATAACCTGCCAATGTCTGATTTTACTGATGTTACAGAGCCTTCACAAACTCTGTCAAATTCAGAATTCTCAGTGATCATTCACGTGCTGCACAGGGCACTACCCAGCAGCTCACAGAAGCGACTGACAGGGACCATTAGTACTCAGTCAACAATATCACAGCCATAATTACGATACTGAAATTAATTACTTTTCAAGGAAATTTGGCAGTGCATTGTTACATTTGTAGATAGAGAGTAAAGTCTAGTTGCACAAAAAAACAGCGCCAGCCAGGATAATAATCCCACTTGAACTATGGTAAATGTTTCTTAATTTTTTTTGTTTGAAAAGGCCAACTAAGCAACAGTCTTGTTTTACTATTTACCACCATTCTGCTGATAACAAATGTTAGTTACATGTAATTCACCAGACTTGATCATATGCATTGCATTAGCTTAATGCTTGATACTTTGACTTAAAAAAAGAAACAAAAAGAAAGGAACACTCAATTTTTTATCATGTATAGGTGGAGATAATGTGTTACAGAAAGTCGAAAGTGTGAAGGCAAAAAAAAAAAGGTGCTACAGAAACTTGGTGAAGTAAATTTAAGCAAGGTTGTGAAGGCGTAAATATGTGTAATAGCTATAAATGGGGGTTCCAAGCCCAGGCGATAGGCAAGGAATTCAGGGCTGCCATCTGGGATGTCACATGACCTTGACCTTTGCCCACAATTTTGTTTCCACTCGCCATCTTGTTTCCATTCACCATCTTGTCGATTGTATTTTTTCACAGTTTGTTTCATCTGTTTTTTTTGCAGCCATCTTTGATTCTCGAGTTTGCTGCCAGGTGCATTCTCATCTGTGTTTCATGTGATAGCTGCTAAAGTGCACCACTGGTGTTGTTACTTTCTTGACCACCATCTTTGTTTCCCTTATCATCTGTACTGGTGTTGCCTGTTAGTGCTTAAGGTTGATGTTCATGTGATTTAGGTATGGCTGCCACTCAATTTATATTTCGGAGCTCAAAAAGCTATGGGAGGTGATGAGGTCCGAACTGCCAACCTTGGTAGCATGCATACTCCTTGGAACACTCGGCTACTATAGCATGTAGGAAAGGAATGATTTTTGTGGTACATATATCAACAAGTACTTAAATTTAATTTATGCTTTAAAATTTAATTTATGCTTTAAAATTTAATTTTAAGCTTTGGTACTAATAAACATAGGTATGTCATGCGACATGCGTTACCCTCATCACAGCAAGGTCAAGTTTCTGTGGGAGGCATATATAACAGCTTGCTCTGCACTTGGTCAGATTCGACCTACAGCCATCTTAATACTTCATAAATAAGATTTATATATTTATGTGTTTAATTTTGTCTTATAATGATAATAATTTGTATATGCAAGCACATAACATTATCTTTCACCTTGGTACAATGAGGCTAAGTTTCTTCAAGTTGACCATGATGTTAGAGGGATCAGGGCTTTGGAGCAAGGGAGTTATATGCTCGTATTATTCACCTGCGTTCATCATCATCTTGTTTTTTGAAAGAAATTCTTAAAAGTAAATTTTGCATTCCAATTTTATTTTTAATATTAAGCAGTACATGTGTTACATGTATTTATATACAAGTGTTTGTATCTTTCTTTTCGGTACAGTGCGGTCACATTTATGCAAGTTGATCATATCACACAGGGCTCAGGGCTTCAGAACCCAGGAGCCAAGCGGTCCTACAACATTCAACTTCATCTTGATTTAAAAAAAAAAATTCTTAAATAAAAATTAAAAATTCAGTGTGAACTTTTATGCAGATAGTCTTAGATACGTCATGTGGTGGATAACCCAAACTTATCATGAGATGGATATGCCATTGCAACTTGTGTCTCTAATTACTCAAGTTCTGCCAATGTTCATTATAAGATTTCTTAAATAAAATATATATATTACATATTTTATTTGTCTTATGATGATTTACAAATACAAGCATTTTACATATCTTTCATCTTGGCACAGCAAGAATAAGTCGATCATGATGTCACACAGGGATCTACGCTTCAGAACCTAAGAGCTAAATACCATACTCTTATTATTCACCTACATACAACTCTTTTTGTGTTTTTCTTAAATAAAATTTAGCAGGACCCAAGATTTTTAAATTAATCTATATACAGGTTGTCAATGAATAAATGTTACAAATTAATAAGGGTGGTACATGATATGAAATGGAAAATATTTTATTAAGGTATCCATGTCCGGAAATGCCTCCTTATACCCAAAATGGTGATTATAGCGTGCAAGTGTGGTGTCAGGTATTAAGAAATATGCATGTGGACCATTGTAAACAGGTTTACTACACAGAGAGAGCGAGTACAGCAGCTGCTCAGAATTGCTTCCTCCGCATTTGATGCATGCTCTGTAGCGCTGCAGCATGCTGCGAAGCACATCATTAAAGATGGCCGGCGTGTACATGATGGTTTCGAATGATGCACGGAACCTGGCCTCAAGTTCTTTTCTTCTCTGGTATTCATAGGAGTATCGTACACCAGTGTTTTTATGTGGTCCCAAAGGTAGACAAGTCCCATAGGCAAGTCGGGGTAGCGAGGTGGCCAGACAATGGGACCTCTTACTGTGCGTCAAATGAGGCAGTGCTAAACACCTTCAACCTACACATGTAATGCCCGCTACATGCTGTTATACTGCTTGGTTGCCACTGGGTTGCCAACTAACCCTGCTCGCCAGTATCACAGTGTTTTGGTAGGCTATAAGGAAGCATTTCCAGACATGGGTACCTTAGTAAAATATGTTCCATTTCATCTCATGTGCCATCCCAATTCATTGACATTCTGTATATGGCAACAGGAGATGGGGGCAAAAGTAGGCTACAAAGTATTTTCTTTAAAGACAATAAATTTGTCTGGTTTGTCTTGCAAACATTCTACAGGAATAGTAGCCTACATTAAATAAATCGGTACAAAATACCACTGGGTTAAAGCGAATAACATGTCCGTTCACATTGAAATAACTTTTTCATGGGATTACACATTATGTAAATATATTTAATGAAAGAGGATTTGAAATAGTTTTTTTTGGATTTAATCTGGGTTGCAACTCCAGGTTGAATCAGTTTTTCTGGATGAAATCTGGATTGATAATATTTGCAAAATTATTGGAAATTTGTGCAGTTAGCATTCCATCATAGGCATGAAAAAAAGGGGGGGGGGGGTGCATCATGTCATTACGAAAATAATCTTGCCACTTCTTTATTTTCACTAGACAGTCAGCATGTTTGAAATTACCACTAATTTAAAAACAGATTTGATATTGTGTAAACTCATTCTGAGTAATATGTTTTTAGATACTTATTCTTACTCTGTATTTATAATTGACATGAATACAGGCATCAACAAGTGCTCCTACGACAGTTTGCACCTCAGCAGTCATCTATTCCATTTAGTGCACACTAAGGTCAACACAAATGACTGCGAGTACGATAGTGCAGGTCGATGAGGACTGCAATTTACACCACCTTGCTGACACCTACTACATGGCTCAAACGGCCATATTGCGTAATTTGTTCAAGGAGGTATCTTTCAGAATAAATTGGCAAGTGGTCCAGAAAGGTGTGCCCACAAAAGCTATAACCATGTGGCGCACTGGCAATTGGTGGGAACATCGGATCTGTTTGTGCCGCGATGCCTGACATCCCTCCAATGTGCAAGATCTTGACTGGCCTTCTCTACAATGCTACATAGTCCCAAGTGTGATAAATCAACAGGGAATATTTTTACCTCAGTTTTCCAGTGTTCATTTCACGTAATAACATTAAGTAAGTGAATTTTCATTATATTCAGTGCAATCGAGTATTGCATCCCACACCCCTTTCAAGGGATGGACTCGCCCAGCACCAGAATATGCAGTAACTGCCATTTACTTTATGCGGTACTCGCGCACTTTAAACAGCTCCACCAAAGATAAAGTAAACGAACAATGTACAGTATTTCCGGATATTTTGTAATTAGAATTAAGTTACTGATGTGAAAGAGCAAATGTGTTCCATTCATCAGCAAACTTCTCAATACCGGCCTCACTTTATTTAACATCACCTTGTAAGTGTGGCGGCATTCCCAAGTCACATTCACATTAAATAATGCTTTTAGATGCACGAAAATGTCACCAATATGTTTAGAAATAAGAATTAGCAACGTATAAAATCACCATTCACGTTTCAACAATAGTTTTTATGTAAATTTAAAAACTCCAAAGCGATTTCTGACGCCGGGCTAGGCCATCTTTTGCCCAGGCAGATGCCATTCTTACATCGCAGTCGGACCTCAGCAATAGACACAACCACCTGCTCGGGAATTCACCTCGCGCCTGCCCCCTCTGCACATTCACCACTTGGCTGGAATCACTAGAGTATCAACAGCATTTAATTAACTGGAACCTTTTAGTAAAACAACGCCGAGGGGTTGACCGACAGTCCTGAGTTACTGAACCAGGATTTCCATTCACAATGCACAATATACAAGTACAATGGCATAATCCCTTTGCCTGCAGTAACCGTCACTGTCAAACCTTAGTGTCAGGTCTGCATTCTTTTGTACATGCAGTGTTTCTACATTGTGACATCGTAAGGACCAATAAAATGTCTGAAATCGCAACACCGACTTTTTTTGTTCTTCTACGTACCAAGGTATTTTGGGTACTGTGCCCTAAAGGCAGAAGTAAATTTGGTGTACTGTTTTTTTCCACCTTTAGGGTGTCTATGGGTCCTGCACCCAAATACAGAGCAAACTCAGTGTAAGTAAAGGGAGTTGCAAGGCAGCCCAGAGCCTTGCCAGAGAGTAACAGTACAAATTATTACACAACTTCAGTGCTGGTAAGTGTAATCCAACCAAAGTACAAGCAATTTGACACAGAGCTCCAGAGTCCCTTAAGGTCATCGGCCACACGACCTGAACCATCACTAACTCTACCAAGCTATAGCGCCGGCCAACACCACCAGTTTTCACCCTAGCTTGTATCAGGCGGGGTGTAAACCAGTCACCAGCCCTGGACCTGCAGCATGTTATATCATCATAAAAGTGGATCTTTATTTTGCTGTTTCCACCTCCTCCATTACCTCTAACCCTGAACACAGCAATGCTTTTCATGAACAGTTAGGATTTATTTTTGTGTTGTTTCTGAAATTAACTTACTTCATTATAATCTTATTCAGCAGAGAAGTGTCATTATTTCCCCAACCACTTGAATAATAAAGACATGCAATTCTGTTTCATCAGTTATGGATATGTTTAAATGTTTTGTCATGGCAGTCACAGCCATATCTGAGGTACAGCTTGAAAGACACTGTTAATTCACTTTTACTGCTATGAAAGTACCATCAAAGTAAAAACTTTGAAATTAGATATAATTCCATCTTATAAAATACTCTCTCATAAAAAAATGCTGGTACCATCTCAACATAAGATACTTCAGTTTACTTTAGCAACTATGGATTAAAGTAGAGTTGGCCTTGTTTGCTGTATGCAGTTTGTGAATGGCACAAACCATCTTCTTACTTTGGCAGCTTGGTTGAAAGAGGCTAGGCTTCTATCTCAAACTAAAAAAATACATGTTCACAAACTGTGAATGACTGTGTGCACACAGCAATTCACTCTGCACATCTTGACACGGTTTCGGTGGAGGGACCCCCGTCTGGATTACAGCACAGTGAGCCCGCACACACGACAGGTGGTCAGCGAGGGCTTCATCAAGGACTACATCTGGAACCCACACGTTTACCTGGTGAACGAACATGAGTCCACCATCATGGGCAACAACCACAAGGACTTGCTGGTCACAGTCGACCCCGATGGCATGGTCAGCATGTCTTCCAGGCAAGTGGTACTATCAATTAGGAAACCCCTGCAATACGCAACCAAGCCACACAACGTGTGGTCACAGCAACCAAAAAAACACACCTCCTCTCATCCACGTTGCGGACTGTTTTAAGGTGATGACACCAAATAGATTTTCATTGGCGTGACTTGTAGAAAAAATTATCTTATTAAGTTTTGCAATTGTTTTCAAAGACTTTGCTAGAGATGGCCTACACCAGTGTATCTAAATTTGTAAATTACACTTAAATCCATTACAAGGTGTCAACTTAGATACACATTGGCACTTGTAAAATTTAACACCAATTGATTGGCAGGTCGTATAAACATAGTATGCTGTACGAGAACGCTTATGTCGGTGCTGCATTAGCTTGTAGTTCACTCAAAAAGCTTAATGTAATTATTTTTAACATCCTCTAGAGTGATTCATAGTAGGTACTGACATATCTTACGAGTATACATTAACGAATTGTTTGCAGTGTTAGAAAAACTTGGATTGAAAGAGTGTGACAAAGTACCATTTTTTAAATAAAATTGCCAACACTCAGAACTGAGGTCAAGTGGAACACTGAGCTACACGTTATAACAAATTTGCAGTTACTGTAGAGCCTTTTCAGTATGATAGACTTAATTTGTTACACACACTGATTTGTTTTTTATTTGAAAGATAACGTTCCTGACAGATAAATAGTACTGTAATAATTGTACAATATTGTTGAAATGGAAGTGCAGAGTAACAAATCAGATGTAATGAAAATAAACAATAAAAAAAGGTGAAATAATTTATTCTAGCATTAAGGGGAAGAGAAGAAACATGTGTGCATGTGTGTGTGCGCACGTGCGTGTCTCTCTCTCTCTATATTATATATATATATATATATATATGAGACCACTTTTTATAGTGTATGAATAAGGTGTGAGATGAAAATGTTCTGACAACTGAAGGTTTGTAATGTGGTTGATGCTACAGCCAATATTGTTAAATGAGTGAAAAGATTTGGACGGCTCTTAACATTGAGGTCTTGAGAGCTGATGAGGGTGATTGAGGTGAGCATGGAGCAGCACCAGAATGAAAGGGCAGGGGAAACAGGAGATCCCCGAGAAAACCAGCCGACCAACGACATCATCCGACACAATTCCCACATACGAAAGTTCGGAGTGGCCTGGCCGGGGATTGAACCTGGATCGCAATGGTGGGAGGTGAGCAGGCTAACCGCTCAGCCACTGTGGCCCCCAATACTGCTAAGTTATACAGCTTGGTTAAGGGGAAACTGATAACCACCACGTTAATGGGACAACCTGTAGTATATTGTTACTGATGAGAAACATGGGTGGTTTATAGGATGAAGATGAAGCTCTCCTGCCTTATGGACCTTCAGAAATTTCCATTTGATGAGCAGAAATGCCCTCTTGTTCTCGAGAGCTGTAAGTACCATTTCGGATTTTAAAAATGTATGTTGATTTTCATTCTGGCCATAACAAAGTTCTTAATCAAAGTGAATTACAAACAGTATATAAATAAAGTTAATTTGATGGTCAGGTTGCTATGAACAATCCCACACTATGCATCTATCACTGAACAGAACCACACTTTGCTGATGCATGTTGTTGTATGGGACCTGACAAATCCTACAAGCTATTAGGATAATCCAAGTTCTTCACATATTTTATGTTTTAAAATTCAGAAGCTCTTTAAGATGATTCCATTTTCATACCCTCTGGGTAGCGAAAAAAAAAAAAGTGTTTAAAGAAATGCTATATTTGATGAATCACAATAATTTCACCTATGGGTTTCCATCCCATCTGCCTATATCAAACTCCTCCCCCATCCCTATAACTTGGGAAATGATTTAAGGAGAACAGAGTATATTTTGATGTTTCCGATATCTGAGGGCATTCCCAAACTGTTCTACAAAGGATTTTGGAAGTTCTTTACCCCATTAGGACCAAATTTGACCATATCTTTTACATGGATTGTGATACAAGTATGGAACTCATCAGGAATGCTTTTGTTAACTATGTGCAGGCCATTCTGACCTATCTTCATTTTTCATGTGAATAGCCATGACAATATGCTCATAAATATTAGTTACTTTATATGTCCATTGTCACCATGTGTAAAAGTAGTGTGTTCATGTACATTCCAAATTTAAGGTCAGTACTAATCATTGTTAGCAAATAATGGCATACTATAATTCTAAATTAACTTTGGTCAATGTGTGGAAATAGGGTCATAATGTGTATTCCAAATATATGGTTCGTACTACTGGCAGTTTTGAAACAGAACACAAAACTATGCTTACAAACAAAATTTGTTCAGGTCTATGCAATAAAGGGTGATGAAAATAACTATAATCATCCTTACGAAGTGTTTAATTTACTCTCATATTCAAGGTTCCAACCATTAGCTATGTTGCAAATTTCATGTCTTACAATATATGGTTGGCAAATTAAGTGAACTGTGCTCATAAAGAAGTATTATTATTAGCATCCATTTTGCCCTTATGACATGACTTAGGTTGATATTTCAGTTAAGACCATATTAAAGGTCAAATTTCATATTTCTGCAATATATAATTACAAAAAATGAGACAACCTTCTTTATGAAATTTTTATGGTGGCATTCGTATTGTTCTAGTGATATTTCTTGGGTCTATGTTTCAGTTAAGACCACATTCAAGGTTTTATTTTGTGGACTATGATTCTAAATTTTATATCCCAATTCAATACCATACAGTGACAGAAATAAAAATCACTATGCCCATAAAATCTGTTTTGTGTGCGCAAAAACCTTTCAATGATGAATATTACTTATAAGCATACATATATATCAATCAGCATAAGTTCACATAAATGATTGATTTTGGGTTGGTTCTACAATCACAAGTCCTGCATCAGAGGTCTAAACAGCCATTTTACATTTTGGCTGGAGTTGCTGCTGCATGGTTTCTGTGACCGTGTCAACTTCTCGTTAGGCAGCATCTATACTAATAAATATAAATAAAGTGTCTGTCTGATATTTTGAAATTGATACCAACATCTAAGTATACTATGCTATTTAAACAATGTTAAAGCATAACTAACTGTTTTTTAAACTGTTGTCTGTCTGTTTGTCTGGATGTTTTTCCAGAATAGGCTCCGAAAAGGCTGAATTTATTTTGATAAAACTTTCAGAGATCATAAAGGTTAATTCTACTTAAAATCTGCTCTTTATTTCATCTCAATATCTCAAATTGCTATGAAGTAAATTAATTTTTTCAAATAATTGTCTTTATGTTTCATATCTTATTTTTTTGCAAAGGAATTACTGTCAAAAAAGCATTGTTGGAACAATAATAAATTTTTAAATAATCATTGATATAATACACATCACAGAAAAAGATACATTAGTTTTCGGACAAACATAGTAAAATAACAGGACGATAAAACTATTTCCGATAATAAAGTAACAATCCTTCAAACCAATTATATAGGTACGTATTTCAATAACTCCATAAAACTTGGGCGAACGATGGCGGGCTGTATTTTAATAACTCCATAAAACCTAAGCGAAGCAAAATTTCTCTTAAAAAAATTTTTGTAAACAAATCCTAAAGTCCATGCGAACATAGTCGCAGGCACAGCATTAATTTCCATATAAACATATACATATGTAAATTCCATTTGATTAATACTTAAAACTATAAATTAATTTTTTATTTTGATCATATAAATTATGTATAAATTTTGATTGACACTATTTATACTTTATTTCTATTATCTATTTCTATTTTAAAAATGGGTAAACAAATCCTAAAGTCCACGCGAACGAAGTCGCGAGAACAGCTAGTTTGGAATAAATATATAAAACAAAGTCGCCTGGCCATGTGTGTGTGTGTATTTCGGGTGCTTACATGGCTTACGTTGACTAAACCATAAGAGATACACCAAATTAATGTACTTTGGAATTTTAGATCATAAAAAGGTCTACCAAAAAAAGTCTGTAACAGCAATCTTTTATGGATGACCCACAGCCACCATTTTTAAACAACACCAATTTATAAATCGCACAGTGCGAAGACGGGGCGGGTTGCTAGTTTGGAATAAACACAGAAGGAAGTTGCTGACAAGTTCACCAATGCTAGCAATCTTTGTCCCCAAGTACAAGATTTAGTCAGCAGCTCAACTGTTCTTTATTCAAGCACATGTAAAAAGTTTTCATCCCTTCTGCCATCTTTTCACTTTCCATACACCCACCAACACCCTCACCCCAAAATCCTGGTAGGAGATAGGTAGTTTACAGGGGAGGATGTACTATTTGACAGTTCAAATAAGTGAGGGGTGTGCGATTTCCACACCGCTCGACATGAAGACTTTAAATTTCAATGGAAAGTTTCATTTGGAAGTTATTTCATCCTTTATATTTCTAAACTATTTGACGTAACACATTACAATTTGGCATGTCCTTACTTCCTGTACGTTCAAGTCATTGTGGCCACAGGCTATACTGATTTCATACTTTCTCCAATTTTTCTTGGGTGAGATGAGGGGGGAAGACTATTTTCCAAAATTCTTTCTCTAGGCGAGTTCTCACTCATCCACGTTTCCTGGAACTATTTCATTGGATTTTCTGGAATTTCTTATATTCAAGGCTATTTAAGTTGGTTCAATTCTCATACCCCTTGAGTAGCAAAAATGTGATGAGATTAAATGCTGCATTCAATGCCTTGCTGCACTTCCCCCATTAGGGTTACAATACCAACCAAGATTATGTTCCATCTCTCATCCTCTCGTTTTCAATCCCTCTTCCCCTGGCTAATGCACTAGTTTCAGGTCCAGTAAATGCCACTTCAAAAAGCTGTCTACAGAAAGCTGTCACTAACTCTCGACTACTGTTGGACATGCATCAGATGCTGCTCAGAGTGAAAAATTTGTATGTGACATGTAACAAAATCATAAACTTGGGTAAGAAATCTGTTTAATTTCTTAATGATCTCAAAATATTTAGTTATGTATGCAGCGTATTGAATAATGAGCTTAGCATATGAGAGTACTGTTTATTTTGACAACATCCTACAGCAGAGTTTTGTTGCTTGTTCATGCTTTACTCTCCCTTTCCTGGTCCAGTCGCCAACACACCGTGACATTACATCCACTCAAACTAGCAGGTGTGCACTGTGCACAAATGTATAGATTGGAAGGCTTACAAAAACAGTTGTTAAGTAGGGTAGCTCAGAACAAAAAAGTCCTTGTTTATGATCAAGAGTATTCATTATAGAACAGCTAACATCCCTGGAGGATGTAGTATCAGTGGAAGTTGCTGCTGCCCTGGGAAGTATAGAGCTGGCTGCCTAGTGATGATGCACACCCCAAGTCACCAATTGCTGCCACATGACACCGCACACATATAGCACAGCAAGTGGATATTGTTATACACTACCCCATTTCACAAGTATTGTTGTGACAGGTTGAGCACAACAGTACCATGTATAACAATATGTAAGACAGTCCAAGTGATTAAGTTCTCCTGACCACAGAAGCTCCTGCAACACTTCTCACCCTACACCCAGCACCAAAGGACTTTTGGCACTGAGCTATTTCTCACCAGAGTAGTTCTGTACTGGTGCCTGGGACAGAGGTACAACTTGAAGGAAGCTTGGGGGTGGATTAAGGAGAAGCACTGCTGGAAAGCACTGAGCTCTCGTGCACCCCACGACCACCAGTCATCTACCCAGAGTAATCCACCATACAGTTGTTCTGGGCAGTAAGCATGGGCCAGAACAGCAGCCTGAGATGTCCAAGGATAGAGGGAAATTTTTGTACTGCATCAATCAGAGTACAAAGAGAACATTATTATTTTGATGTGTCCTGCCCAAGGCTCAAATGTCAGGAAGTATGAGGATGGGATCACTGATCTGGTGTGGCCCTTCCCAGACTCTACCTGGAGGACAAAGATTAGATTTTTGTTTCGTACATTTTATCACAGACTTTGACCAGAGGAAATACAAGCTATGAGTTGGGATCATTGCTTTGTATATCCCATCGCAGGCTTCCAGAGGACTATGTAGTTCCAGCTGGGAAAAGAAAAAGGTTAGTAATCTACAGTGGCATGAGCCTACTAGAGATCGTGGCAACATCCAACCATACCCATTTCCAAGCACAAGCCTGGTAAGAGAGTCACCAGGGGAGAACAGGCATTGGAGGTGTCAGGTAATGACAGCTGAGAATACAGTCACGCACAACAGTCATTACAAGCTGTTCTCGAGACAGTTTCCAGTTTCCTGATGAGGACCTACAGAGATCTGAGCAAGGTAATTCAAACAACCCTGCCGCTTGTCCCTGTCCAGCGATCATCCACCTTTTTGCTGTGCTGGCCGAGCATAGCAGACAGGCCATTCATTTCGTTGTGTGTAAAAACCAAGAGTATTCATAGGGAGGAGTAGTGGCAGGTACTGAAGGAGCAGGAGTTGAACTATTTTTATCCAGCCAATGAACTTCTTTACAACCTACGGCTGAAAGGGTTGAACTGGTGGAAAACGAGGAGAGACATGAAAAACTAACAGAGATTGAACAAGGGCTGCATAACTGCCCTAACTCAATTATCTCGCGACCATTGGCAGGACCCTTGTCTCGTGAAGAAAGATACACCGAGTACTAGACAAGGTACGAACTAGATCTCCATAGATTTCAGTCATGTACTAAAAGTGAAAGCTTCTAACAAATGGTGTCCCTAGCATAGGGCATATGATTTGTTTGAAGGCTTCACAACACAGAGATAAGCTACAGCCTGCAGAAGTTACATTAAAATCTTGCTGATACTAAAAAGAAACATTTTTTTTTTAAATGACTTTTAATTACAAGATAATCATGGCAAACATAGTATCAGAAATAAAACAAAAATTTAGGGAACTTGTGACTTGGCAATGGCCTTGAAACAGAAGCCCCAGAGATAACTTTCATCCATTCTGTATCAGATGGCATGAAGAATTCCAAGTGGATAACAGAATAAGTTGTACTTGCCTTTTTCCAGATGAAAATATACCACACACTTCAGACATATCAAGGGACAGCAACTAAATGTACACTACGGAGAATGCCAACTTATCTTCCATTTTCCTGGGATGGCATAGCAAAATACACCATCGTGGGAGTGACCTAGCATGTCGCCCTCTATGCCCTGTGCACCAACCACATGAGCAACAATGAAATCAGCACAAGAAATAGCCAATCTGTTATGAGGTTGGTGCTTCACATCTAAGCAGTGTTAGGACTTCATATACCAGGACACCTTCGAATAGTGCAGAACTTCTAGAAGTAATATTGTATCTACAGTTTTATCATCTATTGACTTCAATCAATTTTTATGCTGCCATTTATAGGAACTGTAAGGCAAAACTTTGCTGCACACTAGCAGGGAAACTTTGCTCTAGATATACACTAATACTTTTCAAACAGTACAGCTTACACTTTCCTCTATGGTCCAAAACTTTTGGGTTAAACCAGCTGAACATAGCCAGATGTTAATTAATTTATATTAAGCACATTATATTTTTGTAACACTGAAAGAATGACTAGGCAAACTGTCATGCAATGTGAGGAAGAGGGAGGAGGGGGTGGGAGTAAAACAGTGAAAGTAACGGGATGTAAAAGGGAAGAGAAAGACTGCAAAACTAATAAGCCGCAATGAGGGAAAAAAACCGGGAAAGTTTTGTTTGGTCAAGACTTTATTACAAAAAACTTTTTAATTCTGCTACTTGAGAGTAACATTTATAACTTCCATTTCACATTCCTTACTAATAATGTTAAATATAATTAAATAATACCTGCGACAATCTAATTCTGTCTTTAGCCCAGTATATTTAAGTGTCAAACACATTGTGCACGAAGATGATCCTCAAAGGAACTTTGGGTAACTTGCATCCTTAATCTTCATGTTTGGAATAAGAAAACACTAAAAAGTCTTTCCCCTAAATAAGATTTTATTTGAACAATAAACATTAAATTACAGACCGGAGAATTATTTATTACATTGGCTGGCCCCAAATAATGACACTTGTCTTCACTCTTGAGGATGTTTAGACATGCCAGCCATCTTTGTTTACAGTTCTCATACAACTGCCTGTGAAGTTGCACTCACAGACACAGAAATTGCTTAAGTAAGACTATGTCAGTGAGTTCTAGAAAAGTGTTGGTGTGCCTGTCAGGTTTTACAATATACTATTTCTGGAAATGGGTCACCCCCAATGATGAAATAGACCCTCTCTACCTGCGTAGGCTCATAAACTACCTTAGCGCAAAGTAAAAAATCTCTTGTAAAACTGGTTAACATTGATGTAAGGTTTCAGTAAATGTGTTACATATTTGAAATGTTTTGTATATCTCATAGCTCTGTAAGTTTAACTTCTTGATGTTGCCAGTTACTTGGACAGTATTTATCAAACACATCCATTTCTCTAAGTTACAGGAACACTATCAAGGTCTAAACCCAAAATTGCCATGAAAATATTAAGTTTTATGATAATCAGTGAGTAGCGTGTGTTGTTGGTGTTGATCATACTGTGATAATTGCAGGGACATACAACTCAAGCGAGCTAGTGCTCAACTGGGACCTGGACACTCCTGTCTCCGTGAACAAAGACCTTCACCTGCCCGAGTACAGCCTCATCAACATGTGGTGCAACTACAGCATCACCTCCTACTCCATTGAGAACAGCAACTCCAGTATGGCACCCTTCATCCCCTACTACACACGATTTGGTGAGACATACCTCATACACACTTGTCTTCACAGTCTGTTGAACTGACCACAATAATGGATAGAAAAATTTAAGATCAGCTTTGAAGGGGATAGCAATATAAAGAGAGTGAGTGAGTGAAGAGCTGATGAGGGAGATTGAAGTGAGTACGGAGCGGCACCGGAATGAAGGGGCGGGGGAAACGGTAGATCCCTGAGTAAACCTGTCGACCAACGGCATCGTCCGGCACGATTACCACTTGTGAAAATCCAGTGACACAGTCAGGAACTGAACCTGGTTTGCCTTGGTGGGAGGCGAGCGTGCTAATCGCTCAGCCAGCGTGGCCCCAATATAAAGAAAGGTTTCAGAAAATAAAAAAAATTGTTTTTTGAGGAAATTTTAAGATTGCAGAGGTCAGTTTCAAATTGAAGCTCATGAGAGTAGAAACCAGAGATGTGTTTCACTTGCTTATACTAACTGCCCAAAAATATTTTAGTTAAAATGTACAGACAAGAGTGTATGGTTTGATTTTTTTTGTAACTGTCCCATGCAAATTGCATAAATACCTATGTATTTTTACAAAAAGTTTCGTACTGTATTTATACAGAAGATAATATGTCAACATTCACAACGAATCATAGTTTATCAAAAACTTTTTAAGTCCCTTCTATTTCTTTGTATGCGCTGATATTACATTTAAAGGTGAAAATTTTATCTGTGATAACTAGTCTTAAAAAGATATTCATCGCGCACGCGCGTGTGTGTGTGTGTGTGCATGCACACACACACTAAAGTCGTAAAAATTTTCATTTACAATTTCAGTTTCCTTATTTCCAAGCAAAAGATTATCTTTGATAATGTGTGCACAAACAGTATAATAATACTTTCTTTATAGGGTCAGGTTTCGTACTGCAAAGTAAATAAAGAAATTATTCTTACTATCCTCATGGTCATAACTACAAATGACTTGGGAAATACATACAATATTTCTTTGAACAAAAAACTTACTAAAAAAAAATACTATAATTTTTTTAAACAATTCTGCTGAATTACGGAATTATAGTTCTAGGCAGACGATTTGCAAGACAGCTTTTATAAAACCTAAAAGTGTGTGCCTCTCCCTTACTTATTACCCAACCATGTCAGCCATGGCCATACACTGGAGTGCGGCAACTTGGCACCAGCAGTTTACCCATGTGGTATGTTGCTATGGATGGGCTCAAATCCCAACTCATATCGCCACTGACATGGCTCACTTTACCTAAGCTAATGAGGCAGTAGGCATTGTCCACTAAAACACAAACACTGTTAGTCTGAGGTAACTGGTCCAACCAGTGAAACTACGTGCTACATGACAAAATTGTGTGTGAAAAAGTGTTTCCCAATTATTTGTGTGTCTATCTGCAAGAATCCACTTATGAATTCTGGAACTCACGTGTTTTTCCCATTTAAGATAATTAATTTCCATTTGTTTGTGATCTTGTGTTCTTTTTTCTTCACATTTGCTCACTTCAGCTAGTCCCTATGAGTTGAGATGTTGTGGTTGGCCCTTATTAACACCAAGGTTATGAGCAACAATGAGGGTGAAAATGGAGGAGCATCAGCAGAAAGCAAAGGGCAGAGTTTACAGAAGTGTCCTGAGATAACCTGCCGTCCAACGGCAGCGTCTACCATGTTTCCCACATACAAAAATCCAGTTGACCTACCAAAAATCAAACACTCCTAGTGGGAAGTCAGTTGCCTCACTACTACATAAACACAGCCCCATAGTCCTTACAAGGACTTCACATCTGTTCACGCCAGCTAGTCCCCCTGACATCCCACTTGCTTGTGATTCGCAGCGGGCAACTACAGCTCCCTGGAGGTGAAGTTCCACCTGGCTCGAGAGGTGGGACACTACATCATGGACTACTTCATGCCCAGCATCCTACTGGTTGTCGTCTCCTGGGTGTCCTTCTGGCTCGACCCCAACGCAGTGCCAGGCCGCACTGTGCTAGGCGAGTGCTCCTACACTTTTGACAGGCTACGAGATATATTTCATTGCATTTAACACATTCTTGTTAAACTGTTGTCAACAGAATGACTTTTAGGGAATTTTATTGGCATGCAGTCTTGAAAGATATTATTTTAATTTTTATCTGATTTCTTTTTGTACCAGTGCATTTCCTTTGGCATAATGTTTTGCACCACAGTTACATCTAAAAATTGCCAGTATCAAAATGAGCAGAGATGAAATAAACCACTGTGGCAGAATATTTTCTCACAGAGTTTTAGTTTTAGGATTGCCTTTCTCAATTTTTTTGGTTTACAAAAACCTACACTTTAATTATCATGTTAAGCATTAATTTATATTCCATGTGTTCCCAACACTTATTTACTATTTGATACTAAAATCAATCTACTTCTCTACCAGCCCTCCTCCCATGCAATGCAAATGTTTCTGCAGTGACAGTCGTGAAAACTATAAAGGCAAAACCTGTGGCTTCAAAATCTAAAGCTCAAAATTTCAGAATAAAGTTATTTCACTAAAAAAAAGTAATATCCAAAACAATTTTATCATAAAAAAATTACACTTAATAAAAACAGTCTTCGTAAGTTTGTAATAATTACAATTTTTAACATTTCCATTTCTCACTTTCCCCCTGATTCTTAACTCTGTTTTTCACATTCCATGGCTCAATACACTGTACAGTATACTTATGACTAATTTTAGTTACAGAAATTAAACAGAGATCACAATGGTAATATTTATCTAATATAGTTCACTTATTAAATGTGGCATGTAATATTCCAATGTAACCCAGTGAAGACAAACTAGCCTGACAGTAATTTTTCTACTGCTGCAGGTACCAGTACAATGCTGACTTTCATCACACTTACACGCAACATGGGAAGTGCTCTGCCCAAGGTATCTTACATCAAAGCCACCGAGATATGGTTCATTGTCTGCACAGGTTTTATATTTGGGTCGCTGGTGGAATTTGCTTTCGTCAACACCATATGGAGGAGGAAGTGAGTACATATTAGTCAACAAAACAAGCACATATACTTGTTCATATCACTGAACATTAAATATTAAAACATTTTCATTTAGGGCAGATAGTAGGTTAAACCACCATTGTTTACATTAACTTCAGAAATTATATCTGTAGCAATGATTCAAAATTACTGAAAATTAATTTTCAAATAAACATGGAAAACAAAACTCAGCTATACTGCATTTCTTCAAAGTGCTTCCATGACAGAATACAGTAAAACCTCTGTACAACAAAACTGAAGGGACCAAAATTTTGTGTGCTTGTTATAAAGGGGTTCTTTATAGAGAGGTGATTTACAGCGTGTTAAATTTTATAACATGCAGTGAATTTTGAATTTAATAGGTGCTACTGGAATTGAGTAGCATTGGTTCTTTTGTATTGATTTATTTAAGAAAAATATTTAAAGGATTTTCTTCACTTTCCCAGTAAAACATTATGGCTGCTATTAATAAATTAATATTATCATAGAAAAGAAATATGCCAGTAATTTTGTTTGGAGCAACATTATGTAAACAAAAAATTTGCAAAATTCTTCAATTTTAAATACGTAATGAAAACTCTTATGATAAAAAATACTTGGTACACAAAAAGTGAGACAATTCAGCTTCTACAGCAGTTAATAAAACAAACATTATGGTTTCTGATAATTTAATTTTCTTTAAATCTGAAATATGTGACAAATGTAGGTTTTTTTTAAAAAAAAAAAAAAAAAAAAAAAAAAAAAAAAAAAAAAAAAAAAAAAAAAAAAAAAAAAAAAACATTCAGACTTTTCAGTTTCTGTTATAAAGAGGTTTTGTGCCGAAGAGCGAAAAATAATTTGTTATAAAGAGTATAAAATACATTGTATCATATACAGTTTTGACCAGACCTAACACAGATTTTGTTATAGAGAGGACTTTGTAAAGAGGTTCACTAAGTAGAGGTTTTACTGTAATTTCTTTTTGTATTAAGTGATTGACCAGCATTAGTCTGAAATGTTTTCTTACCAAACTAAGGTCATTGTTTGTGTTACATAGTAAAAATGAAAATATTTATTTCAATGCTTACAATATGTTCGCAACTGTACAGTTTGTAATTTATTTATATCTCTATGTATGTTAGGTATATGTCTCAACTATATAAATAAATTTTCAAGTTTAACCAAATTCCAGTACAAAGAAGTTTTCAAGCATATAGAGTTTTATTTTTTTGTTTAATGTAGTGGCTTAACTTCTTAAGCACGTAATAAATAATTTCAGTGTAAGTTACTGAATGCAACAAGATTTTTCTTTGGCCATTTTAGAAATAGTGCTGCCACAAAAAGTGATAATTAATGAACTATTCAATATGTTTATAAATAATGGGACCGTGGTGTAGTGGTTAGATTACTCGTCTCCCACCAAAACGAATTGGGTTCAATTCCAGGCGGGATTACTCCCGGATTTCACATGTGGGAATTGTGACGGATGATGCCACTGGTCAACTGGTTTTCTGGGGAATCTCCAGTTTTTCCCGTCCTTGCATTCCGGCACTGCTCCATACTCATCTCATCTCACCCTCATCGGCTCTCAAGACCTCAGTGTTAACGGCTGCCCAAATCTCTCCACTTTTTCTCAATATGGTATATGTGATGTAGGAAACATCTCATATTTATGTTTTCTACAAGATCAGGCACTACTGTATTTTACAAAATTATTAAGGCTTTCTAGAATTTTACAGCGAGATCACAAAAACTACAAAACCAATAAAAACTAAAACAGTGAGAGTGAAAGAAAAATGTTTTTAAAACAATAAGCTCTGGAGCTCTATTCTAAGTTTCTCGAGTAGTCTATTGACAGGTCTCGAAATCGATCTTGACAGTCAGCGCTCCTGCTGATTGGGGGGATGCAGTTTGAAACAGTCTGGAGTAAAATATGCCCAAATAGTTATTCTAAGTGCACTATTGTTTCGAGACCGGTTTTACTGACCGCCTCACCACAATTATCTTCCCCTCACCCCCTTTTTCCAAGTGTTCAGGCAGACAACATGACGAATGCAAACACATGCTCTGACTGCAAAAATGTATGATGAAAATAAAGCTATTTTTCCAAACTGTGCATTTCAGGTGGTTAGTCAATGCAGAAAAGTGCACATACATATGATTATTTATACATTGTCTTATATAAAACAAGTACATACTATTCCATTTATCAGTGCATAACACTGGATATTAAGAGTGAAATTTCTTGACGTGGCCACTATCTCTTTGTATGGTTAGACTATTGGCTGAGAAAAATGGCGACACTGTGAATGGTTAATGTGTTGTATATACATGTTTGCAATTAAAAACATTACTCTTTTAAAGGAACATACTGTTTCATGTATAGAAACGACAGTTGATGAGATAAGTCATTATGTAGCAGTCCCATCTAACAGTCCATTTAAATACATTTCACAGTGAGGTACTTAATGAAATGTACACTAGACAATACGTAAAATGTTGTTTTAATGAATACAACAATAAAGATTTCCTAGAAAATTGCATTTTACCTTAACAACAAATCTTAAATAATAAAAATTGTTTACTTTGTTATTGTGGGAGCACACAAATTTCCATTACCACTAGTGAAGCAAACTGCTTCGCACAAAAAAAAACCGGGGTTGCCTATATATTTATTCATAAAATGATAGAAGGTGCCCATTTAATTACTTTGATTATTGCATGTTGGGATAAAATTGTTTTCTATAATTTCATGACAAGTAAAAAATATTATTAGCCAAGCCCCGAACTCAAAACAGATTTCTTTTATAAACTAGTGGCCAAGTAACTTAACCACACGACCATTTGTACACTTACGAAATTGACTCAAGATAAATGAATATCATCTTTATACTGCCAAACATGCATTGATACAGTTAGATGCATTTAGTTACGTTGTATTATAATTTTCTATGCGTTATGTACTACGTTTAAGGAGGACGAAACCATAAAGTTTATGCCAGTTTGCAATAAATACAGCTACGATGCTTGTCATCCGCCATGTTGAACTAAGTTTCATGATTGGGACATCATCTGTCGACAACACATTAGCTGTCAAGTGCTCTCAATCGTTTTCTCAGGAGAATCAAGAAGTCATATTTAACTTAGAATACTAAACACGGGAAATATTGCGAAAATCGTCATTTCATGATTGGGAGCTGCGTCTCGAAAAACTTAGAATAGATCCCCTAACTTCTCATATTTGGGACATATCATGTAAAAAAACATTTAATAAGGCTTAGTCGCCAACAGTATGACAAAAACTACCAAACCAATTTTTAATTTGGTAGAAGTGCTATGGAACATACTCAAAATTATCAATTTTTATTAGAATAAACTTTTTCCCTCGAAACTATAGTCTTTTAGTATTTTAGGGTAATAGATCCACTGCCGGCTCGTGAGACTGAAAGTAGATATAATGCCATAAGCAACAAGTGGGAGTAAAATTTGAAGTTCAATGGGTTAAATAGGTTTTGCTGCCAGGAGTCTATCATTAGAAAATTCTAAAAATTGTGATATTAAAAGCAGATAGTTATCTTTCGAAAATTACATCATATCATGAACTTATATGCACATGTACATACACAAAACACACAAAACACAATATGTAACAAGTCTACCAAGTTTAGTTGACCACACACGGTTAATACCATTAATTAAAAACAACTGCTCATTCAGAATAGCATGTTGGTATACAGCTTGTTGTGGACATTAAAGGTTGGTCTCCTAATTCACGACTCCGCAAATTGCTATATTCTATTCACTCTTGATCAAATGGTATTTCGCGTAATATCTCACAAATATTGGGTCTTCGAGAAAAACTGTATGGGGCGAAAAGTCGGCACCTGAATTATAAAAAATATAGATTTCTACAAATTTTCCCAATTTTTCCATATCTCAGACATTATACATCAGCAAATAATTTTGGGCTAAATTTTTGTTACGTCTGACCATCTTAAAACTGAAAAATTTTATAGCCTTGTATTTGTTGTTATTTTTACACATCGATGCATATGGAAAACACAAACATTAAATTTTTTTTATCAAATTTTTTACACCGCTGAAATTTTCATGTCCTTCCCATGAACAGTTTGTCACTCATGTATAATTTATGCTTGGCAAGTATTACCTGTACATAATTCCTGATAACCTGCAGCATTTATAACAACAAATGTACAATGGCAGATAACAAAACTCATCTAAAATTAGTTTATTTCCTGTGGGCAAGGTGAAACCCATAAGAATTCCATGTACCTGCTTTAATGCTGAACAAGAAACATAGGAAATAAAATTAATGCTCCAGATAACAGCTGCCACACCATCACTGATATTCATCATACCACAAAGTTTTAAATTTCCTAACAAAGTGTATATCAGTGGAACACTGGCCCATGTGCTGCCATGCTGGGCCTGGATGCAGTCGGATTACTGGTCCGACGTTGCTTCTTTGGCTGGGCTCGGACAAACTTTGCCCTGTCGAAAACAGTATATATTACCATGGTCTTAATTTCCCGACCTGCATTTTTAAGGCGAAACTGCTAGCGCATCAATAGTGCTGTAGCTGTGTATTCTAGTGGTGTTCAGTGCCTCACTGAAAGAATGGTGTATGAACTAATTTTTTTTCTCTTGAAGCTTATGGAGGAACTTTATAAAATAATGGATCCGAGAGACTAAATAAAAACTAAGTAGATAAAAACTAATTATAAAATATAGTTGAAGCCATGCATCAAACAAGTCAATTGTGAGCCGCTAGTGAATAGATTAATCACACTTGCATAACTGCTAAACAAATTAATCAGCACCAAATAATAGACACACAGTGGCTCATTTGATGAGGTGGCAAGTTTTGGGCCTGGGGTCACGTTCAGTTTTGACACTGCTACAATCTTTGAAAATACTCCACAATAATCAGGTAACACTTAAGATAATTGCACAAGCAAATGTGCAGTTAGCAGCCTGAATGGACATCCCTTCATTCTCACGAGACAGCATTTAGCTTCATGCTGTTCAAAGTTAATTATGCATTTTTGAAATGAACCTTTGAAAAATGTCACTACTGTTACTTGCATATATTTTAATGGGCACATTGGCTGGCAAGCATCAGGTTAAGTTGGTAACAATAAAGGTAAAGTACACATCTCAAAAAAAGTTTGCACCGCCTAGAGTACTAGGTTGCTTACGACCCAAGTGACTGTATGGGATGCAATTACATACTCTCTGTAAAGAATAACATGACTGATTTGAAAGAAAACATAAATGAATAAGAAAAACAAACAATATTCTTTGTCAATGTGCATTCATCCATCAAATATGGAACACAGACTCTGCTTCTCAGTATGGTGTTATGCCACCTCCTGCAGTGAAGCATGATCTTACCTTTCGTGGCATGTTGTCAACAAGGTGGTTGAGGCTGTCCTGCTCTATCCTGTCCCACTCTTTGACAGCAGCCCTCCGGAGGTCGGCCAGGGTGAGAGGTGGATTTCTGCATCGTCGCATTTCCTGTTTTAGCTGGTCCCAGGCATGTTCAATTGGATTCATGTTTGCAGACACCACAGGCCATTCCATCTGATTGATTTGGGCCTCCCTGAGGAAGTTGCTAACAAGATGGGCACTGTGCAGACGCACATTGTCAACTCGCAGAATTAATCTATCGCAGATATGTTGTCGAAGGCCGAACAATAGGCCAGAGGATTCTGTCATTGTATTGTAAACCTGTCATATTGCCCTCGACGACAATGAGTGGCGTCCGATGTCCATACATAATGCGGCCCCAAAACATTTTGGATCCGCCTCCCTGCTGGATCTGTGGGATGATGTACAGGACTCGTCTGGTGTTACCTCGCTCTCTCCAAATTCTCCTCTGACAATTATCAGGTATCAGGCACATTCTGCACTCATCAATGAAGAGGACCTGACGCCATTCTGCCAGGGTCCAGTCCAAGTGCTCCCTTGCCTATCTGCATCTGGTGCCACGGTGTTGGGTTGTACGTGTCGATGCTCACCAAGGAACTCTTGCGTGTAGGTTGTCCCTATGAAGATGATTTCAGATTGTCCGAGTAGAAACAGCCTCCTCAGTTGCCTGCAGGAGGGAATTACACAGCTCGGTTGTGGTGTCTTTTTGGTTCCTGCGAGCCAGGATTCGCTCATAACTGTAGTCACCTTCTGTTGTTGACAGTGGACGACCATTGCGAGGACAATCTGCAACCTTGTGTGTAACATGATAACGGCTGTGTCTGAACGTCACTATGGTGTACACCGACAAGGTGGGCAATTTCCCTCACAGAGAGTCCTAACTGACGCAAAGTCACTATGTGCGTACAATCAAATGCAGTAATGACTTGTCGAGGCAAGTTTCATACAGCTGAACAGGACACACACTGTCTTTGCATTTTGTCTCCCAAGAATACAGTAACAGCACAATCTTCCAGACTGTACTGAGACTGCATGCATTAAGTCCATGTCCATATAACAGGCGTCCTTATATTTCATGCAGTTGTCATTTTGTAATGTAACAACTCTCAAAGAGAACATCCTTCAAGAGCAAACGAACTACAGGTGGTGCAAATCTTTTTTGGAGGTGTTTAGTTCCATGTATTAATGTTGAATTGAAACAGTTAGGTAAACATACGTGAATACTAAAATTATTTATATATATATATATATATATATATATATATATATATATATATATATATATATACACACACACACACACACACACACACATATTTTTAAATGTAAGAACTATTAAATTTGTACAATATTTACTTTTGTAATAATTCCACAGTTTCTCTTGACAGACATATGAATAAAGTGATCAGGCCCATGCAATGTTAATTGTACACATGGTTGAAGAATACACTGTGCATACAATTAGATATTAAGCAAGGCTTTCAAAAGTGCTCAGTTTACTGTGAACAGCCCTTAAATGTGTTTCATGCACACAAAGTTTTCTACTACAATTTAATATTTAATTTACAATTTAAAACCAAAGAAAGAGTATATTTTGACAGGTCAATTACTTTTAGAAGCTATAGCTATTCGGAAAAATAGGCAGATATACAATATGGGTAATGAAAAAATAACATACCTGTGTTCTTTTTTGATGCAGAAAGAATGTTGAATTGAAAAAAGTGAACAGCAAGTACATCCTGAAGTGCACACTCACTCCACAGCTAGGGCGCAAGAATCTTGGGTCCTCCAGTAATATTGACCGCTGCCAATCATGGCCAAATGTTGAGAAGGACATGGGTTCTAGCACTGACATGTTCTACATTGGCAATGCCAAGGTAAGTTGTCCACATTTCACATGATAAGAGAAGTCATTAACTAACACTCACTAATAATGACATAACACAGCAAAGTTATTAACGCTTGCACATTTTTTTCTAAATGATTATTTTTTCCTAAACGATTATCCATTCCTCAAAAGTGCATCAGGTACACAATATTTATTAATTAACTGAGGTAAATGTTTGACAGGTCTTAAACATCACCTAAACCTAATTAATGCTGGCACTCTTACCCAACCAACGAGTGCCTGATCTACCCTGTCCGTAACTTCATAACATTAGTTTATTTTGAAATATGCAACACCAAATATATAGTTACATATTCATTATAAATTTGGCCAATATTTTTTTTACAACATTCTGTACAATAGTTCTAGTAACAGGCTATAGGCCCCATATTTCATTCAAAACTGTACAAGAAGTAATAATAAATGCAAAAGACAGTTAACATGAATAATATATTGTAATATTGCAGCCATCAAAAATTGAAGACTGAAATTCACAGCTTGGTTCACTCACTCGGTAGAAGCACGAGACTTAAATAAAGGCACCACACAAAAATATGTTGGATAATTTCCTCCTAGATTTATTTTAATTTAAGCAGTTCACATTCCTCACACAGAAAAGACACAAAAAAAAGTTTGTGATACAATGAACCGGGCAGATTACGAGAACAGCATTGCACAATTCATTACTAACTCATATTAGGAGAAACTTATGAAGACAAGAGGTAACTTTCCCTCCTGGCACCCTTACAGCCTCCCACACCACCAGAAGTGATTTTGTAGAAAGATGTTCGCCCGAAAAACCAGGTTGAAAGAAAAATGGCAGTGAGTGCTTGCCAGTTTGGGATAAATTGGCCATGCTCGAAACTACTACTTTGAAGGTTGGTCACTCTCTGTTGGGCGGTAGCAGGTGCACATGGCTCATATCACCACAGCACTCTCACCCTTCACATCACTACGCCAAAAATATACCCAAATAAGGGCATCGCACATCACTACTCTTATCATGCGGTCCCATTGCCACCTTAAAAGTCATCGCGTTTTGACGTGTGATGCCCCGGCGGTCTGGGAGAACACTATGCCAGTCATCAAAGGTTTTGTCGGATGCTAGGCCAGGCACATCCTATTCTGGCATGGTCTGGCATGGTTTTGAGTTGTCTAGTCCTTGCGATGCACCAGAGCCCGTCCAGTGTGCAGGACCAGCCTGGTAGCTTTGCAGCAGGGCACAAAATCGGGTTCGGACAGTGAGATCTTACGTTTAAAGTTACTTGCTGCAAGTCATGTACCTGGGCAACACGTCTCTACTGTGCTAGCATGTGCCGGAGACTTTACAGTTGTGCGAGTGAGCACTGTAGGTATCCAAGTGGTGTGACTGTGGATGTTGGAGGCAGAGCAACAACGTTGAGTCGTAGGTAGGCGATGGGTATGGTGGGTGGCTGATCTGGTTGGTTGAGGAACTCACTGACCCACGGGTGAACCTTTGCTGCAGCAAACAGGGGCCATGAACAGTTCCTTTGGAATAGCTGGTGTGACAGGTACTAGTAGCTAACATAGGGCCTGTGTCTGTTATTGTGGAGTAAGCTTGTCGATGTAGGCTGCAAAGGAGGGGGTCAGCTCTTGTAGGCGCCCAGAGACAATGAGTGTTTGCTTAACCTTTTCCCCTATCGAAATTTGTTTGGAGAAAGGCATCTGGATTTGCACAAAGTAATGCTCACATCTATGAGGCGAACTGCAGGGAATGTGTTTCCTACATAGTGTGTGCGCCTCTGCAGAGTCTTCCCAATCTAGGGAACGTCCCCTCCAGACAAAGTGTGGTGGAAAAGATGAGCACCGGATCGACAAGTCTGGAGACTTGAGTACCGGTGAGCGGGCTCCAACCTTTTTGCCTACCAGGGTATGCAGAAAGGTTGGCCTATAACAAGTGCATCTACGTTTGATAATATGTTTTGGCTCAAGGTCAACTAGGATAGGTGCAAAGTCTACAGAAATGTAGTACTCAAGAGTCGGGTTAAACAAAATGTTTATTTCATGACAGAGGTAATAAACATGTGATGCCACACTACCTCCTACATATACATGAGCGTTTGAGGCGAGTCAGGAAGACAATGACTAACATACTGTAGGAGCCATCTAGCGGTGGGCAGTAGTACTCTGTGCCTTCGGCGTACAGCTTTGGTGGGCCAGTGAATAATACAATACCGCTGGGCTGGAACGTCCATTCTAGCAGGGATAAACCGTACAATTTAAAGTCATGTGGCAGTCAACAATAATACACTCCGTTGTGATAAATTCAGCGCGTGCTATGCTGATGAGCTGAAGTCATTAATTCTCATTGTTAACAATGCGTCATGTGTCAGCGTGGTACTCGTGAGCCCTTCATACACTGGTGTGAACCCCATTGCAACCACTTTCCCATGAGTCAAATTGCACCGAAATTAAACCACTGAATTTTCACACCATACTCAAAAAGAAAGAACATCTACAGCCCTTATCTGCAATCTCTGGCACAAATTCAACTACGACTTTAGAAAAAAATGAAAACATTACAAATACACATACTAACACAGCCAAAATGCCTGAAATATTGAAAAAATAATTACATTCCCTCGCAACACAAAAAGAAAATTGACTAAATGTTTCTACTGAATCAGTATTAACTTTACCATTACAACTTTGGAAAAATGATGTGTATATTTACCAAGAAGCATACAATCTCTTTGTATTGCCAAAACTTAACTTTTGCAAACTTTTTTTAAATAGCAGAAGTACTGCATGTCTGAATCTCTGAAGAGATAACAAGGATAACAGCATCCATACTGTACATTTACAACATTATTGAATTTAACAAAGTGCAAAATACATATTTTAAAATGTGTAGAATAGTACGTTAATTATCTATCAGTGAATGAAGAGACAGACAATAAAAATACTTCCCCTCTTATGGGGTTACGGTGGGTCATGTTTAGACTGCTAGCCTCCCATCAAGGCGAACTGGGTTCAATCCCCGGCTGGGTCACTCCCTGATTTTTGCAAGTGGGAATCATGCTGGATGATGCCGCTGGTCGGTGGATTTTCTCAGGGATCTCCCATTTTCCCTGCCCTTGCACTCCGGTGCTGCTCCATTCTTACCTCATTTCACCCTCATCGGCTCGCAAGACTCGTTAAGAGCCACCCAAATATATCAACTCAACTACTTCTCTGCTTTCCCTTCACCACCAAAATTCCCATTACTACCAACCAATAGGTATTAGAAACCTTATGCCTTTTTTTTTGCTGCTGTGTTGCAAATGTTTTGAATAAGCAGTAGTTGAGTAAGATCGGTCTCATCTTGCTGTTCAAACTGAAGCATAGCTTCTGCTCCACTGTGACCAATTTTTTTTACGATTCCTTGACGTTGGTATTGTTCATCTTCAGTGTTGCAGTCACTTCTGGTCAACAACCTTTGTATCAGTTCATCTTCATTACACATTTTCAAACCTTCAAGAATGTTTTCTCAGTTATAAAATTCCAATACCATCTTCAGTATTTTCCAATTAGTTTCCAATTAGTTTCCAGAGGCAGCTTCTTCTTCTTTTGCATTGAGCCACAATTTAATCTAGTTAATTTTTATAATGTCTTCAGCAACATCTTACCAGTCTTCAGCTACATAAATGGTGTACTATATATTGTACGTCTTACGTAACACGTTACACAAGGTTTTGCACAAATCCTGTTCTACAGCACTGTTTTATATTCTTAACTCCTCTCTGCTGTATAGGTTGGCTCACTGGAGCTGTGTTTGCTGGCAAACATTGACATGTAATTTTCAGTCATCACTCTTCAATTCGAAAGAAGAAATCATTTTCTTCGCCTCCTACTTTAAAAGCCCACAAAGACTTATCTGACATTGACACTACAGGTTTTTTAGATGGACCCTTCGAAACTCCGCTAGTTTTTATCACAGTTATAAATCTGCTCTTTTACTAGCTTTCACTTGTACATTTCTGTCATAAGTTCTTATCAGTACTCAGCAATTACCAAAGCTTAGATTTTCTCCAGAAATATCCAACTGATGAATACTGTCACTGCACTTAAATCTGTACAGTCAACCCATGCTCACATTGAAAGTTGGATTCTTCACCCTAACTACATGCCTCAACAATCTATTGGTAGATAACTGTATATAATTGGTCCAGTTTCGCTGGCTTCACAGATTTTTTACCTTTAACATTAAAGTCAACAGACATCATCTAAGAAATGTGTGTTTCAATCTTATCTGAATTAATTTTGAAATCATTCACAGCAGTCTGCACGATGCTGTGTATAGGCACTTTACTAGCCGTACTTTCATCTTTACACAGGTATTCAATAATTTAAAGTTTTTGGGAAAGTTCCAACACAACATGCTTTTGTTCCTCAGCCAATGCAATCCATGCACAAACAACAGTTTATGAAACTTTCACATACTGTACAGCAAGGATACTGAAATCAAAAACCACCAGTGTAAAGAAAAAAAGTCATAAGCACTAAGTTTGATTGTCAAGATGACAGTAACATTGCTAAGCCACTGAAAACTTGGGAGGAGGTAGGCCACATCATTTCTAGGAATGTAGATAGGGGCAGTAAGCGATGATATGTAGGCTAACAGTGAAGGTTAATGCTCACTGCATTCAGTTCATTTCAGACAATTGCAATATGATGTACCGATTGATATGGTTTATAGTAGGCATGTTCGAGAAGCACTTTTTTGGTTCACGACACAATTGAGATGAGATGCATAAAAAAAAAGTTAAGAGATTCGAGACGAGATCGAGAATTCTTATAACTACATTTTGCCACGACACAATATTATTTTTTCTGTGAAATACATTTCCTTTCTTTATTGATCAAATTTACCTTCTTGTATTCTGTTTCAACTATGGGATATATTTTCAAATGCCACACAAGACCACTGGTTGGAATTGTTGGTGTTTTTTATTTTTTCTGGCATGTGTTGCACTCTCTTTCTATATTATTTTTCTGGCTGAAAAATTTCCAAACAATTGCCCTGACTCGCGTTAGTACCTGTATTTTCATCTGAATCACTTTCAGACATGTTGGTTTTACTATATTTAATGCTATTTTGATAAAAAAAAAAAAGCACATTTAAATTTTAAAGAACAATATATTCACCATGAACTTGTTTTGCAATAAAACCAAACAGTACTGAAGCACCCATACCAATGGGTCAACTGTACAGACAATCGATAACATCTGACACTGATTCTATGAATGTAGTTCCTCGTATCATCACAGATAGCAACATCAAGATTCTAAGTAGTTCTATTCTTTGGAAACAGATGGCACCATTACCAAATGCTGCATGTGCACGCGATCCGGACCCACAAGCAACTCAA